>CM062818.1:772345687-773545687 GCA_031772625.1 Pinus tabuliformis
AAAAAACAAGTACATTATTGTGTGCATTGACTATTTAAACAAGTGGGAAAAGCCAAGGCATCAAAGAAGCGACAAACAGAGGAGAAAGTTGTTGAGTTCTTATGGGAAAATTTATTTTATAAATTTGGGTACCCTAGAGAACTAGTCACTGATCAAGGTAGACAATTTACATCTCACATGGTTGAAAATTTGTTAAGCCAGCACAAGGTCAAGGATAGAACATCCACTCCTTAACACCCATAAGCCAATGGGCAAGTGGAGGTGACAAACAAAGAGTTGGAGGGCGTTTTGACAAAGGTTATTAGCAACAGTAGAAAGGACTGGGTAGATATATTAGTTAAGGCCACTTGGGACGAAAATACTACTTGGAAGACTACCACTGGATTCACTCCTTATGAGTTGTCCTATGGGAATAAGGCCCTATTGTCCATTGAATTAGAATACAATGCCTTAATAATGGCAACAAAACTAGATCTATATCTCACCAGGGCACAAAAGGAGAGATTGTTCTAGTTGAATGGATTAGATGAGTTTAGAATGCATGCCCTCCTGCACACAGAGGTGACTCAAGTTCAAAGGAAGGTCTGGCATGACAAGAACATAAAGGAAAATCAATTTCAAAAAGGTGATTGGGATTTGTTGTATGATTCTAGATACAATAATGCTAGAGGCAAATAAAGGAAGAGATGGTTAGGGACTTATGTCATAAAAAAATGTCATGATAATGGTTCAGTGCTACTGAGAAACATTGATGTAAAGGTTATTGCTTTACTTGTCAATTGGAATAGATTGAAGGTCTACAAGAAGCCCTCGACCAAGCAGGAATTCATCAATGGTATCAGCAAGAAAGTGATGGTAGTGGAGAAAGTCTTAGCTTCTACCCCATCAAGTCATTGGAAAAAAGAAAAAAATTTAAAAGAGAAATGAAAAAAAAGAGAAAAAATAAAGACACTCAGGTGAAAACCTCCATGAGGCACCTCACTGTTGGGTTGAAAACCTCTAGAGGTGGCCCAATCGTGTCAAATATATATATATATATATTATATATATATATATATATATATATCTGGGTGAAAAGTTCTTGTGAGGCACCCGGATCAAGCATCTAGGATCAAAACCTCTTGGAGTAAAACTAGTTGTTTTAAAAACATAAAACAAAAAAAGTATTAAAAAAACAGAGAAAATAGAAACTTTGAAAATGTTGTTTGCAAGTTAGGAGGAGGAGGATTAGAGCAATAAGATAGGAGCAGATTGGGTGTGGAGCATGTTTATCATCCTAATTTAGAGGCCTTTGTTTCAGTCGGATGTATACCCGAGGAAGATTGTACACCCGTCAAGGGGGATGCAGGGGGACTTGTCCCCCCTGTGGGCGTTCGAGGGGGCCCATCCCCCCTGGCTGGGGGGTCTGGGGACGAGTAGTCCCCCGACGGGGGTTTCAGCGGAAGTGCCCTCGAAGCTAAAAACATATGTAAGATTTCCTTGTAAAGGTATAGTAATTTCTAGTAAACTTGGGCCATTCATTAGGAGAATGATCTGACGATAGAATTTATGTTTAGTTTAGGTTTTTTTTCCCTATAAGGCAACCCCTCTCTTTGTATGAGGGTATTGTATTGAGGCTATGGTATATATGTGTATTCTCAGAGCGAAAAACAGATAGGTGAGACTGTGAGAGGAAACAAATGATATTACAACAGATCTACTGTAGGTTGTGTCTCTTCATTTTGTTAGATAGTAAAAAGGAAGTACTAGTTGTTCGGGGTGGATGTAGCCCAAACTAGGTGAACCACATATATTTGTGTCTCTCTTGTTTTATGCATTTTCTGTGTTTATATTTTTGCAATATTTTATGTGTTCCATTTCTCTGTAATATATAATTTTCTAACAATTTCATGTTTTCATTGCTCCATCCCATATTATTCATCATCCCATCATTCCCTCCATTTCTTAACTCATCTAGATAAGTTTTCACAGGCTCTGTGTTTTCTACAGGGTTCCCTGTAAACCTACAGGATTCCCTTAAAACCTATAGGGTGATCCTATAGGAATTACAGTGGCTTGGGAATCCCAAGGAAAGTGACCCTAGAGCAAGGGGATCATCATGCCTCTCACCACCATGATTACCCCTACATTCATCCAATAAGTAAGTTCCAAAAATATTACAGTTTTTAGAAGAAACAAAAATAGAAGAGGGTAAGAACATAGGACAAGGGGACAATACCTGAAGGCTATACCTCTCACCTACAAATCACTAGACCACTTCTTTACCCATGACAACAATCCTCATGCTCCATAAGTAAAGAAAAGGATAAAATTTTAGGGCAGAGGTAGCTACAAGACATCCTATAGGTTTCCTGTGGGAAATCTTATAGCATCCTACCTGACAAAAAGAAATTTCACAGGTTTCATTCATCTTCAGCATAGAGATCCTATTGTCAAGGAATATCCTCTAGAGCTTAGCAGCAACTGTAGGATCATCAGAATGACCCTCCAGTACTTTCACCTCAAAGGAAACAAGCATCAAAGGAGGCTAATATAATAAAACATATGCAAAAAATATAGATCACATGAACATCATTCTCCAACAACCAACATCATGAAGGAATCTTACCCACATGTATTTCCTTTCACATAAGCTCTCTCATTAGCATAACATGATAGAAAATGTAGGATTGTATAAGAGTTGGTTTTATAATAAAAGATTTCCAGTCAACTTGGCCACTGTCGGCCATTCAACATGGAGAATACAGTTAGATCACTACACACATGGCATAAGTCAAATCAGAAAACAAAGCAGATGAGGCCAAAACTGGTCAAGTTACAGATGATCAAAGTGGGAGATGATTACGAGGTAAGGACGACATTTGATGAAGTGGTAGTGGGACCAATGGTACTAAAGTGGATGCTCGTACTTCGGTAGAAAGCACACCATCCCACACAATCACCCATATGAGGAAATAAAACATTGATTCCCATGTAAAGGAGGAATTCACAGTCTCGAGGATTCATCGAAGCAAGGTTGCTCTTGGATCTTGAAACCATGTCTACACGAAAGAAAATGAATAGGTTTCAACAGAGGAGAACCTATAGGATCGTGCAGGAAAACCTACAAGATCCTGCAACAGGTCCTACAAGATACAGAGTAGTCATCTACAAGATCAAAAAATGGGTATTTAGAGAGGAAAATTCAAAGGTTGCCTTCATCAAGCAGTAACGAGGAGGCATGAGCGATACCTTCCCACACTTTCCAACTTAAAAAAAATATAGAGAAACCTTCCATTTGGTTAAGGAAATTGTAGTCCAGAGGAATTATATACAGAGTTGTCATTTAAAATATCTCACCCATTAGAATTTGGAATTAGACCCATAGAAGCCTCCAAAATCATCAAAGGAAAAATGAAAGAAGGATTTAACAAGAGGGAACCCACAAACACAATGGGAATTCATTGGCACACTCCTGCAGTAGGGTTCTTCACAAGGAACAATTGGATGGGTTTGTTTGAAAAAATGAGGGGATACAGAGACTTTTCTCTCTCACTCATACCACATACTAGGACCCATGCCACTGCTATGGTTAAAGTCCTCTCCGTAGAAATCACCCCTGAAGTCATAGGAAAAATCACCACACTTCCTTTAGGGTTGCCTTGGAGAAAGGAAAACAAGGGTGACATCCAACTTGCAAAGGAGAAATTATTTTTGGAAGGAGAGGAGGCAACGGAGGACAAAAATGGGGTGAGAAGAGAAAGCCCGCCATACCCTTGGAATGGAATTAGCTGCCACCTCATGAAATATATATCATGTGAGGGGAGATATAGTGTGGCATATGGATACCATTTCAAGCTTCTCTCAGAACTGAGATTATGAGCAAACACACCTCCTCAAAACAGTCTAAGCATACCCTACCTTCTTCTTCAATATGTGATAGATATGAGCATCAAAGCGCATGAAGGAAAACATGAATAGCTATCCCATTATGGGTGAATCAAACTTATCCTGGAAGATGCCCTCCAAAACCTAAGTCTCCCTATTACATGGAAAACTTTCAGAAACATGTAGGCAGAGGGGGAAATAAAAAGTCTTGAATATGAAAAAAGCCCCACTGCTAGTGAGATGGATGAATAGGAAATAGAGGAGGAAGAATAGGAATAAAAGGAGGATGAAAGTGAAGAAGATACAAAAGAAGATGCAAAAGAGGAAATTGATGAATAGAGTGAGGAACTAGATGAAGAAGTGGAAGAGAAAGAAAAGGATGAGAACGAGAATGGAAAAGAGGAAAAAAAGGGCAAGGAAGAACAAAGGTCTACAGTTCAAGGCAAAATGGGGAAAAAATCACCAAGGATATCTCCAGAACCCATTGAGAAAGAGGCAACAACTTCTCTTACTGTCCTAAGTACACCTATCAAGAAAAAAGGGAATAGACAAAGGCAAACCCCATTGTACTTTAGGAAAAGAAAAATTACAAGGATTAGGCAAGGACGACATCAAACACCCACAAAAATTCCTATTCTCAATTGAAGAATCACCAAACCAACAATAAAAGATAGTTCCTCTTGTGAAAAACCAAGGAGAAGGATCATCAGGACAAACCTCTCCCAAACCTCCCATCACTTATGTTAGGAGGCCTGTCACAACGTTTACCTCATCAAAGGATAAAGGTCCCCTACAGGAGACATAGAAGGACCTACAGGAGAGGCCATCCTACAAAAAAATTTGTTAAACCTACAAGAAACTAAGAAAATGGACCAAGAAGGTATCACTGAGTAATAAACAATGAAGGAAGATCTAGAACTGAGGGAACATAGTGCTCAACCCAACCTTGACTTTTGCTACAGGTTGATTGAAGGGGGTAGGGTCATTCCACATAAATTTTCCATCCCCTTATTCTTTGAGCTTCAAAAAGAAATGGCAAGAACACATAGGCGGATGAAAATTTCCAAATCTAAAGTAGTGGAGGATATAGGCCACCTGGAGGAGAAAGTAAAGGAGATGGGCAAAGAACTAAATAGCATAAGGGATAGAGAGTCAATGAAGAAAGCTTAGTTGGAAGTAGAAAATACATGGCTAAGGGGAAAGTTACGAGAGATAGAAAGTCAGTTGGTAGTTATGACTAGTTTATCCCTAGAGGCAATCCAATGTAGGATGATAACCAAGTATTACACATTGTATCTTAAGTAACAGTGACTACAATTCCAAACTAAGACTTTAGCATAGAGAGGAACTATGCCCTTCCAATACTATAGATAATTCATTGACCTCTGTGATCAAATCACCTTGGAGGATAGAGTTAAAATGTCTCAGCTTTACCTACACAACTTCGCCTTGACAGATCTGAATTTGTGGGACCCAATTCAAAACTAGAGGACTTGAAATTGATTGCCTTGGCACCATGCATGAATCATGAGGAGGAAAGAGTTGTAGAGATGAGTAAAGTAATGGCAAGAGAAGAGACAAACCGCTCATGATAAGAGCTGAGCAATCAAATGTAACGGATGTCATTAGAACCCACAACTTGATTGCAAATGACCTAAGCTTGCAGCTTGGCACCTTGCTGCCCAAGAGCAAGCAACCAGGAAATTTGGAGACATGTTCATGTTGTTAGGGGATGAAAAAATGCAAGCTTTACAAAGGAGATGGAACACTTTTCCCTATAGCCTAAAAATCAAAGAATACCATTCTCTTCAAAGAACGAGAGAGGCACTAAACATAACACCCATGTACAAGAAAGCTCTACAAAGACTCAAAGTCAATTGGATTAGCTTCAAACTGAGTCCACCAATTCTCTTAGGAATGTTGGAAGGAAGGAAGGAAGAGGAAGAAAGAAAGTAGTGGGAAGAGATAGAGAGGAAGGCAGGATTCTATTCACAGGAGGAAGAAACTACAACAAAAGCATGGGATGCTAGGGAGGCCACTGGAGTAATGAAGTACATCAATATAGATTGAGTTTCTCACCAGATGAGCAACACTTTCAGTAGGCAGTGATGGTGATCCTCATCATTGGGTAACGTTATGGACCTTGATACACCTCCAAGCTTATTTAAATCAACTCTTGTCATAATTCCTTACATGTTTTGATTATATTTTGCTTAATGAGATGAGTAAAAGTGAGATGTAATGTCTAGTGGAGTAATGCGCATTGATTGCAGGCTTTTGAGAGAAAACCGTGGAAATTTAGCTAATTAAGGGAAGAAAATTGAATGAGACAAGGAGGAGAGATTGTAGGAGATAGATCCTCCTCATTTAAATCTCACTCATTCGAATATTCCTCCATCAAATCACACTAGCTCGGAGTTGCAAGCAGCTGAGTCATGAAGATAAAAAGGCACCTGAGACAGTGACAGTTAAAGAGCCAGTTCATCTTGAGTTTGGGAGTTGAGCCTCCTTATATTTAAGGAAGTCATTGCAGACTTTAGTTGTATAAATAAGGAGGCCTAGAGCCTCATTAGGATTCAGATTTTTGATGTAAAAGCACTAGGAATTTTCGAGTTGAAGACTCGTGGAAGACACTGCTATGTAATTTTCTGATGTGATAATGAGAATTTTTATTTCCTTGGTCCAACACTGAGTTAAATTAGTTGGATTAAGCTCTTGAGTTAGGGACAAACCCTAGCAGCAAAGGCTACTCTCCTTGTATTGATATCCTTAGTTGATTTCATAGATTAATGGTTGAATTGGTTTTAGCATTATTTCATTGCAAGTAGTTGTGGATTTGATTAGTTTTCTTCTATTTGTGCATTGCTTTAGCAGTAGTTTAGAAGGATAATGGGATACCAAAATGTTGTTAGTGGATGAATTTTTCCTCACTCCTCCCTTCAAGGACAATGGTTTGAGGAAAGAACTCCTATGCAGCTCCAAAAAGACAGAATTTTGATTTCTCATAGAATTTAGAGTTTTCTTCTACATAGGCCAGCATTTTACTAGTTTTCAAGAATATGATTTAATTTTCATTTCTGATACCTTCAATCTTACATTAGATCTCATAAAGGTTTCACATTATTATGCAAGTTTTCCCATGCATTAAATAGGCAACGAGGTCATGAAATTATGTTTTCTTAGTTGATTAAAAATCTTCCTTGTTGGACATGATTGATGGTTAAATGCTAGTGATTGGTGCAATTCAAGGAGACCTCATGACCAAAAACCCCATCCCAACCTCATCCATCCATGATTATCACTTTTTCCACTAATCCCCTCACCAAATTCATCATTCCATAAGAACACTTCTCCAAGTTTGTTAAGCAAATCCAACCATCTCATCAACTCTGTTTTGTGATTTGAAGGAGTCCTAGCCACTTTGTTGCTTCGTTTATTCCACCATTCACCTTCCCTAAGCCCTACAACACCTTCCAAATCCCTCCTCTTTCTCTCGGCCGGATCCTGTATTTATACAGGGGATCCTGTGAGAGCATTAGCACATCTTGTAGGAGGCATTAGGACATCCCGTAGGGTGACCTGTAGTGGCCTCCTTTGAGGCCAAATTGTGGAAAAAACACCCAGGAAGATAGGAGAAGACCCCTACTTTCCTCCCAAGCCATCTAACCATTCACCATCATCCTTAATCCACATGCCACATCACCAAGAGGAGCTAGCATTCACATTTTCACACAAAAAAGAAGAAATAAGGAAAAAAGAGTTATTGTGTACATTTACAGGCACAATAGTAGAATGTTTGGTTATTTTAGATTGCATGCCTAGCACTCTAGGGTTACACACATGTTAACTTAATATTATATTAAAGAAAAGCCTCTTAGCAGTAGTTAGATGAATGGTTTGTTGAAGCATTTGATCTTAGTTTTTCCTTACTATAGTAGACAAGATGTCAGTTAGTGTAAATTTCCCTTTTCCTCATTGGTAATCAAGCTTCTTATGAATCAATATAAGGCTGGTTTGAGCAACCATAGTGGTCTATCACCAGCTTAGTAGTTAAAAAGAGTGGATGCATTGCATCTTCTTGTGTATACAACACTGTCACCTCCAAGTTCGTAGGAACCCTGGGTTCATAAAGTAAAGTTGGTAGCCCCGAGAGTTTCAGCATTCTTGTTGCAATACTGGTTCTCATCAAGTGATTTTCCCTATGTATCCAGACCCTGAAAATCCTGTGGTAAATGTATAGATTGATGGCATCATCATTCCCCATTCCTTGATTGATCTTGGGGCTTCCATCAATATGATGAATAAGGAGACAATTCTTTTATTGAATCTCCAAGGATCATTAAGGAAGACCACAACTTTCTTTTAGCTTGCAGAGAGATCCATAGTAGCTCCTAAGGGAGTTATTGAGGATGTAATGGTATCCATTGATTCAAGGGAATACCCTGTTGAATTCTTACTTGTCCAACCTAAGACCAAATTCATGGTTAACCTCTCATCCTTGGGAGGCCATGGCTAGCCACTGTTGATGCTTACATAAGTTTTAGGGCTGGGAATAAGACCATTAAAAATTGACATTTGTCAAAAAAATGGTCTTGTACCCTCCTTCTCAACCATATCTAGAGCATGACTTACCCTTATGGTTGGAAGAGGAGGAGGAAGATGAAGTATACCATGCCACATATTATCCAATTTGTACCCTAGATGATATTAGAGGAGGGGGGCAACTAGATGAAGATGATGGGTTTGATCAAATCTTCTAAAATCAGCCCCCCAACACCATGTCCCTTAATAAGTTAGTAAACAAATTTGAAGATAACCCTTGGACTAATTTTTTCCTAGCTACTCAAGTCCTACTCATGTCGAAATGATATAATTTTGTCCAGCTAAAACAATGAAAATCAACTCCCCTCTCTCTGCACATAAGGAAAAGGAGTTATGTGACATCCTAAGAGAGCACTTGGATGCCTTTTCCTAGAGTTATAAGGAATTGATGGGAGTGCACCTTTTGATGTATACTCACCAGATTTACATTAAGGAAGGTCGTAAGCAAGTGCACCAACCTTGCAATAGAATGAACCCAACCCTCAAAGACATAGTTAAAGACGAATTGCAAAAGTTGTTGGATGAAGGGTTCATTTATCCCATCTCAGATAGTTAGTGTGTGTATCCTCTAGTTCTGATCCCAAAGAAGAATGGAAAATGGAGGACATGTATGGATTAGAGAGAGTTAAACAAAGCCACTAAAAACTACCATTTCCCTCTACCTTTCATTGATCAAGTCTTGTATGGTATTGTAGGAAAGAATATCCTCTCTTTCTGGATGGATTCAGTGATTATAATCAGATCCAAATCAACCTAGAGGACCAAGATAAAACCACCTTCATGTTTCCTTGGTGTCCCTTTTCTTATAAGGTACTACCTTTCGGATTATGTAATGACCTTTCTAATTTTCAAAGGATAGTCATGAGCATCTTTATTGAGTTCATCAATGACTTTGTAGAAATCTATATGGATGACTGGGAGTGAATTTCCAGAGGCTCTCTCCAACTTGCAGAAAGTAATGAAGAAATGCATTGAAATGAACCTATCCCTGAGCCCTGAGAAGTGTGAGTTCTTGATGAATGCTGGGAATTTTCTCGGTGACTCAATATCCCACGAAGGACTCCAAGTGGACCGAAATAAAATTCCTTTCACAATGAGGGTCCCTACTCCTCATAAGTAGAGGGATATGAGAAGTTTCTTGGTCTTAGATGGATACTATAGGAGATTAATAAAGGACTTCAAAAAGTTAGCCTCACCATTCTTTAGAATAGTGGCCAAGGACTCTGAATTTTACTGGACACAAAGCTACGAAGCAGCCCTAGAACCCTTCAAGGACAAGTTGATTGTTGCACCCATAATTCGAGGCCCAAATTTGGGTCTTCCTTTCCACATCCATGTTGATTACTCTGAAGAAAATATACGATAAAATCTAGGACAAATAGATGACATTTTGGCTTATTCCATTTACTTCATTATCGACAAAAATTCCAAGGCTAAATTGAACTATACTATGATTGAAAAAGAGCTCCTAGCTATTGTTTATTCCTTGAACCAATTTAGGCACTATATTGTTGATTACCAGAACTTTGCACATACTGACCATGGTGCTATCAAATATTTGATGAACAAGCTTCATTTGAATGCCAAAATTATTCGATGGTTACTTTTATTACAACAATTTGATCTAACTATCATTGATAAGCCTCGTAGAGAAAATGTAGTTGCATATTTTTTGTCTAGAATTGCTTTTCATGTAGGTGAGGAAGGAATGGACGATGGTCAACTCGCAAATGAGAATTTATTTTATATTTAAATTCTCTCTCCATGGTTTTATGACATATCCAACTACCTAGTGGCTCCACAGTTACCTCCAAATCTATCCTCCAAGGAGAAAAGAAGAATTTTAAGAAAGAGAAACTCATTCACTTGGGTTGGGGGAAATCTCTTCAAGTTAGGACTAGATCAAATTTTGAGGAGATGTGTGATGGAGGAGGAATTCTTTGAAATCCTTCTGACCTGTGTCTTTGAAATCTTTTTGACCTATCTTGATGGGCCTCTTGGAGGTCACTTTGCAGCCAAGATAAAAAACTTCAAGGTAGTTAAAGCTAGCTACTATTGTCCGACTCTCCAACAAGATGCAAAAAGATACATCATTCGATGTGATCAGTGCCAAGGAATGGGGAAATGATATCCCAATGATGAAATGTATTTGTAACCTTAAGAGACTTTAGATTCATATGACAGGTTGGGCATGGATTTAATTGGGCCCATTGATCTACCATCACGACATAAAAAGTACATAATTGTTGTGCTGATTATTTTTCAAAGTACGATGAGACCAAGGCTGTCAAGGTAGAAAAAAAAAATGAAAGTGGCTAAGTTCTTAAGGGAAAATGTATTTTACAAGTTTGCGTAGCCTAGAGAACTTGTCATTGATTAGGGAGCTCAATTCACATCACAACTGATTGAGAATTTGTTGAGGAAACATAAGATCAAACACAAGAAGGAAAATTCTTATCATCCTTAGGCCAATGGACAGTTAGAGGTTACTAACAGAGCATTGTAAATAATTATCACCAAAATAGAAAATATTGGGTTGACAGAGTAGTGGAGGCCATTTGGGCCTATAATACAACCTAGAAGACAACCACTAGCTTCACCCCTTATGACTTCGTTTATGGAAAGAAGGCTCTGCTCTCCATTGATTTTGAGTACAACACTTTGAGAATTGAACCACAATTAGATTTGGATGTTACAAAGGTACAATAGGAGAGGGGTCTCCAACTCAACGGTTTGGATGAATTCAGGATGCAGTCCCTCATACACATTGGAGTTATTGAAGTATGAGAATAGTTTGTAATGAAAAAACATCAAGGACAAAGTTTTCAAAGAAGCAGATTGGGCTCTGCTATATGATTCCAGGTTGAAGGACTTCAAAGGCAAGTTGACGACCAGGTGGGTGCACCCATCTGATAGAAAATTTCTATGACAATGGGGTTGTGTAAATAAGGGCCATTGATGAAGAAGCTATCACCTTTCTTGTTAATGGGTACATATTGAAAGCCTATAAAAGACCTTTGCTAAGGCGGGATTTCATCAGTATCATCAGTAAGGAAGTGAATGTGACTGGAAGTGTCTCAGCTTCGAGCTTGCCCAATTCTTGAAGACTATTTTTTTTGAAGAAAAATAAAGAAAAATAATAAGGGACCTAGGTGAAAACCTCTATGAGGCATCTGAGGCCAACTCTTCGGTTGAAAACCTCCTTGAGGAAACCCAATAGTGTAAAAAGGGAAATAAAAGGATTCTTGGGTGAAAACCTCCCTTGATGGACCTAGGGAAGGCATACAGGTTAAAAACGTCCTTTGGGGTGACCTGTGTGTCTTTAAAAAATAAAAAAAAATTCCATGGCAAGGACCTCAAACGTGCCCACTAATAAAATTATGTGATTTTGTAGGCTTTTAAAGACAAAAAATGATTCAGATTTTTAGGGACAACAATCCAAGAATCACCTCAATTCCTCCTCCATTCGCTTCATCTCATGCATGCCTACCATGTCCCCATCATCCATTCCCATTTTCAGGCATCAAAAACCAAAATTTAAGCAGTTTTCTAGCTTTCTACAAGATGTCCTGCAACTACTACAGGAAGATCATGTAGTACTATAGGATGTCCTGAAATATTACAGGAAAGGGTATAGATTGGAAAAAAATAATGCAGGCCTATTATACGTTTTAAAAAATGACCATAGATCTTACCATCTCCCATGCAACATCCACTCATATCCATACCTACCCCTGTGTCCATAAAAAAGACACACACAGAGGAAAATGAAAAAATATACAAGAAAGGGGAGAATCCAGAGGAAATTTCATCATTGACATAATCAACCCATCACTCCATCTCCTTCATCACCATTTGTCAACTTCTACACCACCACCTAGCCTCCATCTAAGTGAAAAAGAAAATGTTAAATAAAAGGGAGCTACAGGGTTTCCTGTAGCAACCCTGTTACAACTGCAATAGGCCATTGCTACATTCTCCTCCACCACCAATGAAAATAGGGGGCTCCAGCATCTCCACAAACCTTGTGGCTCATGTCCAAATATGATCATTAGCAGTAAGGATGCCAAGCACCTACACAAAGGAAACAACCAAAAGATAGCTACATCAACAGGAAGAAATGAAACAAAAAATTACCAAAGGAGAGAACTCACCCAAACAAGAAGCATAGAAGGGTCATCCTTCAACATGCATTTACCAACAAAGGTAGTCACAGATATGGCACCTCATCCAAACTCTTCCTCGAGTAGGTGCTAAAAGTCTAAGGAATCTGAAAAAGGATTTTTATACGCTGGAGGTGGCCAGTTAACTTGGCCACCCTCATTTCGAACACAAAATTAAACTCCTAATCAAAATGCCATGTTGGAATGTCACACAAAGACACAACAATAAAAAATGTGGTTAATTTGTTTATGTGAGAGTGAGTGATAATTATGAGGGGAGGCTGCATGATCACAAATGGTATGCCAACAGACCCAATGAGGAAATCCCATAATATTACCAACCAACACAACGCTCCAAGGAATTGACCATAAATAGAAAAAATTCCAAACTTTCATGCACCCATTTTTCATTTTGAGATCAAAGAGGATGCAACCTCCTTGGAGATCCATTGAGGAAGAAAACCCTACTTTAGCCACCCTATAGGAAACAGAGCTACATAAAACTACAGGTAAATCAGCGAGCTACACGAAGCAACGAAAATTCAAAAGAAATCGGAAACGGGGTGCCTGGGGTCTAGTTGGTCAGAAATTCTCAACATCCTGAGCATCAAAGTAAAGAGGTAGGTGGGCCATCTCTCCTATTCTTTTGACATGATAGGTAGAGAAGAAAGAAAGGGACAAGTCTGAAATTTTCTAGTAATTACAGTGGGTCTCTAGTTTAGACAGAGTTTTGTGAAGTTTAAAGAAAAATGTGTGGAGATAGGAAAGGGTAAAAATAGTAGTTATCCACCAAAAATTCTAAACTCTTAGTTACCCTAAAGTCACACTAACACTAGCTTACAAAACCTCCTACAGTCAGCTAACTAGAGAAGAGAAATGGGAGCAGGATTCAGTAAAAGGTAACCCACAAACACATCCAGGATCCACATTCATCCACCTATGGTTCAAATATTTTTGAAGCATCACTCGTTGGGATTGTTTGAGTTTCTTAGATGGTATCATGAGGATATAGCTTAGTAATTTTCCATGGCACTCAACTCTTAGGCTATAACCATTGCTACTACTGTGGCGAGGGGGATTTCAATTACAATCAACCCTGAGGTGATCAACAGAGTCACCACACTTCCTGAAGGTGTACAATGGATAAAGGAGGATAATAATAACAACAATTTTGCTAAGAAAACATTTTTCCTAGATGATGAAGAGATAATTGAGGAAGAAAATGGGGTCAGAAGGGAGATCCTTCCCTATCCTTGGAGTGAGGTGAGCTATCACATTCTCAAATACCAATCTTGTGAAGGGAGGCTTAGTATATTCTATGGCTAATAATTTAGACTCCTCCTGAGTTGAGATTTGGAGAGGAGCTACCCATAAACCAAAGGCTCAATGTACTTTATTTCCTGTTGTAGTAAATGATATACATGAGCCAAAAGGTACAAGAATGGAAACATCAATAATCTGAACATCATGGACTCACTAAGCTAATACTGGAGGATGCATTGAGCAAATTAATAATTCCTATGCTATGGTCCACAGTTAGGGACATGGACAAAGAGGTTGTAATCGAAATCCAAGCCCTTGAATATGATAAAAACACAACATCTAGTGGTGAAGAGGAGGCACGAGAAGAACAAGAACAAGTGGAAAAAGCAGAAGAATAAGAGGAAGAAGAAGAAGAAGAGGCAGAAGAAGAGGAGGAGGAAGAAGGAGAAGAAGGAGAGGAAGAGAAACGTGAAGAGGAATAGAAGAAGGAAGAGGAAATCCCTAAGAAACATACCAACGAAGGGGAGAAATGTCTATGGCTGACCCATGAGCCCACTGAGAAGGAGGTAGATGTTCCCTTGACTAAGCTAAGCACACCCATCAAGTGAAAATGGAAAAGATAGAGTGAAACTCCTCTCTATTTCGAAACAAAAATAAGAACCAGGATCAAGCAGGGGAGGCCACAAGCACCCACAATAACTCCCATCATAATTGAGGAGTCACCAAAAAATAAGGAAGAACTAGTTTCCTTTGGAATGAAAATTGAAGAGGGAACATGAAAGCAAGCTACCCCAAAGGATTCCATCACCTATGTTAGGAATTTTGTCACCATTTCAACATCAGTATATAAACAGAAGGAACCTGTGACCCCATTACAAAGAGGAAAAATCCTTTTATAGGATCCTAAGGCAGTTTTATAGGAAACTCTATCATTCCTACAAGAAACACAGACAAAGCTATAGGAAGGACAATAGGGGCAGAGGGAAGGCAAGGAACACCACAAGCACAGGAGGGGAAGCTTCTCCAAAAACATCTGAAGGGGAATTCCAAGAGCTATAACAGCATAGCCCATAGCCAAATCTGAGCTCTTACAACAAGTTCATTAAGGGAGGCCGAGTAATACAACATAAATTTGCAATCCCTCTCTTCTTTGATCTTGAGAAAGGGAGAGGAAGCACACACCGTTCGATGCAAATTTCCAAGTCAAAGAAGGTAGAGGATGTGGGCCATATGGAAGAGAAATTCCTAGAGATAGGTGTTGAGTTACGAAATGGGTAGGTATTTACTATTAATTTCATCATCTTTTTCCTTGATTCTTATCTTTTTCATGTCTTAATGCACTGATATATCGAGGAATTATGGTAAGAAATGGATGAATTATTTGCAGTTACGATTTACCTAACTTTTACCCTTCTTTATGCAGGGAAGTGACACAAGGAACGATTGTTGTTACCTCACATTGGAACAACAAAATCTGACAAACAAAGGAAGGAATGCATCAGTTGTGGACAAGCTTGAGGGCGAATCAGACTGATCAACGTGGAATAGGAAAGGTGTCTAAAGTTAGCAATCGGTTGCGAATCCCTCAGGATCGAGAGATCCTAAGGGATCGTATTTACCATTTACCCTTTACCCCTTTCTGATTATAAAAGAAGGTGATTGTAGGAAGAAAGAGGAAGAATCTTTGTTATTTTTCAAGTTGTAAATTTAATTACAGACTTGCACTGTTGGAGAACGTGATTATATTGTAATGCTAGTTAAGTTTGATGATTAATATATAATTGAAGTTTTTGTTCCTTCACATTATCTAAAGTAGCTCAGCAGTGTTCATTGGTGGCTAAGGGCTCGGCCTCTAGTGGATTTAACTGCTTCATTGTGTTATATTTCTGATTCTCATAAAGTTTGGTTGGTTTGATAATTTCCTCTTTTTGTGAGTTTACTTTATTCGTTGTTTATCGCTTCCTTGTATTGAAGTAGTGTGTGTTTTGTTTATAATTTATAGTGCTATCATTTGATTTGAGTTCTGTTTATTACAAAGTAAATTACTTAAACAGTGAATTGCATTGATTTAATTAGTTATGAGAGTTTGATTATCACTATTGGAGTCTGAGATTGATATCATTTCTATTTTGATTGCTTTATATAGATTAAGCATAGTTTAGATTGAATCATCCAAAAATAGGTGAGTTATTGTTATTTTGCTCTTGGCTAATGTTGTTGTTATTTGAATTGTTGGAGGATTTGATTTCAGTAAAGGATTGAGTTTTGATAATTCCTTTAATAATTGCAATTTGAGTTTATTATATGCATCCATTTATTCTTGTATCAAAGATATATACTACAATTTAAGAAACATTACTCTATGAATTTATAGCATCCACATATTTTGTACACTCTTGAAATTAAAGGACTTGCCCAGGCTGATAATTAATGTGTGGTAATTAGGAGTTTTGAAAGACACCTAGAACCAGCAAACATTTTGGCACCATTGCCAGGGAGAGTGTAGCCATTTTAAAAAGAGTGATGTATATCTGATAATTGTGGTTAAGGAAGAATTGGGTATTGAAAACTCAAGGTAAGAACCTACATAACGAGCAAGTAAAGTGCTTGCTCCTCCCCCCGCTTTTTAGCATAATTACAGAAAAGTGAAGTAGGTGTTAAATGCTTGTCTATTGAGAGAGAACTGGGTATTAAAAATGGAAGGTAAGAACCTGCATATAGAGCAAGTAAAATGCCTATTCCCCCGCCCACTTTCAAGTAGAATTGCTAGGAACTTAAGGTAGAAATAAACATTTGAATTTTTTTGCATGAATGACTAAGAAGAAAAGACCAAGAAATAATCCAATTCCACTACCCAAACCTAAAAAATCTAAGGGACCGGTGACCCTTGGACGATCAACTTTTATCGACGACATCTTAAGAAAAGCTAAATCTCAGCCATCAGTAGGTCCCTAAGCCATTGCTTCCAGACAACCTACTATCTCCCTTCGGGCCACAAGCTCACCATCTGTAACCTACGTTGTGGTCCACAGTAAAAGAGAAGGGACTGAGTAGAGTTTTCAAGACATCGAATATTCGCGCCCAATTCCCTCACAAGAAGGGAATTCTTGCAGTATTTGTGAAGGAGGAGGAGAAATAGGGGAAACATAGGAACCAAGAACCCCTCAGGTGGTAATTGAGCAAAGCACACCTAGCGTCCCAGATCAAGGGAGTGTTGTTAAGATCATTCCCACCTCTTATAGACATCTTAAGCATAACTCTCTAGCTCCAGAAATCCCAGAAGGGTACCGGCATATCTTTTATCAGATGGCCAATAATCCATAAGCACCCCAAATCTCTACATTACAATATCCTATCATTGAAACAACTGTAAATGCACCTATGAAAGCTATCCCTCTACAAAATATTCCCACCTTTCATGGACTCACATAAGAAGATCCGGATGCATTTCTATTTGAATATGATGTATTATGTCGTGGTTATGATTACACCACTGACCCCTAGAAGCTAAATCTATTTCCTTCTACGTTAAAGGGAGTAGCCGTGCGTTGGTTTATGGGACTAGGTGGGGGCACCATAAATGATTGGGATGAAATGAAACTTTCTTTCCTTAAAAAATATCAGGATTATTGCAGATCTAGGGAACTAAAGGAAGAAATATTCCAAATGGTAGCAAGACCTAGTGAAACATTGGAAGAGTATGTGGAGCATTTCCAATATAACCTCCAAAGGTCTCCCTATGTAACTCTGCCTTTGCCTGATAATCTGCTAAAAATTACACTGATTAAGGGGATGAAAGACCGATGGATAAAGACATTAAATATTATGCATAAAGGTGATATGTATCAAGAATACTCCTCTAACATTATTAGTATCGGGTGCTCAAGAGGCAGTACGAGATTGAAACTAGAAGAACACGATATGACCACCAAGGATGACAAAATCTCTAGCAGGAGCATTACTCATGAGGAAATCGACAACCTGCTGGAGGATTTCAAAATAGATATCTTGGGAACATTTGACAACACAATTAGACATTATGCAAGCCAAGTAGAAGCAGGCCAAAGCAGAACAGAACCTGGTGATCTTTTTCCCTCAAAGCAGGAAGAATCATAGTCATAAAGAATGCGCACTAGATATAGTATAGACCTGTGCCATATGCACTAAAGATCGTACCAGAGAAAACTGTCCATTGCTCCCAGGGTTAAAAGAAGTCTTCAAAGAGTTGGAGGAAGAAATAGAACCATTCTACCTGTTAAATCAACATCGCCAATGGCAAGCACGAAAAATAGGTATGCCTAATGACCCATCTTCATTTTTCCAACCCTTGCAATATAATTCTCAACAATACATAGGAACTACATGGCAGAACCATCCACCTTTTCCTAATTAGTCACCACAAGCATTCTCTATGCCACCTTGTTCCAATCAACCAAATCAAAACAATAGTTGGCCAAATCCCTCTAACTTTCCACCATTCTGGCAGAACAATACATATCCATCCCAATCGCCACCGTCCACTTCGCAAAATCAGAATGGGCAGTCAAGCTGGAAAATACCTACAAACTAGCCAGCAAGAACAATCCCCCTACCTCAACCTAGACTACCAGAACCTTACACATTGCAGCAGAACCCTCAACCCAATCTACGACCATAGCTCCTAGCCCAACCCAACCCGAACCCCAACAATAGACCAGTCCAATCGGTACAAATTATTGAAGGGCTGGAACTAGAAACTGAGTTGAAAGAGTGTAACGATCTCAAATTGAGGTCTGGATGAATAATTGTGTCAGAGGGGGATAAAAATATACAATTAGAAGAACCATTACCTATAGAACAAACACCTCAAATGGAGAATACAATTAAATAGAAGAGCCATGATCAGACTATTACTTCTTCTCCACCATTCCTAGAAAGATTGATTATACCCCACCAAATAGAATATCCTAATTTCGATCTTCTAGGAGAATTAAAAAATCTTTGTGTAAAAACCCCTCCTCTAGGCTATTCATGACATTCTAATTTATGCAATAACTATTAAGAAATTGTGTACTAAAAATCCTAAGAGGAAAATAAAAACAACACCAACTGTCCACGTAGTCAAAACTTTATCTGATTTATTATCAGGCAGAGAAATAGAAGTGAAATATGAAGACCCAAGAAACATTATAGTCATAGTACAAATAAATGGATGTTCCTTTCCCAATGCATTAGTTGATCTATGATTAGCCATTAATATTGTCACAACAAAAACCTGTCAAAAATTTGGCATTACAGCCCTAGATCCAACTACGACCTTGCTGGAACTTGCTAACCGATCAGTTTTCAAACCAGAAGGGACATTACAGGATGTAATGGTGTCTGTAGATTCTTGGGAATACCCTGTAGATTTCTTAATTATTAATCCTAGAAACCGGCTAGATGGACATCCCCTAATTCCAGGAAGACCTTGGCTAGCGATTGCAAATGCTTATATAAGCTGTCGAACAGGCAGTATGAGTATAGCAAGAGGAATCAATGTGAAGAATCTAGCTTTATATCCTCCAGCTCAGCCAAGCCTAACAATAATAATAACTTGGAAGCAACCAGTATCATATTTAGTTGAAAATGTTCGATCACTGCTAACTGTAGCATATGCTCTTGAATTTAAGAATCAAATAGAATATGACACTATTATCACTTACATTAACCACCGAGATGTTCTATCTAATCTAAAATGTCGCATGATCGAAGCAGCCCTAGATAACGAAATTGAATAATATCCCTTAATCAATGACCAAACAATACCAACAACAATAGTTTATAACAACAAACCCATTGAAATTGAGCTAGGGAAAGTCCTAAATATTAACAAAAACCTGACTGATGATTAACAACAGAGGCATGTTCAACTCCTTAGGAAATATAAATAGGCTTTCGCTTTGGATTACCCAGATATGAATGGGATTGATCCCCATTTATCTATGCACCACATTTATACTGAGAAAGATGTGAGACCCATTCGACAATCTCAATGAAGGTTAAGCCCTCACCTTAAAGATGTTCCTAAAGATGAACTACAAAAATTGTTAGATGTAAATTTCATCTATCCTATATTTGATATCAAATGGGTTTCTCCATTAGTTGTGGTTCCTAAAAAGAATGGGAAGTGGTGTATATGTGTTGATTACAGAGATCTTAATAACGCAACCCAAGAAAATCATTTTCCCCTCCCATTCATCGACCAGGTTTTGGATACATTGGAAGGTAAAAAATTCTTCTCTTTCCTAGATAGCTTCAGCAGCTACAACCAAATCCAAATTTCCCCTGAACACCAAGATAAGACTACCTTCACCTACTCTTGGGGGATGCTTTCTTACAAGGTATTACCTTTCGTACTGTGCAATGCACCTCCCACATTCGAGAGAGCCAGACTCCGTATTTTTTCAAACTTGATAAACAAAGGACGCAAGGTGTGCATGGAAAATTTTACACCCTATGGAGATGACTTCGAGCCAGCATTACAAACATTAGAGAAAATCTTGCAAAGATGCATTGCTTCTAGGCTCTGCTTAAGCCATGAGAAATGCCACATGATGATGAGAAAGAGCATCATCCTGGGTCACTACATCTCAATAGCTGGAATTCAAGTAGATCCAACAAAAATTCAGATAATCCTCTTAATACCTACCCCCTACACACAAACTGAGGTACGTATTTTTTTGGGATTTTCTGGATATTATAGAAGATTTATAAAGAATTTATCCCAAATTGCTACACCATTATATGATTTAATAAGAAATATCAATTTTTTATGGATTGAAAAATGTGACATTGCCTTTGAAGACTTAAAACATCTAGTATCAACAACCCCAATATTACGGGGCCCGAACAGGGATTTACCATTTCAAATTTCATCTGATGCATCAGATACAAACATTGGAGTAGTTATTGGCTAGGAGAAAAATAAGAAACCTTATACGATATACTACATTAGCAAAAATTTAACTCCTGCTAAGTTGAATTACACCGTGACCGAGAAAGAATTTCTAGTTGTAATATATGCTATTAAAAAATTCAGACACTATATAACAGGATGCCCTGTGCTTTTGTATACTGATCACTTTGCTATTAAATATTCAGCTAATAAACTTGTTACGAATGGAATAATGACACGATGGTTAATCCTTTTGCAGGAATTCGACATAACAATCAAGGACCAACTAGGAAAGGAAAATTTGGTGGTAGACTTCCTCTCATGTGTGCCAAAGAGAAACGACTAGGCAAAAGTAGAAGACAAGTTACCTAATGAGCACCTATTTGTTGTAACCGTGAAAACATCATGGTACGTGGATGTCACAAACTACCTAGCTGTGAGAAAATTACCCAAGCACCTGATGCCCAGAGAAATAAAACTGATAGTACAATGCAGCACTCAGTTCTCCTGGATCGAAGCATACCTCTTTCACACAGGAGTCGATATGCACATCCAAAGGTGTGTCAGGGAAGACGAAATCTTCGAAATCTTAAGAGATTGCCACGATGGGCCTTGTGGTGGACATTTTTGAGACTACAAGACTGGGCATAAAGTCTTACAGATGGGCTATTATTCGCCCACCATTTCTTAAGGACGACAAGAAGTTTGTCCAGGAATGTGATCGCTGCCAAAGAATGGGTCTCCTTGGCGAGTCTAACGAGATGCCCCTGCATCCACAGTTAGTCATTGAACCTTTTGAACGATGGTTGTTAGATTTCATTGTCCCAATAATCCCGTCATCTAATCAAAAGACATATACACTCGTTGCAACAGAATATGTGACTAAATGGGTGGAGGCAGAAGCATTACCAAGGGAAATGGAGGACTTAGTAATCCACTTTCTTTTCAAAATTTTTGTGCAGTATGGCTTTCCTAGAGGAATAATCGCGGATGGAGTTGTAGGCCATAAGATTGCTGCTACATTAAAAAATCCTCATATTATGTACAGAATCACATCTCCATACCACCCGCAGGCAAACAGCTAGGTAGAAAGTACCAACAAAGTAATCGAGGCCATACTAACAAAGACAGTCCCCTCACATAGATGTGACTGGGCTACCCGACTTCTAGAAGCCCTGTGGGCATATCGCATGACTTGGAGGAATACCACAGGATACTCCCCATATCAACTAGTGTTTGGAAAAGAACCTATCTTCCCAATAGAATTTGAAATTCATACGTTGAGGATAGCCCAAGAAGTAGGCTTGGATATGAATGAAGCACATATTTATAGGCTACATCAAATCAATGAATTGGATGAAATCTAGTTATCGGCTCTTCAACATACTACATTGATCCAACAACAAAGAGCGAAATGGCATGATGCCCTCATCAAGAAAAATATCTTCTATGAGGGTTATCGGGCACTTCTATATGATTCTAGGTTCCAGGATTTCCCGGGCAAACTCCAGACCAGATGGTTAGGCCCCTATGAAATACAAGAGATGCATGATAATGGCACCCTTACATTAGCCACCATTGATGGGTATGGCTACTCTTTTAAAGTGAATGGAAATCGAGTACGCCTCTATCACAAACATCTTACGAGGGATTCCTTTTACCAACAGTTACAGGAAGATTCCACAATACAAATTCTTGGTGAGGAGGGCAACCCTTCCACAACACCAGTCCAGTGAAGAATTTATTCTTTTGAAACCTGTCCATAAATTTGTATTGCTGTTTTCTTTCTCTTTGATTACATTTGCTTGGATAATAGATTGTATATTAGTTTTTTTCTCTATTATCCCTTTGTTGTTCCCTACAGGGAACATCAATTTTCGTGTGTATTTCACTTTGTTGTTCCCTGCAAGGAATATCTATTGTTCCCTTCAGAGAATAGAAATTTCCGTTCGAAAATTTCTTTGTTGTTCCCTATAGGGAACAACTGTTGTTCCCTCTAAGGAACATCTATTGTTCCCTATAAGGAACAACAGTTTTGGCATGATTTTTTTTTCTTGTAGTTCCCTACAGGGAAAAGTTGTTGTTCCCTATAGGGAACAACAATTTTCATGTGTATTTTCACTTGTTGTTCCCTATAAGGAACACCAATATTTGCATGTATTTTCCTTACTGTTCCCTACATGGAACAGTTGTTGTTCCCTATAGGGAACAATAAATTTTTTTCATACAATTTTCTTTGTTGTTCCCTATAGGGAACAACTACTGTTCCCTACAGGCAACATCAATTTTTAGAGTGTATTTTGCTTGTTGTTCCCTACAGGGAACAATTTTTGTTCCCTACAGGGAACAGTTGTTGTTCCTTATAGGGAACAACAATTTTTGTGTGTATTCCCCTTGTTGTTCCCCATAGGGAACAACATCGTTTTGTGTATGTTTTCTTTGTTGTTCCCTACATGAAACAGTTGTTGTTCCCTTTAAGGAACAACACATTTTTTCGATTTTTCTTTGTTGTTCCTTATAGGGAACAACTGTTATTCCCTATAAGGAAAAACACCTTTTGTGTGGATTTTTCTTTTGCTGTTTCCTTCAAGGAACATCACTTTGTGAATATTTTTGAGAGCATCCTCTTTCTCTTCCTTGCTTAATCATCCCTAGACCATCCCAATTCACCCTTTATGATCCTCTTAATGGAATGAAAACTACAATACATATTTAAGGACAACAAGTATGGAGTCTAGTGGAAGAGGCAAATATCTTGAATACTATCATCTTTAACAAGGTTATTTTGTGATGATCAAAAAAGAAATAGACACAGTTATCTATATCACCTCATTGTCCTCATTTCCACTATAAACCAAATTGATTGATTATCTGTACCATGTTGGTTCCCCTTTCCCATATAACTCTCTCTGTGTATTATCAATAAGATTATGGGTATATTTTTGCTATTCATATGTTCATACTTCTTCCGCCAACCCTACTCTTAAGGAGTGCTGAGCCACACTATATGTATAAAATGGGGAGTTGAAAAAAAATAAAATAATATATATATATATATATATATATATATATATATATATATATATATATTAACAGTTTTATGATTCTTTTCCACAGATGGAGTATAGGGAGTCTCGTCACGAGCAAGCCTACCATGATCATAAGGAAGGAGCGAAGTGGCATTACCACTATGGCCACCACACTAGGGATATGATCCAACGGATGCATAAACAGATAGATTCCTTGGAAATGGGAGGTCTCATCACGAACCGGCCTGACCGTTTTTACCACTTCCCAGTGAATTGCAATATGATTATTTGGTTACCATGCTAGCACATTGGTCTCTACTATTGACATCATAAGGCACTTCCACAATTATACATAAAGGACCATGGTTCCCAAGGGTTAGAAAGCAACTTTGTCGAGGTTATGGATGCCTGCAGGCAACAGACACTTTGTTGATGGCATTGAAGCTTTATTTTACATCAATAATTATTATAATACCCTCTTCTTATGTTTTTATCTTTTCTTTGGAGAAATTATGTCCCTAACGTATCTTGAACCTTTATGCATGAGTAATCTTTTTTAAATCAATCACAACAGTTTAAGTGGAATAACGTTAGTAAAGTATTATTTCCTATGTATGTTGTCCCTTTTTTCTTAACATATTACATCATGGCAGCCTATCACTTATTGATAGTTCTTGTTACATGCCTTTTTTTCATCACTCCAATATTCTTTATCATCCTTTCATTAATATGTATACCTTGCCACTTTCATTACTCAATACATCAACCCTGTACTTCACCGCTAGTGCGTTATCCTTCCATCCATTCGGTTGTAGGTAACCTATTATTTCGAAGGGGGATAGGGACCTCCAGTGTACTTATGCATGCACTTGTCATCTTTTCATTGGATTTTGTAGAAAAATACGGCATTCCATGATCACAGAGCATGTGGCATTGTAACATTCCTCAATAACAATATTTATGCTTATAAAGTAGCACATGATAGAACCATTACAACCATTTGTTGTTCCATCACTCAGCTCTATTTGTTGTTGTGCTATCTCCGCTACACTAATTGTTTGTAGAATTCAAGCATTATGGGAGGAAGAGCAGTGCACCGAGAACCGTTAATACTGGTTGTTTCTGATGAAGCCAGGAAAATTTTAGTTCGAGCTGGACGAATAGCATAATTTACGAGATTTAAGCCATCGAATTAGGAAATTGCCATCGAATTCTTATGAAATCTACAAAATGGACAATCTGTGGTAAGAGGCAAGCAAATCATTGTATCAGACACTATCATAGCAGAAGTATCAAGGTTGCCAGCAAAAGGACCAGAATGTGTTGGCAAGAGATTGAAGCTACAGGATGATATTGAGGCTTTTATGAATGAAGGATAGGGGCCGATAAAGAAGGGCAAAGGAGTTCAACCATATTCTCTTGGAGAACCATGGGGAAATTAGCACTAATCGTCCAGAACTACATTACCTGCGATGGGCGCAAAGACGTGGTAAGGCCGTGTCAACTCAAACTTTTAACAGTTATAAAACGAAAGTGACCTGTTAATTTACCTACATTATTGAATTATTTACTGCATGACTCTGTCGAGAGGCTAAGACGGTCCCATCACATAGAAACTGTAGTAATCCACCACTATTTGATCAAGCTAATAGTTTGTTATATCCTTGCCCAACAACTATTTAGCTGGGATGATCTAATATTAGCTCCTCAAGGAGGTATAGCCCTGCCAGCACCTAAACCTGTGCCAAAAGGAAAGAGGACTGCCCTTTCAGTGAGCATACATCACAAGCGCAGACGATCCACAAGATTGAGGTCAAAACAGGGAGTGTCTACAAATCCTCAAGGCAACACTAGTCAACTTATAGAATTATCCAACCCAGCTAGTGAACAATAGTTGTCGCTAGAGTTAGAAGGAAAGGATAACCCTGAATCAGACCATGAGGTAGGAACACGACATTCTGGAGATGAATAAAGAAATGAATTGGGACTTCCCTCAACACCAAATATGAGTCCCTAAGGCGATTTTTTGCACGATTTAGAATTGAGCCAGGTCTTGGCCAACACGAATGATTACATGCAGGCTGAAATCCCACTCAATCTTAATTTAGGACAAAACCAATCTCCTAGGAATTCTGGCCATACCAGAATTCTATCTTCCTCAAAAGATGTAAGCAGCGAAGTGGAAACAGATGCAAAGGTCATTCAATAAGAAGAGAACCAATCTGGTGATACGCCTCCAGTAGAAACCGGCCAGGTAGGCCTAACCACAGAAAACATAGGCCAAGAAGAAGAAGTAGAGACAAAGATAATTTGGGACGCTGATAATGAGTCAGGAGACACAGTCCTTTTAGAACATAGCCAAGGTGAGCAACTAGGCTCTTTAGAAGCATAAACTATTAACGAGACTATCAACAAAACAGTTGCTCCTCTGAAAAAGTTTAGAGACAAATTGAAAAATCTTAGGAAATAACAACAAAAGCTTCACAAAATAATAAAAATACTCAGAAGGAAATTAAAAGAAATCACAGCAGGAAAGGTTCCGGACAAAACTAAGGAGACATCGAATGCAGTTGTAGAGATAGAGTTATATAAAGGTAGGGCTACAGGGACTCAAACTGAACCAATACCCACTCAACCAGTCATCATTCAAAATGAACAACATGCAATTTTAGTAGATGTGGCCACTCAGACAGAGGAGGTACCCTCTTATATCATGGCTACTCAGATGGAGGCTTGGACCTCCCATAATAAAGAGATTAAAATAGAAAACATCCTTTCTCATAGCATAAGCACTCAGACAAGCTTACAAGCCAAAGATGTCATGACACATAATGACCCCATTATACTAAATCTTCAGGAAGAATTAGCATAGGCTTGGCTCTCGTTAGAACGGCTTGAACAAGAAACCGTTTCCCAACAAAAATACCAGGAGCTGCAGAGACAACCTCGGGAGATGAATGCAACAGAGAGCGAGAGCTTCGACAAATACAGAAAAGTAGAGGAGAAAATAGAGAGAATCAAGCTCAGAATAGATAGCGTCATAGGACAAATCGACACCATCTTCTCATTATATACAAATGTCTTGCCATGTAGGGTTCCTGATACTAATTATGCCTTGTTTTTGTTAGAACAATACATGCTGTTGAAAATTAAAGCAATGAGATTTGGAAAACCAATTAAATTGAAAATGGTTGAATATTTTATAAATTGTTGCAAACACCATGGTGTAAAGGTTCAAAGGCTTCTTTTTGAATTTTACTTGCATAATTTTGTATTAGAGAATGAGGTGGAAAAGAACCCTAACCCTTTTTTGGGATATGTTCAATTCCAGGCCTTTATCTCTTTTACAGTCAATCAACTTAAATGGTTTAAGGCTCATAACGCATTCCAAAGACAAGAGCATGGACTAGATCTTTGGGTAAGAAGTGTACCCAAGCAGCCTTTGTAATGCTTTCCAACCATAAGAGTCCGATGACAAGGGAAGGGGTAATTAAAATTTTAGGTCCTATTCATAAGGAGATTGTACATAATGGATTGTCATATTTTCAATCCATTCAAGAAAGATCTCTGGTTGCATCCAAGCTCAAGTGGACGATATCCACTAGTAGCGTGCAGGATAGGGAGCCATTTAATTACAAAAAATTTAAAGCAGTTGCAGCCCGTTTTGTCACCAATAGCATCCTTCTTTTGAGAGAGGGACCCTATTGGTTAGGGTTTCGATTTCATAGCCCCATCATTTGGTATCCTCTTGAAGATTACATGGCTATCTACTAATTTCCTGAAGGAAAGGAAGGGCCCACCCTTGCATTCCTAACTTAGCGCCATGGTTTCAAACCAATTTTTTATGCTCCTTCCCTAGCCTACTCTTTAACTACACTCCATTAGAATTACTTGCTTTTCATGAGGACATGAAATAGGGTAAGCATGGGAATATGTTGAGTTACAAAATTGGTATGTATTTACTATTAATTTCATCATTGTTTTCCTTGATTCTTATTTTTTTCATATCTTAATGCGCTGATATATTGAGGAATTATGGTAAGAAAAAGATGAATTATTTGCAGTTATGATTTACCTAACTTTTACCCTTCCTTATGCAGGGAAGCGACAAAAGGAACGATTTTTGTTCCGTGACATTGGAACAACAAAATCCGATAAACAAAGGAAGGAACACATCAATTGTGGACAAGGTTGAGCGAAAATCAGAGGGATCAGAGTGAAATAGGAAAGATGTCTAAAGTTAGTAATCAATTCAAATCCCTTAGGATCGGGAGATCCTGAGGGATCACATTTACCGTTTACCCTTTACCCCTTTCTAATTATAAAAGAAGTCGATTGTAGGAAGAAAGAGCAGGAATCTCTATTATTTTTCAAGTTGTAAATTTAATTATAGACTTGCATTGTTGGAGAACGTGATTATATTGTAATTCTACTTAAGTTCGATGATTAATATACAATTGAAGTTGTTGTTACTTCGCATTATCTGAAGTAGCTCAGCAGTGTTCACTAAGGGCTCGACCTCTGGTGGATTTAACTACTTTCTTGTGTTATATTTCTGATTCTCATAAAGTTTGGTTGGTTTGATAATTTCCTATTTTTGTGAGTTTACTTTATTCGTTGTTTATCGCTTCCTTGTATTGAAGTATTTTATGTTCTATTTATAATTTACAACGCTGTCATTTGATTTGAGTTGTGTTTATTACAGAGTAAATTACTTAGACAGTGAATTGCATTGATTTAATCAACTATGAGAGTTTCATTATCACTATTGGACTCTCATATTCATATCGTTTATATTTTGATTTCTTTATATAGATTGAGCATAGTTTAGATTGAATCAACCAAGAAGAGGTGAGTTATTGTTACTGTGCTCTCAGCTGATGTTGTTGTTATTTGAATTGTTGTAGGATTTGATTACAGTAAAGGATTGAGTTTTGATATTTCCTTTAATAATTTCAATTTGAGTTTATTAGATGCATCCATTTATTCTTTTGTCAAAAACCTATACTACAATTTAGGAAACATTACTCTCTAAATTTATAGCATCCACATATTGTGTACACTCTTGAAATAACAGGACTTTCCCAGGTTGATAATTAATGTGGGGTAATTAGGAGTTTTAAAAGACACCTAAAACCAGCCAACAATAGGCAGGGAGTTGAGTGACGTGAGGGACAGGGAGGAAATTATGAGATTTCAACTACACACAGAAAACACATGGCTAAGGACACAGTTGCAGTAAAAAGAGAACCAGTTGGTAGTAATGGAAAGCCTCTCCAAAGAGGCACTTCAGTGTAGGATTCCATCAAGACCATATGCACTATACCTTAAGGATTAATGGTTGCAATTTCAAAACAAGACATTATCACAACAAGGGACTATGCCTTTCCAAGACTATAGACAATTCAAGAGCACCCTAGAAGATAAGGCCAAGATATCTGAATTTTACGTACTCAATTTGGCCTTAATAAATTTTAATATGTGGAACCCAAATGAAAAGTTGGGGGATTTACAACTAATGGCCCTTGCATCATGGATGAGTCAGGAGGAAGCCATGCTTAGGGAGGTGAAGAGAATATTGGAAAAGAAGGAAGGGGAACTCCCTTACATCAGAAAAGAATAGATAAATTCCATGGATGTCATTGGCAACCACAACATCATCTCCAATGATGCCCAACTTGCACCAATATACCTAGCTACACAAGAACAAGCCATCACCCACATTGAAAACACCTTGATGTTACTAGGAAATAAAATCCAGCAAGTGTGCAAGAGGGGATGCAGAAACCTACCACATAGTCTAATGATCATAGAGTATCGTTCCCCTGAGAGGTTGATGAATTCACTTGAAAGGAACATATTGTATAAGAATGCCATTTAGAGACAAACAAATCATATGTATTGGTTTAAAACTGAGTTGTCCCTTGTTGCGGTGTCTATTAGAAGGTAGGAAGGAAGATGCGGAATGAAAGAAGTGGGAAGAAATAGAGAAACAATCAGGGTTCTATCCTCAAGAGGAAAATCCATCAACAAACGCATGGGAGGTCAGAGAGACCACAAGAGCTATGAAAGATTTAGGCATAGAATATGTTCATCAAAGAATGAGAAATAACTTCAGGAGGGGGATCATGACGAGGCTCGTCAATAGGTAAACTATATGGGTCTTAATGTCACTATCTAGCTTATTGAAATAATGTTTTCTCACATTTACTTACATATTTTATTATATTTTTCTTAGTGAGAAGGGTAAAGGTGAGATCTTATGTCATGTGACCTAATATGCAATGATTGTAGGAATTGGAGCTGTTTTGGGATAATTTAAGTGAATGTACTAAAAGTGGATAAGAAATAGGGATTTTAAGAGATTTGTCTCGCTCCTTAACTCCTGAAATGATTCGAAGATTACTTCACCCTATCTCATCAACTCAGGGTTAAAAGAAGCCAAGCCAACCAAGTTCATTAGCAGGCAAGCCAGTGACAACAAAGACAAGTTGTTATAGGGTTTGGGAGTCAAGTCTCCCTAATTTTTAGGAAGTGTTTGGAAGCTCCAGTTTGTATAAGTAACAAGGCCAAGGGCCTCATTAGGATTCAATTTTTTATTGTAGCCAAGAGGAAATTTAGAGCCGAAACATTGTGATTATTAGTCTTATGTTGTATTTGATGCTTTGATGATAATGGGAAGGCTTACCATGATCCAACACTAAGTTGAGTCAGTGAGTTGAACCTCTTGGGATAGGGCACTTCCCTAGTAGGAAAGGTTCCTCTTTTTGTACATGTATCCCTAGATTAAAACCATAGTTAGATGTTGAAGCTGTTTGTGCTTTGTTTACTATAATAAGTATTTGAATGATTGTTTAGTCTTGTTTCCATTAGTTCAAGAAGTACGTCAGTGGTACAATAGTGAGAAAGAATAGTTTAAAAAATCTTGTGATAGTGGCCTCTTCCTCATCTCCCTCATGGGATCATGGTTTGAGGGCCCGATTCTCACAACCCAAAAAATATATTTATCTTTTGAACACTGTATAACTTACTGTTCATTGTTTAATAGATCATTGTTTATTATTTCTTGGAAGGACTGTAGTTGTCATTTTTTTTCTTGAGTTTGTTGTAGTTTAAGAAGGCATTTCATTTCATAGATATAGTCATTAGCCATCAATAAATCAGTTTACTCAAATTCAACTCATATTTTCCCTATTTATATTAAGTTACGCATAAATGAAGAGAAAAAAATGTTTTTTTGCAGGGATTTTTGATCTGCAAGGAGGAACTCATCCCACCAGCCTCATCTCCTCTCCACCTTCTATCAAGGCCTACTAACCCCCAATCCAATTTTTTATTTTGTAGCCACCTTAGGCAAATCTTACCATCCTGAAGTGTTGGGCTGAGCCTTGGCTAATGTGCAGCTTCCCTACACCCTATTTTACCATCAACATCTTTCCAACACTTTGTTTCAATTTCCTGACCTTCTTATGGCCTTTAGCTAACTTCATGTAGAAAACTAGGACATCCTGTAACAATTCTTGTAGCAGTTGTAGGCTCTCCTATAACAGCCTACTTAAAACAGTTTTGAGCATAAATGATAGTGCGAGCATAGGGTAGGACCTCCACTTGACTTCCTTGCCTCTCAGTGCCATGTTGGACCAACTCTTCCATGGCATCCTCCCCTGCAAATATCAAATTGTTTAACTTAGTACTTACATTTCTAAACCGAAAATCAAAAGAATATTTTTCTTCCATTTCAACATGAGATAGCTAGTGCATGCATACATCCATCGTAGAGTAATAGGATAACTTCCCATGTCCAAATAGCTAGATGATAGAATGCAAGGTTAGATTAGTTCTTTTCTACAAGTAATGTGTGTCATTTCTTAGCTAGATTATTTCATGGAATTTCATAGCTCTTTCCATTCAACACTTTCATTTCCTAAATAGGAAAGCATTTAATTTCTTGCATTAAATATTAGCTTTACATTCACTGCCACTAGTCAAAATCCTTATAGTCAATAGAAGACTAGTTTGAAAACCCTAGTTGTCTATCGCCCTAGTTGAAAGGTGATAAGAGTAGATTGTTGCATCTAATGTGCATATAGCAATGTCTCCTCCAAATTTGTATGAAACCTCGAGTTCATAAAGTAAGTTTGGTGGACTTAGGAGTTGCAATGTCCTTGCTACAATATTGAGGCTCATGAAAGAGGTACCACCACTAGTTACTATTTACAGAAGATTGGTATTAGATGAGAATTTCTGATATTAGTTGGGTTGTTTCGTAGGGAGAAGAGTAGGGTGAAATAATGGCGAACTCTCCTCTAGCTATTACTAGTGGGAAAGAGTTGTATGTGGAGCTGAGGGAAGCTAGCACTACATTACCTTCGTAGACTATGGATATGGTAAGGAATCTACAACATGAAATAATGCAGCTTCAAAATAGTAATGAGTGGCTCTAGAAGGCATGTGACGAGATGGAAAAGCTGACTAGGGGCTGGACCGATAAATCGAGATACTAGAGTGTATAGATAGACAGGTTAAAAAGGACAAATAATGGGATAGAATCTGAAAAGTATGACAGTGGAGAGGAGTCAGATCATAGCTCCCCAAATCTTGTAGGGGAAAGAATAAAATGGAATTACAAGGGGAATTTATAATGATCAAAACCATACATTTGACATGGAAAAAGCAGACGATGCAGAAGAATGGTTGTTAAACATGATTAATTACTTCTAGGTATATGAATGTGAAAGGAACTTAAAGGAATGCCTAGCTATTTATTAGCTCCTTTATGGTGGGAGGAGGTGAAAAATGGGCAATTGTTAGGCAAAAAGACAGGTTCTTGGGAAGATTTCCATAAATAGTTCAAGCCATGCTTTCTTTGTGAGTGCTACTACAAAAACCAAACTAAAGAATTCCATGAATTAAGGCTTTGGTAGCTTTCTATGGATGAGTTCATGGTTAATTTTACGAACCTATTGAGGTATGTACCATATGCTAAGAAGGAGAAGGCCAAAATAAAATGGTTCTTAAACTATTGACCATCTTATAACAAGAATAAAATTAAGTTTGATAATCCAAAGAGTGTGTAAAGTGGTGATGAAGGATAGATTATGTTATCAACAATTCAGGACTAAAAGTAAAAGTGTGAAATCATGGAAAAGTAAAGACAACACCAATATTGGAGGTAGCATGAAAAGACAATAACCTTACTACCTCAAGAATTTCAATAAGGGTCATCAAAAGAAGAAATTTAACAAAGGGAATTCACCTCGAGCTACACAATCATATACAGGTTCGAGAACGATTGAACTGAACGACAAGAAAAATAACGATGTGAATGAAATGGAATTGTTGGAATGTTGGGGCTGCAAAGAGCCACATTTGCTAAGGGAATGCCCACATAATACCAAGTATGTTTAGAACATTTAGCTTATTGATGAGGCAACAACCGTGAAAGACATTTCCCAGAATATTCCTTGAATCAGAACAACTTTGGAGAATCGACATGCTGAGTACCAGCCCACAATGCTTGAAATTGAAGGTATTATAATAAACTAATATGTGTATGTTTTAATTGATCTAGGGGCTACTTTAAGTAACATCAAGCCTGAAATTGTGGAAAAGTGTAAGTTGGAAACTTAAAAATTTAGCAAGGCATGGTTGGTTCAATTAGAAATCAGTACCAAAGGAAAGTAACGAGTACAGTAAAACAATGTTTGTTGAATTGAAATGGGTATCCTAGAATGGCATATTTAAATATCCTTCCGTTAGGATCCTACGATATGTTAATAGGAATGGATTGGCTATAAAAGAAAGTCGTTCTTATAAAATTTCTAGAAAAAACATTTACCTATGTTAGTGATAATGGACACACTAAGGTAATTAATGGAACATTGAAACCAGCGTCAATCTGAAAATTTTCAACTGTGCAGTTGAAGAGAAGTGCCATAAAAGGTTTACAATTATACCTGGTACAGGTGGAAACCAAATATGAAGTAACCAAAAAAGGAAGTTTAGAGACCTTACCCATCATTAAAGAATTTCCAAATGTGCTTCCCCAAGAAATTCTAGGGTTACCCCCAAAATGGGGATTTTACCATTGATTTAGTACCAGGGGACATTCGTGTGTCTAGAGCTCGATATCAAATGAGTATGCTAGAACTGTGGGAATTGAAGATGCAATTACAGGAACTGTTGCATAAGGGCTATATCAGGCCCAAGGTATCACCATGGGTGGCCACCTATACTATTTGTTAAAAATAAAGATGACACATGGAGAATGTGCATTGATTATCATCAACAAAAAAAATTAACCATTAAAAACAAATACCCACACTACATATTTATGATATGCTATCATAGCGCATGAGTCAAGAAAGCTAAAAAAAACATGAGAATAATTATGTTGTGTATGACCTGGAACTAGCTCCTGTAATACATGCCTTGAAAATGTGAAAGCATTATTTACTAGGTAATGAATTTGTTTTGGTAACTAACTATATCAGTTTAAAGTATTTCTTTAGTGAGCCTAATCTAGATGCAATGCATTCAAGATGGTTAGCATTCCTTAGTGAATTTGAATTTCAAATTAATCATATTGAATGGATAGAGAACGGGATTGTTGATGCACTAAGTAGGCATGCCAATTTCTTGGTAGCAAGTGCAAGGAACAACATTGAGATATATTTTGATGAACAGGTGCAACTAACAGTGCAACAAGACCCCAAGTATCGAGAAACGTAGATGAAAATACAACATGAAGGAATTTCAAGGTATGAAAGGGTTAATTTCTTATCATGATAGGTTGTATATTCCCATTGTCTCAATATTGAAACAAATGTTTATGGATGAGCATCATGAGATACCATATGCTCGACAGCTCGGATAATAGAAAATGATAACAATCTTAAGGAAGTATTTTATTGGCTAGGTATGAGGAGGGAGGTAGTTGATTATTTGGAAAATTGCCTAGAGGGTCAACAAGTGAAAGTGGAGCACTAACAGCCGACGATATTATTGAATATTCTACCCATTTCATAATGGAAGTGGGAAGTGATCTCCATGGATTTGATAATAGGGTTTCCAAGGAGCAAGTATGAGCATTATTCTTTAATGGTAGTGATAGACACACTAACTAAAGCAACACAATTTATACTAATACACTCTACCTTTGGGACTGCACACATTGCTCATATTTTCATAAAATACATTTTCAGACTTCACATCATACCAAAAATGATGATTTCATATAGAGATGCAAAATTTACCTCCAACTTCTGGAAGGCCTTGTTTGGGATATTTGGAAACAAGTTGAACTTCAATAATGCATATCACCCTCAGAGAGATGGAAAAACCAAAAGGAATATTCATATTTTGGAGGATCTCCTCCAGATGTATGTAATGGGTAGGCCCAAAAAGTGGGAAAACTTTTTTAATCTAGTTTAGTTTTCCTACAACAACAGCTATTAGATGTCCTTTACAATGAGCCCATTTGAAGCTCTGTACAGTAGGAAATTCCATACACCACACAGTTGGATCCAACAAGAGGATAGGTTGATTCTTGGGCTGAATGTTTTGCAGGAAATGGATCAGACAATGGAAAAAATCAACAGAACATTAAAATAGGCCATGATCGAAAAGAGAGTTATGCGGAAAAAGAGGACTCACAAAGAGTTCTAGGTTCGAGAGCATGTATTTATGAGGGTTAAACCTCAGAAGAGTACTATAAGGATAGATAATTTTTCTAAATTAGCACCACGATTCTAGGGGTTGTTTGAAAGTTTTGACCGAGTGGGTCTATTAGCATAATAGTTGGCTCTATCTGGTCAGTTGGCTTTATGCCTAAGGAGGAAACCTAGGAAAGAGAAGACATTATGAATGAAGTATACCCAACATTTTTTCAGTGATAAGAAAGAGTTAATAAACACTGACAATGATGTTCTTTTTTTCAATAGGGGGAAGATGTAAGACCCACTTTATGGAAAAATATATTTTTTTATATGTAATTATTATTAGTATGTTTTACAATGAGCTACTATGAGTCGATCATTAATAACAGTGATGTAAATAAATAAATAATTTTTTCAAATATAGTTGGAAATTGTAGAGGTGGAAACATTGTAGTAAAATATGATATCCTAAATTTGAAGTAAATCAGGTTTGAATCAAAATTCCTAATATATATATATATATATATAGATAGATACTCATTCAGAGATAAAGAATGAGAAAAGCATTGTAAGAGATGAAAGAAGGATTTACTCGGTGGGAGATAAAGAGTGAGAAAAGCATTATAGGAGATGAAAGCGAGATTTTTTTAGGAAAAGCTAAAGAAACACCTAGCCTAAGGGGGGCACGAATCCCTAGAAGGTATGACATTGCCAAGGAAAAATCTGTTGGAAGAATAATGTTAAAAATATGTTAATGAGTTTCAATAGAGGTTGTTGATAGTAGGTAAACTCATCTTAGCTCGGGGGAATTAGAAGTTGATTCAAGGATGGGTGGATTGGTCTTTCTAAGCCACAATGTTTTTAAAATAAACTATTGGTTTGTGGTTACTATTGCTACCATTATTAGGAATATTGATCAGTATGTTTAGAGAAATTGCAATATAAGAGAATACTAATCATTTCGGCATCATTAGACAAAAAATTCTGGGTTATGGGAAGATGTGAAAATTTTCTATTAGGAAATGTCCTTCTGTGACTTACTTAGAGTATTCTAAGCTCTTTTGTATTCATGATTTCTACAGTAAATGAAGGAAATTTATCTTTGTTCTTATCTCGATGTATACAGGTTGCATGCATAAATATGTAGTTGAATTGTGATAGTTGTATAGTCACACACATCGTAGAAGTGATTGATTTTTGTATATTAAAAGTTATATGTGGGCATTGATATATTTTATTAGGTTAGAAAAATTGAAGTTCCAAATATAAAAAAAATGAGTCGATAATGAAATCCTACATATGCAAAATCAATAGGTGAGAGGAAATGCCTAGATTGAATGATGGGTGCAACAATTACTTTTAACCTCGCCATAGTGTGGGAAAAGTCAGAACAGGGTGAATTGGAGAAGTGTTTATTAGGTAAATGGAAGTGAAATCATACATGTAGCTTCTGTTATGTAGCAATATGGGGTAGGAGTATTTGGGGAAAAGAACCCATGTGGAGTAACAAAAATATGTGCACTAGTGAGGATAAAATAATGTTACTCTACCAGTAACATAAGTAAAAATACCATAAATTCTATATAGAAACTAAGTTATTACATAGAACAAACAGATCTAAACTAATCACCATCAAAGTGGTTTTACATCCATGATTGTTTATTCATCAATATCACCATAATCTTATCTTCCCAAAATATCGAAATTGGTAAATGATCACTACAAGTTAGATATGGTAATTTCAAAATGGTACTACTGATTTGTGCTAAAAATTAAGCATTTACATATTAAGAGTGATCTGTATGGCACATACAGAGAGAGCATAACCTTGAAAATTTGGCAATAAATGATTTTGTGAATAACATGGAAGCACATCTATATAAATATCATAGAGCAATTATTTTCTTAACTAGTTCAATTATTTTTCTACCAAATACACAAATAGTAAGTAAATAATTCATTGACACAGGTCTACATTCCAACCTAAATTAGTTACCTAGAGAGGCTAAATATGATACCAATAGATATGCATATAAGTGTTGAAAACTTATCATAAAGCATTGGTTGAGGGAATTTAGGACAAATTCGAGAACCGTGTACCGTCTAGATTAAACACTTCGAAAAACTATAATGAGAAAAACGTTAAAAAGGGTTCTGTAAAACAGTTCGTTGCAATGATAAAACTTGAGAATAGTAGTTACACGAAATTACGAGGTACTGCAGCTAATTAAAAATACTTGAATAGTTATTTTATAAACAGAACCATATTTTCTCTACCACAAGTGCACAATTTAACCAGTATATTTGCAAAAACAAATTACGGAAAGAGTGGAGAATCCCAACTAGCTTACATGGGTATGTTCCCTCGTAATGGATTGGAAAAAAAAATATCTCAGTACTGTAAAACTACAACCTATAAGTGATACAAAAGTACTCGAAAGTAAATATAAGTAGAGTAAAGGAAATATTCACTCTGAGGCATGTAAATGTAGTCAAACGTCATAACACAGGTAGCGTCTCACATACAGAAAATGGGAAAATGGTATGTCCATAAGAGAGGGTTCTATAGAAATGTCCAAAGTAAATAAAAATAAATAAATGATAGTTAATAGAAACTTATTTACAATTTTATCCCATTACATCAGGGTTGGTTAACTATAATACACCTGGAAATAAAGAGAAGTCCCTCGACCCTAAAAGTATGCTATTACCCTGATGGGGTCTCGATAGTAAACAATTCAAAAACACGAGAGTACATCTTGGTTGGAATCTTATTAAAACTAAATTGAACACCTAATGAACCCAACAAGCATACTAAAAAAATTAATTTTGACTTAGCAGTTGCAGCAAGGTGCCCGAGAAGGAGGCAGTTCGACCCATAGAACCAGCCTGAAGGGAGCCAAGTGCTAGATTAGTAGGTGGGTAGCGAGGATAAACATCACATTTATTGGATAGGAAGTTGTGGAGTACCAGCGCGTGTCCAAAAATAGGGATATAGGAGTTATCCAGTATTACCCATGACTCAATTCAACAAATAATTAGTAAACTCTTAGCCCTAGTAATAGATAAATAGAAATTATAGCAATACATATACATGGGTGCATGACAGAGATTGTCTAGAAACATTTGAACCTATGCATCAGAGAAAATAAGAAAAAATGGTCAATGTGAAAAACAGAGTAGTCGGTATGTGTAGATATCCAATGTTAGGCAAACCGTAGATGACCACGAAAGAATCTCGCCATGGTTTTTAAGTAATCAGAGTGGCTGTGAGTTGGACTCATGAATCCCCACTTTGTACATATAATAGAATCGTTCCCGGGACCTATACATATACAAAGAGGATTCAGTCATGAATGTAGATATTAACACATAAAAGAAAACATGAGATTTTAATTTAAGGTTACCTGGATAGAAGAAAGATGCCTGTAAAGTTCTGTTGTTTTTCTTCATTGGTTTCGCCCCGGTAATGAAGAACAGGAACTGATGATAGGCTAGGTGGTTCACCAGTTCCCCAACCTCAAGATAAAAACATCATGAACGGATATTAGTTTGGTTGCAGGTCGTGGCAACAATAATAGGCAGTGGATAGGGCGATAACAACAACATGTGGAGAATAGGAAACAAGGTTATCGACATAAACCATAGTGACCAAGATCTCAACTCCAACAGAAGTGCATCGAACTGAATGAGGGCATTGTGAACAATGTGGAAAGATAGGGTTTGAGTGAAGCAAAGTTGATCGTAGATGTGAGATCACAGATCTGGGCCTTTGATGTCCCATCTCCTCGGTGAGGATAAAGGCCATATGCCCATGTACCATATCACATGGGCTAGAGTATGTGGAAACATATTTAATGAGGTGGGCGCAGAAGGACAACTGTCATGAGGAGGAGGTTATCGTAAGGCATGGGGAGTAATAGCCCGTGAGCCTCATTAAATCTGAGCCATAAAATTGATGCATAAATACTCTAACTCGACATAAACTTGAGTATTAACCCAATCACCAACAGATTCATAAAAACAATAATGTAACATAAGGGCTCAATGATGGAAGTAATAAATAGAGCCATTCGACAAAGGAGTACACATGAGCCTAGCATTAAATTCATGCATAGAAATTTGATATAAGCTATAAAAAAAATTTGCACCACATACAACGTCTAGGAAAAGATGAAATATAACATTATGGTGGTCGTAGCATTTCAAACCTGAATGAAGGTTTAAACATAAATGGCCAAGGTAAAATGGCGCCTAGCATGCACATATGGTTAACATGGGAGTCATAGCTAGCGATTAGTAGTGAGTCATATATTTATAAAGAACACATCACAATAGCCAACCATGTTGCAGCTAAAAACTATCACACAAATATTAACCAGAGAAAAAAATATTCTGAAGTGTAGGTTGGTTGATGAAAAATTGAGTGTCGACATTGAAATCCTCTACTTGTACCTTGAATGAACTTCTCTTCCATGGGGATTTTTATATATCCCATTATTATTATATTCACACAATACATGTTGGGGAACCCTTAGGTTTTCCTCTAAATCAATTTTCTCTTGTAGCTCAGTTAATTAGTTAAATTTTTTTTGTTGCACCATGACATCACTTTTACTAGACATGGGATTAGACTAGAAACATCATGGAATTTGCAAACATTCCAGGTTTATAATAAATAAATGTTTCTTTAAAAAATGAAATATTTTTGTATAATCATTTATATTTGTTGGTTTAAAAATCATGACTCTAACAAGTAATTTCCTTTCCTTCTACATTTTTTTCTCCTCCTCTTTAATTTCCTCCAGTTAATAAATTCACATTGTTTTTAGGATTTGAAAGAAATAAGTCTCTTATTACTTTTTTTAGGGTTTACAATATGTAAACCTCCTAAGAAATTTCCCTTGGGCTCTTTGAAGCATTTTTAAATCCTCTTCTCTCATCCAATTCTAAGGGTTTTAGAAATAAGATCTTCCGTCCTATTCTAAGAGTTTTGGATTTGAATTTTTAGATGTGTTCCAAAAAATATAGTTTGATCCCTTTCAACAAGAATAAAGATTCCAACAAACCTTCTATAATTTTTGCCAAATATATCCTCTTGAATGTAGTATTATTCCATCAACTAATGAAAACCCTTGCCTTTGCCACATTCCCCTATTTATTAAAAGTTGTGAAAACTATGCGTGATATCTTTAATTTTTCTTTTCCGGATAAAATAGGAAAGAAATTTTGTATAGAAGAAAATAAAATATTAAAAAACCACCTACCCCAAGACGAACTCAGTTTGAAAGTCTGAAACATTGGGTTTTATAGAATAAATCTTCACGGGTTTCTTGAAACAATAAAATGCAATCAAATTCACCTTTATGGAATCATTATTTCAAAATTTCCTCCACATGTAATTGAATTTGGGTAATTAAGATAAGTCAAGTGTATTGAGATATGATTTTTTTCTACTATTTGGTATTTTGATGCTGCGATAAAGTCTCTTAGTATTATTTATGGCTACATCTTCATTTAAGGTTAGATTTGTTAATCTATTTATTGTTAAAGGTGACTAAAAATTTAGTGTATAGCTATAGATTTTATAATTCTTTAGAATTCTCTCATTACTAAAGGAAATTTGTCCTTTACTAATTAACCAAGACTTCTCCTTGTAGGTATTATTTATAATGTATTTTGTCCAGTTATACACCCACTCCCATTTTGGATAATCTATGAGCCTTTGAATTTAATTCCCAATAAATGTGAGAAAAGGATATAACGTTGAATATTCTAACCAACTCCATAACTCTGATTATCGAGTAATTAAGTAAAGAAGTGTTTAAGTGAGTATAACCTTCTAGTCAATCTATAATAGCCTTTGAATCCCTTATCTTTTGTAGGTTTAGATTGTTGAACTCACACTATTAAAATGAATAACATGCATGATTGATTCATATTATTGTAGTTCTTATTAGGTAGTCATATATTTTTTCCTAGACTAAATTAGTAATTCACTTAGTAATATTTAGTTGTATTACATATTATCTAGTCATATATTTTAATCCAAGAATAAATTAGTCATTTTTATTATTCGGTTTTAGTTGGGTCACTTAAGATTTCTCATTTTTTTGTAATATTTCACTTGGAAAAGCTACTATGACTAAATTTTTCAGCCACTTAGCCATTAATTTCATCATTTTTACTAGTGAATGTCAGATATGTCAAACAAATGCCATTTTGAAATTGTTTCTAAAACCATGTCATTTACACCCCCCTCCAATGTATCTTACCAAATATACCTGTAGGATCGTAGGGTCTAGGGATCAAATAGTTTTTGTCTCTTTCTATTCATTTTGGGGGTTTGTATGTGAGTTTATCCTATAAGTTACTCATTTCATAATCTAAACATTCAATGTCTAAAGCCATTACAAGGTTTCCATGTCATAAAGGGGTCTCTACATAAAAAATAAATAAATAAAATAAAATTGAGAGAGTCTAAAGGCCATGAGAGGGTTATACGGTCATATTTCCAAATCAGTATTCATGTGAAGAAGAAATTCATTGAGGTTTCAGGGGTCTTAGGTTTCTCATGCAGATCTTTTTTCTCACAGCTCAAAACTCTAACAATGAGTAAAAGTTCTACGGATCTGTTAGTGATGTCATCATTCCCATGTCCAACATTCCCATGCACCATTCACCATTATATACTCCCTTCATTCATGTTTTATTATGATGTCGTGCCTCAAATCACACTATCTTTCAAAACATATCCATTTGGTCTGTTTTACCAGGAAATTGCTGCTACCATATCAACCATGGAGGTTTGTCGCACTCTGCTACGAATTTGTTGTGCAAAGTGACTATTTTAGAAATCATTTTTAAAAATTCCAACCGAATGGAGCCAAATTTCAAAAACTCTATAGAAGGTTTTTATAGGCACAAGCAAAATAAAAAAAGCCTCCTTCAATTTATGTAGAGGTGTTATGGTTTTGGAGATATACAATGTTGTTGGAGGCCTATTTTTCAAAAAATAAAATTATACATTTTCCTCTAGTTTTAGACATTGTGTTTTAGCACACTTTTCTAACACATGGAAGTGGATTTGAAAACATTAAAAGAGGCTTATGCGAAAATGGGCCAAAGAAAATATACCTCACTCATTTTGTACATAGGTGTCACGTTTTGGGAGTTACAGTTGTCACTTGGAGACACATTTCCATAATTCCTTAGTGACAAAATTCTGATTTTTCTTTTTTGAAATTCGATTTGTAAATAAAAATTTTAAAAGTTTTGTTCCATTCTCGGTATTATAAGGTGAATGTGATGAATAGTTGGGAACTACAATGTTTTGTTGGATCAGGAAATGTCAAACAAATGAAAAATTTGAATTTTGTTGTGCAAATGGTGTGTAGTCAGTTGGGAGGTTGGAAAAGGCTAAAGGTGATATCTCGAGGATTCTACGCCAACACGACACCATTTCAAGCATACCTAGTAGCTCATTTTTGTCCAAAATGATATTCAACTATGTCTAGCTTTGAGGATATTTCACCATGTTGCACAATTATATCAGCCAGGCTTATTTTTTCATTTTGGTATTTCGGGACCTTCTAGAATTATGTTGGTGATTGGATAGGTCTGGATAAGCATAGATAAGTTAATTAAATTGATAATTCTGGACATGTTTTTTTGTAAATTTTTTGTAAGCTTTAAAATAGTGATTTTTCCAAAATCATGATAGTTTTAATATGGTATGTTTCTAATTTTCTCCAAGTGCATTATGTCGAGCATGTTTTATTCATGTTCAGTGAAATTGACCACCTTAAGTGGTAATTTCGAATTCCTCTTTATATTTAATAAGCGACAAAGATCAAAAGGGATTGGGGTCAACGTGTGAGACACAGTTCATGGTGTACAAATTGTAAATATTTTTTAGACTAATGAAGCTTATGAAAATCATTAGTACTTGATCTTGGTTTTTAGAGATTCATGGGACTGTGTTGGTTATGTATGTTTCTTCTCCCAATGTATGTTTCATTTTTCATAGTAGTTCAATCTCATTATTTCATTCCTTTATGCGACATAATCAATGTATATGTAATAGAACACATCAGGAATTTGATACTTTGTTTATGTATTTGATTAATTATTCTATTATCTTCTTAAGATTTACTTAGGATACATCCTAGTTATATGCCCCATGTTTGAATCATTTAGTCCCTTACCTCAATCCATTATCTAGAATGACCATTCTATCAGCATAAGTAATGTTTTCTACCTTGCCTCTAAAAATTAACTCAATCAACCAAGTGTTTTAATGATTCATTAATCTCTACCCTTAGTGACTCAATGCCCAATGGATTTCGACTCACACCCACTATCAAACCTTTAAAACAAAATAATTTCTCTTTCGCCTTAAGAACTAGCCTAAAATATGAAACGCTCAATTATCTAATTGACAGCAAATCTTACAGACAGATCCCTCTATGGAGTTGGAAAGGGTACGTTCCAATTCTGAAAGTGCTATGTAGTTTCCTCTAGTTTTCCTTCCAATAGCTAAAACAAATTACAAAGTGCTAATGTAGTAGCATCATTTCTAGAGAAGGAAAGGTTCCATATTCTCCATGGATGATCATCAATTTTTTAGACCTAGTTGCTAATGGTGGACAACAGGCTGACAAATGAAGGCTAAACCATTCACCTAGTGACTCGAATTAAATTTCAACCTGACCCAAAGACACCAATTTCAAAGGATACAAAAGATAAAACTTTCATGACAACTCCACTATTCAAAGGTCAGTAGTTTCAAGGAGTCCTGGGTGACTTAAATGTTTTAAACATGGGCTCAATTGGAAGAAAAAAATGTTAGGTATGTTCTTATGGACAGGTCTCGTATTCTTGGATTCCAAATCCTATGCCTCATGTTGACTGATTAACTTATCTATGAATATTCGGAGATAAAAAAGGAGAACATGTTTCTCTTCATTTAATTAAGTTTCACATGCATTTATGTAGACTTGGAGTTGAGTTTCATGAGGATTGGTTAATGGAAATTTTTATGGAATCCTTAGAGTACAGTGCAAGATCATGGTATGAAGGAATGCCATCTCCTAGTCTATGTTCTCTTAAGAATATATATGCAGCATTTTGTAAAAATTATAAGCAAAATTACCCTTTTATAGTGTTGATAAAAAGATTTTGTAGAATGTTTGATGATATTTTTCGACATATGGGAGTTGAAATTTATTGTCATAATGTAATATAGGATGAAATTGAAAAATCTTTGTTCGAGTTGTCTTTTCATCAAGATGTAGATATTCATGTCCTTTCTCGTGATATAGGTAAACATTTGCAGCGAGTTTGTCATTTTTTGTGTGATCAAGAAGCAAGTAGTGAACTACTTCATGTTGGAAACATTCCACATTTACAAGAGGATCGGGTGCTATAAATTGTCTCGTGTCATGAAAATTAAAAATGATAGTATTCAAACAAAGTTATCTATTGAGATCACAACACAATTGTTTGATAAAAAAAAGGACAACATTGACATACATAATATGACAATTATATTTGGATATGCTAAAGGTTTATACATTTTTATAGACAAACCTATTGATTCCATTTTCTTTGAAGTTGAACTTGAGCATGAAAGGATAGAACAAGTACTAGTTATGAGTGAACATTATCCTTTGGATCATCAATACATGATATTGTTTTGTGTTTTCAAGTATCCTTTTGTTGATTTTCTGCAGTCATCAAAAGTGGCGATTTTTCATGATTTTCAAGATTTAATGGTAAGTTTTTTGTAGTTAACAATTAAGGAAATTGTTGTGTTTTCTATGGAGAATGGATTCAATTTTTATTCTGAGCTTCCAATAGATGGTCCACTTAATGAGAGTCAAGGAGCCTAGGTATTGGATCAACCCTCTAATTAGTTATACTGGACGTGTCATATTACTTGAATCAAGCATTTGGTTCTCAACTGTTAGGGTAGATTGATATGTACATAAAAAAGCTCGTTCGGAAACCATTTATTCAGTTTCAGATGCCATATTTTTAGTTTGATTTTAGAAGTTAGTGAGTGGTATCGTTTTCATCTTTAACAGTGATTTTGGTTTCAGAATAGGGTTATAGTTTTCATATTGTAGTTGACAAGAGAACTAACATAGATGATTTTCATATTGGAGACATACCATTTTATTTTTAGTATTTCAAGTGTGTGTCATTATCATTGGAACTTGAAGCCTCAGGAGAAGGACCTAAGGTTCCACTGATCTGCTGCCATATGTAAGGTAACAATCAAGTGATTCATACTCATTTGTGTCTTTTTAATTTTGACTCCATTGTCTAGTGGTTAGCCTACCAATCCATGATGCTCCTGGCACCTCACTGGGAGGTTTCCATCCCCATTCGAGCCAAAGTTACGGTTCTAGGATCTAGGGATCAAAGTTTCTTTATCTCTTTCTATTCATTTTGGGGGTTTGTATGTCAGTTTAGCCTATGAATCACTGATGTCATAGTCTAAAGGGTCATTGTATAAGGTCACTGTAAGCTTTGCAAGTTATAAAGGGGTCTCTAAATACAAAATTAAATTTGAGAGAGTCTAAAGTCTATGAGAGGGTTATCAGGTCATATTTCTAAATATATATTCATGTGAAAAAACTTCATCGAGGTTTCAAGGGGCCTTCACTATTTTCATAGGGATATTGTTTATCACACCTCAAAACCATGATAACCAGTTAAATTTATATTTGTTTGTTAGTGATGTCACCATTCCCATGTCCACCATTCCCATGCACCATTCACAATCATATACTTCCTTCATTAACATTTTATCATCATGTCACCCCTCAATTCAAACTTTGATTCCAAACATAACCATTTTCTCGGTTTTTCTAGGAACTTTCTGCAACCATATCAACCATGGAGGTATGCCACACTTTGCTATGAATTTTTTGTGAAAGTGACTATTTTAGGAATCATTTTAAAAAGCTTCTTCTGAACAAATGGAACTAAATTTAAAAAATATGAGAGGTTTTCTCCAATAAGGAGATATATAACAAAAGCATATTCTAGTTTCTTTACAGGTATTATGGTTTTGGAGATATATAACACTATTGTAGGCCTATTTTTCAAAATATAAAACTTTGCATTTTCCTCTTATTTTAGTCATTATGTTTTGGCACACTTGTCTAACATATGCAAGTGAATTGTCAAAGCATAAAATAAATTTATGTCTAAAATTGGCCAAAGAACAGAAACCTCTCTCACTTTATGCATGGGTATCATGGTTTGGGAATTACATGTGTCACATTCAGACCCATTTTCATAATTCTTTGCGACATAATTTTGATTTTATTTTTGAATTTCGATTTCTAAATTCATGTTTTGGAAGTTTTGATGAATTTTGGGTGTTATAAAGCGAACGTAATGGATTTCTAGATACAACAATGTTTTTTTGGAGTGGGAAATGTCAAACAAATGCAAATATTTAATGCTGCTACGCAAGTGTTACGCAAATGGCGAATGATTAGTTGGGATGTTAACAAAGGCTAAATGGGATATCTCAGGGATTCTACACTAGAAAAGAATAATTTTAAGCATACCTAGTAGCATTGTTTTGTCCACAAGAGTCTGCAACTATGTCAAGCTTGGAGGCTATTTCACCCTGCTGCGCAACTATATCAGTGAGGCTTATTTTTGAATTTTGGTGTTTCCGAACCTTTTATAAATATGTTGGTGATGGGATAGGTATTGATAAGAATATAAAAGTTATTGAAATTGATAATTTTGGACATGTTGTTTCTAAAATTTTAGTAAGCTTTAAAACAATGAGGTTTCCGAAATCGTGATAGTTTTAGTATGGTAGGTTTCTGCTTTTCTTCAAGTACATTGCATCGAGCTTGTTTTATTCCTGTTCAGTGAGTTCAACCACCTTAAGTGGTAATTTCAAATTCCCCTTTGTATTTAATGAGGAACAAAGATGAAAAGGGGTTAGGATTAGTGTGTGAGAGACAGTTCATGGTCTATAAATTGTAAATATTTTTGAGATTAATAAAGATTATGCAAATTAGAATTACTTTATCTTGGTTTTCAAAGATTCATGTGATTGTGTTCTTTATGCATGTTTCATCTCCGAGTGTGTTAGATCTCAAAATTTCATTCCTTTATATGCAGCAGAAAGTGATCTTCTATTAGTTTCGCAACAAGTTGCCATTAAAAAAATAATTCCATCATTTTTCATGAAATGTATCCATGCAACCTTTTATTGATTTCCCTAACAAAACAACTCTTGCATTATTATATCAGATAGCATGTTTCATGTGCCATAGAAAATATGAATCGTAAGATAAGATGAGTACTATAGAAAAAGCTACAACTAATACTAATACAAATGTATAATGAATCAAAAATGGTGGAAACCATGATAGACTTGTAAAATTGATCTCTAAATTTCTTTAATTACTTCACTGTTCTAACAAAGTCAGAAGAATCCTTGTAAAGAATCCATTCATTCTGAGCCGAACTTTCAAGGTCTTGATGGGAAGGAACAATAAACGACACACAACAATTGTAGAATGCATTTTAATGTAACATTTTATTATCCAAATAATGGCATGGTGTTAGAGCTTCTTCCACTGGCACAAAGGGAAAATCGTGAGATGTGGTAGCCAAAAAATACTTCATTACTTGGAGAGTTGAAATATTTTGCATGTTGAATCTTAACTATGTCCTCTCTACAGTTAAATAGTTAATATTAGGGTGAAATATTCCTATGTCATATTCAGATCCATCACATTCATCTCTCATCCATATTTTCCAACAGAAAACAATGTATTAGTGTAAACCATCAATATTATTATTGTTATTTTCAAAGAAGTTAAGCACTAATGTTCAATCACCTTCTAGGACTCATAAATTTCTCATTTTTCCTAAAATAGCCTAGAGGTACATTGGGAGCACCAATAACTATATCTCCTTACGTCGTTTGTGAATATGGCATCAAATACATACCTCTTTCCAAGTCAATAAACGATAAGTGTAGAAAAGACTATTCAACATAAAATCAAATTAGAATAATAAATGGTTCTAAGATGATTGGAACTGTCATAATAAAGTCAATTTTAAGAAAATCTTGAGCTTTAGAAGGAAAAAGGAATGAGAAAAATAGGCAAATAAAGTTAGAACAATGTAAAAAAATTCACAATGGATATTTGTACTATGCAGTTGAGCAGTAACACTCATAAAGTTATGTTGAAGTCTTGAAGAAGCATTCTTGCACTCACTATTAGATTGACAAATCTCTTCCAATGGGCCACCTACTAGAGTTTCACATGTAATGGGTATCCAGATGATGTGACGATGCCTCTCCTCCTCACAAATTTTGTTTCCTTCTATGATACCCATATGAGTATCATCATCATGATCGTCATGGTCTTGAGGCACAAACAATTTTAAAGGACAAAGTGACAAGGGGAGCTTCATTTTTTTGTAGAAAAATATGATGCCAATGGCTTATCTTCTATCAATTCAAAGATACCTTTACCTCCAATAACACATGTATGGGTGCAATGAAACCAAATTTCCTATTACATGAATTTTGTTTCTGAAATCAGGATGTAGCTACAAAATTATTGAATGAAACATATGTTCTGCCAAAGAGGCTATAATTTGTAACCAATGATCGTACTCATTCTCGAGCTTAAAATATAGTATAAATGTGACTCGTATTTGTTATTACAATGTGGTCTCAATGTGTAGGGTATGTAGTGTAGATATCTTAACTAGATCTCATGTGTAGGAGTTCATGATTTTATATTAAAGGTAAACATAAATAATGTTATAAAACATTGCTATCTGAGTTATCATCCTTTGACAAAAATGAAATGGTTCCGATGTAAACCTAATTCTATTTTTATATTAGTAAGCAAGTAATCATGCTCATGAGAAGGAAAGTAATGATGTTTAATCCTATATTTGATGTGTGATTTTATCATACAACCAAAGAAAATAATTTTGGAAACAATATAGTTTGGACATCAATTTTCAAGTTGCTTATATATTCGACAAACTATTTTTGAAAAGAATAAGTGGAATCTTGTGCATGATATCTCCTATATTGTGCATTTGTACATGGGGATGTTAATCATGTTATCGAATGTAGTGGTAAGAAGGTCCTGTAGGGCCAACCAACTGTACAATGGCCTAACGAGGCGAGTGCTTATGTCCCAAGGTAAAGTTTAAAAAATTTAATCTTTCATGGTATCCAAGGATACCTAATTTATATCCCAAGCCTCCCAATCATCCCATAAGATGTTGAAAGAGAAATAAATACAACAATAGATAAGAATTTGGCAGCTTATCTTATTAGACTGTCTTCCTTTTCCCATAATTAAGCAAGTGTGCATTACCCCTATCTCGTGGTTATCACAAATAGTATTTGGATTTATAATTCTTAAATTAGAAGCTTTGGGATAAAGAAGTTGTAAGTGGGAAATATCTAATTTTCTAAAGTTACCCAACACGTGCATGTGGCCTTAGCTTCAGTCACAATCATAAGAATAAGTGGCCCAAGCGAGGAAAATGTGTCACTAGGGAGATTCAAACCCTAGCCAAGGGTGTTCTATAATGAAACCTTTCTTCCAGAGACCAAGCAATCCTCTTTTCACAACATTTAGATGGTTTTTATCACTAAAAAATCATGGATTCTTACAATTTTCTATTTTCCTTTCTTAAAGACAATTCAAATATATCAAGGCCTTGTTTTTTTATGGGAAATCCAAGCATAGGCCTTGTCCATAATTAAATAATTGGAATATCTCAAAACTAAACTTCTAAAATGGATTGGTTCCTTGGACACTTAAAACTATTAAGCTTGTAGATTTCTTTATGGGGACTGTAATGGAGCCAAATAACATGATATAGGATAAGGGTTGATTTATTCCTTTTTTAGGGTCACCACATTAATTTCTAGGAAGGCCCAAAAAGAGCAAAAATCAATAGGTTGATATTTGAGCCTTAGTATCACCTCTTAGAATTGCAATACAGAGGGGTATTTCTTCTCTACAAGTCTTTTGTGATTCAAAATTGGTCATTGGTTGGGCATTATGAAATTAAAGGCTTTTGATCCAAATTGAATCATTATTTTTTATCATCCATTTCGATGCATTTGGAGTGGAGAAAGTATAGGAATAAGCTCACGGGGTTGTTTTTACTAGCATGACCCAGTTTGGTGAAATGGGGTCTGAAACCTTGTAGGAGAATTTTGTGGCATTAAACAACGCTTTTTTGGGGGTAAGACTTTCTTTCATGAGAAAAAATATTTCCATGCTATTTTACACACAAAAACTTTCCAACGGCGCAAACATCGCATCAATCAGAGTTCGTATGAAAAAGTTATTCCACTCAGAAGTTGACCTAATTATTTTCACACCTATAGTTCAGGAGGATGCCATGCCAACCCCCATTATTCATGGAAAACAAGAGAGACATGTGTTTGTGATGTAAAATAACCTATAAGAGTCTATTTTATAGCTCTAGTTAAGAGTTGATGTGCTCAAACTTAACCACTAGTAAGCTATCGAGTTGTGTTATAATCGTGCCACTACTAGGAAGAGGCATTCCATTATTTCAAGAGAATTTGCTCCATAGATGAGAAAATATATCCAGGACAAATAGGAGGTATAGCACATAGAGAGGACTTGTTCATAGTACCAGCCCATAGACCACATGCATTACTTCTTTGTACCTACAACCATATTTCCACATAGAGAATGAGAGCGAAGAGACATCACCTTCCAACTGAGTTTTCTCTGAAAGGTTTTGCTTGAGAGCATCTTTTGTTACTTATATGAGTGTGAGATTATTTGTTCATTCTCCTATTTCCTTCATACTTTTCTTTTACGTGCATGCACTGATTAAAACAAGATCTATAGATCTAGAAAATAAATAAAATTGTAATAGTGTAGAATCTCAGATTTTCAATATAAGATTATCAGATTTGTTGTGACGAATTGTCCAGTGGAATATCCACAAAATTTTACGGATCATTTGGTATCATATTAGGTTTATTTGGGTATTTTTCTAAGATTGCATGGATCTATATCATCGAGGTTGAAAATCATAAAGCCCTAATCATGGGTGACAAATATATAAACGAAACTCGTGATCCTGGAGAGGTGAGGTTTTCACGGCTCAAAGAAAGAGTCACAGATATAAACCGCAATGTAAACCTCCTCATGGAGGCCCTAGAAACACGTTGGGGATATTTGGAGAAGAAGAGGGTTCAAATGCATAGGAAAAATTAGAAGCGGGATCGAGAGACCGGGAAGACGCAGATAACCAGCTGAATAAAGAACCCGAAAAAGATCAACCTAGTTCAAGTGTCATGAACCAATCTATATTTAAAGTGGAAGAAAAAGTCAATATCAATCCATTCCATGGTGACATAGACACATTGAATTTGAACCACTGGTTGCAGCAACTGCAAGTTTATTTCAGTCTCCATCAGATTGAGGAAGTGAAAAAGATCTCGTTTGCGTGAATGAAATTGGATGGCCATGCACTGACTTGGTGGGAGAGGCACACAGGAACCCTGAGGTTGGAGGGAGAAAATCGAGTTTCTAAGTGGGAGGATTTCAAAACCTTCATTAAGTCATAGTTCTATCCCATTGAGTACGTGGAAGACTAGTGGATCCGGTGGCATTAGTTCAGGGAAAAATGTTGGCATTATGATACAGCTGTTGTACTTGATGGCAACCCACATGTAACAGAACAACTTACTTGTATATGGTACCTAGATGAATCTATAGAAGAGATATCAAATGTGACACAAAGCATGGCAGTTGTGTTTACCGGTGTGACAAAATGGAGGAATCAGTTCAGAAGTAATGTACAATGGCAACTCTCTCAGATGAAAGATCACAATATAGCAGCTTAACAACAAAGAATTACATATCGGTCTACATAGAATGAAGAAAGAGAGATATATGTAGGTTCACCTTGCCCAACCTGCATATACATGCAAGATCACTATGTATAAGTTGCATATACCTACACATGCACTTTCACAAAAGGAAAAGCACATATATGTTGGAAAACTAATTTTTTGGTCTGTGGTAATTGGCCCATGCTATTTTGATCCATGGTATTGGTCCAAGGTATCTGGTCCAAGCTATTAACCCTAGGTATTTGGTCCAAGGTATTCGTATTAAGTTGTTTTGGTCCATGGTATTGAGAAAGACCTAAAACTATTAAAGGAGGAGAAGATCATTAGGCCAAGTGTTCAAGTATCAAATATCTGACGAAGTGTGAGATCTAGTATGTAGGTTATTGTCTCATGGTGTTGTGCTTGATCTGAACCAGGGATGAACCTTAGTGGTTGATCAAGGATAAGATCTAATGATGGATCGAGATATTAAGGCTTGAAATGAATTATATGTATATGGTTGATCATGTTTATTCTAGATCTGTAATACCGACACATGTGTTGCTCTATAAATATTATGATCTAGATATAACTAAACTCTAGAATAGTTTTAGAATTATGAACTAATATTTGCAGATGTATACGCTGGTTGGCTTTGAGAAAAGCGTGTATACGCGCAGGTTTGACACGTGGAAGTAGCGTATACCTTATAAAATATGTTTTACTTGTTTCCGTTTACTGTTGCAGAGTTCTAGTTTTTGGTTTGGGCTTTGGTTATTGTATTCTAGTGACACTATTCTAAGAGATCAGATTGATGGGTTGTCAAAGTGATTGATTGATTTGGTTGTTGTTGGTTCAGAAAGTGATTGGTTGATGTAGATGCATTTGATGATTGAATGATGTTGTTGATGGATCCGATTTGAAAATTTATGAAACGTGGTCCTTTGAGGAAGAAAGAAGGTCACAGCTTTCTGTAGGTCGCAGCCTATGTACTAGTAAACATATCGGATAGTACAAGAGTTAGGGGGTTGTAGTACCCTTCCAGAAGAAGCTGGAGAATGAGAGAAGGTTGTAACCTTCTACAAGTAGAATCTTGCGTACTGGTATAAGTCTGCACCAGTACATAAATGTAAACAGATTTTATTATTATTAAAAGAAGACAAAGATGACAACAGTAGGTGGTTTTCACCCACATTAGGTTTCCACCTTATATCTTAGTGTTGATGTGTGTTGGTTATGTGTGATGCTTTATTTTTCTTTTACTGAATTGTCTAATAAATCTTTGATATCCTAATTAAAGTTCAATGCATGATGAATTGGGTAAATCAAAAGTTCTATGCATATACACTGGTTGCCTTAAGTACAGTCATGTATACACGCTAGTTCACTTAGCTGAAGTAGCGTATACAAATCTATTTGGAAAACTAAATTATTGATCTGATAATACTAATTCACCCCCCTCTCAGTCTTATTTCCAATAATTGGTATCGAATAAGTGCTTCAGAAGAAGCCTGATCACTTGAAGGGAGATCCATCATCTTCAGAAATCAAGAAAGCATGGGATCGATCAGATCGCTAATCTTTGATGGGAAAAACATTGTTTATTCAAAGATAAGAACCAAAAACTATCTACAATCACTTGGAATAGATGTATGGGAAATCGTGGAAGGAGGATATACATTTCCATCAGCAATTCCTACAAATATGATAGGTAAAAAGAAATATGAAAACAATGCCATGGACATGAATACATTATTGGGAAGTCTATCACAATCAGAGTTTTTCAAAGTTATGTAGCTCAAATCAGCCAAAGAAATATGGGACAAAATCATTCTAAGCTAAGGAGGAGACTCTCAGGGAAAACGTGCTAAGCTGCAAACTCTCAGAATTCAATATGAAACTCTTAAGATGCACAATGATCAAAGTATAGCTAATTACTTCTTAGGTATAGATGAGGTTTTTAATTGCATGAATAATATGGGTGAAAAGATAAAGGAAGTTACCTTAGTTGAGAAAGTTTTAAGATCCTTGTCTACTAAATTTGAATCAAAATTATCTGCCATAGAAGAAAACCAGGATCTATAGACTATCACTATGACACTACTTCATGGAATCTTAAATGCCTTTGAGATGAGAAAAGGAAGCCCATCAGACATGAGAGAAGCCACATTTAAAGCTTCAGCAAAAGGAAAGAACTCAATGAATCAAGAAATATTTTAGAAGAAGAATATGATGTAAACTTTGTCAAGAAGCTTCAACAAGGTTCCAGAAGATGTAGAGGTAAACTATCTTTCAAATGTTTTGCCTATGGTAGAGTCAGTCATTGTGCTGCCAAATGTCCTCATAAATATAAATAGGATAAAGGGAAGGAATACGCAAAATGGAATAGAAAACAAAGTGTATGTTAAAAGAGTTACCATACTCATAAAGATAGTGATGGTTTATCAAATAGTGATGAATATGAAAATAATAATGACTATAGACTTCTAATGGCTTATGAAGATGATAATTTTTTGGATGCTTTAGAAGAATATGACCTTCATGAAGAAATATCTAAACTCAAAATTTGTTTAGAAGAAAATAATATGATTATAGATACCTTGACATACCAACATGGTGAAAGAGAAAAACACAATGAAAAACTAGAAGATGAAATTGTGGGTCTAAGAAAGGATCTTGAGAAAACAAAATCTATCAATCTTAGATTTGATAAAGGATTAGAATCCTTAAATGAAGTTATCAAAGTGCAGCGTTATCCTCTGATAAAGACAGGTCTTTGATATACCGAAGAAGCATCTCAATCAAGAAAGCCGCCAACCTCCACTAAAAGCCATCTTGATGCAACAAAGAACAATGAATAATATGACAATCATCAGCAAAGGCATAAAACAGATCACCAGGTAAATCATGCTCAATTTGCTTCAAGGATGAACAAAAGCCACAACCAACCTCAAGTAAAGCATACTCAATTTGTTTCAAATATGCATATCAATAGAAACTACAATCACCAGGTCAATAGATTCAATAATCATAGGAACTTATTTAATGGTCAATGTTTCTCATGTCATAATTTTGGACACAAAGCTTCTCAATGTGTTTCTTACAAACCATCATGAATACAGAAGCACAAAATCAAAGAAATGTGACAAGGATCAAGAAAAGTTCCTATAATAAGTTTTCTCTTCTTGAAAATGAAATCGAATGCTCAATCTATAACAACTTTGGCCATGAGGAATCTGAATGCAGGAGTAAATTTCAGCAAATATCTCAAAAGGAGAAAACTCCATTAAATCCAAAATATGGAGAAAGAAAGAACCATAAAAAGAAAAGATGTGGTATAGCCTTGTATGTAGAAGGACAAGAAAATTAGTGGTACATCGACAATGGATGCTCAAAACACGTGACAGGTGACAAAGAAAAACTTCACTCATATAATGCCTTAGAAAAGGAAAAGAATGTCTCATTTGGAAACGAAACTCCTGTTGTCATAAAAGGTAAAGGCTTTGTTTTCTTGAAAGAAAAGGTTAAAGCTAGGAATGTTATGTATGTTGATGGCCTAAATCATAACCTGTTGATTGTCAGTTAAATGTGTGATTAAGGAAATGAAGTGGTGCTTCGATCAAACGGATGTGTTGTTCGTGAGATTGATATAGGAGAAATCGTGATCAAAGGTACAAGAACTCCAAACAACTTATACATAGTGAAGCGAGGACAACGACAGTTCTATCTAAGAAAAAATGATGAAAACTAGCTATGGCAGAGAAGATTGGGGCATCTAAGCTTTTCTCAAATAATAAAGGTATGTAGATTCCAGGTTGTTCGTGATTTTCCCTATAACAACATTCCTGAAAATACAATATGCAAACCATGTCAATCCGGTAAGAAAGCCCGATTTCACTTCATTGAAAAAGAAGGGTCAGCTAGTAACCCACTTGAACTTGTTCATACTAATTTATGTAGACCATCAAGGAAAAATTCAGCTCGTGGAGAAGAATACTTTCTATTGTTCATTGATGATTTTTCTAGAATATGTTGGATAGGTCTTCTAAAGTATAAAGATGAAGCATTTGAAAAGTTCAAAGCCTTCAAAGGTTTGGTTGAAAATGAATCAGATCGCAAAATCAAATGTTTAGATCTGACTGAGGAGGGGAATTTACCTCAAATGAATTCTTTGACTTTTGTGAACAGCATGGAATAAAAAGGCAATTCTCCACCGCAAGGACTCATAAGCAAAATGGAGTGGTAGAAAGAATGAACATAACTTGTTATGAAACCAACTCACAAATAGATAGTAAAGATAGTTGAACACCTTAAAATTCAGCTTCTTTGAGGGGGAAACCTCCTTTACATTACACAAATGAACAATTCTTTGATGATACAAATGAAAATACCTCCTTTCTATATATAGGAGTCTAAGGGGTCATAATATAATCAGAGCCGACATAACAATAATAATGTAAGGGCATGATAATAATAATAGTGGTCTTCTATGGGGCACAATAGTAACAATATGAGGACTAGATGGGTACAACAATATAATAAGGGGGTTGTACTAATAACAATAAGGGGTTACACTAGTAGTATAGGGGCCTAACATGCCCCTCTCCTTCAAAAAGTGTTGTCCTCAACACTTGAGTAGTTTTTTATGCTTTTGTATAAAATTCTTGTCCTCCCATGTGGAATATTTAGTGGGTAAGTTCTTCCACTTGATGAGATACTCTGAAATTGATCGATTACATGGCTATCGGGTTCTTGTTTCAGTGACTACTCCAGGTTCCAATATGATTTTTCCTTCCTCTTCAAGTTCAGGCAATATTGCTTGAATTGGGATCTTTTGCAACTTTTGAATAAGTGGCCATACTTCTTCGTCCTTCTTCCATTCATCCCTTGCTTCGTTTATCCAATCTAGTTGGATAATATAAATAGCACAAAAAAATGCTTCCACATCCTCATCCTTTCTTGAGAGTGCATCTGCAACAAAATTTTGCTTCCATTTTCGATAGATGTCAAAGTCATAACCCAACATATTTGTGACACATTTTTTCTATTCTTCTAAAGATAATAGTTGTTCTAAAAAGTATTTAAGACTATCATGATCCATTTTTACCTTGGAGTGTCTTCCTATTTGGTAAGGTCACCATTTCTTAGGTGCATGTAGTATTTCCAACACTTCCTTCTCATAAATAGCTTGCTTGAGATGTAGCAGTAAAAGTACCTAATCACTTACATCAAAACATTTTTCACTATGATGTTGATCTACCTGTTGTTTCATTTGATTTTGCACCAAAGTGTCATTATCATTTAAAAGTCAGAGAACTTGTTGTTGATGCTTGATGTGATATTTCCCTGCTTGAACCTTTTTCTTCTTGATATGTCCTTCTACCTTTAGAGTTTGAGGAGTGGTAAATTCTTCCAATCCTTTACATGATATGGTCGGATTCATTTCATGATGCTCAATGAGATCTTTCACTTCTTGAATGTTTTTCTTCTTGATATGTCCTTCTATCTTGATAGTTCGAGGAGTGGTAATTCAGACCAATCAATTACAAGATATGGTTGGATCCATTCCTTCTTTATCGATGTGATCTTTCACTTCTTGCAACTTTCTCTTCTTGATATGTCCTTCTATCTTGAGAGTTTGAGGAGTGGTAATTCTTGCCAATGCTTTACAAGATATGGTTTGATTCATTTCTTCTTTCTCTGGGTTTGGGTCCTGGCATATATCCTCTTCTTTTGATGTTTCTTGATCCTTTTCTTCCTCCTCTTCATAGTCTATGTAAAATAATTTCTTCTCAGCACACTTATGACATTTAGTGCATTTTCTATCACAATTGTAACAAAGCCCTTTTTCTCTTTTTTCTTCCAATTGTTGTGGTGTAACCCTTGTAGGTTGTGGAAGGCTAGGAGAAACAACACTTCCATCTTTATAGTTGAGAGGGGTAGACTTCCTTGTTGCCATAATTTTATATTCCACTATGAAACAAATCCCTTTTGCTATTTCCAATTGTTGTTGTGTTGCTCTAAAGAAGGTGTTGCTCTTTGTATCCTCATAATATGCTATCATTTCCTCCATGAAAGTTGACCATGTAACAAGTTGTTTACGAGAAAAAAGCCCTTTATACCATAAAAATTGATCTGGTTCTAAATATGAATATGCAATACATACCTTTTGTAATAGTGGTACACCATGTAGATCAAAATATTGCTGCATCTGAAGTATCCAATTTACCGGATCCTTGCCATCAAACTTCCTCATCTTGCTTTTTCTTGATTTTAGGAGCTCAATCTTGAAATGACTGTAACTCTGTACTTTCAGATCTTTAAGTTCTAAAATTGTGACCTGCAGTAGCCCTGTGTGTCCTCTTTCCAATGCCACCATTCGGATCCAAATTGGATTCTCCAAGGAAGAGTTATGCCAAATCTCCCACAATGACCAGATTATAGAATAGTTCAGTAGACCGAACTTGTACAACATGCCACCTATAACTGTTTCAACCTTCGGCTCTAAAAATATATATACAGGAAACTACACTCCATCCTCATTCTATACCTTCTTATGAAATTTCAATCCGATGCTCAGAGAGAAAGTTATGACGACTTTCCCCAGGTCACCTATTTGGAATGTAATTCAGGAGTCTGCAAAAAGACCAACTTCCTCAGATCATATCTCCGCAAATGTAGCATGAAAAGCTCTAAAATTCAGACACGAGGTTCAGTGCGATTTCGTCTCAAATGGTTTTTTTTTCTTTTGAAACGTAGCAGAAAAAAGTTAGAGTGAAAAGTTCACGATGGCCTATTTGGAGCAGTGAAACCCTAGAATCTAAAGCTCTGATACCAAATGTTATGAAACTAACTCAAAAATAGATAGAAAAGATAGTTGAATGCCTTAGAATTTAGTCTCTTCGAGTGGCCAGCCTCTTTTACATTACACAAGTGAACAATTCTTTAATGATACAAATGAAAATACCTCCTTTCTATATAGAGGAGTCTAAGGGGTCATAATATAATCAGAGCTGACATAACAATAATAATGTAAGGGCATAATAATAACAATAGTGGATTTCTATGGGGCACAATAGTAACAATATTGGGACTACATGGGTACAAAAATATAATAAGGAGGTTTTACTAATAACAATAAGGGGTTACACTAGTAGTATAGGGGCCTAACATAACTGTTCAACAAATGGCTTAAGCTATGCTAGATGAATCTGCAAGTTCTGCAACCTTGTGGGGTGAAGCTGCGTTCGCTACCGTCACTATTCTCAACTAAGAAAATTTTCAGGTAAGCAGCACTAAAACTCCACATGAACTTTGGTATGGTCAGACTCCTACTATTAAATACTTTAAAGTTTTTGGAAGCAAATGTTACATCAAAAGGACTGATGAAAATCTTGGTAAGTTTGAACTGAGAGCAGATGAAGGAATTCTTCTTGGTTACTCTTCCTGAAGTAAAGGATATTAATGTTATAATAAAAGACTTGGGAAGATTATTGAAAGTATTGATGTCGTGGTTGATGAAGCATGAAAAAATAAAAAACAGATAAAAACCGAAGATTGACAATGAGGAAGATGGGGATTATTTTCCCACATCAAATCACACTAATTCTGAAGAAGAAACCAATGAAGCACCGAAAGAAGAGATAACCGTAGAAGAAAAGACTCCATCCAGGTATATTTAGAAAAATCATCCAGAAACTCAAATTTTAGGGGAAAAAGAGGCAAGTTTACAGACAAGAAGAACCATTACAAAAACCTCAATCTATCTCGAACTATTGTCCTCCACCGAACCTCAAAATGTAAATGAAGCATGAGAAGATGAATGTTAGGTCAAGGCCATGAATGAAGAACTTGAGAAAATTGAAAAGAATAATACTTGGCAATTAGTTCCTAGACCTCATGATAAGAATATCATAGGAAATAAATGGATATTCAAAAACAAGTTGAACGAAAATGGAGAAGTTATTAGAAACAAGGATATAATTTTTTGTAAAGGATATGTTCAAAAAGAAGGTATAGATTTTGAAGAAACTTTTGCACCTATTGCTAGACTTGCAGCCATAAGGATGTTTCTTGTTGTTTCTAGTTTTCAGAAATTCATAGGATACCAAATGGATGTAAAGTCTACCTTCCTTAATGGAGACTTATAAGAAGAAGTCTATATTGAACAACCAGAAGGATTCATTCTTTGAAATGATGCAAAACTTGTATGCAGACTTAGAAAGGCTCTCTATGGTCTAAAATAGGCTCCAAGGGCCTAGTATTACCATCTTGGCAAATATCTCCACCAACAGGGCTTTTCAAAGGGGTTAGCAGATAGCAATCTATATACAAATATTGACACTGATAAATTGCTAATAATTGTTGTTTATGTTGATGATATCATTTTTGGTAGCAATGAAGAATCAATGAGTTATAATTTTGCTTCAGTAATGCAACAAGAATTTCAAATGTCCTTGCTTGGTGAGCTTACCTATTTCTTTGTCCACAAATTCAACAAAATAAAGATGGTATTTTTCTTTCACAAACCAAATATCTCAAAGAGATCTTGAAAAAGTACGGCATGGAAGATTCTAAACCAGTATGTACCCTAATGGTAACAGGATGCAGTCTCAGCTCAAATGATGAATCAGTAGTAGTACATCAACCAACTGACAGAGCCATGATTGGCAGTCTGCTTTATCTAATAGGTACCTGACCTCACATCATCCATGTAGTTGGAATAGTTGGAAGATTCCAGGGAAGTCCAAAGGAATCACGCCTTTAGGTAGTCAAAAGAGTTTTGAAATATCTTCATGGAACACAGAATGTTGGTTTATGGTATCCTAGAGATAGAGATCTTACTCTTCATGCATATACAGATGCAGATTGGGTAGGAATTTTTCATGAAAGAAAAAGCACTAATGGTGGTGCATTCTATATGGATTCCAGGTTAGTGTCTTGGTTCAGCAAGAAACAAAGTTCAATTGCATTATCTACAGCTGAAGTAGAATATGTGGTTGCTGCATCTTACTGCAAACAACTACTTTAGATGATGCAAACCTTGCAAGATATTCAGATCACATGTACTCCACCCATCTCTATTCTATATTATAATACAAGTGCCATCAATATTTCAAAGAATCTAGTCATGCACTCCAAGACCAAGCACATACCCATCAAACATCATTTTCTTCGTGAACACATGCTTGAACAAAAGGTCAAATTGGAGTATGTTCCCTCCAAAGAACAGGTTGCTGATATATTCACTAAACCACTACCAGAGAGACATTTGAATATCTCACACAAAAGTTGGGAGTAGTTGCTACATCATCCTACTGTTAAATCCTAGTTTTCAGAGAAAGGTTGTTATACGCGAGTTTCATGAAGCGTAGTCGCGTAAATAGGCAAGTTTCTGTGGGCATAGTTGCGTATATGTTGGTTTGAGGAAAATTAGTGGGCCAGACTCAGGAAAAAGGGCTCTAATATAGTTCTATCAATTATCTACTTTGTTTGATGATGGTTACAATCTCTTGATAACATGAGGAAATATGTTGGTCCTCATAAGTTGTTGATAGCTTGATGTATATTTGATTGATGATGATGCCTTGATATTTCTTACTGATATATGCAATAATCAGATCTGACAGTGAACATCTGGCACAAATTCAGGGGGAGCATATTCTTCTAATAATGTGTTGTTGGCATTATCTTAGAAGATCTTGGTACATATCTCCGTAATTGTTTTGATTTAGGTGACTCTTTTGATGATGGAAATATATAGGTTGTTGATCCTAACGTTGCTGATAGTGCATATTATATATGGTGTATGATAGTTGTTGATGACTATCATGGTCTTGTTTATATCGGTTTTCTATATTCTAAATGTCATGTATATCATTTAATTTAAAGGTCATGAAAATACCTCATTTGTAACCCCACTATGCATGGGATGGATGATGTAATATTTCTTGTTTTGTCATGTATAAACAATTGGTATATCCCAACTTGGTTGGGTGGATGAGTCGAATTTTGTATATCCCCACTTGTTTGGGAGATGATTGTATGAGTCATTGGTGATAGGAAGGCCATCCTCACATGGTTGATTTATAGAGTAATGTTATTCTTTTAAAAATTCTTCTTGCAGACTTTGCTACTGCTCAGGGGGAGCATGGACTCAATCATGGGAGCTCAATCAGTACATTTCAACATATTAGAGAATTCAACATGTACTCAAGGGGAGCATGACCCCTTGCCCTTGATGTGAAAGGGGGAGAGTGACTTGGTGTTGTTGTTTCCATCAAGTGTTAAGGGGGAGATTGTTGGCATTATGATACAGGTGTTGTACTTGATGGAAACCCACTTGTAGCAGAATCTTAAGAAATTTACTGCATAACATAAATAATTACTGAGAGGAATAAATATAAAAATAGCCAGAAACAACCATAAACACATAAACACAAATGTTTATCTGGGAAAACCCCAAATCCGGGGAAAAACCCAACCTAATAAGATCTTATTAGCATTGGCCAAAACCCTGGCCAATCTGACCAAGTGAGCCTTCACCGCTCACCTCTAGGTCTTGCATTACAATGAAGTCCTTCTAGCCTTTTATAAGCTCCATTACATGTAATACCATGGGCAAAATACTATGGGTGCACAATACCATGTGCCCCAAAACCATCACTGTTTAACCTGGTCAACTTTGACTCTATCTTGAGTCAAGTTTACCTAACAATTCCCCCCTTAAACATGACTTGGGGTTCCTTGACTAACTCCAGCAAAACCTGTTAAGTGAGATAATCCCGCTCACTCTATATCTTACCCCCTCAGAGTTTTTACCCTGGGTATTGTTAATCTGAGATCCCCCTATCACCTAGGTCTAGCGCAGACTTTACCGGTGATCACCGAGGGGTACACATGCCTTGCCAGGTCTTACAGTAGTATGCCCATTTACATGCAATAATTTTGACTTCATTATTTTTTTTTTTGTTTTGTTTATTACTGCTGTGATTATGATCCATCCTCTCTCAATTTGATGTGCTCAAAAACTTCTATCAAACCGCTCCAACTGGGAGACCTCGTAGATTCCAGCACCGACGATCCCTGGCCGGCACTATCTTCTGCACATTCTCCTTGAGGTTCTTCTGCATAAGATTGTTCCACCATTATTTTCAGACCCAGATCTGTAAAAGAAAGGTTGCATTGATCTCATCAGGCACTATAAAACCCCTGGCATCAAAGAATCCCTTTGAAGCCAATATATGGCTCTGATACCAATTGTTAAGAAATTTACTGCATAACATAAATAATTACTGAGAGGAATAAATATAAAAATAGCCAGCAACAACCATAAACACATAAACACAAATGTTTATCCGGGAAAACCCCAAATCCGGGGAAAAACCCAACCTAATAAGATCTTATTAGCATTGGCCAAAACCCTGGCCAATCTGACCAAGTGAGCCTTCACCGCTCACCTCCAGGTCTTGCATTACAATGAAGTCCTTCTAGCCTTTTATAAGCTCCATTACATATAATACCATGGGAAAAATACTATGGGTGCACAATACCATGTGCCCCAAAACCATCACTGTTTAACCTGGTCAACTTTGACTCTATCTTGAGTCAAGTTTACCGAACACAAAACAACTTAATTGTATATGGTAACTAGATGAATCTACATAAGAGATATCAGATGTGACATAATGCATGGCAGTTGTGTTTACCAATATGACAAAATGCAGGAATCAGTTTATAAGTAATGTATAATGGCAACTCTCTCAGATGAAAGATCACACTACAACAGGTTAACAACAAATAATTACATATTAGTCTACACAGAATGAAGAAAGAGAGGTATATGTAGGTTCACCTTGCCCAACCTGCGTATACATGCAAGATCACTATGTATAAGTTGCATATACGTACACACACACTTTCACAGAAGGAAAAGCACATATATGTTGGAAAACTAATTTTTTGGTCTGTGGTATTTGGCCCATGGTATTTTGATCCATGGTATTGGCCCAAGGTATCTGGTCCGAGGTATTGGCCCTAGGTATTTGGTCCAAGGTATTGGTCCTAAGTGGTTTTGTTCCATGGTATTGGGAAAGGCATAAAACTATAAAAGGAGGAGAATATCATTAGGCCAAAGGTACAAGTATCGAATATCTGATGAAGTGTGAGATCTAGTATGCAAGTTATCGGCTTATGGTATTGTGCTTGATCTGAACTAGGGATGAACCTTAGCAGTTGGTGGAGGATAAGATCTAATGGTCAATCAAGATCTTAAGGCTTGAAATGAATTATCTTCATATGGTTGATCATGTTTATTCTAGATTTGTATACTGACACATGTGTTGTTATGTAAATACTATAATCTGGGTATAACTGAATTTTAGAATAGCTGTAGAATTATGAATTAATATTTTTAGATGTATACACTGGTTGGCTTTGAGAAAAGCACGTATACACATAGGTTTGACACATGGAAATCACATATACCTTATAAAATATGTTTCAGTTACTTCTCTTTACTGTTGCAGAGTTCTGGGTTCTCGTTACTGTATTCTGGTGATAGTATTCTAAATGATTAGATTGATGGGTTGTCAAAGTGATTAATTGATTTGGTTGTTGTTGGTTCAGAAAGTGATTGGTTGATGAGGATGTATTTGATGATTGAATGATGTTGTTGATGGATCCAATCTAAAAATTTATGAAACATGGTCCTTTGAGGAAGAAAGAAGCTTGTAGCCTTCTGTAGGTCCTAGCCTACGTACTAGTAAACATATCAGCTAGTACAAGAGTTAAGGGATTGTAGCTCCCTTCTAGGAGAAGTTGGAGAATGATAGAATGTTGTAACCTTCTGTACGTAGAAGACTGCATACTAGTAGAAGTCTACACCAATACAAAATTGTAAACACATTTTCTTATTATTAAAAGACAACATAGACGACAGTAGTAGGTGGTTTTTGCCCACAGTGGGTTTCCACCTCATATCTTGGTGTTCATGTGTTCTTCTTATGTGTGATGCTTTATTCTTCTTTTACTACACTGTGTAATAAATTTATGATATACTAATTGAAGTTCAATGCATGATAAATTGGGTAAATCAAAAGTTCTCTGCATATACGCTAGTTTCCTTAAGTACAGTCGTGTATACATGCTAGTTCACTTAGGTGAAGTAGCATATACAAATCTATTTGGAAAATTAAATTATTGATTTGATAATATTGATCCACCCCCCCCCCAATAGTATTTCCAACAAAAAGAGAGGCCAAAGCATACAAGAGTACACTATAGAATTCAAGAAGATGGCTATAATGTTGGGGGGTATGCACCACCATCTATGTGAGCAAGTGATTTTGTTGAAGCCCAAAACAGTGGATGAGGTTGTCATATATGCACAATACATGGAAAAAATAGGCCGAAAAAGACTGCAATCAAGTGGATCAAAGAAGAAGGAGAAAGAGGAAAATTTTAAGGAGTGGAAGAAGAATCAAAAATGGGAAAAATATAAAAAGATGACATCCACAACACACTGGTAAAAATATCCCAGAAACCATTGTAACCACTACAAAATTGATTGCCATATAGAGGAGAAGTGTTGGCAGTTACATCTAGATCTAAACCTTAAGAACAAGAATAAAGATAATAAGAAGAAGAATCTCATGGCCACTGATTCGAGCAACCAAGTTGAAAGCAACTCAAACATGGATGAGAAGATCGACTGCACATTAGTGCAAAATTAGGTGACCTTGAGTAGCCTTCAACAATAGGAAGGGAAAGAAATGACCAAACTCTTCCATGTAAAGATCTTGGTCAAGAAGACAAAGATTGATGTTCTGTTTGATTTACGATCTCAGGTGTATATCGTTGTAGCAGATCTTGTCAAGAAGTTGGGGCTGGAAGTTCGTGATCATCCAAACCCATATCCACTAGTATGGGTACATAAGGATGTAGAGTTGAAGGTAACAAAATTGTGAAAAACTAGATTTGCTATCGGTGCTAATTTTATTGATGAAGTAGATCTGGATATGGTTCCCCTTGATGTATGTGGAGTCATTTTTGGGAGTTCATACATGTACATACGTGCTACAATATTCATGAGGAAATCTAACCAATACCATCTCATCAAGGATGGCATATTGTTCATCATCAAAGGCAACCGCTAAAGAGAGAAGTGGAGCATGAGATCCAACTATTTCCAGACTCCCTGTTGCCAAATATTGGTTCATACAACCAATCTCTTATAGAAGAAAGTGAGGTGAATAAACAGTTGCAACAGCCACAAGAATAGGGTGTCATTCGACAGAGTACATCACCATGTGGGTCACCCATCATCATTCTGCCAAGGAAAGATGGGACATCGTGGATGTGTATAGATTACAGTGCATTGAATAAATTCACGCTCAAGAAGAGATACCCTTTAACCAAGATAGACGATGTGCTAGATCAGTTGCAGCAAGAAAAGTATTTCACCAAGGTAGACTTGAACTATGGATATCCCCAGGTTCAAGTCAGAGAAGAAGATACATGGAAGACTGCCTTGAAAACCAAGAAATGTTTGTATGAGTGGTTAGTTATGCCATTTGGCCTACGTAATGCACCGACTACATTTATTAGATTAATGAATAATTTACAATGCCCTTTTATAGATTCATTTGTTATTGTCTATTTTGATGATATATTGGTATATAATGCTACCTCAGAGGAGCATATTTTGCATTTCACGTAGACATTGGAAACATTAAAGAAACACCAGCTGCTAGAGAATCTCAAGATGTGTGAGTTTCCACAGTAGTCCTCGGTGTATTTACGATATGTGGTTGGTGGGGGAGAATTGAAGATAGATCCTTCCAAGCTGGACGACATCATGAAATGGCTGGTGCCTACTAATGTTACTAAGGTTGGGAGTTTCATTGGAGGAACAAATTACCTCACGAAATTCATAGCCTCGTTTTCAGTGGTAGCAGCACCGCTCCATGCCACAGCTACAAGTGGCAAGAGTTTTTAGTGTGAAAAAGTTCAAAAAAAGGCTTTCAATGAGTTAAAGAAGAAGATCAGTGAAGCACAACTATTGCAATTACCAAACTTGGAACGACCCTTTGAAGTGGAGATAGATATGTGTGGGTATGTTATGGGAGCCATCTTGATGCAAGGAGGAAGGCTTGTTCGCTACCATTCTAAAGTATCTCTTGGGGAAGTTCTTAACTGCCTTACCTATGATAAGGATTTCTATGCCATTGCATAGGTTTTGAAGAAGTGGAAGCACTATATGACAGGAAAGGAGACAATAATCTACACAAATCACTAGAAGTTATAGTACTTGTAGGCCCAGAATAAGCTATAACAAACTAGGCATTACATGTGTATGGGGTTTTTTCAACAATTTCATTTCATGATCAAGTATAAGAAGGGAAACACAAAAAGGTTCGCTAATATTATTTCAAGGTAACCTACATCAAATATTACAATTTTGGGGACTCATATGCACATGGAGACGTTCATTGTTGATGTAAACATAGAAGAATATTCAGAAGGTGAGTATTTGAAGGAGGTGTATCAGAGGTTGTAGTGTCAGAGTCATATGCACGATGGTCACAACACTGTTCACTACCATCTCTGGGATGGGTTACTCTATAGGTTGGATAAGCTATGTGTTCCTAAAGGTGAGCATTTGCAGCTGATTAGAGAGGCTCACACCTCCAAGTTTTCATAACACTTTGGTGTAGGGAAGACCATGGCTAGCTTGCAGAGGTATGTGTATTGGCCCAAGATGCAAGAGCAAGTAGCTAGGCTCATAAGAGGACGCATGCTTTCTTGTACCAACAAGCCTAGCAATAGGAAATAGGGTATGTATCATCCCTTACATGTTCCTACTCATCCTTACGAACGGTTTTCCATGGAATTTATGGGAGGTTTACCAACAACCAGGAAGGGACATGACTACCTAGTCGCTCTAGTTGACCTATTCAACAATACGTTAGTGCCCTTTAAAAAGACCATCTGTGGAAATGAAGAAACAAACTTGTTCTTTGGACAAGTCTTGGTACACTTTGGGACACCAAGGAGCATCATTTCAGGTAGGGATACAAGATTTCTCAGTGCATTGTAGACTAAATTGTTGGAGAATATTGACACAAAGTTTAAGAGATCCACAATATTCCATCCATAGACAGATGGGATGACAGAACTAGTCAACAGGACTTTGGTGCAAATTCTGAGGGGTTACAACCAAAAGCATCTGAATACCTAGGATGAAAATCTGGCATACATACAACATTCTTATAATAGAACGGTCCACACTTCTACAAGAAAGTCCCCATTTGAAATTTGTTTTGGATATTTTCCACCCTCACCTTTGGATATTGCATATGGGCAACAAGGAGGAGTGAAGGAAGACCTTACAAGAGATGCTTTGAGGGGTGAAATATTTATAGAGATTATTAGGAAGATCCATGTATAGGTACAAGAAACATTACAAAATTCGAAGGAGGAGTATAAGGCCAGAAATGATCAACACAAAATAAATAAATCATTCAAGGTGGGAGACAAACTATGGCTACAATTGAACAAGGAGAGGTTGTAGGGGGTTGGTAATAAAATCAAGGCTCTAAGATATCGTCCCTTTGAGATACTAAAAAATGTGGGTGATAACGCCTATCGACTCAGTTTACCACCATATATGTGCATTTATTCAATTATAAATGTAGAGAATTTGAAACTCTATGAGCCTTACATGTTAGATCAAGAAGAAGAATAGGTCCTACCTTCTGTGGAGGATTTGGCACCAGATGGTAAGGTAGAGTTGATATTGGATATTGTTTTGGAGAAAAGGTCCAGAACTACAATACAGGGAAAGCTTGACCTTTGGCACATTGGGTTGAAGGGACAACTTCCATGCAAAGCTAAATGGTACACCAGAGAGAAGGTGGGGGAAAAATTTACTGACCTCATCAAGTAAAATATTTTGGGGACCAAAAGCCTCTCAAAATGGGGAGGTGTGATCTGACTTGGATCATTATCTTTTTTTTATCCATCTCGATGCATTTGGAGGGGAAAAAGTGGAGGAATCAGCTTACAAGACCGTTTTTACCGGTAGGACCAAGTTTGGTAAAACGAGGTCTGAAACCTTCCGGGAGTGTTTTTAGGCATCAAATGAAATTTCTTGGGGGGGGAAAATTCATCGCTTAAGAACTAGACATTTTCATGCTGATATACACATAGAATTCTTTCCAATGGTGCAAGAATCGTCTCAATCAGAGTCTATATGAAAAATTTATGCCACTCAAAAGTTGACTTTCTTGTTTTCACACCTATAGTTCGGGAGGATGTGGTTTCAACCCACATTATTCATGGAAAATGGGCTAGACAAATTTTTTTGATGTTTAATAATATAAGAGAGTCTATTTTGTAACTCTAGTTAAGAGTTGATGTAGTCAAACTTAACCACTAGTAGGCTATCGGGTTGTGTTATAACTAGGCCACGAGGAGGAAGAGGCATTCCATTATTTTGAGAAAATTTATTCCATAGATGAGCAAAGATAGTGATGATATATAGGAGGTAGAGCACATAGAGAGGATCTACACACTATAGTAGCCCATGAGGCACAAGCATTACTTCTTTATACCCACAACAATATTTCCAGACAAAGAAAGAGAGTGAAGCATCATCACCTTCCAGCTCGATTTTCTCCCGAAAGGGTTTCCCAAAGAGAAAATTTTGTGTCTTATATGTGTGTGAGATTATTTTGTCATTTTATTATTTTTGCATAATTTACTTTTACATGCATTCACTAATTACAGTAAGATCTATAGGTCTTGAAATTAAATAAAACTATAATAGTTTAGATCTCAAATTTTTAATATAATATTATCAGATTTGTTGTGATGAACTGTCCAGTGGAATATCCATGGAAGTTTACGGATCAACTTCAAAAAGTTACTTTGCAGACATATTATCATAAGATTCATGTAAATGTTAAAGAATGCACTTACTTAGAAAGAGTATTAATCACCATGGCAATATTAAACAAACATGTTGTAGGTATTTTCACTATCCAACGGATAGTTGGAAGAAATATAAGATCCTTCGCGATGGTTATGTTGTGCTAAAAAACTTCTCTTATGCTAATGTTGAACCACCTACCATATAATAGCAAATACACTATTACAAGTAAAAGTAATCTATTGCACTTGATAATCAAGCACAATAAACTCATTGACCTACCAAGAGCATTAACTTCCATGGAAATATTAAAAAACAAGTTGTAGTATTTCTTCAAACTAAAGGATAGTTAGAAAACATCTAAGAGAATCAATATGACTCAACAATTGGTCCAACTCTTCAAGATGAGGCATAAAAATTGGAAATGGTCCATAACTTCTTGGACTCTGCTTCTATAGAGGTAGGTTGAAATTGTGTTCAAGAAGGTGAAAACCATGCTAGACATGAAGGTGAATTATTCCAAGTAAGGTCCTTTATTTTCTGAAATGATTCAACATTATCACCTAAAGGTCCTCCAAAATTACTCCAAAATGATTCTCCCTCCCATAATCATACTTCTGAGATGAAACACTGACTTAACAAAACAAAAAAGAATAAAGAGAAAAACAAACTAGAAAGAGTTTGAAGAATGCTTGAAGCAAGCCCAACAAAAACATACTATGAGGGCTTTGATTTATGCCAACCCTTCTAAAGCCAAGACAGATATGAATGCCTCTGTGATGAATACTTTTGTGAAGTTGCAGATGAAAAGTAAAATGTGATAGATATTTATGTTGGTAGAAAAAGTGACTCTTGAAAAAATGATGTCAAAAAAGAAGCCATGATGGGCTACTTCGGACCTCACTAGATGGTTAGAAGGGAAGAAATATATTGATATTAAGCTTGTTGCAATTTTTTCATACACAAGTGGCCATGGGGGCTTCATAAAATTTCTAAATCATGGATATATATCTTATCATGGGAATAATAATATAGGCCTCTCTTTTATTGGCAATGGAGTCTTGGGAACTACCCATTACTTGGTGATTTAAGGTTGGATACAATAGAAAGGGGTTGTAATTTATTGGAGAAACTTTATTTTTACTAGTGCCCATGGATCAAAGAAAAAGGCTCAAAATATCTTGGGGTGACATTTCCAACATTGCTAACCCCTAATCTAGAATCATGTCCCCTGGTGGGAAAAGGTGCCTAAAAGTAATTGGAAAAAAGTATGTCTAACCAATGATATTAGTTGAATACCAAAATGTTGATGAAGTTAAATATATGTACTACGAGATTGATTGATAATACTCTTGATGTAGCTGGAGTTGGTCATTATGGTAAGTTCGAACAAGGTCAAATAAAGCTACACTTTTGTTGTAGGGAAAACCCAACAATTCTCATTTTTTACTTATTTATTTCAAATAATAGGAACCCTTTCAATAGATATTTGGCTAAATCGACTTTTAATATTTTATTTTGGTTAAATTTCCTATAATATTTCCCTTTTTTCATTTTCCTTGACTTTTGGTTTTGATTGGTTCATCGGTTTCAACTTTTCACTAGCTTTCCATCGATACTTGTGTCATCTCATTTGGTTACTCGGTTTGCAAATGATGCTCATTCGAAGTTTGATAATTTTTACCGCCTCGGTTAAAAAATGTACAATATATATTATTTTAAGTTTTGTAAATAAATTCGTAATTGATTGTAAATATTAATTCCTAGTCAATTTTCACTAATTTCTTCATTTTCTACTAATGGCCCTACACAGTCACCCAACAAAATTGTAGAACAATTAGATAACCTGCTTTCGATATCTTAGTAATTTATTCCAATTCCTAATTAAAAAAAAAAATTATGAGACCCGAAATATCAATATTGTAAAGTGGCGGTAGTTCATTTTGTACAATGTTTAATTACCAAAGTGGGCCCCACTTCACCTTAACTCCTCCCTTACTTCACAAAAAGTCCTGATATAAACTATCTTCTATAAAATTTTCCTGATATAAATTTTTCTGATATTTTGAAATGTTTCAAGATCAGAATATCGGATATCGGCTTTTTCATTTGGTGTACATTTCAAAACATGTGATATCACTATACTCCCTATATCCGATATTCGATATATATGTTGGGTTATTAATTTTACCAAAGGTTTCTCATCCTCATTAACTTAATATCTCCCAATATCAAGAACATTGAAATATAAACCAAGTGGTTGTACTTTCTATGCAAGGAGAGGCCCACCTCCACATGGACCTCACCTTCCTCACCATAAGTCACTCACCACCTCATATCATAATCCTCACACATTTTGACATATCAGAAACTTTTTTCAAGACGTCTAATATCCCTTATCCCTCCGACCTCCAATATCCCTTCTCCTTACAACCTATGATATCTACCACCTCCTTATGAACACACACCTCCTCCATTTAATATAAGGTCTCCTCTTATACTTCGAATTGTTTATAAATCCAAAGATGTGTATTTTTTTGGTTTCAAATTCTGTTATATGGGATTTGAAATCCTAATATATATTATATGAATATTATAATATATTACACATTAATTATAATTATAACTATATTTTTTATATAATTTTAATAATATTTTAATCTAATTTAATTTCAATTTTAATGCATTTTAATTTTATATTAAAATTTATTTTTATTGTACATAATTAATAATTTGTAATTAATTGTGATTTAATTGAGGATTAGATTTAATTAAAATTTCCTAATTTTCCCCAAGGCAACAAATTTTCCAGAGTCCTAGCAACCTTGACACTTCAACTTTGGAAGTTGATAAGTTGACTTTTACTTGGCCATATGAGGCCCAAGATGGTGCAGGGCTACCAGTTGCACATATACCCACAGTATGAATTTTACATAATAATACATCGACACTTGTCCCACGATATTTAACTCAACAAAGGAGTCAAATCTACAGACCATAAATGGTCAAGTGGCCCTCTTATAATTTCCTTTGAATAAGAACTTCAATCACCCCACCTGAAACCTCTATCGGGTTTATAATATGAACCCTTTAGAACCACAGTTCACACACACACACACACACACACACACACATATAACCTTAATATATGCTTTGGTTACACATATATTAACCCAAAACACTATCGATGCTTTTCCACTTTATATCCCATTACAAAGGGAAATACTCCCAAACACATTTTCCGCTTTATTACGGCTTTAGCATAGATTCCAATGCCTTACCTTTATTGCAATCGCTAATCGGCTTCCTCACGGGTCATACACATATATTCCATCACCCTTTTCCAACTCCCACCTCCTCCTATCGGAGCGATAACACATGCTTTTGTGTTAAAAGGCCCGCACCATATAACTATCCGAATATTAATCAATTGGGAATAGAAAGGAATTCCCGCTCCAACCACATATGCCAGATTTCAAATTCATTACAACCATGACTATAATATTGTCGCGTCCATTCACCACTATTTCTGCACTATTTCTCCGATCTTCGCCATCTACGATACCTGATCCTCAACAATCCTGACGTTGATCGCTAATATATCACTATTAGCGATATCAAAATAGTCATACGCCACTTACCCTTGGCACCTCTCATCACCGATATGAAACTAAATCATGACTATTTATCTGGCCATGATCCAACGGTCCACGATTAATTGCTACTTACTCTTATTCTGATAACTTTAAAGAGACTCCTACCAATACAATTGATTCTCAGTCGTTGATATAGCTAATCCAATGATTGCTGAGTGTCCAACTTCACTTCTTCGCTCTTCCTCTTTTACTTTGGTTTTCCATGTTTTCTTCAATTTCTCTGTGTGTTCCGAGTTTCTTTAAGGTTCTACCTTACGCCTTTAAGGTTCTGCCTTATGCCATTTCACTCTTCCTCTGTCAGTGTTTCACCCCAGCGTACTTCAGAACTCTACCTACACTTTATCACAAAAGCTATGAGTTCAACACAGTAATGCAAACATTCATGACATACTTTTCAATACTCTGACATAGTCAGGAACCAACATCTTAACATATTGATATAAAAGAAAAGATTACATTCGAGACACTTCGGTCTCATGCGCACACACAAGCCTGATTGTCCTATTAGTGGCCTCCTCCTATTGAACATGCAGGGTCACTTATTTATAAGAATGTATTGGATTGGATCATTGGAGGATCTGATCACCCCTCTAACAAAAGCCCTAAATCTCTATGCATTCATACATATGTGGCAGATAACTCTTCTTCAGACTTTATCCATTCCATCTTTTCCTCTATTTTAAAGCAAAAGGGTCTTCTTATCAGCTTCCCATATAATGCCTAAAATCTCTCTCTTTTTCCTAGAATCATGGAACTCTTTAAGGGTTGGATTTGACTTCTACCACTCATGTTCTCATTTATTTATTTTTGTGTTAAATTGGCAACTAGGGAAAAACTCCATGCGGGTCAGCTTATTTATGGCAGCTGATAATTTTATTGGATCCCTCTCATCGAGAGGTGTAGGATTGATCCAAAGATCATCCGATTCCGATAAGTATTTATGGAGATATGAATTTATTTTGTTTATGTAATTATTATCAAGACGACCAGCTCTTATGTAGCCTCTAGAAGCCAAATAGACATGTCTATTCATCATCCTCACTTTAGTATAAATAGATGAGGATTTGATATCATTTACACACAACTCTTGAGTGATCTCCTCCTCTCCACGTCTTGGGTTTCCAGAGGAGGAGTGAGACATCAATAGAAATACATGCTGGCCCAAAGATGATGCCCTACCAATCCATGATGATGCTCGAAATGGAGAACGCAGTCATGAATTAATTCGCTGTTTTAAGCAGCCCTAAATCGAAGTCAATTGATGCCCTAATCGCTGCTATGCCCTAGCCAGCCGCAGGCTTATGAGGATGCAAACAAACCTTATACGTTGGACCTTATACGCTGTCAATGGAGACTCCTATACACAGCATGCCATATACACAGCCATACATATACATACACATAGCATTACGCTCACCAGATAATATTCGCATAGATGCAGATATGTATACACGCAGACTTGGAAACATGTATTTAGTTGTCATGTATCACTGCAATGCACAGGCCCTAATACGCATATAAGCTGTCATACGCAGGTATAGAGCCGCAGGCATATATATATTCGCACTGCATGGAGGTCTCATAGAGAGAAGCACAGAACTCACGCATATTCAGATGGCTCTGGAGTCACTGTCATGAGGCCACATGTTATATGAAACGCTCTCATATATGTCCCCCACTGTTTGGAACGCAATCATAGAACCCGCAGTCAATGGTGAACGCAGTCATGATATATATATCACGCACAGTCATACGCAGTCCATTCTGGGTACGCACAGGACCATACAAAGTACGCATAGTCATACATTGCAGTTATGGTTATATACATTCACTGGACAGTCCTGTACACATCGCAGAGGTTATATATATACACGCAAAGGTCCTATACACATCGCAGAGGTTATCTATATACACGTAGAGGATGCCAAAGACTCTTATATATACTCATAGATGTCTCTTATGTATATTCGCTGAGGCCGCAGAGGTTTTTCGCTTTGGTATATGGTCTCGCATTCGTCTCTCTAATGTGGTATGGCATTCGCATGATATCCCTAGTTATAATGGCATATGATCACAATACTGTGATGGTATATGATATTGCTCTGGTGTGAAAACTGATACAAAGATGTATGGCATCAACGTTATATGACAGGTTCTCGATATGTATGATCTTGCTCCAGTTGTATATAGGGTCTTAATATGTATGTGATCTTGATATGTATGGTCTTTATATATACGCTACAATGTACATACAATGGGCAGTAATCGCTGGACAATATACACTATAGTACATAAGTTATATATATACGCTGGACACATATATAACGCAGTCTTGGGCAGAAACATGATATATTGTGGATGGGCCATGCAACGAATACATGGAGCATGGGCAACAGCATGATGGGCAGCACTATGAGATCATGTGCATGGGCAGCACAATGATACATTAGTAGGGGCAGCAGCGTGATGATGATGCACATTAGTTTGAGCAGTGTTATGATGGATAAGATCATGGACATGGACAGCCGCATGATGTAGTATGCAATGGTGCAACTAGAGAACCAGATGCAGCATGATGATAGGTATCAGTTGAAGCAAAATGTATTCAACTGATCTCATCGTTATAGGAGATGATCTATGCTTAGATCTAGATAAAGTCAAAGTGTTGACTTCTGTCATAAATGTACTCTCTCTCTCTCTCTCTCTCTGCTGAACTTTGAAGATAAAAGAAGATTTGATCAAAGGGTTTCCCCACACATTGTGGGGTTTGTCCCTGGCTCGCGCCATATCTTGTGTCCTCTTGCCTTGGCATGTCTTCTGTGTTTTATATTTATGTTCTATCTGCAATTTATCGTAATGCTGATGTGATTGCTAACTGTAAAAATTTAAATAAATTGCTCTAGCATAGAACATACCTAAACTTAACATTTTGAGAGAATTTACATATTCTTCCATTATCTAATTAAATCACACTTAAAGGCCTAAATATTACCTTAACTTGATACTTAGGAAAACTATTTCCTAAACTACATGACCCCCTATTTCTACTATTTACAATGATTTTCCTTGGGCTGAATGCTCCCGCGTCAGACTCCCAAAGTAGAAAATATTCATGATCTCCTAATCCTGTGTCTTCCGGTCTTGGTCTCCCTGGATCCCATACTTTGCTCTGTAACTGTCTAGATGCTTTATTCCTTTTCTGCCACTGCACTTTTGTTGTCTTTTGATCCATTTTCTTCTTCCTATCAATCAAGTTCAACTTTTGATTGATATTTCTTTTTGTTGTTACCATTTTCTTCCGTTTTAATTGCTTCATCATCTGCTACCATGTTTCTTCAATTTCTATGTCCAGCATATCTTTGGGCTGGTCCATCTTCTGCTCCTTACTTCTTCCTCTTTCTTTGTGTTTTAGGGTGTTGCTATTGTCTTCTACGCTGGCTTTGCTTGCTGCCATTGTATACATTGTTGTAGACTTTGCCTCCACTTTTGCTTGGTTTGCTTTACTGAGTCCCATTTTACTTGTTTCCTCCCTATCATCCTTACCCTCTTTCATGATTGGATCATGAATGTTCAGCACTTTTTCCAGCAAATTAACATCTTTGTTCCATGGATTGAATTCTTCCATGAATTATTCTTCTTTCATCTTTACTTGGCTGCTCACTTGTGCCAAATCTCCTCCAGCAATTGCAACAAAACCTGCATTCACAAAACACTTTTTAAAATTAAAACATGAGGCCTTGGTGCCTCTTCTTTCTTTTGCAACATTTCAGATTGTTGCTCTATTTCAACTTCCTCTGTTAGCATATCAGTATGATGGTTCTAATTCTCAACGGAATTAGTGAGACTGTCCATTAGTCTCAATTCCACACCATCTGTTCTAATGATGCCTTCCTTCTCTTGTACACTGTAGTGAACTCCTCCTCCTTCAACATGCTGTTGGTTATCTTTACCTTGAAATTTTTTGATTCCTACCACCTCTTTACAATATTCAAACAATATTTGCTCAATATCTTTGATCACATACTCATACTCATTCATGTTGTTTAATGAACCTGCAAACAAATTATTGCATCTTCCTTTCTCCATGCCTACTTGAGACACATCTTCTTCTTCAGAAACTGTAATTGCAGCTTCTATTCTACCGTCAAGTTCTCTCATAATTTTCTCCAACAGTTTAATCTCTTCTTCACACTTAGAAAGTACTTTATCACAATGCTCTCTTCTTCTAGATTAATCCTTTGCATTCTATGTTATAGTATTAAAACATTGTCTTCCATTGATCCTTGTAATCTTAAGGTCTTTCTGTTGTAGCAAATCACTACTTCCCTCATTCAAGAGATCTTCTCCATCATACTCTATTCTCCTAGAGTACTCCTCTAGACCTTCGATATCTTCAAAAGACGATCCATCCTCTTCAAAACACTCACTAACAAAGGAGTATTGTCTTAGACAGGGATTCCAAATTCCTTTTTCCAAGGTTAAATCCCTTGCATAGAGTTCCTCCTTCTTAACATCTTTCAGTAGATGTCCTTCTTCCCTACTATCTATCTCAATATCTTCAATGGCTATCTCAATTGTGCCTATCACCATAGTGAATTGATGATCCTTTACTATGATTTCAGCTAACATAGTCTCTTGTTGTTTATCTTCTCTTCTGAAGATATCTTCAGATGGCTGCTTTTTTCCTGCAATATCTGCCATCATACACAAACTATCAGTTTTAATAATATAAGACCCTATGGTCTCACTCGATGGTTCAACCATCATATCTCCTCGCTATTCTAAATCATTCATATGATTCAAAAATTCTTTGATAGTCTCTTCTTCAATCTCCTCAAGCCCCTCACTTAGTTTCTAGACATCTTCCACTAGCTGTATATGAGATCTATCTACCTCATCTTCTTCCAGAACATAATTTTTATTATGCTGGTCTTTTTCCTTCTTCATGACAATATTAGCAAATTGTCCTTCACCTGCAAACATACATAATTGTCAGATTTAAAACTATGTGACCCTTTGGCCTTACTTGAAGCTTCAGTCCTCAAGTCTTCGTCCTCACTATCTCCCAGAAATTCTCCTTGTTCTGGTTCACAAATTGATTCTTCCATTTCTAACTCAACTTCCTTGAGTTTTCCCTTCAACCACTTCACTTTTTTTGTTGTGGCTTCTTCCTCAAGACCTAACCTAGTCTCTAGCTTTCCTCAAGCATTCTCCTTAATGCACTAAGTTGTTCTTCTAATTTAGCAACCTCTTTGTCAATTTCCTCTTAACTCATCTTCTTGCCATTTTCCTTGGCATCCTTCTTCTCATATCTTTTGTTGTGGCTTCTTTCTAAACCTCTGCTATAACTATCAATAGTCATCGTCTTGTCTTCATTCTTCATGAGCTCTTTTGCAAGAAGCCTCCGCAACAACCAGTCCTCCTGGCTGAAATATTACCTCACTAAGCTCTCCTCACTCAGTATTTTGGTAAGCATAGGTCCTCTATATGGAACCTTCTCTTCAGCAACACCTTTGCTCCTTCTAGGCTTCTACAAAACCTCTCTCTCTCTTGAGAACAGTTATCTATCCTCTCTGTTCAAATTATTATTGGATACTTCAGGTTCATTGCCACTTGTCCTTTAGATTATTCTACTTACTCTATCTTGAAGTACTCACTTGTTCTTCTCACAACTTTCTTCCTGTTGCTTGTGCATTAGAATAAAAGACACACATTCCTAGTTTAAAAAAAAACACATTACCTCACTCCTAAGATCTCAACATGGTCTTGTTTCACCATTCCAACTGTCCTTTGAATGGATTGTCCTCTGTGTTGTCTCCAAGTTCTCTTTCCTTCAGAACTTGCACTAAGCAATCTTGCTTTCTCTTTCCATCCAGGAATCCTCTATTCCTACTTACTCCAAGCCTCTGCTAGAACTCCTACAATCTCCCACTATAGTCTTTATAATTCAACACATACCTTTTCCTGTGTGCATATTCCTTCTCACATAAATCTTCCCTACTTTATTTCTGCTCTGACAGTGATTTTGCTTTGACCTCAATTCTACTCTAATACAAATAATGGTGCAGGGATACCACCCGCACATATACCCACAATATGCATTTTACACAGTAATGCATCTACACCTGTCACAAGATATTTAACTCAACAAGGGAGTCAAATCTACAGACCATAAATGTTCAAGTGGTCCTCTTATAAGTTCCTTTCAATTGGAACTTCAATCACCCCACCTGAAACCTCTATCGGGTTTATAATATGAACCCTTCAGAACCACAGTTCACATATATATATATAACCTTACTATATGCTTTCGTTATACATATATTAACCCAAAACACTATCAGCGCTTTTCCACTTTATATCCCATTACAAAGGGAAATACTCCCAAACACATCTTCCGCTTATTACGGCTTTAGCACAAATTCCAATGCCTTACCTTTATCGCAATCACTAATCGGCTTCCCCGCGGGTTATACACATATATTCTATCACCCTTTTTCGACTCCGACCTCCTCCTATCATAGTGATAACACATGCTTTTGTGTGAAAATGCCCGCACCATATAACTATCAGAATATTAATCAATTGGGAATACAAAGGAATTCCCACTCCAACCACATACACCAGATTTCAAATTCATTACAAACATGACTATAATATTGTCAGGTCCATTCACCGTTGTTTCCACACTATTTCTTTGTTCCTTGCCAGCTCCGATGCCCGATCTCTGACAATCCTAACACTGATCGCCCATATATCATTATTGGTGATATCACAATAGCCATACGCCACTTACCCTTGGTACCTCCGATTGCCAACATGTGATTAAATCATGACCGATGATCTGGTGACAATCCAACAGTCCACGATTAATTGCTACTCGCTCTTATTCCGATAAATTTAAAGGGACTCCTACTGATGCGATTGATTCTCACCCATTGATATAACTGATCCGACAGTTGCTGAGTGTTGAACTTCAGTTCTCTGCTCTTCCTCTTTTGCTTGGGTTTTCCGCATTTTATTTAGTTTCTCTGTGTGTTTTGAGTTTCTTTAAGGTTCTGCCTTATGCCCTCTCACTGCTTGCTCTTCCTCCGGGGCTTAACTCCTTTAGCAAATTCTTGCTTCTCAACTTCACCCCAGATCTCTACTTTCATCTTCGATTTGATTCAGTGATCCTTTATGGTTCCTCTATCAGTATTACACCCTAGCGTACTTCAGAACTTTGCATGCACTCTGTCATAGAACCTATGAGTTCAACACAGTAATTCAAACATTCATGAAATACTTTTCAATACTCTGACACACTCAAGAAACAACATTTGCATATATTAATATAAAATCATAGATTACATCCGAGACACTTAAGTCTCATGCACACACACAGGGGTGATTCTCCTATTAGTGGCCTCCTCCTATTGAATGCGTGGGTTCACTTATTTATAAGAATGTATTGGATTGGATCATTGGAGGATCAGATCACCCATCTAAAAAAATCCCTAAAGCTCTCTGCATGCATACATATGTGGCAGATAAGTCTCCTTTAGACTTTACCCATTCCATCTTCTCCTCTATTTTAAAACAGAAAAGTCTTCTTATCAGCGTCCCATTTAATGCCTAAAATCTCTCTCTTGTTCCTAGAATCATGAAACTGTTTAAGAGTTGGATTCGACTTCCACCACTGATGTTCTCATTTATTTATTTTTGAGAGCATTTACATATTCTCCCATTATCTAATTAAATCACACTTAAAGGTGCAAATATTTCCTTATCTTGATACTTAGGTAAACTATTTCCTAAAATGCATGACCCCCTATGTCTACTATTTACAATGATTTTCCTTGGGCTGAATGCTCCTGCATCACAAGATGACTTGTTGGATTGATAAAATCATGGATAATATTTCTGACGTAGTTGCATGCCTAGGTTTAATCGTTCAATTAGTCTAAAATTTAGCAAAATATCAAGCTTTTAATTATTAAATAAAATTAATTTTCTGAGTTTAATTTTCTACATTTTCATTTGCTCATAACTTATATTGAAAAGATAACCATTCAACTATGTTCTCCTTGACCAAATGGATCCTTATGGGGATCAATGGAAAGGTAGAATTTCTTTTTATCTATTTATTTAATTTAGTTTTAATTTAATATATTTTATTTTTCATATTTGACATTTTTTATTTTAATTTGCATTTTAATTCAATTTTGATTGGTTTTGATAGGAAAATAGTTGAAGAGATGAGGAGGAACATATTTGGACTAATGACAAAGGTTGGAGTAGAATGTTCTTGAACAACTCTCCTATTTTTGAATTCATTTTGTAATTATAAATAGTAGTTTGTAGAATGTAATAGGGGCTTATCTCTTATGCAATTTTGTAATTCTAAAAACACTATTGTAATAGTGGTTTCAAGATGTAGGTAGAGATGATCAATCTCAAATCTGGGATTATTGGGATATATTTCTTTTCCATTTTGAATTGTGTATGAGAGGCAAAGTTTTCACTATGGAAGCTTTTGGTTTTAGCATCAAAGTTTATGTTTTGAGAAAGATTGTTGGAAATCAATACAAGGAACATAGCAAGAGATCAAGTTTACATCAGTTTTCATTTTAAGTACTATTATTTTTAATGAAAATCTCATCTTTTTAATGAGATGTTTGCGTAAAATGTCTTTCATGTTGAGAACTATTGATTAATGTGAAAAAGAAAGTCTTTTTGAATTAGCTATCTAGTTCATTAGCTTCATAGATCTGTTGTTAATTTTCTCTTTTTCTCTTAATCTTAAACAAAATTTCACTAAATTTGTTAATCGTACATAGTCGGTTGATTTTTTTTTTATAATTTAGTTGTTGTTCTACTCCTGTTGATTGATCTGTACATACAGGTAGAAGTTAGAATGATAGAATGGTTACATGGGAGGTACGACTATACCTAGTCATGTTTCATTTAATTCAATTCAAATTAGGGATAGATTATTTGAGATTTACACTCATTTTTTGTTTGCATTTATTTTATTATTTTAGATTTTTAACAGGAAAGCAATGAATACAAGTTTTTCTTGGCATCCCCTTCCATGTTCTGGAAAAGTGGCTTAGAACATATCAGAGTTCTTATATAGTCAGATCATTCACATTTGTGAACCACTTAATGGTCTTGCTTTGGAAAAAATTCAATGATAACAATAAATAAATTGTTTTTCTGATAAAAACATATATGAAGAAATTCTAAGGAATTTTTATAGCTTGGCAATTTTTGATTCACAAGTATTTATAAAGGCTCATTTTCACTAGTCTTGTCATCCAATGTAAATTTGAAATGGATGCAATTTGGAGGTTCATTACTGGGAATTGTTTACTAAATAAGTAGATGATTTTGAACATATGAAAATTTTGAGAAATGCATGGGAGAACTTGAAAATTCATGATGATCCAAATTGCATCATAAAACACTCTCTAAGTTCTTATAACTCTGTAAAATGCATGTCAAAGTTTCAAAGACTTACAAAGGTTGAGATTATTATAAATACCCTCGAAACAATTATAATTTGTGAACAGCGCGGAGCAATGAGGAGCCTCAGTCAAACATGTAGACCGTTAACCCATGGTAACGCGCACTACCACGAATGAATAAAATAGAAGGTCTTTTTGTGAAACGGGGGAGGTTTCTAATCACCAGGAAAACTCCTTAGAGAAGAAAAAGCCCCGAGTGACCCGAACTCGAAAAGTCAAAAATCATACAGAATTCGACGATTCCATCAGAGCTAGTCCCACACGAAAACCAGCAGGATATCAGAAGGGCTTCAAGTGGTAAGCGGTTTCAACTAAGTCCCACCTGATGCCACACACTAGGTGTCACGTGTCGGTGGAAGAGTGAGAAAACTGCTCACATCGAATAGGTAAACATCATGCAACTTACCCGCCTGATATGAACAGAGACCTTAGGATCTGGAGACTCCAAATTGATGGTGGATATGTGATTCGATGGATGACCAGATTCAATAGGGTAAACAGGCCAAGTTGTATAAAGTTTGAAGTCCAGCATGAACGATGAGTTGGTAGGAGAATCATATTCATGGGCAATCTATGAGTTAAACAGAAATAACAATTGTTCAAACATTTCCAAGAGAACTGACACTTAGTTCGTTGATGACACAAAATAGGGGAATTCAAATGGACAGAGGCAGAAGAACCATAATACTGGGAAGTGGGAACGAACGGTCAGAAAGCAGACTAGATTCAAAGCCATGAACTAACAGAGACAAAGTAAGCAGTAAGAGGCAGTGAGAATAGCGAGTAAGAAAGCTAAGAGCAGAGAACAAAGAAGGTAAGTCGAGCTAACCTGTAGAGCAAAGGCAACATCGAGACAGAGCCAAAGAGAGTCAGAGAGTCTGTGTACTCTAGAGAAGGCTTGAGAGGTTCAAGCAAACTCCCTGGCATAGCACTGTCATGTATGAGCCTTAGATTGGGCTCACACTACTGTGACCAATAGAGGTTGAGTTTTAGTAAGGAGATTCTGTGTACTCCAAAGACTTGGGGGATCCATGTCTAGTCCTATTGATTTATATCTATTGAGTGAGACTGAAATTGAGCTCACTATTGTAAAAACTCTTCTTTGAAAACATACTAGAGAGGCCACCACTGAAGGCTAGACCAGGAGATGTAGACCAAGAGAATTGGGTGAAGTCCTTATTAAACTTGTTGTATTTACATGTTTTCCTATTGTGTTTTCTCTAACTGCTTGAATGTCTATGTATTTCACAATATTGTCGATCCGTTGCATAAAGTAACCTAGGCACATCCATGCACATGATTCTATAATACCTTTAATTCTCTGTCTTGGATAAATTCCAGATCAAGTGGTATCAGAGCTCTAGGTTACTAAGGTTAGACAAGCTTGTGCTAGATTTTGTTTTTGAATTTTAACTAAATCAAAGCTTAAATTACGAGAAGGAGAGTTGGTTGAAACTAACCCAGAAATTGGAAGAGTCTATCCTAAGAGGAAAATGTCAGAAGAAAACCCCTTGGAATCAGACTCCGAGTTCATGGATGGTTTCCTGAGCATGAAAGCCATGGTAGAAGAAATACATAGAGAATTTAAGAAAAGTAGAGATGAAGATTCATCAAACCCCAAACGCGATAAAGGAGTAGAAGAACCCTCCTCCATGACCGCTCTAAAGGCAAAGGGAAAGAAGAAAAACTTTCCACGCCTCCTACTACCCTGAAAATAAAAATAAAACATCTTTGATTAAATTAGATGTTAAATTTGATTTATCGATATATGATGGAGAGTTGAATGCAGAGAAGCTAGATAATTGGATTAGACAGGTTGATGTGTATTGCAGGGTGTAGAGCATTGATTCAGTCAAGAGTAAGATTCAGTTGGCTAGCCTACACCTTGGAGGAACTGCCTTGGTATGGTGGGAAGGTAGGACACAAGCTGACATGAAGCAAAATGTAAAATTCTTTATGTCTAGAGTGGATTTGTTTATGCAATTAAAAGGCAATTCTATCCACTAGCCTATATGCATCAAGCCATGATGAGCTGGCAAACTCTTCGCCAATTAAAAGGGCAAAGTATACAAGGTTACACTCAAGAATTTAGGAAAAGAGCTTTGATTCTAGGAATCTCTTTAGACACACCTGAAACTCTGCTAAAGTATATACGTGGTCTACACAACTACTTAAGGCACACTATTCTCATGTTTAATCCCACTAGCATAGATGAGGTATCCGTTCAGGCTACACATCTAGAGGCTAGAGGCAAGAATGTGAACCCAAAAGTTGGGGGATCATCAAAACCCACTGGAAGCAAGAATAACAAGAAAAGAAAATAGAAATGGAAAGGTAGGAAGACAAATACTGTAGAAAAGACCAAATATCCATGCACTCACTATAAGAAGGATAGGCATGATGATGAACACTATTGGATCTTGCATCTGGAGCTGAAAGCCAAGAAGTATGAGGGAAAAAGAAGAATATTTTTGCAACTATTCAAATGTATTTGGGGTCAGACTCAAGAGATGAAACAAAAATGACAGCCAAAGGCATAAAAGGTAAAAATTCTGAAGCATATACTAGTAATTCTGCACAATCTACTGATAATGAAGAAAATGAGAGGAAAAGGCATGAGCTTTTTCATATTCGAGTTATTTCCAAGCATCAAAATGTTGATACTTTGTTTGATAGTGGCTCACGAGTAAAATTAATTTTTGAAGAAATTATAAAGAATTTAGGATTACTAACCACACCTCACAAGAAGCCATATCCATTAGGTTAGTTATGTGATAAAGCAAAGCTACAAGTGACTAGAAAATGTAAACTTAAGCTTTCTTTTAGGTTAGCATTTGTAGATAAGGTTGAGTTAGATATAGTTCCTTTGGATATATGTGGAATTGTTTTAGGATGTCCTTACTTGTATGATAGGAAAGCTATTTTCTATAGAGTTGAGAACAAGTATCAACTCGTTAAAGATGGAATCAAATATATTGTAAGAGCTCGTAAACTCAAGAATAATTATACTCTCACAAATTCAAGGCAGATGAAAATAATTGTAAATTCATGCAAACAATTTTTACCGATGGTTGTAAAGGAAAAGAAACCTGATAAAACCAATGTATTTGAAGGTTGTGATGCTGAACAACAAGATGATTTAGAAAAAGTTGTTTCAGAATATGATACATCATTTCAAGAACCTAAAGGTCTACCACCCAAAAAGGAAATAGCACATGATATTAATTTGCAGCAATATGCTCCATTGCCTAACATTGGAATGTACAGGTTTTCCTCTTTATAGAATGCAGAAATCAAGAAGCTGGTACAGGAGCTGCTTGAAAAAGGGTTCATAAGACTTAGCACATCACCATGTTGGTCTCCTATTGTCTTGGTGAGAATGAAAGATGACTCATGGAGAATTTGCATTGATTACTGAGCACTGAATAAGATAATGATAAAAAATCGTTATCCCCTTCCTCACATAGATGATCTATTAGATCAGTTAAAAGAAGCTATTTATTTTTCGAAGTTGGACTTGCGTAGTGGTTATCATCAGGTCAAAGTTGTAGAGCAATATGCATGGAAGACTGCTTTCAAAACAAAGCAGGGATTGTATGAGTGGTTGGTTATGCCTTTTAGCTTAACTAATGTTCCTACTACTTTCATGAGAGTAATGAATGATGTACTCAACCATTTCTTGATGATTTTGTGATTGTATATTTGGATGACATTCTTATATTCAGTAAAACATGGGAAGAACATTTAAAGCATGTCAAGCAGAATCTAGATGTTTTGAAAAGAGAAAATATTTATATTAAGTTCTTAAAGTGTGAATTTGGCAAAACATCTTTGAATTATTTGTGTCATATTGTCGGGGGTGGAGAATTGAAGATAGATCCCTCTAAGGTTGCAGTCATTCTAAACTAGCCTAAACCAAAATCTGCTATAGAAGTTAGAAGCTTCTCAGGAGCAGCACAGTATTGGAGAAATTTTATTGCTAACTTTTTCTTGACTAAAACTCCCTTACATGCTTTAACAGGATTGAACAAGGTGTTTCAGTGGGGAGGAAAATAGCAGAAATCCTTCGACACCTTAAAAGAAAAGATTTGTACAGCACTAGTACTAGCACTACCCAATCTTCAAAGACCATTTGAGATTGAAATGGATGCCAGTGACTATGCCATGGGATCAGTGTTGATGTAGCACGGTAAACCCATATGTTATCATTTTGAGACATTTAACTCTATATTAGTTAATTATCCCACATATGATAAGTAATTGTATGCATTATTACAGAGTGTGAAAAAGTGGAAACATTATCTATTGGGCAAAGAGACATTTATACATTATGATCATCAACCACTTCAATATTTGCACTCACAAACTAAGTCGCAGTAATGAAGAAACTATAGGTGGATGTGTTTTCTACAACAGTTTTATATAGTCATCAGATATAAAAAGGGCATACACAATAAAGTTGCAGATATGTTATCCAAATGCATCTACAAAACTTAAGCATAATTCAATATTTCATGAAAGCTACATTGAACAGTATGCTCAAGATGTAGATTTTAAGGATGTATATGCAACTTTAAGTAGCGACAAACAAGTAGAAGAATTGGATCATCATGTTAAGGGCTCACACTTGTATCATTTCATAATGATATGTATTCCACAAACTAAAAGAGTAAAAATAATTCGAGAAGCACACACTTCTCTAATATCAGGTCACTTTGGTGTAAGTAAAACAATTGCACAACTGCAAAGATTTTTTTATTGGGCAAAACTGAATGAGACAGTTTCTAGAGATGTAAGAGGATGTATCATGTGTGCTAAAAGCAATCCCAACAATAGAAAATTAGGCTTGTACACTCCACTACTAGTTCCTTCTCATCCTTGGGAAAGTGTTTCCATGGACTTTGTTGGGGGACTGCCTAAATCTAGAAAATCTCATGACCATTTATATGTTGTTGTGGATAGGTTCAACAAAATGTGTATTTTAATACCTTCTAACAAACAAATTACAGCAGAAAAAACTACAAAGTTGTTCTTTCAGCATGTATGGGTTCATTTTAGATTACCCACTTCCATTATATCTGATCCAGATGCCCGATTTGTTGGGAAATATTGGTCATGTTTGTGGGAATTGATGGACACAAGACTGAAAAAGAGCACATCTTTTCATTCGCAAAGAGATGTTCAAACAGAAGTGGTCAATAGGACAGTGATCCAAGTGCTCAGAGGCTATTGCAGAAAACATCCCAAGCTTTGGTATGAACATTTATGTTATGTGCAGCATGCTTATAACTGAGCTAAACATTCTTCTACACAAAGATCTCCTTTTGAGGACTATTTTGGTTTCACTCCAAGGTCTCCCTTGGATTTTGTCTTTCGTAAAGACATAGTGGTTAATGGACACAATGATGTGGACAAGGAAACCAAATTTATTGAACAAATCCAAGAGATTCACCAAACAGTACAGGAAAACCTGGAAAAGAGGCAAGCCAAGTACAAGGCAAGGCATGATAAGCATCAGATTGAGCGTAGTTTCTAGGTTGGTGATCAAGTCTGGCTGTATATAATCAAAGATAGAATGCAAGGTGAAGGTAAGAAGTTGAAGCCATTAATGTATGGACCTTTCAAGATACTTGATAAAATTGGTGAGAATGATTTTCGCCTTGATTTACCAGCTTACATGCACATCTACTCAGTTGTCAATGTAGATAGCTTGAGACTATTAGAACCTTCATTGGTTGAAGATCCCGAACAATAGAGTCAATTGCCTTCTATTGATGATCTGTTCCCTGAATATCTTAATGAACTGCAGGAAGACATAGTTCTAGACAGGAAGGTGAGAACTACATGCAGAGGCGATGTTGAGTACCTCAGGATTGGACTGAAAGGTTCAAAACGAAGCAGTGCGAAATGGATAGAAATTGGGCAAGTGAGGAATCTGTACCATCACTTCATGGATGCTTAAAACCCAACTTTTGGTGGCCCAAAAGATTTTTGAGTGGGAAGCCCCTGATCTGAATTGTATCCTAAAACACTCTCTAAGCTTTTATAACTTTGTAAAATTCATGCCAAAGTTCCAAAGACTTACAAAGGTCAAGCTTATCATAAATACCCTCAAAACAATTGTAATTTGTGAACAACGTGGAGAAACGAGGACCCTCGATCAAGCGCGCAGACCGTTGGCCCATGCTATCACGTGTTGCCATGAAATAACAAAATGGGAGGTCTTTTCGTGAAAGGGGGGAGGTTTTTGATATGTGCTTAACAATAAGTCGCTAATCACATATCTTCAAGAAAACCCCTCAGAGAAGAAAAAGCCCCAAGCGACTTGAACCCGAAAAGTAAAAAAACGGTACGCAATTCACTGATTCCGTCAGAGGCGGGTCCCACACGAAAAATGGCAAGAAATCAGAAGGGATTAGAGTGGTAAGAAATTTCAACCGAGTCCCACCCGATGCCACACATTGTGTGCCATGCATCCGATGGAAGAGAGAGAAAACCACTCACATCGGATGGGTAAACGTCATGCAACTTACCCACCTGATATGGATGGAGACCATAGGATCTAGAGACTTTAGATTGATGGCAGACATGCGATCCAACGAATGACCGGATTCAATGGGGTAAACAAGCCAAGTTGTATAAAGTTTGAAGTTCGGCATGGATGATGAGTTCGCAAAAGAATCATATTCACAGGCAATCTGGAAGTTAAATGGAAATAACAACCGTTCAATCATTTCCAAGAGAAATGACACTCAGTTCATTATGGAATAGGTGGCCACCTACCTATGAAGCATTACACAGTGACGATGACACAGAATAGGGGAATTTAAATAGACAAAGGTAGAAGAACCAGAGCACCAAAAAGCAGAAATGAACACTCAAAAAGGAGACTGGCTATAAAGCTACGAACTGATAGAGAAAAAGTAAGCAACTAGAGGCAATGAGAAAAGTGAGTGTTATCACCCCAAGAAAGTCACCTAGGTTGTATATCAGTGATGCTCAAGAACATTATAAACTCAACAAAATTTTGGATAAAATGATGCATGAATGAAAGAAATGTTGTATATTCAAGCTAGATAACCATTCCTACTATGACTCACCCTATACATCGGTGAACAGCCCCAAACTACAAGGCTTTAAACCACAAATTACTCATAGCTTAAACAAAATGTGATGATGATGGAGAAGACTGACTACAGTAGCAGATACACAGGACCCTGTGATGGCTAGTTGCAACCAGTTAAAAGGCCTGTAAACTATTATCCAATACATAGACAGGATGACAACTCTCTATGCATTAAAAAAAAAAAAACCTGTAAGCAATTTCAATGAACAACTAAATTATAACACAGAGGTGGGACGACAGCCCCTATGATGCTAAACATTCATAGCTCATGAATTAATGCAAAACAGGCATATCCTGGAACATAGAAGAAGTGAAAAGTGAGCAAATGACAACAAAAGGAGCTTGTATTAGTGGGAAATGAAGACGAGAAACTGCAGGCCTCAAAGTAGTTACAGTCTCCAGAAGTTGAAGCTTACAACCCACTAACACTCACCTCACACTCATCAAACTAATTACATCATTTTTCTGAGTATATATAGAATTGGTTTACAAAAAATCATGGCTAGGATATGCGTGGAGGTGTCTTAATGGATCACCAACCAGATTTACAAAATTTTGTGGGCTCTGATATATTCTAATTGTTTTTAATTAACAAATTTGACATTCTTTGGTACTTTGATGTACTCCTCGAATAGGTGGAATGTTGACTGAGTAAACTTCCATAACTGCTGCATAGTTGAATTGCTCAAGGGTGTCCTTTCTGCCCTTGACTATGCTTTTCCTTAACTGTGGTAGCTGATGATTAAATGCAGGTAGCTGGCTCATAACTTGCTTCTTCGCACACCCAAAATTGGCCAAAAACACAACAACATACATAAAAAATGGACGAAGAACTGAGGAGGAACATAGGCCGTCGGATGGATTGCATGGATGATCGAGATATGCTGATGGAGGGCAATGGGAAGGCATGCAGGCACCATTTAAATATGAGTCGTTAGATTAGGGAAATAGATAGCCAAGATCACACGGGAGAAGCTATCGGGAGCAGGGAGGGATGACAGCCATTGGATGTGCCCATAGCAAATCCAATGGTTATCGCACGACAGGGAAACACACACGTTAACGGGTGGGAGAGAGGTGGAAAAGCGGACCGGCAGTTTCCCCGCACTACTTTTGGTCTATAGGCGGTAATCGTATAGGGTAGTGCGACGCAATGATATCAAAACATGTGGCTGGGAGAATGGCGGGGAAAACCACTATCTCGGGGACTATCTAACAAGAGGGATGGTGAAGTAGTGGTTCCAATAACCATTGGATGAAATGTAGGATAATCAGACAGTCTTAGTTTAAAAGTGCGATTTGAATTGATTTGACAGATGAGGGGCGAGCCCGCTGAGTTATAATAAATTTTATTATATGCACAGTTAATAAAGGTTAGAGCCTTAGTGCCAGGGTTTACAGAAAATGTATTAATACGCGATTTTAGATAGGTTTAAAAATAAAAATAGGCCCAAGATGTGAAGAAGGGTTTAAAAAGGGGTACACGGGGTACAAAGAGCTTAAGCAGGAAAAATGAAAAGGGGAAGGGTGAAATGAAGGTATGGGGATTATAAGGGCATAATGAATGTGAAAGAGAGGGATAAAACACACTGCTATAAACCCTTTGTAGCCAATACCAACATTTCCTGTAGTGAGTTCACCCATCAAATATTTCAAACTGTAGCAGAGCTAACACTTGCTCCTTCTGGGGATGAGATCCTCCTTGTGAGGTCTCAAGAACCTACAGACCACTGCCTTTATATTTTGAAAACACATTAATAAAAATTCCTATGTTCCATTAGGCATCGAGTCTATTTTGCCTGCACAAAACTACTAAAAACAAAACTATTTACAACCTTTAAGGAAAAAATCCTTTGACAACATAAATTTTCAAAAACTGCCCATTTATTGGGCCATCAAAAACTGTCTCTCGTCCCATAACTTTCAGTATGAAGGTATTGTTCCCTTGAAACTGTGAAACGATGAAATACCCTATCCAGAAAGCATTAAATTTCCTATTTTTTCCTTTCTTCTTCTTCAGTACATCCCATTTCAACACCAAGTCACCAATCTAAAAATTATTTCTTTTTACCTTCTTGTCAAAGGCTTCCTTGATTCTCTTCTGATGTGCTGTAGCTGTTTCCACCAGCTATTCTCTAATCTAATGCAACTCTGTTAAATTAGTGATTCTCCATGCCATATTATCTTCTTCATTCTACTCCTCTTGAAGGAATTTTACCACAGGGAGAGTTAACTGAAATGGAAATACAACCTCAGTGCTATACACCAACTTGAATGGAGAACTCCCTATGGATTTCTTTATGGTCAGTCTATCAGCCCACAGTGCATACTTGAGCTTTAAATCCCAATTCTTTTCATTGTCTTCTAATATTTTTTTAATTATCCTGATCCGACTTTTATTAGAGGATTCTGCTAGACCATATCCCTATGGATAATATGAGGTGGAATGAACAAGTTTAATGGCCATTGAATCACACATAGCCCTGAAGGGTGCTGCATTATCTATGATTAGTTTATGTGGACAACCAAATCTGCTGAAGATATTCTCTGTCAAAAACTTCATGACCACATTATGATCGGCCTTCCTTGAAGACACTACTTCAATCCACTTTGTAAAATAACCAGTGGGTACTAATATCCACCTGTGTTGGCCACTGGAATGTGGATTGATTTCTCCAATAAAATCCAAGCCCCATTGCTGAAAAGGTCCTTTTGCAATTATTGGTTTTAGGGGCAAAGATTTCAGCTGCTGCTTTCCTTCAAATGTTTGGCACCTGTCACAAGATTTAACAAAAACAAATGCATCAAAAAATAAAGTGGGCCAATAATACCCAACTCAGAGAATCTTATGGGTTGTGGTTTTCCAATAATGGTGCCCTCCACACATGCTGTTATGAAACTGTTGCATCACTTCTCTTGACTGTTCTCTGTCTAGGCACCTCAGAAATATTCCAGACGGATCCGTCCAGTAGAGTAGGTTATCATTGATGCAATATTTTGCTACCTTGAGTTTTAAAGTTCTTGCTTGACTTTGAGTAGATTCTGAAGGGATCTCCAGCTTCTGTAAGAAATTAATTATTGTAGCATACCAATTACATGAAGCTAGATTCTTAGCCACTGACTGTTCTTTCACTATTTTAACCATTTCCTCTTCTTTTGTTTGACCATTTTCTGCCATCATCCATACGAAATCAATGTCTAAAGTTCTGCAATTTTCTTCAGTTAATAGTTTGGCAAGGCCTCGACCTCTGACTAGTTTGGTGGGCTTCAACTCTATATTAATTTCTATCATTTTAGCAATCCATTTTGCCCTCCTTCCATTAGCATCAGGTTGTGTTAGGACATCTTTTATTGCAACAGAGAGAACATATGCAATTATTTTTTAATGCAAGTTATAAACTCTAAAAGCATTTAAGGATTTGATAAGGGCATATTCCTGCTTTTCTATAATATCATACCTAAGTTCAGTATCCCTCAAATTCTTGCTGAAAAATGCGACCGGATGCTCTGAACCTTCCTCATCTTGCTGCAATAGAACAGCTGCAATGTTGTCTTCAGAAGCAAATGAAAACACATGGAATTCCTTACTGTAGTCAGGACTTATTAATGCAGAAGCTTCCATTATAGCCTTCTTTATTGAATCAAATGATTTTCTTGCTATTTCGGTCCATCTTACCTCTGCTCCTTTCTTCAACATGGAGGTGACATGCTTTACCAGCTCAGCAAAATTAGCAATAAACCTCTTGACAAAATTAATTTTTCCCGGAAAAGACTGTATATCCTTCTTTGATCTAGGGACAATCAAAGCCTGAATTTCATTGGCTCTTTCTGGGTCAATCTGAACACCTGCAACAGACACAATATGTCCCAACGACTTGCCTTGATTCAAAGCAAATTGTGATTTTTTGGGATTGACTGATATTCCAAACCTCCTGCACTTCAAGAACACTTTTCTCAAATGCTGCAAATGATTTTGATGGATGCTGGAATAAACAGTTATATCATCAAGGTAGATCAACACAAATTTGTCCTTCTCTCCCACAAATGATATATCCATATCTCTCTGAAAAGTGGATCAACATTCATCAATCCAAATGGCATTTTAGCATGCATAAATGTGCCCTAAGGAGTGGTAAATGCAATCTTTTCTTGATCATCTGGTTGCACAGAAATCTGATTGAAGCCTGAAAATCCATCCAAAAATGACATTACTTTAGCTCCTGAGACTTTTTGCAACAAGTGCTCCATCTTTGGCAAAGGGTAGTTATCTTTCTTTGAGCACTTGTTTAGATTCCAGAAATCAACACACAGTCTGATTTCAGCGCTCTCCTTCCGCACCACCACCAAATTGGCTACCCATTTTGAATATCTCAGAGGCACTATGATCTTTGCAGCCAACAATTTTTTAATTTCTTTTTCAATCAGTGGAAGAAGCATAGGATTGATTGGTCTCAACTTCTGTTTGAAAGGAACTATGTCTCTCTCCAGAGGGATTTTGTGCTAAATTATATTCTTATCATACGTTTTCAGGTCACCGTATTCCCAGGCAAACACATCTGCAAATTGCCTCTATTGCAGTATTCAACACTTTGATCAACTGACAAATGAGTAGACAGATTTATAAATTTGGGCTAACCTGGACTTCCTAAATTATGCTTACAGACTGCTGATTGATCTTCTTTTTGGGCAGCTTTGTAAGGCACAACATTTCGGTCAAATAGTCTTTCAAGAGGAATTAGTCCTTTAGGAATATGGTTACTATGAAGCTGGACAATGTTGTTTTTACCAATTTCATTTCTAAGCTGGGACCTGGGGTTTTCTAGCAAGGCATCATTCTCTTGGTCAATTTGCATCTCTGAAAATTCATCAATGACTTGAAGAAATCTATTAATCTCATCATCATCATTAAAAACTTTCCAATGGTGGATATTATCAGGCAAGGACGGTCTGTACTTCATTTAGACTTCATAAACTAGTCTGGGAGGCATAGGAGGAATAAATAGACTAGCAGACACAGCTATGGAATCAACAAGCTAATTTTGGGCTCTAGGAATATATGAAATACAGAAAGAATCAAAAGAGTCTCTGATTCTCCATAGCTCATCTCTGTACACTTTCAGCCTTGGGTGCTTCACCTGAAAGGTTTCATTAACTTGATGAATTATGAAATCATCATCTCCAAACACCTTTCTGCTCTTGATTCTTCTATCTTTTACTGCATTAAGGCCCAACAGCAAAGCCTCATAGTTTGCTATATTATTGTTGACTTGAAAAGCCAGCTTAAAAGACAGTTGAATGCTTTCTTTTTGTGAAGATACTAGCACCACCCCTGCTCCTGCAGTCTCCCTGGAACACGATCCATCAAAGAACATCTCCCAAACCTGACCTTCTTGCTGTTTCTTGGCCTGAACAATTGGTTTCCTAAGCTACATTACGACCTTATGAGATTCTTCAATTTGGAGAATGCATGCTCCAAAATCAATGTCCACTGCATATATAGGATGATTTGTAGGATTCCTCTCATCACTGATGATGTAAGCCAATTGTGCTTCTGTGTACAATGTCCTGCTTTCACCTCCAAAAACTGGGAGAGTTGCATAAGATAGATCATTCTGGAGTGTCCCACCTAGTCTATTGATCCACCCTCTGGACAACAACATGGCTAACTTGGGAGGCACATCTGCTATCACAATATCCATCATCATGCTCTTCATAGGCAACTGAGTTAAGGTAATGGAAATATCTTTAATCAATCGAAGACATTTCACCTTCCTTGAATCAAAAGAAGACAAATCATGATAGGGTCTAGTGATATCAAGGCCCAACTCTTCCATGATAGCTTTAGGCATCAAATTGTGGCTGGCCCCTGTGTCTAGCAGGCAGTTGCGGAGGATTTTATCATGAATGGTCAATGAGACATAAAAAGATGGAGAATTATTATAAACGATTTCAATCATGGGACTGAACAGAATGGCAGGCTTGTCATCTTGCAAATTAACAGAGTCAGTGGAGGTTTTCTTGGTTTCCAGCTCAAGGGCTTCAAGAATAGGCTTCCTAAATACTTCACTCCTTACCAACTCAACCAGAGGCATGATATTTTCAATTTCTGAACTTCTGACTCAAAGCTGAAAGAAGAAGGTGATTTATCAAAACTTTTTACCTCTTGAACTAGAGCTTTGAGGATGACAGGATCAGTTGTTGGTCTTCTTTGCCTGGTATTCTGTGGTTCTGTTTGAACATTAGTTCTTTGAGGAGGATTCTCTTTGACATTCTTTGCATTAGACCTCAAATTATGTCTCTGCTAGCCACCAGTTTGTAGAACAGCAACCCTGTCCCACTCCTAACTGTTTTGTTCTTGCAACAATGATTCTTCATATTCAGCCAATGTAAAAAATGCAACACTACCTTTATCTTCCATGCAATGAATTTCATCCTCATCCTCTTCAAATTTTTCCTCCTCCATGACTACATTTTGAATAGAAGCCTTAACTTTCTAATCTTCTTTTGAATCTTCACCCCTCTACATTATTTGTAACTGCTCATTTTCTCTTATGAACGGATTTGGGTTTCTTTGAGCAAATGTATTCTGCTGCCTTATTTTTCCTGATTTTTGCTCAACCTTTAGCTTAGAAATTTCAGCTGCTAATGACTCTATCATCTTATTCATTTTATCTAATTAGCGTATGAAGATGATGCATAAGAAGTAGACGCCTGATTTCTCTGTCTTCCTCTGTCAGCTTGACTCTTTAGTTTTTCTGTAGCCATAATATTGGATTCTACTTCCAGGGCTACATCCTGCATGTCTACCAGCATAGAAAATCTCCTTTCCCTCAATAAGAGGCAGAAATTTGAGTCAAAAGCATTGGCATAAGTTAGTTTGGCAGAGGTAGGAGTAGGCTTTACCTCAACTGGAATCTTACTATACATTTGATTGAATCTTTTATTAAAATCTTGTATTTATTCCCCATTGTCCCTCTTCAGATTACCAAACTCTGTGTGATAATACAGCAAGTCCTTTTTATCTCCCCATTACTTCAAAAATGCATCATCTAATGCTTCAATATTAGTTATAGATCTCTGGGGCGATTCTCTAAACCATTTCCTAGCCTCTCCATCAAGGCTCTGGACAAAAACTCTCATCCACAAATCATTTTCACATATATCTAGATTATCACCATAATTGTAAAAAACTTCAAGGTGTTATTATGTTTTTACTCCCTCTGTTCTAGTAAATTTAGGCATATATTTCTGATATTCTCCCATGGGCATAGGATTTAAAGGCACAGGCAACACCAATGGTCCATATCTAGTAGCTACAATTCTCTCAATATTTGTAGGTGCTTGTTGTTCTGCCATGATTGGAATATTTGGAAGAATACTAACAGATGAAGGAGAAGGAAATAATGCGATGGATGGCAATGAATAAGGGATGTTTTGGACTGAAAGGGAATCTTTCTTTGCTCTGAGATTCAAAGGGGAACTAACTACACAAGGGGCTAAACTAATCTCTGAAGGTTTTTCTTTATTAACGGTGTTGACTTCTAAATCTTCAGCTACAACTTGATCATTCGAGATGCATTAGATTTCTTAGGCTTACCTGATCCTGATGCCCCTTTCTGTGAAGATTTCTTCGATTTAAGAGTCCTCTCAGGTTTAGGCAATGGTTTAGCTGGAGATTTCTGAGGATTTCTTCGAGTGTGTCTCATATACTGAGCCAGAACTTCAATGTGGAGTCGCCAAAGGATGTTATTCCATGAGAGGAGTCACCAGATAGATGAGTACAACCAGAAACTATGTTCAAACCTTGTCTGTCATCAAAGCTTGAAACTGTGTCGTTTTCCCAGGGAAGCTAGGCTTCAATTCTTCACTCCCCGGCAACAGCGTCAATTAATCTTATCACCCCAAGAAACTCACCTAGGTTGTATATCAGTGATGCTCGAGAACATTATAAACTCAACAAAATGTTGGATAAAATGATGGATGAATGAAGGAAATGATGTATATTCAAGCCAGATAACCATTCCTACTTTGATTGACCCTAGACATGAGTGAACACTGCCAAAGTACAAGGCTTTAAACCACCAATTACTCATAGCTTAAACAGAATGTGATGATGATGGAGAAGACTGGCTACACTAGCAGATACACAGGACCCTATGATGGCCAGCTGCAACTAGTTAAAAGGCCTGTAAAACTATTATCCAATACACAAACAGGATGACAACTCTCTATGCATTAAAACAATAGAAACTTGCAGGCAATTTCAATGAACAACTAAATTCTAACACAATGGTGGGATGACAGCCACTCTAATGCTAAACATTCACAACTCATGAATTAAAGCAAAACAGGCACAACTTGGAACATAGAAGAAGTGAAAAGTGAGCAAATGACAGCAAAAGAAGCTTGTATTAGTTGGAAATGAAGACGAGAAGTTGCAGGTCTCAAAGTAGTTACAGTCTCCAAAATTTGAAGCTTACAACCCACTAACACTCACCTCACACTCATCAAACTGATTACATCATTTTTCTGAGTATATATAGAATTTGTTTACAAAAAATCACGGCTAGGGTGTGCGTGGAGGTGTCTTAATGGATCACCAAACACATTTACAAACTGTTGTGGGCTCTGATACATTCTGACTGTTTTAATTAACAAATTTGACATTCTTCGGTACTTTGATGTACTCCTCGAATAGGTGGAATGTTGATCGAATAAACTTCCATAATTGCTACATAGTTGAAATGCTTGAGGGTGTCATTTTTGCCCTTGACTGTGAGGAACATTAGCTGTCGGATGGATTGCATGGATGATCAAGATATGACGATGGAGGGCAATGGGAAGGCATGTGGGCACCATTTGAATACGAGCCATTAGATTAGGGAAATAGACAACCAAGATCAGACGGGAGAAGCTATCGGGAGCATGGAGAGACAATAGTTGTTGGATCTACCCATAGCAAACCCAACAGTTATCGCACAATAGAGGAACGCACATGTTAACGGGCAGGAGAGAGGCGGAAAAGCAGACGGGCAGTTTCCCCGCACTACTTTCGGGTTGTAGGCGGTAATCGTATAGGGCAGTGCGATGCAATGAAATCAAAACACGTGGCTAGGAGAACGGCGGGGAAAACCACTATCGCGGGGACTATCGAACGAGCGGGTTGGTGAAGCGGGGGTTGTGATAACCATTGGAGGAAATGCAGGATAATCAGACGGTCACAGTTTAAAAGTGTGCTTTGAATTGATTTGACAGATGAGGGGTGGGCTCGCCGAGTTATAATAACTTTTATTATATGCGCGGTTAATAAAGGTTAGGGCCTTAGTGCCAGGGTTTACAGAAAATGTATTAATATAGGGTTTTAGATAGGTTTAAAAATAAAAAGAGGCTCGAGATGTGAAGAAGGGTTTAAAAAGGGGTACGCAGAAAGGGCTTAAGCAGAAAAAATGAAAATGGGAAGGGTGAAATGAAGGTATGGGGGTTATAAGGGCATCATGAACATGAAAGAGAGGGATAAAACACACTGCTGTAAACCCTTTGCAGCCAATACCGACATTTCCTGTACTAGGTTCACCCATCAAATACCACAAACTGTAGCAGAGCTAACAGTGAGTAAGAAAGCTAAGAGGAGAGAACAGAGAAAGTAAGTTGAGTTGACCTGCAGAGCAAAGGCATTATCAAGACAGAGCCAGAGAGAGTCAGAGAGTCTTTGTACTCCAGAAAAGGCTTGAGAGGTTCAAGCGAACTCCTCAACATAGGCCTGTCATGTATGAGTCTTAGATTGGGCTCACACTACTGTGACCAATAGAGGTTGAGTTTCAGTAAGGAGAGTCTATGTACTCCAGATCCATGTCCAGTCCTACTAATTTATATATGTTGACTGAGACTCAAATTGAGCTCACTGTTGTAAAAACTCTACTTTGAAAACATAATAAAGAGGCCACCACTGAAGGCTGGACCAGGAGACATAGCCGAAGAGCATTGGCTGAAATCCTTATTAAAATTTTTGTATTTACATGTTTTCCTATTGTGTTTTCTCTAACTACTTCAATGTCTATGTATTTCTCATTCTTATCAATTCATTGCATAAAGTAACATAAGCACATCCATGCACATGAGTCTGTAATACCTTTAACTCTTTGTCCTAGATAAGTTCCAGATCACATGAGGTAAACTTATAGTTAAAAATTCTTCCACATATGCATGAATAGGTTCATCTTCATCTATTTTTAGCCTTCTATTTCTCATAGTTTAGTTATTATTTATGTTTTGTTTCTTTTGAAAGTCTTCGTTCGCTTGATTTTGGAGACATGAGATAAGAAAGCATCCAACCCTTTCTAGTTTGCAACATGTCTAGGGAAGTGTTTTTTATTTGATCAGAATTTGTGTATTGTTTTTTTTTTCTTCTATTCAATAAACCCCGATAGGCCTTTAAGGCATTATCAAAAGATTTCATATCGGATCATTATAATTTTGTAACTCTCCTCATAAGAAAGTTATGATAAAATCATTGTATGATCAAATATTTCTCATAGTTAATATAATATTAAAGGGGATTTTGTTAAAAGGAAAATTTGAGTTGGGCTCTTCCTTTTAAGTTAAAAAAAACTTTGAGAGTTGTTGTCCCCACAATGCCACTTGGCATATCGACCTTCACAAATATCATTACCTATAAAGTGTGATATGCTTGAAAACTCACAATATCTCGATCATGTGATATTACGATACTCCGATCTCCCAATGTCTCAATATCCTGGTCTCTTGATATTGCAATACTTGATATCTCGACATATTGTCCCCCCCCCCCCCCCCCCCCAATACATCCATCTTTATCATATAATAATTTTGATAAGAAGCACCTATTCAATACACTCCCCATATTCCCAATGCCCCTTACTTTCGTATCCGATATTCCCATCCTCAACCTATATCGAGACTTTCATATTGGATGCTTTCTCATTAAATCCCTGATATACTATCACTGATATAAAAGTTCCGATACACTTCCCACCTCCACTTATTTCTTTAAATATCATTTATGAGATGTTTGATATATCGTAACTTTATAATGTATAGCGAAGCGATTCCTCTCATATTTTCTTCTGATAAGCTCATGTGTGTAGACCCACGTGAATTAAAGTTTTTTTCCACTTAGAAATATGAGTCAATAATAATAATTTTCCTCTCATCAATGCCACTAAAATAAAATTATTACACTCTTCACTACTCAGATTTTCTACAAAGAGAGGAAAATTCACACAAAAATTGTTGGAGCTAATGATCTTATCCATGATTTTATCTACGATTTTTTATGAATCTTAAAATTTTTTATTTGAGTTGAAACATTGCATAATACTCATTCATATTGTTTTCCCTTTTGTGATATTACTTTCTTCTGAAGGGACTTAGAGCCTATAATTGGTGAATTTTGGAATCCTGATCCTCTACTTTTCATTTTTCCGAGATCTTTCCCCAGAATTTCTAGCGTATGGCTTATTGGACTCTTGGCTTTTTATTATATCATAAGCATTTAAAACAAGTCCTGAGATTTACCTCTCCAAGAACCATACTTACATTTCCTCCACTATCATGTCCATTACACATAATAGAGGAAATTGCCGCTATTTCCTATATTCACTGGAATATTTTGCTCTCAAAGTCTTATATATTGATTTAAACTTCACTAAGGTATTCAATATATTTTACACCCAATTTATTCTCACATTTATTAGATCTAAAAATCATTTCCTCAGAAGCTTGTTTTACAAGTAAACGTAAGTGCTTTTGAAAATATTCTCACAAAACTTCAAGTTTTCTCATTATCGGAATGAAAGTCATCGAGAGTACTTTATAAATTGTTATGAAGATTTTACCATTGATACATGAATGTTTGATGCAATATAAAGGAATTTTTCACACATTACACATTTAAAAAAACATTCGTTATCAGACATGATCAATATCGTAAGTTTTATTTATTAAAGTTACAAAAAACTTTTGTTCCAACATTTTTTGTCCCTTGAATATTTTAAATATCAGGACTTCTTATATCAGAGGTGAGATTTAATTGAACTTCTCAAAATAAATGTCACCAGAAACATTATGAAGCAAGTATTTTTTTAATCGGAGTTTTTCCCATTAGTAATTTTGGAAAACTTGAGCTCTTACCTTTCACTATGCTCATATGAAGTCTTGTTTGATTATATTTCGATATATATGATACTTTGATGTCATCATGGTGGTCGAGAGATTATATGTATTTTAATCATAATTTCATGAAAACTGGGTATTCATTCATCAAGATATACATTCTTCATACTATGTGCACATGGGCCTCTTTCTACTCTTCTCGGCAATCTGCTTCGCTAATGAGTAATTTCATCACATGTGGTTCATTTTTGTTTTTTCCTTTGGATAATTATTGGATGAATATTTTTTATCTCAATCATCTTTTAGTGAGAATCTTAATTTTCTTTTCAAGGCACCCTTGAGCAACCACTATGGTAAATGCAGCAATTGACAAAGAATTTGGAACTGGTAAAAGTAATGGGCCATGGTTAGTTCATGTTTGAATTATTGTTTATGTGAATTTTTTATATATTTCTCCATAATTATCATATAAATATTCAAGTCTTCTTCCTATACATAATTGCTACATTATTTGGGATTTTGAATCGATTGTAATATTTTGAGGTTGATATAAATTTAGAATATAAAAAAGGAAGACAACAATCATCATTGTAATTCACAAATAAGCATATATTCATTCTCATTTCCAATGGATTTGGTTTAATTAAAATTTCTTGAACACAAAACATTTCTTTCTTCTAGATTACTACTTGCTTTAGTTTAGACTTAATAAATGATGATTTTGGGTCAATTAGATTTTAGAAAATTCAACTTATTCATACATTTAATTCTAATTAACAGAACAAGTTATCTTTTATTGGAGAAGATGATATCTCTCATGTAAGATTAAATGAAATTCTCCAATGGTAAGTCTCATATGTCGACTTTCATTCATTTTCACTTCTTTACTTTTGGTTTCAGTTTTGTCTTTTAGTTTTTGCTGATATAAAATTCTATTTTGCAGCTCTTCATTATCCATTTTCACACCTCTACCAGGTCAAATTTAGAGCTTAGTATCATAGTTTGCTTTCAAGTTTTAATTTCAAATTATATTTTAATTAATTTCATAATTTTAGCCCAGGCAACAAATTTTCCAAAACTTTGGCAATCTTGACACTTCAACTTTGAAAGCTTAGAAGTTGAGCTTTACCTGGCCAAGTGAGACCATGTTGGCTCGCTGGATAGATAAGATCATGGAGAATATTTATGAAGGAGTTGAATGAATAGATTCACTCATTCAATGAGCCTAATATTTATGAGAAAATCAAGCTCTGATGTTTTAAAAAAAATTAGTTTTCTAAGTTTATTTTTCTACATTTTCATTGTCTCATGACCTCTCTTGAATACGAATCCATTCGACTATGTGCTCATTGACCAATTATTTTAACCTTTAGGTAAATTGAATTTCATTATCTTTAGCTAGAGATAACATGTTCCTCACAGTGTGTCACCAATGTTGTAGGGAAAACCCAACACCTCCCGTTTTTTGACTTATTTATTTCAGATAATGGGGACCATTTCTATATTTTTTTTGCCAAATCACCTTTTAATATTTTCTTTTGGTTAAGTGTCCTACAATTTTTTTATTTTTTTATTTTCATTGAATTTATAGTTTGATTGCTTCACTGAGTTCTACTTTTTGCTAGGTTTCCATTGGTACTTGTTTCTTATAATTTGGTTACACACTTTGCAAATGTTGTTCATCCGAAGTTCAATACTTTTCACCATCCCACTTAAAAAATGTACAAAAAAATTATATTTTTTGTAAATAAATTAGTAATCAATAATAAATATTAATTCCTACTCAATTTTTTCTAATTTGTCCATTTTTTTACTAATGGTCCTACAAAATCGCCCACCCAAATTGTAAAACAATTAAGTAATCTACTTTCAGGATCTCGGTAAGTTATTCCTAGATTTCTAATTTTAAAAGAAATTACGAGCCCCGGAATATAAAAACTACAACTTGCTTGTCATTCAGTTTGTAGGATTTTTAATTACCAAAGTGGGCCACACATCACCTTACCTCCTACCTTCCTTCATAAAAAGTGCAGATATAAAGTATCTCCAATAAAATTTTCTGATATTTCAAAATGTTCCGATATCAGAATACTGAATATCAACTTTTTCATTTGGTACACATTTCAAATCCTATGATATCACTATACGCTGGGTTATTAGTTTTTACCAAATGTTTCTCATCCTCATTAATTCAATATCTCCCGAGATCAAGAACTTTGAAATATAAACCAAGTGGTTGTAGTTCCTATGGAGGGAGATACCCACCTTAATGCGGGCCTCACCTCTCTCATCATACATCACTCCCCACGTGATATTGGAATCTCGACAATTTTTTACATATCAGAAGTTTTTTTTAAGACCTTTGATATCCCTGATCCCTCCAACCTTCAAGATCTTCCACCTCCTATTAATACATGCCTCCTCCATTTAACATAAGCTCTCCTCTTGTACCTCGAATTGTTTATAAATCCAAAGCCCCATATTCTTTTGATTTCAAATTTTGTTATATGGAATTTGAAACTTTAATATACATTATATTAATATTATAATATATTATATAGTAATTATAATTATAATTATAATTTAGATACAATTTAATTATAATTTTAATATATTATTATTATAATTATAATTAATTTTTAATCCATTTTAATTTTTAATTAAATTTTATTTTAAATGTATATATTTGATTTGTAATAATTAATTTAATTTTGTAATTATAATTAAATTAGTACTAATGAATAAATAATTGTGATTTAATTTAGGATTAGATTTTAAATACAATTTATTAATTCTAGCCGAGGCAACAAATTTTCCAGAATTCTTACAATCTTGACATTGCAACTTTGGAAGCTCATAAGTTGAATTTTACTTCGACTAATAAGGACCATCATGGCTCGTTGGATAGAAAAATAATGGAGAATATTTATGAATTGGCTAGATGACCAAATTCAGTCATTTGATGTGTCTAAATTTTATTAGAAGATCAAGCTACAAATTCTTAGACAAAATTAATTTTCTACATTTTCATTCACTCATAACCTCTGTTGAATATAGATTCATTCGACTATGATCTCCTTAATCAATTATTTTTTACCTTTAGTTAAATTGAATTCCATTATCTTTATCCAGGGAAAATAGGTTCTTCACAGTGTGTCGCCAATGTTTTAGGGAATACCCAATAGTGCCCATTTTTTGACTTATTTATTCCAAATAATGGTGACCCTTTCCCTCAATTTTTGGCTAAATCACCTTTTAGTATTTTCATCTCGTTAAGTGACCTACAATTTTACCATTTTCTCATTTTCATCGGATTTATATTTTATTGTTTCATTAAGTTTGGCTTTTCACTAGCTTTCCATCAGGACTTGTTTCATCTCATTTAGTTACATGCTTTGAAAATGATGTTCATCTGTAGTTCGATAATTTTTACTGCCCTGATTTAAAAATGTACAAAATATATATTATTTTATTTTTTGTAAATACATTATTAATTGATTTTAAATATTAATTCCTAGTCGATTTTCACTAATTTCTCTATTTCTTACTAATGCCCCTACAAAATCACCTAGTCAAATTGTAGAATAACTAAACAATGTGCCTTCGGGATATCGAAAATTTATTCCAATTTTTAATTTTATAAGAAATTAAGAGACTCAAAATATCAAAATTGTAAACTGGTTGTAGTTCAATTTGTAGGAATTTTAATTACCAAAGTGGACTACATTTCATCTTTCCTCCTCCCTTCCTTCACAAAAAGTCTAGAGTTAAAGTATCTTTATAAAAATTTCCCGATATAAAATTTTCTGATATTTCAAAATGTTCTCATATCAGAATATTGGAGATCCACCTTTTCATTTGGTGTAGATTTTAAAACTTGTGATATCACTATACTCCTGATATCTCATATTCAATTTATACGACGAGTTATTAGCTTTTACCAAAGGTTTCTCATCCTCATTAGTTTAATATCTCCCGAAATCAAGAGATTTGAAATATAAACCAAGTGGTTGTATTTTCTATGGAGGGAGAGATCCACCTCCATGTGGGCCTCACCTCCCTCATCATACATCACTCCCCACCTCATATCGGAACCCCGACAAATTTTGACATATCGGAAGTTTTTTTAGGACCTTCGATATCCCTTATCCCTCCAACCTCTGATGTCTCTCGCCTCCTTATTAACACAAACTCCTTCATTTAACATAAGCTCTTCTCTTGTACTTTGAATTGTTTATAAATTTGAAGCCACATATTGTTTTGGTCTCGAATTTTGTTATATGCGATGTCATACTTGAATATATATTATATTAATATTACAATATATTATATATAAATTATAATTGTAATTATAATTTCAATATAATATAATTTTAATTTTAATTTCTTAATTATAATTAAATCAGTTTTAATTAAGAAATAATTGTGATTTAAGTTAGGATTAGATTTTAATTAAAATTTCCTCATTTTAGCCAAGGCACCAAATTTACCAGAATTCTTGCAATCATGACACTTCAACTTTGGAAGCTCATAAGTTGAGTTTTACTAGGCGAAATGAGGCCGATCACATCTCGTTATATAAATAAAGTTATGGAGAATATTTTTGAAGTGGTTGGATGACAAAATTCAGTCATTTAATGCATCTAAAATTTATCTGAAGTTCAAGCTCTTATTTTTTAAGCAAAAATAATTTTCTAAGTTTAATTTTCTACATTTTCATTTGCCCATAACATCTACTAATTATAGATCCATTCGACTATGTTCTCCTTGACCAATTAGAACTTTACAGATATCAATGGATATCTCATATTTCCTTTCATTTATTTATTTGGTTGAGTTTTAATTGGACATATTTTATTTTCCAGATTTGCTATTTTTTATTTTAATTTTAATTTTGATTAAATTTTGATTGGTTTTGAGAGGAAAATAGTTGGAGAGATGAGCAAGAACAAATTTCAATCAATAGGATTGCTCCATAAATAGAACAATAGGAATTTGAACCAATGAAAATGGTTGGACTAGAATGTTCTTCAACAACTCTCCTATTTTGGAATACATTTTGTAATTATCAATAATGGTTTGTAGAATGTAATAGGGGCTTCTCTAGAACCCATTGATGGAACAAATATTATATAGCTAAGCACTCCGCAATAATTCAAGAGAATCCAACAAGTCCATTTCAATAGGAAGAAATTAGGATTTCCTGGGATGGAAGTGGGTTCGCTCATGCGTTTCAAGAACACTCTCAAATGCTTTTGAAAATATATTTTTTCTCTTTCCCATAAAAAATTTTCCCAAATTTTGAGCTATATCTACTATATTAGTAGTTAATTTTATTCACAATAATGCTCAAGACGAAAAGTAACCTGCTTAATAGGTTTATTGGTCAGAGCCACTTATCTCACAATACAGTGACAGTATTAATCTACCAACATTTACTAGCACGTAAAATTAATGCCACAAAGAGAGCTATGAGACATCCTACTTGGGCAAGCTTCTCTTCATACCCACAAGCCTCTTTTACTTCTTTATCTTTATCATCTTCATCATCCCACACACTTTTTGTCTTCTCCTTACTAGAAGCAAGAACAACCTGTACAAATCCTCTATTTCCAAACATCATTTGTAAGAAATCATGAAATATGTGTGTGTGTGTGTTATTTTCCTAAAATAAAATTATATTGTAAACACAAATATAAGTACCTCAAAATAGAAATACAATTTTTTTTAACATATATATTCACAAATTCACATCTACTTGTTAAAATATAAAATAAAAGCCTCATACAACATGACATATACTTTAAAATCATAGGTACAAAGATATATATCATTCAAAGTAGAAAAACAACTTAACAAAATCATATCTAAGTGACATAACATTGTTTTATAACTCTTCAAAACAAATTGCTCGCAAGATACATAATTCTTATTTTTAGATGGGAAAAAATCCACATACATAAGCCTATTTTGAAAAAAGAAAGTGTTCTTTGACTAAACTAAGGCTAAAAGTAATATTTGATCATGGCTAATCAAGGGCAGTGTTTGACATATAATTTTTCAGGCAAAAAATAAAAAAAAGGATTGTAATAATATTCCAATTAAAAAAATTCAAATAATCATTTTACCTTCATAGAAATTGCATTTAAGAACTTTCTTGAAAACCAACCAAACATAACTTGTTAGAATCAATGAATGCGATGCACGAAAATAAATAAGTAAACCCCCCACCTTCAATTTTAAAATCATTTACTATACAAGTATAATTATATATTATAATAGATATAATTATAACATGCAAATGAAATGAAACTATATTTATATCCATTGGTGACCAAAAGAGGTCAGAGGGAATGAAAAGTACAACATATCAAAAGGGAAATAAGGAGAGTTCAGAAGTCATCTCCTAAAAATGCAATATAAAATCAGATGCTAAGAGAAAAAATGAATGTGATATATATCAAATATAGTCGAGTACCATAGGGTGTAAATTAAAAAAAAAAAAAATATAAGCAGTAGGGAAGGAAGATCAATTAGTATCATCATTAGATTTAGGAATGGTTTTCTTATTCTTATGCCGGATTAGCCAGAGAATCATAGGAAGGAATGACCTATTCTTATGTGGCATTAGGTAGAGTATCATATTGGCCTCCATGTGTTATAAAAGGGGATAGAACTTAAGTGGTTAAAGGAGGCTTTATAAATTTACTAAGACTAATACAAATGACTACTTCCATTGGTAGTGAAAGTTTCATTACCATTTTCTTCATAAGAAAATAATCTTCTCTCTCCCTCTAAGAAATTCAATAATAACCTAATGATGTTGACCATAAAAATGTAAGTTTCAAGTGAGCATATAAAATAAATATTGATTATAGGGGGCATTGAAGCCATCTTTTGTAATTGCCACATATAAAAAACAATTAACTAAAAAACACTCAAAATGATAAAGTTGTCCACGTAGTATCAAGTGTTCTTAGCTACATGGAAATGATATTTCTCCATCCGAATAACCATTGTGAAGAAATGTAAGAGATAAACACTAAAATATGAATTTCTTGATACCCAAATATTATGGTTGTTCTCCAATAACAAAAATGTAAGTTTGATAAAAAAACATGTGATATATTTATATGCACATAGCCTAGATATGGTATGCTGAAGAAGAAAGTATCATCAAAAGAGGGAAAAAAAATTACCTAACCAATATATCTAGCCCATATTGGGCACATGAAAACTTATCATTCATTTCTTAAATGGATAAAACAAATGAAAATATATTATTTTCTACTTCCTTTCATCATCCTATTCAGAACCTTTTGAGCTTGTTTAAACCCTTACTTGGATGATTCTTGAGAAATATATCTTCAAAGAGCTTCAGTAGATAATAAGGTGCATGAAACTCTCCCAACTAGTATTTCATTCAACTGCCTTCACTCTCTTTAATTTTTCTACCATGTTTGACAATAGAATAGGAATGTATTTTAGGTTTCCAAAGTCCAATAAATGCTTAGCCAAACCACCTTCATTTCTTTTCCCACAATAGGTAGCATTCCTTAAAGAAACACCCTGTTTCTCGATAACCTTACCATCACGACAATGGTGTGTGAATATATGGGATATTTTCATTTGATATTAGAATCAATATGCCTAACCTGTAAATGTATTCAACAAGTTAAAAATGAAATATTTTTAGATATTAAATGCCTCACAAAATTTTGATGTACATGTTAGACTTTTTAGAGAAACTAAATATAAAAATTTTAGAAACAAACTTGAAGTGGAAGAAGTGATCTAATTTTAGACTTTTTAGGTTCCCTCCAGGTATAGTCTGTACTTGTTCTCGAGATAGCATAACTGTTTTCTTAAGACTTCCAAGTATTCTCCTTAATCCACATGGAATGAAACAAGTTGTGGTAACATTACAGTGAGATAAGATGAGCTAATATTATTAATTCCAATTGGAATGTATGAATCAATCTACAGAAAAACACAAACCTTATCATCCAACTTGCTTTGGTATTATACATGGTAAGTAAAGTAATTGGTCGGAGAACATTCCACATTTCCGCAAATAAAAAATATTTAAAACCATTCCAGTGGAGGCATTGGATTTATGAGGTCAATTTCAGTTACCTCCACGTTTTTCAGATAATAAAATAGAACTTGTGATTATATGCCCTGAAAAAAATTGAGGGTATCAATTATATACATGCTTAGTCCTACCTATTGCTAGTGGAATGAGTCCAACATTTTTCTCAAGTTGTAAAAATAAAATAAAAAACCCAACATGGTCATACTGTTCCTTTACATTGACAATTAAAAGATACAAAATTCCCACATTCAAGAAAAATGCTATGAAATAAAACATAATATGCAGGAGTATTAACAAAAGAAGAACATTTTTTCTTAAATAAATATATTGCAATAAAATTTGACTTATTAAGAAGATATCAACCCGAGAAATGTTTTTGTTTTTATGACACTTTCAGCACTAAGAGTGAAAATTATTATTTTTTCTACAAATGGCTCATGGATTCTATCTTAGGGGTTAGTTTGTAAAATTATCAGAAAGGTTGTTGCGAATTACACTATTTTAGTGCCAGTAGGTGTCCACTTCAAAATACACCTAGGTGAGTTACACTAGTCTACATGAACAAGTTTACTAGAATTGTCATCTACAAATATGGGGAAGAACCAAACGGGTTTCCCCATGAGGTGTTCTTTAGAAGCAAATCGATGTATGTGTTCATCTTAGATAATGAAAATTTTCGTTAGACATATTTGTTAAGGAGTGGAAACATAAAACAGATTTGTTTCCTTTTCTTCGCTGAGATTTTATTGAAGTGTGTTGAAAGAGTCTTATTAAAATATCCTTGCCAATTTACTAATATGTTGTCTTAAACTGATTTGGAAACTAGATTAGCAACTAAATATGGAACAATATCAGTGAGAGCATAGTAATTGATGAATGTATTTGGTTTGAAACTTTCTTTACAAACCAAATTGTTAGTACCCAAATCCATGTTCATAGTTACTATGCCAATATCATTAGTTTTCTTATCTACAGAAAGACATGTTCATTATACTCCCATCCACTTGAACACATGTCCTACCACTTTGTAATGCCAAATAATAATAATAATAATAATAAAATGAAATAATAATAACATATAAATAAAATAAGAAATAATCAAGAAAGAAAACAATAAATTAACAAAGAAAAAATAACAGAGAAAATAAAACAATAAATTAATAAAACCACAAAAAAGAAATAAAAGATAATAATAAAGAAATAAAATGATGAATAATGAAGAAAAAATGAATAATAAATAAGAAAAATAAAATAAATAAATTTTGGCATAGTGACACATGGATTGTGCACATGTAGACCCCTTTTCCACTCCCCTTACCATCTTTAGAATAGCTGGTTCTATTTAGTGCGAAAAGGGGAGGTGAGAAGCATTGATTCATTTGCATATTATTTGAGTAAGGGAATGGTAGAAGACAAAGGGAACTAGCTATAGTAAGTTGATTAAGGGACCGGGGGTGATATTTGGAAGAAATATTTGTCGCGTCTCATATAAAGTTGGGTGGAGAGTCGTCCCCAACACTTTGTTGTGCTTAGTAAGATATGGATCACGTTAGAACACAAAAATCCCAAGTACAATATATTTTCCTTCTTCATTCCACAATTATGTTTTCTATGCTAATGTCTTTTTTCTTTTCCCTAAAGCAAGAGATGGTCCTTCTATTCATTTAGGAAAAAGATGCAAATTTTACATAGGATACAATGAACTCCCACAAAGGGAGAGTGAAAAAACTCCAAGATCTGACAAAACCTCCAAAACACAAACATGAATCAAGTCTAGACAGCCCTAGAACTGAAAGTGGGCAAGTGGAAACAAAGTCTGCTCCCAAAAACCCACCGAAGATCTAACTCCTAGCGATTCAGTGGTCAAAAGAACAACCCGCGCGGAGGCCAATCCCATGGTAAAACCAAAAGTAGCATGATCAACACTGACCATTGATCTAATACTTCAGAGCCAAAGGCTGGTGTCCATATCACACAGCTTAAAAGCCCACAGAATAATGCGCGATGAAGGTGGTTTACTTTTCCCTACCTCCACCATGTGTTGCCTCCTTGGTGGAATCACTAGCTTTTGGAAAAAAATAGCTTTGGTTTAGATAGTGCCTGATATGGGTGGTAAACCACTGGTGGTTTTGTCCTGTCAGGCTCACTAACATGCACACCAAAAGGTGGCCGCAGATCTGCCTTCTCCGGATCTGATGGCCAAAAAATAGATCAAGCCTCACAACCACTTGTGAAATACCCAACAAAGAAGGAGGTTAACATTGTTCTCCCCCCTCCATGCATCATAAGCTGAATGGAATAGATTTTCTTCCGTGAAAACTGCAGAGGGAACCCAGAGCAATTGGTATATCTCAAGCAACTTTTGACCCCGATAATATCTTCCTTTGACCTCCATCGTCTTGTACGAGGAAATCTAAGCTAGAAGGGTGGCCTCCTACATGGAATGTCACATGGAATCCCTTCTCCTAAGAGCATATAACTAGTGTCTCAATTTTTGCCTTTCTTTCTAGAAGCACCCTTGGAGAACCAATAGTACAAATCCTCTGAAAGACTCTCTGAAGTGAACTTATTCATCATTGACATGAGATAATATTCTGTCTCTTGAATTTTCTTGAAACTATTGTCTATCACTGAGGGCCCGACATGAGCATTCCTTCTTCATCCTATCATCCATTGCCTCCTCCCACTAGCAGCTCAAGTCAATATGTTTGTTTTGAACCCCCTCATTGGCAAGCCAGTCTGCAACTTTGTTGGCTTCCCCGTGGACATGAGCTAGCCTAACAGTTTGTAACACCCTTAGGTGTGATTGGATTCTTTGGTAGACTTCTAGAAGCCGCTAGCGGCCTAAGATTTTCTCAGGTGCAGTGCCAACATTAACCATCTTCACCGAATTTATGATTAATTCTGAGTCAGCCTCAGTAATGACATTGTGAATGTTGTGCTTGAGCAGTATTTCCAAGCATAGTTCCATCGCCATGAGCTCAGCTGTATTGTTGGTTGCTTTTCCTAGATAACTATGGAAGATGACCAGAATGTTTCCTTCCTCATCCCTCAAGACCCGTCCATAACCTACTTCACCTGGATTTCCTTTAGAGGCCCCATCAATGTTAAATTTAAAAAAACCATGAGAAGGGGTTGCGAGGAAGCTTTTCCAGCAGAGGTATTCTTATTGATATGCATAGAACACATAGGGAGATGGACTTTAAGCTCTAACTTTTCCAGGATTCTCGCCTCTCTTTTTCCTATGAGTTTTCCAGTATCAGCATATCCGAGGATAAACAAACACGCTTTGAGTTGTTTAAGGATTAGCTTTATAATGCTCCTCACCAGGCTCACCTTATCCTTCAAAATCATGTTATTGTGCTCCTTTCAAATGTTCCAGATTAAGAACCCTTGTGTCAGCACCGAAGCTGAGGTTATTATCTCATTCTCCGAAAAATGTTTCCTCCAATTTATCAATGTAGCAATGATGTCATTTGCATTTATGTCTGTCTGCTCACAGACCCCACCAACCCAGTACAAAACTATTGTGGCGAATGAGCATCTGTTGAGGAGATGATTGATGGTTTCTTCCTGTTGTCCACATAGGTGACATCTTGAGGGATCAACAAAGCCTCTTTTCCTTAGGTTATCCCATGTAAGAATCTTGCCCTATAGAACGAGCCACTTGAACAATTTGACTTTCATCCAATGAGGATTATCCTAGAGTTCCTTCCACTTTTTATCAGTGTTTGGATAGTTAAGTCTCGTGTCTATTCTTTTGGCCCCCTTAAGGGTGAAGAGGCTTGTCTTATTTGTTCCCCATCTTAATTGATCTTCTAAGGTTGAGGTTAAGATTTTCCTCTTTTCCAAAAGACCGTTAAGAGTTATAGCTTTATTTTGCATCTTGCCCCTTTCTATGTAATCTAGAAGTTTCCATATTCTCCACTTCTCATTGTTCCCTAAGTGATCCCAATAATCCCTTACCTTCCTTAAACCTTTATTGATGGTATATGTGTGAATGTTTGCTAAATATTCACTGCAGAGATTTTCCTCCTGCTACAAATTGTCCTCCCAGAACCGGGCAAGATTTCCATTTCTGATCTCTGAGAAACTATGATTTTGTACTAAGGCCCTATTCTCCCAAGCTCTATTCCAAATTGGAGAATATTTTACTTTTCCTATCATTCTTATGAAGTTCTTCTCCTACCAATCTCTTACATACTTTTTCTTCCGTAGTTATGCCCAGGGGGCTTGAATTTCCTTTAGACATCTCCACAAGATTTTGGCTCCTAGCACTCTGTTAAGAATTCCTGGGTCATGAAGACCCAAGGCCCCATGGGATTTTGGTTTGGATACCCTGTCCCATGCCACTAGGTCCAATTTCTTCTTTTCTTCACCTTTCCCCTAAAGAAAGTCTCTTTGAATGTTTCTTATATTAGTAATTGCACCAGTTGGTGCCAGAATTGTTGATAGCATAAAGATAGGGATACTTTGGAGGATAAACTTAGTTAGAATAGGCTCCTAGATTTCCTCGTGTGATCGTTTGTCAGTGAGGGGAAATCCCAGGTACTTCGGGGACAATGGCTTTCTTTGAAAGCCCAAAATCCTCAAAATATTTCTCTGCATCGAAATATCTTTGTTGAAAAAGAAAATCTTTGATTTAGTGAGACTTACCTCTATGCCTGCTACAATGGTAAACTCACTTAGAATCTACTTAATTATCTGGCTTCCTTGACTATGGATATGTCTTGAAGCATAGTTTCATCTACAAATTTCTAATGTTTCACCATGTCCCCACCTTGAGTGAGTCTCAGACCCTGAATTCCTCCTTCCTCCTTAGTAGCTCTGATTGGTCTTCCTAACCCTTTCATCATTAGAATGAAAATGAAAGGAGAGAGAGGATCCCCTTGCTTGAGTCCTCTTGTAGGCTTGAAGGTTTTGGAGGGACAACCATTGAGAAGAATTGAACAACTGGCTGTGGTAACTAGCGCCATGACCCACTTGATCCAATTGTTATCAAAGCCATAGGCTTTTAGATTTTCTCTTATGTACGACCAACTATGTTTATCATAGGCCTTTGCTATGTATAGCGGAATTATCATCCCTATGTGTTTATTAGTATTGAGTGAATGAACCACTTAATGTGCTTGAATTATGTTATTACAAATTTGTCTTCCTTCCACATAGCCTGTTTGCTCCTTTGACACTAGGGTAGGGATGAGTGGTTTGAGACAGTTGGTAATAACTTTGGATATTATTTTATACACCATATTGCATAAAGCTATAGGTCTAAATCTATCGGGAGAGGTAGCCCTTTACTGTTTGGGGATTAAGGCTATGAAAGATTCATTGAGAACCTTCTAGACCATATTAAATCTTTGAGAGTCTTCCACAACCTCCAGAATATCTTGTTTTACTATCCTCCAAAAAGCTTTGAAAATGTCCACATTGAATGCATCCGGGCCTAGTGCTTTCCCATTGTGCATCTCTGTAATGACTTCCTCAATCTCTTCCTCTGTTACTGGTAAGTTGAGATAGTAATTGTCATCTCTATAAACCAATTTAGGAATCTATATTTTTGTAAACTGATATCTATCTTCTGTGGTTTCCTCTGTAATTCTTTGAAAGGTTTCTTGAATATTGAAGTAGCATACATCTCTTGAATTATGTTCTAGCTGCTTTTGTTTATTGTTGCAGTGTTCTAGGTTAAGAATTGGTGTATGGTTACTGTTACTATGTACTGGGTACAACTGTTAGAGAAGTGTCTATTTGACTCAGTGTTGATTGGTGAAAAGGAGATTGATTGATGCAGAAATTCTTGATGTTTGATTGATGTTATTCATTGATCCAGTCTGAAAATTTATGAAACATGGTCCCTGGAAGAAAGAGAAGGTTGTAGCCTTCTGTAGGTCAGCACCTACGTACTAGTACCTCAGCTAGTATAAGAGCTAAGGGGGTTGTAGCTCCCTTCCAGGAGAGGTTGGAGAACGAGAGGAGGTTGTAGCCTTCTCCTGGTAGAAGCCTGCATATTAGTATAAGTCTGCACCAGTATAGAAACATTGAAAAAGAAAGTTTTTAATTAAAAGAAGATAGAGACGAATTGCAGCAGGTAGTTTTCACCCACATTTGGTTTCCACCTTATATCTTGTGTTCTTGTGTGTGATTGTCTTTTGCTGCTCTATTTTATTGTTCCTGGTTACTATTTATATGATTCTGATGCACATATTAATGATCAACATCTGTAGAATAAATTAAATTATAATTATGCATGGTATATGCTGGTTTCCTTATCTGTAGTTGCGTATATACGCGGTTTTCTCTAACTAAAGGAGCGTAACTGATCTGGGTGCGAAATGAAAAATAATTGACTTGATAATACTGATTCACCCACCCTCTCAGTATTATTTCCAACCATTGGTATCAGAGCAGGTCCTTCAGAAGAAGCTTGATCGCTTGAAGGGAGATCTATCATCATGAGAAACTACAAGAGAGAAGCATCGATCAGACCACCAATTTTTGATGGGACCAACTTCGTCTATTGGAAGGTAAGAATTACAACCTATCTTCAATCTCTTGGTACAGATGTCTGGGATATCATAGATATAGGGTACACATTGCCATCAGCAACTCCTACATATCCGATTGGTAAGAATCAGTATGAATCAAATGCATAGGCTGTCAATACTCTGTTAGGGAGTCCATCGCAAACAAAATTCATCAAGGTTATGCAACTCAAAACCACAAAAGAAATATGGGACAAGATTGTTCTGAGCTATGAAGGAGATGAACAGGTAAAATGAGCAAAACTTCAAACCCTCAGAATTTAGTATGAAAATCTCAGAATGCACAATGATGAAAGTGTGGGTAACTATTTCCTACATATAGATGAGATTGTTAATTGTATGAAAAACTTGAGTGAAGAAATAAAAGAGGTTGTTTTGGTTGAAAAGGTTCTAAGATCTTTGTCTTCTAAGTTTGAATCAAAAGTTTCTACAATAGAAGAAAAATAGAATCTACAGAACATTACCATGTCACGGCTACACGGAATTCTAACTGCTTATGAAATGAGGAAAGGGTGACCATCAGACAGAAGAGAAGCCGCATTCAATGCCTCAGGAAAAGGAGATTCATATGACTCGGGACATATGTTAGAAGAAGAGGAAGAATCAAATTTTGTCAAGAACCTTCAAAGGGGTTCTGGAGGATTCAGAGGTAAGTTACCTTTCAAAAGTTTTGCTTGTGGAAGAGTTGGTCACTATGCTGCCAAGTGTCCTCATAAAGATAAGCTTCACAAAGGTAAGGAACTAGTTAGATGGAACAGAAAACAAAATGTAAATAAAAAAAGCTATTACGCTCATGAAGACAGCAATGGAATTTCAAATAGTAATGAAGGTGAACAAGGTAATAATTATAGACTTTTAATGGCTTATGAAGGTGATGATTTCTTGGATGTTATAGATGAAGAAGATCTTTATGAACAAATTTCTAAACTCAAAATTTGCCTAGAAGAGAAAAAAATGATTATAGATACTCTGACATTCCAACTTGCTGAAATGGAGAAACACAATGAAAAGTTAGAATGTGAAATTGTGGGACTTAGAAAGGACATTGAGAAAACAAAAGCTCTTAATCTTAGATTTGCTAAAGGTTCTGAAAGTTTAGATGAGATTATCAAAGCGCAGTGTTCTCCTCTAATCCAGACAGGTCTTGGGTATACCAAAGAAACATCTCAAGCACAGAATCCATCTACCTCCAAAAGTTATCTTGAAGCTGCAAGGAGATGTGAGCAAATGCCCAATGGAGATCACCAGGTAAATGAGGGACAATTTACTTCAAGAATGAACAAAGAATACTAGGTAAATTAGGGGCAATCTACTTTAAGGATGAACAAAAGCTACAATGAGCCATAGGTAAAACATTCTCAATTTTCCTCAAGAATGGATGTCAATAGAAACTACAATCATTTGGTTGGTAGATTTGATAATCACAGGAGTTTCTTTACTGACCAATCTTTCTCTTGTCATAACTTTGGTCACAAAGTAGCTCAATGTGTTTCCTATAAGACAATCATTACTAGAGAAGCTCAAAAAAAAGGAAGTATGACTGGGATCATGAAAAGGACCTACAATAACTTTTCTGCTCTCGAAAATGAAATAGAATGTTCTACTTGTAACAACTTTGGTCATGAAGATTCTGAATGCAGGAGCAGGTTTCAGCAGACAACTCAAAAGAAGAAAGAATCAAGTGCTAAAACATGGAGAATGAAAGAACCACAACCAGAAAGATGTGGTATAGCCTTATATGCGGAAGGGCAGGAAAATCAATGGTACATCGACAACGGATGTTCGCAACCTATGACAGGTGATAAAGAGAAACTCCAGTCATATAGTGCCTTAGAAAAGGAGAAGAAGGTCTCATTTGGAAATGACACCCCTGCACTCATAAAAGGTAAAGGTTCTGTTCTTTTAAAAGAAAAGGTCAAAGTGGAAAATGTTATGTATGTTGATTGCTTAAAGCATAATCTATTGAGGGTCAGTCAAATGTATGATCAAGGAAATGAGGTGATATTTCAATCAAATGGATGTATTGTTCATGAGCTTGATACAGGAGAAATAATGATCAAAGGCATAAGGACTCCAAATAATATATACATTCTCAAGGGAGGAAAACAACAATTCTATCTTAGAAAGAATGATGAACACTAGCTATGGCACAAAAGATTGGGGCATCTAAGCTTCTCTCAGATAAGGAAATCATGCAAATATCAGGCAGTTCATGGTCTTCTAGGCATCAGAATTCCAGACAATACAATATGGAAATCATGTCAGTTTGGTAAGAAAACCAGAACTAACTTCCCTGAGAAGGAAGGATCAGCTAGGAGGCCAGTTGAACTTGTCCATACTGATGTATGTGGTCCATCTAGGAAAAGGTCACCTTGAGGAGAAGAATATTTTATATTATTGATTGATGATTTTTCAAGGATGTGTTGGATAGGACTTATGAAGCCTTTGAAAAGTTCAAATCATTCAAAGCCTTGCTGGAGAACGAATCAGATCGCAGAATCAAATACCTCAGGTCTGATCAAGGAGGAGAATTTACCTCGAATGAATTTTTTGACTTTTGTGAAGAACATGGAATACGAAGGGAATTCTCTACGGCTAGGACTCCTCAGAAAAATGGAGTAGTGGAAAGGATGAACAGAACTATTCAACAAATGGCTCGTACTATTCTTGATGAGCCTACAACTCCCTCAACCTTCTGGGGTGAAGTCGCATTTACAGCAGTTACTATTTTCAACAAGACAAATGTCCAGTTAAAAAACACTCAGACTACTCATGAACTATGGTATGGTAAGACTCCCATAGTAAAATACTTCAAAATTTTTGGGAGCAGATGCTACATCAAAAATACTGATGAAAATCTTGGCAAGTTTGAACCTAGAGCAGATGAAGGCATTCTCCTTGGTTACTCTCCCCATAGCAAAGCATACAAGTGTTACAATAAAAGTCTTGGAAATTTTTTTGAAAGCATTGATGGAGTGGTTGATGAAGAGGAAAGCACTCCTAGGCGGGTAAGATCTAAAGACTTTGAAGATGATGAGGCTATCCATCAACATCAAATCAGATTCATGATGAAGAAGAAACCCATGAGGCACCAGACAAGTAGATAAGGATAAAAGAAAAGACTCCATCCAAGCACGTTTAGAAGAATCATCCAGAATCTCAAATTTTGGGGCAAAAAGTGGCAGGTGTACAAACAACAAGGACCATTTCAGAAGCTTCAAGCTATCTAGCATTGCTCTCCTCCATTGAACCACAAAATGTAAGAGATGCATGCAAGGATGAATGCTGGGTAAAAGCCATGGAGGAAGAAATTGAGCAGATTGAAAAGAATAACACTTGGGAGTTGGTTCCTAGACCAAAAGATAATAACGTCATAGGAACAAAATGGATATTCAAAGATAAGCTGAATGAAAATGGAGATGTGATTAGAAACAAGGACAGACTTGTTTCCGAAGGGTATGCTCAACAGGAAGGCATTGACTTTGAAGAAACTTTTGCACCAGTTGCTAGATTAGAGGCCATAAGGATGTTCTTTGCTCTTTCCAGCTTTCATAAGTTCAAAGTATTTCAAACGGACCTGAAGTCTGCTTTCCTAAATGGAGACCTGGATGAAGAAGTGTATATTGAGCAACCAGATGGGTTTATCCTTGGAAATGATCCAAAGCTTGTATGGAGACTCAAAAAGGCTCTCTATGGCCTTAAACGGGCTCCAAGGGCTTGGTATTATCACTTGGATAAATATGTCTATCAACAAGGTTTCATAAAAGGATTAACTGATAGCAATCCTTATATAAAAATTGACAATGATAAGTTGCTAATACTTTTTGTGTATGTTGATGATATCATCTTTGGTAGCAATGAAGAAGACATGAGTCAAAATTTTTCCTTAGTAATGCAGAAAGAGTTTGAAATGTCTATGCTTGGTGAGCTCACGTATTTTCTTGGTTTACAAGTCCAACAAAACAAAGATGGCATCTTTCTATCACAAACCAAGTATCTCAAGTAGATCTTGAAGAAATATAAGATGGAGGATTTGAAACCAGTATGTACCCCTATGGTGACAGGATGCAGCCTCAGTGCAAATGATGAATCAACAGCAGTAAATCAACCAACCTATAGATCCATGCTTGGTAGTCTACTCTATCTAAAAGGTACCCGACCAGACATTATGCATGCAGTCGAAATAGTTGGAAGGTTTTAGGCAAATCCAAAGGAAACTCGTCTTCAGGCAGTTAAGAGAATTTTCAATTATCTTAAAGGAACTCAAAACTATGGCTTATGGTATCATAGAGGTAAATATCTCACACTTCATGCATATACAGATGTGGATTGGGCAGGAAGCGTGGATGACAGAAAAAGCACTAGTGGTGGTGCATTCTTCATGGGTCCTAGATTAGTATCTTGGTTTAGTAAGAAGCAAAGTTCTATTGCTTTATCTACAGCCGAAGTAGAATATGTAGCTGCTGCATCTTGCTGCACTCAACGCCTTTGGATGATGCAAACATTGCAAGATCTTCAAAACACTTGTACCCCACCTATATCCATTTTTTGTGATAATACAAGTGCTATCAGTGTCTCAAAGAATCCTATCATGCATTCAAAGACTAAGCACATACCGATCAAGTATCACTTTCTCCGGGAACAAGCGCTGGAACAAAAGGTCAAATTGGAGTATGTTCCCTCTAAGGAACAAGTTGCTGATATTCTCACCAAACCACTGCCTAGGGAGACATTTGAATACCTCAGATAGAACCTTGGGGTAGCTGATGCATTATCTTGCTGTTGAATCTAGTCTGTGGTTGTACGCGAGTTTCATGAGGAGTATCTGCGTACATACACCGGTTTCTGTGGATAAAGTTGCATATATGCTGGTCTGAAGGAAATTAGTGGGGACAGACTCTGGTTGAAAAGAGTCTAATATGGGTCTAACAGAGACCATTTGGCACAGGTTCAGGGGGAGCGGATAAACTTCTAATAATGCATTGTTGGCATTACCTTAGAAGCTCTTGGTTCGTGTACACAAGATGTTTTCTGTTTTAGGTGGATCAGGTGCAGAAGGAGAACAGAAGGAGATCATGGTTGCTGATCTGAATAGTGATTGATAGATGCTGCTGATATTAGTTATTGGTGACTTCCATAGTCTTGCTCTAGATATTTCGTCTCTATGACATGTATATCTTTGGTTTCCCCACTATGCCTGGGATGAATGATGTAATGTACTTGGTTGACATTTTCTGATATATCCCCACTTGGTTGGATGATGGATGTATGTATAGAGTCTTTTTGGTGATAGGAAGGTCATTTATGATGTATAGGTCATGATTCTTCTTGGAGAACATCTTTTTGCATATCTTGCCTATAGTCAGGGGGAGCACGGTTAGCATAGCAGAGCAGAGATTTGAGCATGTACTCAGGGGGAGCATAACCCTTTGCCCTTGATGACAAAGGGGGGCATGTGTCTCAATTTTTTCCTTTGTTTCTAGAAGCACCCTTGGAGAACCAATAGTAAAAATCCTCTGAAAGACTCTCAGAAGTGAACTTATTCATCATTGACATGAGATAATATTCTGTCTCTTGAATTTTCCTAAAACTGTTGTCTATCATTGAGGGCCCGAGATGAGCATTCCTTCTTATTCCTAGCATTCGTTACCTCCTCCCACTAGTAGCACAAGTCAATATGTTTGTTTCAAACCCCCTCATTGGCAAGCCAGTCTGCAACTTTGTTGGCTTCCGCGTGGACATGAACCAGCCTAAGAGTTTGTAACACCCTTAGGTGTGATTGGATTCTTTGGTAGACTTGTAGAAGTCGCCAGTGGCCTAAGATTTTCTCAAGTACAGTGCCAGCATTAACCCTCTTCACCGAATTTATGATTAATTCCGAGTCAACCTCAGTAATGACATTGTGAATGTTGTGCTTGAGCAGTATTTCCAAGCATAGTTCGATCGCCAAGAGCTCAACCATATTTTTTGTTACTTTTCCTAGATAACTATGGAAGATGACTAGAATGCTTCCTTCCTCATCCCTCAAGACCCCTCCATAACCTACTTCACCCAGATTTCCTTTAGAGGCCCCATCAATGTTAAATTTTAAAAAACCATGAGAAGGGGGATGCCAGGAAGCTTTTCCAGCAGAGGTATTCTTGTTGATCTACATAGAACACATAGGGTGATGGAAATTAAGCTCTAACTTTTCCAGTATTCTGGCCTCTCTTTTTCCTATAAGTTTTCCAATATCAGCATCTCCCAAGATAAGCACACACTCTTTGAGTTGTTTAAGGATTAGCTTTATAATGCTCCTCACCAGGCCCACCTTATCCTTGAAAATCATGTTATTGTGCTCCTTCCAAAAATCCTAGATTAAGAACCCTTGGGTCAATGCCCATGCTGAGGTTATTATCTCATTCTCCAAAAAAAGTTTCCTCCAATTTATCAATGTAGCAATGATGTCATTTGCATTTCTGTCTATCTGCTCAAAGACCTCACCAACCCAGTGCAGAAATATTGTGGTGAATGAGCATCTGTTGAGGAGATGATTGATGGTTTCTTCCCGTTGTCCACATAGGTGACATCTTGAGGGGCCAGCAAAGCCTCTTTCCTTAGGTTATCCCATGTTAGAATCTTGCCCTATAGAACCAGCCACTTGAACAATTTGACTTTCATCCAATGAGGATTATCCTAGAGTTCTTTTCACTTTTTATCAGTGTTTGGATATTTAAGTCTTGTGTCTATTCTTTTGGCCTCCTTAAGGGTGAAGAGGCTTGTCTTATTCTTTCCCCGTCTTAATTGATCTTCTAAGGTTGAGGTTAAGATTTACCTCTTTTCCAAAAGACCGTTAAGAGTTATAGCATGAGTTTGCATCTTTCCCCTTTCTCTGTAATCTAGAAGTTTCCATATTCTCCATTTCTCATTGTTCCTTGAGTGATCCCAATAATCCCTTACCTTCCTTAAACCTTGGTTAATAGTATCTATGTGAATTTCTCGTAAATATTCACTGCGGAGATTTTCCTCCCACTACAAATTGTCCTCCCAGAACCAGGCAAGATTTTCAATTCTGATCTCTGAGAAACTATGATTTTGTACTAGGTCCCTATTCTCCCAATCTCTATTCCACATTGGAGAACCTTTTACTTGTCCTATCATTCTTATGAAGTTCTTCTCGTGCCAATCTCTTGCATACCTTTTCTTCCGTAGTTTTTCCCAGGGGGATTGAATTTCCTTTAGCCATCTCCACGAGATTTTGGCTCCTAGCACTCTGTTAAGAATTCCTGGGTCATGAAGACCCAAGCCCACATGGGATTTTGGTTTGCATACCTTGTTCCATGCCACTAGGGCCCATTTATTATTTTCTTCACCTCTCCCCATAGAAGGTCTCTTTAAATGTTTCTTATATTAGTAATTGCACCAGTTGGTGTCGGAATGGATGATAGCATAAAGATAGGGATACTTTGGAGGATAAACTTAGTTAGAACAGGCTCCCCGATTTCCTTGTGTGATGGTTTTTCAGTGAGGGGAAATCCCATGTACTTCGCGGGCAATGAATTTCTTTGAAAGCCCAAAATCCTCAAAAGATTTCTCTGAATCTAAATATTTGTGTTGAAAAAGAAAATCTTTGATTTAGTGAGACTTACCTCTGTGCCTACTGCAATGGAAAACTCACTCAGAATCTGCTTAAATTCTCTGGCTTCCTTGACTGTGGGTGTGCCTTGAAGCATAGTGTCATCTAAAAATTGCTAATGTGTCACCATGTCCCCACCTTGAGTGAGTCTCAGACCCTGAATTCTTCCTTCCTCCTTAGCAGCTCTGATTGCTCTTCCTAACCCTTCTATCATTAGAATGAAAAGGAAACGAGAGAGAGGATCCCCTTGCCTGAGTCCTCTCATAGGCTTGAAGGTTTTGGAGGGAGAGCCATTGAGAAGAATTGAATAGCTGGTTGTGGTAACTAGCACCATGACCCACTTGATCTAATTGTTATCAAAGCCATAGGCTTTTAGAGTTGCTCTTATGTACGACCCACTAAGTTTATCATAGGCCTTTGCTATGTCTATTAGTATTGAGTGAATGAACCACTTAATGTGCTTGAATTATGTTATTAAGAATTTGTCTTCCTTCCACATAGCCTGTTTGCTCCTCTGACACTAGGGTAGGGATGAGTGGTTTGACAGAGTTGGCAATAACTTTGGATATTATTTTATACACCACATTTCATAAAGCTATAGGTCTAAATCTATCTTGAGAGGTGGCCCTTTCCTGTTTGGGGATTAAGGCTATGAAAGATTCATTGAGCACCTTCAAGACCGTCTTAAATCTTTGAGAGTCTTCCATAACCTCAAGAATATCTTGTTTTACTATCCTCCAACAAGCTTTAAAAAATTCCACATTGAATCCATCTGCGCCTGGTGCTTTCCCATTGTGCATCTCTGTGATGACTTCCTCAATCTCTTCCTCTGTTACTGGTCTGTCGAGATAGTAATTGTCATCTCTAGAAACAAATTTAGGAATCTATTGAGTAAATATTTTCGTAAACTGATATTTTCTATGGTTTCCTCTGCAATTCTCTAAAAGTGTTGGACTAGAAACTCTTCCATCTCTTCATGAGTGTTTCTTTCTATTCCATGGTTATCTATGAGTTTCACAATTCTATTGTTGTTTCTATGAGCAATGGTGGATCTGTGGAAAAATTAGGTGTTTCTGTCTCGAGAATATTTCCTCTTTTAGACATTTGTTTTCCCAATCATGCTAGAGTGACTCTGCCATCTCTTTCCTTTCATCTGTGTAGCCTTCTTTGATAAGAGTTTGGTTTATTTCATTTAGTTTCCTTTCCACATCTCCTTTAGCTTTAAATATATTGCCAAATTCCTTTTTATTCCACTCTTTGAGCCTACCTTTAATGTGCTTGAGCCTGCTGTGTAGAAGGAACATCTTTATACAATGAAGTGGTAGCTCTTCCTTCCACCATTTTTCAATGTTTGTGAGGAAATTTGAGTGTGCGAGCCAAGCATTCTCAAACTGGAATGTGGAGTTACTAGGATTACCAAATAGAGAAGCTTCCAATTGGATAGGTTGTTGGCATTATGACATAGGTATGGCACTGTGACACAGGTGCTGTCCTTGATGAAAACTCACTCTCGTGACAAATAACAGTTCAAGCTCTCAAAATGAAGGAAAAGATATATATGTAGGTTTGCCTTGACCAAGCTGCGTATACATGCGGGTTAGATGTTCCAAAGATGCGTATGCGTATACACGCACTTTCACGCAAGGAAAAGTGTGTACATGTGGGAGAACTTATTTTTGGTCCGTGGTATTTAGTTCTTGGTATCTGAACCTATGGTTTTGGACCATGGCATCTCGTCCGAAGTTTTCATCCAAAATATTAGGTCCATGGTATTGATTTGTTATGGTTTTGGACCGTGGTATGATGAAAGGCCTAAGACTATAAAAGAGGAAGGAGATCATTAGGCAGAATAATCATCTTAATTATTGAATATCTAATGTAGAGCTAGATATGGAATACTGGTGATTAGTTTATGGTGCATAGCTAGATTTGAATGGAGGAGGAACCTAAGTGCAAGGAGAAGTCCTGAAAAAGTAGAATCTTTGACTGATTTTTGATCTGTTATATTTGGTGCAGGCTTGATCTATAAATCTGATAATCTCGGTATAACTAAGATCTGAATATTTGAAATATTGAATTATCTTTTATAGATCTGTACGCAGGTTTGTTTCATCAGAAGGGCGTATATATGCTGGTTTAGCAAATGAAAACAACATATACGCAGGTTGGTCTTAACAAAGAAGCGTATGCACATAGGTTTCTAAATATTGAAGTAGCGTACGTCTCTTGAATTACGTTCTAGCTACTTCTGTTTATTGTTGCAGTGTTCTAGGTTCAGAATTGGTGTATGGTTATTGTTACTGTGTACTGGGTACAGTTATCAGAGAAGTGTCTATTTGACTTAGTGTCGATTGGTGGAAAGGAGATTGTTTGATATAGAAATTCTTGATGTTTGATTGATGTTATTCATGGATCTAGTCTGAAAATTTATGAAACGTGGTCCCTAGAAGAAAGAGAAGGTTGTAGCCTTCTATGGGTCAACACCTACGTACTAGTACCTCAGCTAGTATAAGAGCTAAGGGGGTTGTAGCTCCCTTCAGGGAGAGGCTGGAGAGCGAGAGAAGGTTGTAGCCTTTTGCAGGTAGAAGCCTGCGTACAGGTATAAGTCTGCACCAGTACAGAAACATTGTAAAAATAAGTTTCTAATTAAAAGAAGATAGAGATGAATTGCAACAGGTAGTTTTCACCCACATTGGTTTCCACCTTATATCTTGTTTTCTTGTGTGTGATTGTCTTTTGCTATATTTTAATGTTCCTGGTTACCGTTTATATGATTCTGATGCACAGATTAATGATCAACATTTGTAGAAGAAATTAAATTATAAGTCTGCATGGTATACGCTGGTTTCCTTATCTAAAGTTGCATATATACGCAGTTTTCTCTAACTGAAGTAGCGTATATGATCTAGGTGTGAAATGAAAAATAATTGACTTGATAATACTGATTCACCTCCCCTTTCAGTATTATTTCCAACCATTGGTATCAGAGCAGGTCCTTCAGAAGAAGCTTGATTGCTTGAAGGAATATCTATCATCATCAGCTACTATGAGAGAGAAGCGTTGATCAGGCCACCAATTTTTGATGGGACCAACTTCGTCTATTAGAAGGTAAGAATTACAGCCTATCTTCAATCTCTTGGTATAGAAGTCTGGGATATCATAGATACACGATACACATTTCCATCAGCAACTCCTACAGATCCGGCTGGTAAGAAGCAATATGAAACAAATGCAAAGGGGTTCAATACTCTATTAGGGAGTACATTTCAAACAGAATTCGTCTAGGTTATGCAGCTCAAAACTGTAAAAGAAATATGGGACAAGATTGTTCTGAGCTATGAAGGAGATGAACAGGTAAAATGAGAAAAAATTCAAACCCTCAGAATTCAGTATGAAAATCTCAGAATGCACAATGACGAAAGTGTGGGTAACTATTTCCTACGTATAGATGATGATTTCTTGGATGCTATAGATGAAGAAGGTATTTATGAAGAGATTTCTAAACTCAAAATTTTCTTAGAAGAGAAAAGCATGATTATAGATACTCTAACATCCCAACTTGCTGAAATGGAGAAACACAATGAAAAGTTAGAATGTGAAATTGTGGGACTTAGAAAGGACATTAAGAAAACAAAAGCTCTTAATCTTAGATTTGCTAAAGGGTCTGAAGCTTTAGATGAGATTATCAAAGTGCAGCATTCTCCTCTAATCAAGCGAGGTCTTGGGTATACCAAAGAAACATATCAAGCACAAAATCCATCTACCTCCAAAAGTTATCTTGAAGCTCCAAGGAGAAGTGAGCAAAGGCCTAATGGAGATCATGAGGTAAATTAGGGAAAATCTACCTCAAGAATGAACAAAGACTACCAGGTAAATCAAGGGCAATATACTTTAAGGATGAACAAAAGCTACAACCAGCCACAGGTAAAACATTCTCAATTTGCCTCAAGAATGGATGTCAATAGAAACTACAATCATTTGGTTGGTAGATTTGATAATCACAGGAGTTTCTTCAATGGCCAATGTTTCTCTTGTCATAACTTTGGTCACAAAGCAGCTCAATGTGTTGCCTATAAGACAATCATTACTATAGAAGCTCAAAGAAAAAGAAATATGACTGGGATCGTGAAAAGGACCTACAATAACTTTTTTGCTCTTGAAAATGAAATAGAATTTTCTATTTGTAACAACTTCGATCATGAATATTCTGAATGTAGGAGCAGGTTTCAGTAGACAACTCAGAAGGAACAAGCCTCAAGTGCTAAAACATGGAGAATGAAAGAACCGCAACCAGAAAGATGTGGTATAGCCTTATATGCGGAAGGGTAGGAAAATCAATGTTACATCGACAGTGGATGTTCGAAACATATGAAAGGTGGTAAAGAAAAAATTCAGTCATATATTGCCATAGAAAAGGAGAAGAAGGTCTCATTTGGAAATGACACCCCTGCACTCATAAACGGTAAAGGTTCTATTTTTTTAAAGGAAAAGGTCAAAGCGGGAAATGTTATGTATGTTGATGGCTTAAAGCATAATCTATTGAGGGTTAGTCAAATGTGTGATCAAGGAAATGAGGTGATATTTTGATCAAATGGATGTATTGTTTTTGAGCTTGATACATGAGAAACAATGATCAAAGGCATAACGACTCCAAATAATCTATAAATTCTCAAGGGAGGACAACAACAATGCTATCTGAGCAAGAATGATGAACACTGGCTATGGCACATAAGATTGGGGCATCTAAGCTTCTCTCAGATAAGTAAAGCATGAAAATATCAGGTAGTTCGTGGTCTTCCAGACATCAGAATTCCAGACAATACAATATGAATCTCATATCATGTCGACAAGCAAACTAGAACTAACTTCCCTGAGAAGGAAGGATCAGCTAGCAGGCCACCTGAGCTTGTCCATACTGATGCATGTGGTCCATCTAGGAAAAGGTCACCTTGAGGAGAAGAATATTTTATATTATTCATTGATGATTTTTAAAGGGTGTGTTGGATAGGACTTATGAAGCACAAAGATAAAGCCTTTGAAAAGTTCAAATCATTCAAAGCCTTGGTGGAGAATGAATCATATTGCAGAATCAAATGCCTCAGGTCTGATCGAGGAGGAGAATTTACCTCAAATGAATTTTTTTATTTTTGTGAAGAACATGGAATAAGAAGGGAATTATCTACAACTAGGACTCCTCAGCAAAATGGATTAGTGGAAAGGATGAACAGAACAGTTCAACAAATGGCTCGTACTATGCTTGATGAGTCTGTAACTCTTGCAACCTTCTAGGGTGAAGCCGCATTTGCAGCAGTTTCTATTCTCAACAAGACAAATGTCTGGGTAAACAACACTCAAACTCCTCACAAACTATGGTATGGTAAGACTCCCATGGTAAAATACTTCAAAATTTTTGGGAGAAAATGCTACATCAAAGATACTGATGAAAATCTTGGCAAGTTTGAACCTAGAGCAGATGAAGGCATTCTCCTTGGTTACTCTCCCCATAGCAAAGCATACAAGTGTTACAATAAAAGGCTTGGAAAAATTGTTGAAAGAATTGACGTAGTGGTTGATGAAGAAGAAAGCACTCCTAGGTAGGTAAGATCTGAAGACTTTGAAGGTGATGAGGACTATCCATCAACATGAAATCAGATTCATGATGAAGAAGAAACCCATGAGGCACCAGAAAAATCGATAAGGATAAAAGAAAAGACTCCATCCAGGTATGTTCAGAAGAATCATCCACAATCTTAAATTTTGGGGCAAAAAGAGGTAGGTGTACAAACAAGAAGGACCATTTCAGAAGATTCAAGCTATCTAGCATTGCTCTCCTCCACTGAACCACAAAATGTAAGAGATGCATGCAAGAATGAATGCTGGCTAAAAGCCATGGAGGAAGAACTTGAGCAGATCGAAAAGAATAATAATTGGGAGTTGGTTCATAGACCAAAAGATAAGAACGTGATAGGAACAAAATGGATATTCAAAAATAAGCTAAATGAAAATGGAGATGTGATTAGAAACAAGGCCAGACTTGTTTGCAAAGGGTGTGCTCAATAGGAAGGCATTGACTTTGAAGAAACTTTTGCACGGGTTGCCAGATTAAAGGCCATAAGGATGTTCCTTGCTCTTTCTAGCTTTTAGAAGTTCAAAGTATTTCAAATGGACATGAAGTCTATTTTTCTAAATGGAGACTGACTTGGATGAAGAAGTGTATATTGAGCAACCAGATGGGTTTACCCTTGGAAATGATCCAAAGCTTGTATTCAGACTGAAAAAGGCTCTCTATGGCCTTAAACAGGCTCCAAGGGCTTGGTATTATTGCTTGGATAAATATCTCCGTCAACAAGGTTTTATAAAAGGATCAACTGATAATAATCTTTATATAAAAATTAACAATGATAAGTTGCTAATACTTGTTGTGTATGTTGATGATATCATCTTTGGTAGCAATGAAGAAGACATGAGTCAAAATTTTGCCTTAGTAATGCAGAAAGATTTTGAAATGTCTATGCTTGGTGAGCTCACATATTTTCTTGGTTTACAAGTCCAACAAAACAACGATGGCATTTTTCTATCACAAACCAAGTATCTCCAGCAGATCTTGAAGAAATATGGGATGGAGGATTCGAAACCAGTATGTACCCCTATGGTGACAGGATGCAGCCTCAGCGCAAATGATGAATCGGCAACAGTACATCAACCAACCTACACATCCATGTTTGGTAGTCTACTCTATCTAATAGGTACCCGACTAGACATTATGCATGCAGTGGGAATAGTTGGAAGGTTTTAGGCAAATCCAAAGGAAACTCATATTCAGGCAGTTAAGAGAATTATCAAGTATCTTCAAGGAACTCAAAACTATGGATTATGGTATCCTAGAGGTATAGATCTCAAACTTCATGCATATACAGATGCAGATTGCGCAGGAAGCGTGGATGAAAAAAAAAGCACTAGTGGTGGTGCATTCTTCATGGGTCCTAGATTAGTATCTTGGTTCAGCAAGAAACAAAGTTCTATTGCTATATCTACAGTTGAAGAAAAATATGTAGTTGTTGCATCATGCTGCACACAACTCCTTTGGATGATGCAAACATTGCATGATCTTCAAGTCACTTGTACTCCACCTATCTCCATTTTTTTTTAGAATACAAGTGCTATCAGTGTCTCAAAGAATCCTATCATGCATTCAAAGGCTAAGCACATACCGATCAAGTATCATTTTCTCTGGGAACAAGTGCTGGAACAAAAGGTCAAATTGGAGTATAACAAGTTGTTGATATTCTCACCAAACCACTGCCCAGGGAGACATTTGAATACCTCAGACAGAAGCTGGGGGTAGTTGATGCATTATCTTCTTGTTAAATCCAGTATGTGGTTGTACGCGAGTTTCATGAGGAGGATCCGCATACATACGCTGGTTTCTATGGATAAAGTCTCATATATGTTGGTTTGAAGGAAATTAGTGGGGACAGAATCTGGTTGAAAAGAGTCTGATATGGGTATGACAGATACCATTTGGCACAGGTTCAGGGGGAGCAAATAAACTTCTAATAATGAATTGTTGGCATTACCTTAGAAGCTCTTGGTTCATTTACACAAGCTGTTTTTGGTTTCAAGTGGATCAGGTGCAGAAGGAGAACATAAGGAGATCATGGTTGCTGATCTGAATAGTGATTGACAGATGCTGCTGATATTAGTTGTTGGTGACTTTCATAGTCTTTCTCTAGATATTTCGTCTCTATGTCATGTATATCTTTGGTTTCATCTCTATGCCTGGGATGAATGATGTATTGTACTTGGTTGACATTTTCTGATATATCCCCACTTGGTTGGATGATGGATGTATGTATAGAGTCTTTTTGGTGATAGGAAGGTCATTTATGATGTATAAGTCATGGTTCTTCTTGAAGAACATCTTTTTACATATCTTGCCTATAGTCAGTGGGAGCATGGTCAGCATAGCAGAGCAGAGATTTCAACATGTACTTAGGGGGAGCATAACCCTTTGCCCTTGATGACAAAGGGGGAGCATGTATCACGATTTCTACGTTTGTTTCTAGAATATGATGATGATTTCTTGGATGCTATAGATGAAGAAGGTCTTTATGAAGAAATTTCTAAACTCAAAATTTTGTTAGAAGAGAAAAACATGATTATAGATACTCTGACATCCCAACTTGCTGAAATGGAGAAACACAATGAAATGTTAGAATGTGAAATTGTGGGACTTAGAAAGGACATTGGGAAAACAAAAGATCTTAATCTTAGATTTTCTAAAGGGTATGAAACTTTAGATGAGATTATCAAAGTGCAGCATTCTCCTCTAATCAAGACAAGTCTTGGGTATACCAAAGAAACATCTCAAGCACAAAATCCATCTACCTCCAAAAGTTATCTTGAAGCTGCATGGAGAAGTGAGCAAAGGCCCAATGGAGATCACCAGGTAAATCAAGGACAATTTACCTCAAGAATGAACAAAGACTACCAGGTAAATCGGGGGCAATGTACTTTAAGGATGAACAAAAGCTACAACCAGCCACAGGTAAAACATTATCAATTTTCCTCAAGAATCGATGTTAATAGAAACTACAATAATTTTGTTGGTATATATGATAATCATAGGAGTTTCCTCAATGGCTAATGTTTCTCTTGGCATAACTTTGGTCACAAAGTATCTCAATGTGTCTCCTATAAGACAATCATTACTAGAGAAGCTAAAAAACTTGGGTTTCTGCTTTTGAAGATGATGATTTCTTGGATGTTATAGATGAAGGTGGTCTTTATCAAGAGATTTCTAATCTCAAAATTTTCTTAGAAGAGAAAAACATGATTATAGATACTCTGACATCCTAACTTTCTGAAATGGAGAAACACAATGAAAAGTTAGAATGTGAAATTGTGGGACATAGAAAGGACATTGAGAAAACAAAAGCCCTTAATCTTAGATTTGCTAAAGGGTCTGAAACTTTAGATGAGATTATCAAAGTGCAGCGTTCTCCTCTAATCAAGACAGGTCTTGGGTATACCACAGAAACATCTCAAGCACAGAATCCATCTACCTCCAAAATTTATCTTCAAGCTGCAAGGAGAAGTGAGGAAAGGCCCAATGGAGATCACCAAGTAAATCAGGGACAATTTACCTCAAGAATGAACAAAGACTACTAGGTAAATCGGGGGCAATCTACTTTAAGGATGAAAAGAGTCTGATATGGGTCTGACAGAGACCATTTGGCACAGGTTCAGGGAGAGCAGATAAACTTCTAATAATGCATTGTTTGCATTACCTTAGAAGCCCTTGGTTCGTGTACATAAGCTTTTTTTGGTTTCAGGTGGATCAGGTGCAGAAGGAGAACAAAAGGAGATCATGGTTGCTGATCTGAATAGTGATTGACAGATGCTGCTGATATTACTTATTGGTGACTTTCATAGTCTTTCTCTAGATATTTCGTCTCTATGTCATGTATATCTTAGGTTTCCACACTATGCTTGGGACGAATGATGTAATGTACTTGGTTGACATTTTCCGATATATCCCCACTTGGTTGGATGATGGATGTATGTATAGAGTCTTTTTGGTGATAGGAAGGTCAGTTATGATGTATAAGTCATGGTTCTTCTTGAAGAACATATTTTTACAGATCTTGCCTATAGTTAGCGGGAGCATGGTCAGCATAGCAGAGCAGAGATTTCATTATGTACTCAGGGGGAGCATAACCCTTTGCCCTTGATGACAAAGGGGGAGAATGACTTTGAGGATATTGGGGTTGCCATCAAGTCCAATGGGGGATATTGTTGGCATTATGACATAGGTATGGCACTATGACACAGGTGTTTTCCTTGATGGCAACTCACTCTAGTGACAGATCATAATTCAGGCTCTGAGAATGAAGGAAAAGATATATACGCACGTTCACCTTGACCAAGCCACATATACACGCGGGTTAGACGTTCCAAAGATGCGTATGCGTATACACACACTTTCACCCAAGGAAAAGCGTGTACATGTGGGAGAACTTGTTTTTGGTCCGTGGTATTAAGTTCTCGATATTTAAACCTATGGTTTTGGAGCATGGTATCTCGTCCGAAGTGTTGATACCAAATATTGGGTCCATGGTATTAATTTGTTATGGTTTTGGACCATGGTATGATGAAAGGAGATCATTTGGCAAAATAATCATCTGAATTATTGAATATCTAATGTAGAGCTAGACCCAGAATAATGGTGATTGGTTTATGGTGCATAGCTAGTTCTGAATGAAGGAGGAACCTAAGCGCAAGGAGAAGTCTTGAATAAGTAAAATCTTTGAGTGATTTTTGATATGTTATATTTGGCATAGGCTTGATCTATAAATATGATAATTTGGGTATAACTAATGCCTGAATATTTGAAAGAGTGAATTATCTTTTATATATCTGTACGCGGGTTCGTTTCATCAAAAGGGCGTATATACGCTGGTTCAGCAAATCAAAATAGTATATAGGCAGGTCAGTCTCAACAGAAAATCATATGCACGCAAGTTTCTGAATATTGAAGTAGCGTACATCTCTTGAATTATGTTCTAGCTGCTTCTATTTATTCTTTGTAGTGTTTTGGGTTCATAATTGGTGTATGGTTACTGTTACTGTGTACTAGGTACAACTATCAGAGAAGTGTCTATTTGGCTCAGTGTTGATTGGTGAAAAGGAGATTATTTCATGCAGAAATTCTTGATGTTTTGATTGATGTTATTCGTGGATCTAGTCTGAAAATTTATGAAACCTGGTCCCTGGAAGAAAGAGAAGGTTGTAACCTTCTTTAGGTTAACACCTACGTACTAGTACCTCAGCTAGTATAAGAGCTAAGGGGGTTGTAGCTCCCTTCCAAGAGAGGCTGGGGAAGGAGAGAAGGTTGTAGCCTTCTGCAGTTAGAAGCCTGCGTACTGGTATAAGTCTGCACCAGTACAGAAACATTGTAAAAATAAGTTTCTAATTAAAAGAAGATAGAGACAAATTGTAGCAGGTGGTTTTCACCCACATTGGGTTTCCAGCTTATATCTTGTGTTCTTGAGTGTGATTGTATTTTTCTCTGTTTTACTATTCCTGGTTACTATTTATATGATTCTGATGCACAGATTAATGATCAACATCTATAGAATAAATTAAATTATAAGTCTGCATGGTATACGCAGGTTTCCTTATCTGTAGTTGCGTATATACGTGGTTTTCTCTTATTGAAGTAGCGTATATGATCTGAGTGTTAAATGAAAAATAATTGACTTGATAATACTGATTCACCCCCCCCTCAGTATTATTTCCAGCATAGGCTAGTGGTTTGAACCTCCAAAACATAGGATGAGCACAATTAGGCTACTTCCCATGAGAAGAAGTTCCTTTGAGATAATGAATCTATCTAATTTTGAGGCTACTTGGGTAGGGCTGCCCCTTTTGTTATTCCAAGTGAAGATTTCATTGTTGATTTCCATGTCAACCAATTTCATATTGGTGATGAAATTCTGAAAGGCAACTGAATACCTACCAAGAGTTCTAGTACCTCCTTTCTTCTCCATGAGTGATTTTGTCATGTTAAAATAACCTCCTATAATCCAGGGTAGGGCTGGGTATCTTTTCTTCATATCCTCTAGATTGGTGAGGAGTCGAAGTTTGTTCTCCATTGGCTAAGGACCATAGACATTGGTGATCATGTAACATTGTCTATCACCCACCGGTTGGAAAATCAAAGAGAGGTGAAGTCTGGAAGCCTCTGCATCAATCACACCAAATTCTGTGGATCCCCTAGAGTGAGAATGCCACTAACAGACTTATTTGCTTTAAATTCCAGGTATTTATATCTATTTAATCATTTTCTATGTTTTTCTCTGATCTTCTCCACTGAGCATTTTGTTTCCTGTATGAATACTATATCTAGTTTTTCCTCTTTCATTATGTTACCTAGATTCCTCTATTTTCTCCTACTCGCTAGTCCTCTAATGTTCCAGGTTGTGATTTTCATTTAGGAGGAGATTTAAAGGAGTAATTGGAAAGGTCTTTCATCCTTCCTGAGTCAATCACGAGTTTGCCACACTCCAGCAGTAGTTCTTTCTATCTTTTTCTTCCCCTCCTCTTTCTTGTGTTTTTTGTTAATTTTCCTGTTATTAATCCTATAGTGGAAGTGCCTCTATTTTCCTGGTTATCATGTCCTCTTTTGACTCCTGCAGCTGTTTGATGTGACTTTTTAAGGAATAGCTATTGTACCTTGCCAACGTCCTCCTGAGGTATGGATTTTATTCCTAGGTTTCCTCCTTGTTCAAGAAACGTTTCCAGCTCTAGGTTCTCCCTTTCCAGGATCTCCTAGAAGTCTTGGTCCTTTGTGCCACTTTCACTTTCAGTTGTATCATGGTATTTTTATATTTCCATATTACTCATAGGGTCCGTCATGTGTTCATTAGGTTCCTGAGTAAACTCCATGCTGGTCTCTTTTCCTTTCCCCCTTGTTGTCTGATTCTCTGTCCTCTTTTTATCACCTTCATCTACATTTTCTTCTCCTAAGATCTCAAAGATAATGTACTCTCTTGTTTTTTATCCTTCTTAGTAGGGTTCTTTTGTGTGTTCCTTCCCGCTCCTTTTCCTTTTCCTCCGACTTTGGTGAAACCTGTCTGATCTTTCCTTTTACTGGTGTTTAGATCTTCCTCTCTTCTATTAAGAGGACAGTCTCTAGATCGGTGCCCATGTTCATGACATTTGTGACATATAAATGGGATATTTTCATAGTCAACTGTTTGAACCCATTCCTTGTTATAGACTTCTAGAATGACCTCATCTAGAAGGGCTCCTGATAGGTCCATCTCCACACAGATATGAGCATAGGAGGTATATTTTCCTCATAGAGTTGCCTCTGAAATCTTTAAGAAATGACCTAATTTATTGCCTATAGCTTTTAAAGATTCTGGCATCTAGTAACCTAAAGGTAAGGAGTAGAGTCTAATCCATACCGGTACCAAAGTGAAGGTTTCTTTTTCTGGCACAAAGTTCATCATCCATGGCCACATATAGTGTCCAACAGCTGCAAAGAAGTATGGTTCTCCTCCATGTTCGTGAATACAACTGTAAAAAAACCCTTGGATCCAAGATGTATATTTAACTCCCCCTTTGGTTTCCAATTGTATTTTATCCAAGTGTAAAATTCTTTCTCTAATGGCCATATACACATAAATTTGCATATGATGGCATAGTTTTCCATGTGATCCCTGTGCTCTTACAGAGCTGGATCATTTAAAATAACCCGTAGTTTAGTTATGGTATTGGGTTGACATGGGCCCATCTTGATTCTATTCCCTATATTCTCAGCGTTGTTTTTTGCTTTCTCCTCCTCTCAGTTCTCTTCATGGGTCCCTTGTTCTACATGAGTTTTGTTGCCTTCCACCTTCTTAGTTTTTGTTTTTTTTTGTCTTGACCTCCCAAGGTTATGGAGGCTTGTTCTTATTCCTTGCTCTTCACCTGCTTGCAACCACATTACTATAGTAGGGAGTGGATCTCCCTCCTCCTTGTGCTTCCATGGGTGTCTGTTACCCTCTGCCACACTCTTTTTTGAACCCTAAAGCCTTGATCACGCCTCACCTTCCAAAACCTCAAGTCATCTTCGCTAATGTTTTTTTTTCACTTCTATGCTAATGAGTTGAAAGCTTTTTAAGATAGCATGGCTTGATGCAATTAGTTGTGTACCTTTATTTTAGTTTGTTGAACATTGGTTTGCTCCTTTACTTGTTGCTATCCAGGTTATAACAGAACTTCATCACAACTAAAGAATTTTTTTGTAAGGGAGATTATAACAGAAATTCATCACAACTGAAAAATCAGTGTCAATATCAAATTATTGTTCTACATCATTCCCACATTCTTACAATTTACCACCCACTGAGCTATTTGAAACACAGCATGTAGCCTCTTAAAATTTTCTAATCTTGGTTTCCTTGAAATTATTGTTACCCATTCGCAACAATTCATTTTCTCTGTCATAATGTGTCTTGACTAAAACATATCAACCTTGAGAATCATGAAAACTGTAATCATTTTATACTTTTTTTTTTTGATCTCACACACAGAATACATGATGCACTAACATATTCAAATAATGTGTAGAGATAGACATAAATGAAAAAGCTATCCGGATATTGCAAGAATTCATCAATGACTTTTGAAGGAAATTTAAATCTTGTTTTTCTTTGGCAACACCCCAATACTATAGTATTGAGTTTGTAATGTCATCAATAGAAGGAACTAATAACTATAATTTATCCAAGACCTTTCTCAAATACCTTTTGTTGTAATACCTATATTTGGTAGTTGGATTTGATGTAGAGTTACAATTGTAACAACATGTCTAAGGAAAAGATTGAATTATAAGAAATTTCAAAAAAGAAACCACTGGAATAAAAAAATATTTTCCTGCAAACTAACCATGGGTTGAATGTGAGAAAAATCTCAAATAAACCTTAAGATAAATTATCCCATGTAGGCTATAGTAATAATTGTCTCGAAAATACTTTTGAAATTAATGAATATCATTAAGACTAAAATATACAGTTAACATAGTGCTACTCCAAACACTTCAATAAGAAGTTTGACTTACAACAATATATAGTTACAATTTCCAAACAAGACACACCAATATGAATCAATAGCAAATATCTCATCTCCATTCAATGAATACCATGCTCTTGATCGTTAGGCATTAATTTTCTCCACAACACACTTAAGACAATACAATGTCCCTTCCTGTAAATGAACTTTGTAAAGAACAACCCATAAAAAATGATATGTAAAAGTGCAACCATCACACAAAACAAAAATATAACCCATTACATGGGGAACATTCATCACTTTTGAAATCCTCTAGCTCATCCATCCTAGAACCTATAAACTTTGTATTTCTATTCTTAGAGTAATGTTTTTCCTATGAGATTAAACCATATGAATGAAAATTTGTCTTTTGAAGTGTCACTTAACTTAAATTTGACCTCCTATACCAATATTCTTTGGTACAATAAAATCTCTTTCTTTCGAATGGTATGGCTTTCTTCCAACCAATCAAGTTGCACTAGAAGAAAATTTCATTTTTGTATCTACATTTACATCTTGTTCAATTTGTACATCCATGTTGATCTCCATTCCATCTTCTTTTCCATCCATGATGTCATTAGAAAGAAACTCCATTTCTTTTAGCTTTATGGAAGGTAGAATGGTATAGTAATCATAATTCAAATGTTTTAATTCCAAAAAATTTTATCCCAACCAAATAATGAGACTCTGACTCGATGGATATTCTACGAAATAAATTGGGGATTCTACTTCCACTAAGAAATTCCAATGAAGCTACCTCTAGAAATATATTAAAAACATTAATGTTTTCATGAGAGGCTAGTTACCTAGTAGAAGCCCTTAGTGGTCACTTATAGCATGTGTAGAAAGGTAACAAAGCTTTCATATAAGCATTCTTTAATTATAGACTACATAAAATATTATTTAAAGTAAAAATAATTTGAGCAGGAAAAAACTATGTATTTCAAACATGGGGGAAATTTGAAAAAGAAAATAAATATCAAAATATGAGTATCATGAATTAAGTGAAATATATCCCAAGACAATTGATGATGGACTTGAATTTCAGGGTATCTTTATGTGGTTCTAGTCCTTGGATATCGGTGATCGCTACATCTAAAGAATATTTGTGCTAGGTATATCCACCTAAAGGAATCAATTCCTATTGACTCTACCATGGATCCTAACCCTGAGATTGTCAATATAATTGAACATGTGATCTCTCAGTAGTAAACATGCTTTATCGATAGGGACTCCACCAAATAAGCTAACCCTTGGGGTTAAGTTTAGTGTATGTTTATTTTCTATCTTTTGACTTTTGATTTTAGTTTTTCCTTAGGGTGGGAGTGGGTGGTGTGGTCCAAATTAGCTGATGTAATCATAAACAACCCTCAAACATGGGTTAACCATAGTTAAATCCCTTTACCTACATTTTGTTTAATTATTGAACATTCAATTTACTATCTAGTTTGGGAATGATATTTAGTAATTGAGGTAATTGGAAAGATACTAAAAAAAAGAGATTAAAAGACAAACATGAAATACACCTTAAATATTTTGATTCCTTCTCATTTCACTTAGTTGAAAGTGTTTTTTCATTTACAGACACCGGGGCTAACCATGACGGGAAATCTGAGTGGATGCCAATGGTGAAAAATTAGCTCATTAATGTAATGATGGTAGATTGAATAAACAAATGGCTATGAAGATGCCATGTTAAATATAATAATTATTTACAAAATCAACCACCCCAAACTCTTCTTGTATCTAATTCATATTTTTCATCCTTCTCCTGCCCTCCCTCCATAACTATAAGAATTAATCCACCCACACATGAAAACAAAAGAATTTATTTTTTTCCCACTTGTCATCACAATTCAAACTTTTCACTATCATAAGATGTATTTCTTTTCTTTTCATTCATTTTTGTTAATTAATTGGCATATCACTTAATAATTTTTATTGTGCACCTTCCTCTAATTACTCTCTTTTGAATAATGGTCTTCTCACATAAGTTTTACAAATAAAATGGTAGTGTTATCACCCAAATGATAACCTCCTATCCATTTCCTACTACACTAATCAAAATACACTATGTAGGATGGGTTTTTACACATTAAAACATACCTTCACCTTAGGAAATAGTTTAGCGAACCATTTTCCTAAATTATTTCTCATTGAAATCCAAAAAAATCCCATGCGAATAATTAGATAAATCATTATTTATTTATTATTCCCTCGAAATGATTATTAAATAACCATTTACTGATTATCTCTAATAATCAACTTTAGGCTTCTGTGATCCATATCTAGGTTCCAAGAAAGAGAATCAGTAAGAACCACATCGAGAAACATTTATCCACACATTTCAAAGCAAACCAATGTGGTTCATTGTCATGACAATATGAAGAATCGATTTGTCTTCCTATTTAATCTCTTAAGATATCTGATTCTTCATCTTGTCCTCATGATGAACCACACAGGTTGGTTTGAAATGTGTCAAAAAATGTTCCTGGATGTGATTATTTATAACCATTTATGAGTTAACCACTTTTGAATAATTGATAAATGGTTATTTATTTATTATTCCATAATTATACCTTATCTCTCTCATGATATAATTATTAAATTATTTTTTCAGATAATTATTTCTAATTCACCTTTACCTTTATCCCCATAAAGCAATTAATAAATGTTTTTCATTTGTTAATTACTTTAACCATTTTCTAAATAAAGATATTTGATCATTTGAAATCATCCTTCCCTCTCTAAAATATAATAAAATATTTCTAAGAACTAGATTCTGATGTAATCTAACATTTTTTTGTTATTATTCTAGAACTAGGATAATAACCAAAAATGTTAAACTAAATCAAAATCTAGCCATTAGGAATATTTTATTATATTTTAGAGAAAGATTATTTGAAATTATCAAATATCTTTATTTAGAAAATGGTTAAAATAGTTGACAAATAAAAAAATATTTATTAATTACTTTAAGTGGATAAAGTCAAAGATGAATTAGGAATAATTATTAAATAATGACTTAATAGTTATGTCACGAGAGAAATAAGGGATAATTATGGAATAATAAATAAATAATAAGCTATTAATTATTGATAAGTGGTTAAGTCAAAATGGTAAGAAATAATTATTAAATTGATGTAATTATTATTTCGAGAGAATAATAAATAAATAATGATTTGTTTAATTATTATCATGGGGTTTTTTTATTTTAATGTGAAAACATTTACGAAAATGGCTTGCTAAACTATTTCCTTATGTGAAAATGAGTTTAATATGTAAAAACTCATCCTACATGGTCTATTTTGATCAACCTAGTAGAAAATGGCCAGCTGATCATTTTTTGAGTGATAACAATTCGTAATTTAGGATATGAGCTACCATAAAACGGGATATATCTAGTATTTAAAAATAAAATGGAAATTATCTCTCTTTAATATTATGTTTATTTTAGTGGATTAAAAAGGGTATATGTTATTACCCTCACTCATAGTCAATTCTGGATTATAATTGTTGAAATTATAACAAGGTTTGGTCTTCAAATTTACAATTTCTCTAAAGATTCAAAAATGGAATCTATGTGAATCAAAAATAAAATTTAATTTTCATGTCCATTTTGGATATCTAAAAAGAGGAAACATACAAAATTTGTTGTATAGTGTAGGATCTCCAAAGTTCCTAAGTCCTCCCTCCAAGAATTCATTTCGTCTTGCCTATAAAGTCACCCATCTACTCGCAATAAAGGCTATACATAACTTAGTCATCCATTTCCAAACATCTCCCTAGAAGAACATATATCTGAGGAGGAATGTGAATAACATATGAGGAAGGATACGAAGAATATATGAGAAGGAATTCAAAGTATATACGATGAAGGATGCAAAGCATGTATGATAAAGGATGTAGAAGAATCCAAATATATTTATGAAGGAATATGAAATATGAAGCGACAAGATCTAAGACACAGTATCCATGGAAGCATGCAAGCATCTCTATTAAAACTATGCAAAGTATTATAGCTCCCCTTCTGTAATATAATGCAAATTTCTATGACATAAATAGTAGACAAATACCAACTACCTTAAAGAACAAAAATATACATTCTTGAAAACCTAATTATGGACAATTTGAGGCACTTTACTCTAGAAGTATTGGAGGGTTTACTTGGCATTTGGAAGAGTGATAATCTAGTTACTACTCGTTAGTTTGACTTGGATTTCTTTTTTACAGAAAGACTCTATAAGGAAAGGATTGTTGGGTTTTCCCCTTAAATGGGTTTTTCCCTCGCCTCTAGCCTAACTTCTTCTGTCTCTTATCCTTTTGTTCATTAAGTTTATATAATTGCTTGATGACATAATGGATGAAGTAAATACTAAACTAAAAACATACAAAAACAATCAGAATTTCTTATCATGGTAATAAATTCTTGTTTGCAAGAGAATTTCAACAATAATATATTATTTCTTCATGATTTTTTTGTTGATTATAATTTTTGTGAATCAACTATTGATTGAAGTTGGAAAGGTACCAAAGATCTCATTCTCTCCTTTGTATTGGAGCGTGATACAAATAGTTACATGCAGATAATGAATATAGATAAGGGTGATACAAATATGTACATGATTAATAATGAAGATGATGAGAGGAATTCATCTCCCTCTCAACTCAATGTCACCTATGCCAATCCCTTGTAGGGTTCCACCCATTTATTGCACAAGGCTTCTCGATTGCAAAGAAAAGTGAAGAAGTCATTGATTTTAGTGGAGAAGCAAAGACATAACACCTCTAAAAATCACTTGGATTCTTGTTATGTGTTTTCTATGACCAAGCATTTTTTTCTCTCATTGTTTATGTACTTTTTCATAGTATGTCAACCTCATAGACCTACTTCAAAGGAACATTATCCTACACAACATAACAACCTTCCAATGATGGTAATGGGCATGTGTATTTTAGTTATTGTGGTTTCCATGTGTTTTCAGTTAATTGTGATATTTGTGTATCCTATTGAGGGTGACAAGCACGTCTCTTACATTTATGGAAACATGCATGTGCATTATGTTGATGGTAGTGACCATATGTTTTTCATTGATATTACATTGAATTATATGTCGAATGTGGTGAGATCTTGCTATGGGCTTGGGTAGTTTTTTTATCATGCTACCTAATGGATTTACATTCATCGAAATGGAGTTTGTTGTATAAAATTAAAATAACTAACATAAATATCTGATTCATATTATTGAAGCACTTTTTAGGTAGTCTTATTTTTGTTCCTAGACCAAATTAGTAATTCACATTAACCATTTTTAGTTGTATTACTTATTAGCTAGTCATATATTTTAACCCATGACTAAATGAGCCATTTATGTTATTCGTTCTTATTTGGGTCAGTTAAGAGTGCTCATTTTTGGTCAATTTTCATGTGGAAAAGCTAGAGTGGCTAACATTTTTTGTCATCTAGCCACTAATTTCTAATTTTCCACTAGTGTGAATCAATAATTTTAAAATTTTCTTTCTTTTAAATAAAAGTGGTATAATCACATAATAAAATGCATATGCAATTGTACTGAGTGATTTTAACATGAAAACCCTTATTGGAGAAAAACCACCAACATTTGTTTTTATTATGATATAAATTCAATGCACCCAATCTATTAACATCAATTATTTTGGGAGCACCCACTCACAGGGGGCTACAAACCTCTTAGATTAGAAACCACCAACTTGTTTAAAGGCACCAACATCAAATTTCATAGAAACCACCCTACTTCTACAAGTTAGATCTACTCTTTCATGGTATTTTCAAACTAAGTCATCCTATAGTGTTCTTTGATGTATTTACAATTTGTTGTCACTAGTCACATGTAGTCACTTCAACTTATGACAATCACATATTCCATATCAATCTCTTCCCTCTTCTATAGCTACACACATAGAGATGCAATATACAACACTATTCTTATGCTACTCACTTGCTATCAAGTTTTATTTCTCTCAATTTTCATTCATTCTACTTTGTGCACTCACTCTAGCTATTGTGCACACTCACTTCACTTATTTATTTCTCTTCCTATTCACTATAATTATACATTGCTTAAGAAAAAGTATCCTAATTATTTTTTTTGTCTCATGGAGTTTTTCAATTCATTCAAGTTGTAATTTTCTCTCGATATTTTCTGACACTCTGCTCCTTTTCTCAGAATGTCAAAGAACTCACCATTTCATTCCACCAACAATGATTTTCATTTAATTCTTCTGAATCTTCAGATGAGATTGTGTCAGCTATCACACTCAATCTTCTGTTACTATTTCTACAGGGGGTTATCCATTACTTTGCATTAGCTGATTAGATCTCCTAGTTTTCTCCTTCCTTCATTGTCTAACTATGAAATAAACTCTTATATTTCATAACTCTTCTCAATGCCAAATTCTTAATAATACAATCTATTGAATGTTTGAGATCCTTATTCCATAAGACCATGATTGTGACAAAATATTTAAGCCAAAATGTGGTTATGCTCAAGAAAACCACTCAAAATATGAACTCCCAAATTGTCGAGTTGTCGAACTAATTCTTTTTCGACTTCCACTTAGCCTCTACTCCAAATCAACTTGCACTAGCCACTTCATGTGGTCCCACCACTATTCTTCTTTGAGGTATGAATTTTGAATTACCTTGAAAGTGATCTCGTTCAAGGTGCACCATCTGATTTCGATAGAAATTTGGAAACTCTATAAGACTAAAATTAGCTCCAAACACAACATTTTAGCAAAAAGCTTGATGTTTTGACACATCATATGCTATTTACAAGCTTGCATCATCCTTTCCATGTCGATACCATCAAGTTGTGTCACATGTCTAATGAAAATTTACTCACTTGTCCATTTAAAAACTCGAAAACTAACTACCACATACCAATTGTACAAATTGTTATGCCATCATCCATGCCTAGTTAGTGGCACCTCACGTGCCATGTACTTCTACCATATCCTCAACCTGTATGTATAAGAAGAAGGTTGGGTTTAGAACTTTCCTCATATTTTCACTAGAGACGAACACCTTGAACACCTAAGCTCTTGCACAACCTGATTTTTTGAAACAAATATAATACACCGAACAACTGAGATAGCCTCAATAGATGTAAGTTTTAGACATTTTTATGCATAATTCTTATCTACCTTACAGAGAACTCGAACTTTTCAATTTCTTCAACAAAGTTTCAGCTCTCAACTTCAACTTGCATCATCTCTTCAACCCATAGAATTAATTTGGACTATCATATACCATTTGAAAGGTCTTTATCATGGTCATCAAAATATGCAGTTTACATGGACATTTGGCTTGATGTCTTGCAAGGAAAGTTCTTTCAACCAATAAGACACTAAAGCATTCATCCACTAGATTTAGTCATATTGTTTTTAAGGATTCATTAAGTATTCTATTACTGTGATGGTTCTCTAACATTGACCTAAAAAACCAACTTGATGTTGCTCTTTACATTAATGAATGACTATACATCACTCTCGAAGGTTAATCCCATGTGCCAATCAATGAAAACATAATGTCCAACATCAATAGAGTTGAGCATAAAAAACTGGGGTGATCCTATATGTTTGATTTTTGTACTGAATCCATTAGTATTAATTCAACTAAGGGTCAACGTGTGTAGATCATGTTTTCAATAGGAGTTCTGAAGTCACTTAAGTCTACGACATAAAGTGTAAGAAGAACGGGTATATTTAGATACATATATGGGAATAATGGAGAGATACCTAGCTTGCATCATAGTACTAATATTTATTCTATAGAGAAACCCATCAGTTGACAAAGATGTAAATATGATTGATGAATAATTTTGTCAAATGAAGCCATATAAACTAATTTCATATCTCGTTCAATGAGGAGAATGTTACTAAGTGTTTATCAAAGATCCTAGGTTGGTGGATAAATTAAATTGAAGTGGAATTCTAGTGTGGCTCCAACTTTTGAGAAAAAACACCAATATGACATTTGGCCCTTGAATAAGTCAGCACATCAAGAATGTTTTGGACTTCATATCATCCAAATCCATAAAGGTCAACATGGACCCCATATATCTAGCTTCATCACACACATCTAGCCCCTGCAGTAACTTAAGTGAAACCTTAATCTCCATGGATCATAAATTTGGCTTTCAAAGTATATGGGGATAGCTTGAATGAGGTTATAGGTGATAGAGCATGGTTTTGAGAATTTAATTCATGCATTCTTATAACAATAAGTATTAACAAGAAAGGGATAAATGGTTAGCTCTTCAACTTAAGGCTTGGTTCTAAAGCCAAAATCATATAATGAAGAGTTGAGAGTGGAGTGTTGGTAAGGATTGGGATTTATGCATGTATCATTATGGGATGTGGATGAAAACCTCTTATCAAGTGTTAAGGGGAATGGGAGCATTGATACCATTTGTAGTCACATAGTAAAAAGATAAGGAACAACAATGGGTTCTACATAGGACATGAGGGTAAAGTTGGGATGTGGTTTAGTTAAGCTAATTTAAAAATCAATGGAGAGTTTTCCCAAATGGAATTAAAAGATGAACAATTGAACCAGAGGTAGTAGTATTTAGAATTTTCCAGAGAAACTAGATAGGATACATTAATAATTCCTCATATATTTGAAGTAAGCTTTTTCAACTATGTGTATTGCAATTTTTTATTCCAATGTGTCACTTTTCTATTGTAGTTATTGTTCCATGTTATGGTAATTAAATAATTCAGTCAACATCTTTCATTTCCTCCTAAATAAATCAAATTGCAAAATTGGTAGTTATATTATCAAGAATATTTTAGTTTTAGATATTGTAGTTGTATTTGAAAATATGTTATAGTGACTTAACCAATTTAGATCCAAATAGTTTTATGTATAATTACTTGTTGGGGCTCATTTCATATTTCCTTGTAAAAACTCAAGTCCTCTACTTACTTTAGCTTCCTCAACTTATGGAAATATCTAAGTGGACTATATTGCCTTATTTTTTTATTCATTACAAGCCTTCTAACATAGATTAATCCATAACATTGTCCATATCATTTTTGGCATGAGATTTTATGATCTTAAACTTGTGTGCATACACCTTAACTATATGGTCCTTTTAATTTAAGCCTATTCATTACACACCATTTTGCATCAAAAATTGTGTATGCATTGCAAGAAGTCATTACTAGAACATCATGTTGAATATCATAATATTTTTTGACCCTTAAACCATAGTTCTCTATAGCATATGAGAAAACACACACATAATAAGTAAATTAGCTAACATTTATTAATGATGTTGAAATAGTAAAAGCCAATTTTAATTTTTCTAACACATATTGAGGACCCAAATCCATTAGACATAATGTGAATTATTAATCTATATATTAATTTATTGAAATGTTGAATCATAAAAGATTTAACTTTATTTCTTTGGAAAATAACAATATAATTATTTATTTCCCTTCAATTTTGTATAATTTTTCCATATAGATTTTATCTTACTTAAACTTATTTAATTGCTTTTCTCCATTATTGATGTGTAATATCAAATAAATTACTATTAAATTCTATTGCCATTTTCATTTAAAAATAAAAATTATCATTAATTTAATATTATTTATAAATTTTAATCATAATATGGAAAATTGAAATAACAATGCTTTTCTTTAAATAGTTATGAACAACGCTTAGAAATATATTAATAAATATTAATGAATGGGGCTTTCCTTTTCAAATATATTACGAATATCACTTTCAAATATAACAATTGAAATATTGATATGTGAATAGTAAGGTTTTTAGTTCAAAAGTTATTAATCGTAATTGAAAAATATAATAATTATAATTATAATTTAAATTTTAATTGAGTTTTTGTGTGTTTTTATTTAATGTGGTTTATGGTATTTTAATATGGGTGGTCATTATATCTATGTAATTGTAGTACCAAGTAGATCTAGGTCAACCACCTATTTCACACAAAGAGAATTGAACTCTTAACTTTTAAATAGAAGAAGTGTTTTAACGCTAAAGAATCACCAACTAAACTAATCCTTAAGGCTAATGTAAATAGAAAATTATTAAAAAATGATCTTTCAATATTATGGAATAACTTATCCTTATCTATGATTACTTCAAATAATTTACGAATACTCTCCTTGCTGGAGAAATATAGCTCAGAACATTCAAATGTTCAAGGAGAAATCAATGAGTTAAAATCATGTTTTTTAATATTAACTTTGAAGACATGGAATCTTTATATGGATGATATTTTTCAGCGTGAGTTTTTTATTTTATAATGAAAACATCTAAAATAAGTAGGTTGATAGATATTAGTCATTTTATTTTGCAAATTGCTATAATAAATTATATATGTTGTTGGAGATTTCTCGAAGAGAACGTTGTAATAGATTTAGTCCATCAAAAGTTTTAGATGGTTACTCCATCCATCATCTCAAGTTTTTTGGTATGTCATGAGTATCGATCCATAACATCAGACTCACTAAATCAATTACATAATTCTCTTCCAGAAATATCCAACAATGTCAACAAGCATAAGGGATCAAATATCTCTAGGCGCAAACCTATTTTTTGAGTGAAAAACATTAGAAGAGGTTCGATCTATTTGATCCTTGTTGGAGTATGGGGTTAAGATGGATATAGGATGGTTATATAATACTATATCATATTTATATTTGTATCTATGTGTCTCTTTCTTATTCTATCTCTCTATTTCGCCCCCAAACATACACGCTCTCTCTCTGTGTCTATTTATCTCTCTCCCTCCCTCTTCCTCTCTCTCTCTTCCCCTTCTCAGTCTCTCTCTCTCTCTCTCTCTCTCTCCTCTCTCTATTCCCTCCAAGTTTCCTCTCTCCCTCAATCTCTTTCTATCCCTCCCTTGTCACTCCCTCTCTCTATCCACCCTTTTCCCTCTATGCCTTTCTTCTATCCTCCCTCTCTCTCCATCCAACTCCCTCTCTTCCCCTCTCTCTATCTCCTTCTCTGTCTTGAATCCTTACTCTCTCCCTTTCTCTCCCACCTCCCTCTATATTTCAACCCCTCCCATCACTCTCTCATTCTCTCTTCCCTACAACTCTATCACTATCTCCCTCCTCCTCTCCTTCTCTCTTTTCCCTCCATCTATGTGTCTCCCTCTCTCTCTCTTCCCTTCTCTCCCTATCTTACTACTCTTCTCTCCTCTCTCTGACCTCCTCTCCTCTGTCCCTCACACTCTCTCCACACTCCTTGTCTATGTCTTTGTCATTTCCTCACATTCTCTCCCTCTCCCTCTCGATATCTATATTTCCCTCTCTCCTTCTCTCTCCCCCCTCGTCTCTCTCTTCCTTCATCTGACTCCCCCTCTCTCTACTACTCTCTCTCCCCTCCTCTCTCTCATCCTTCGTCTCTTTCCCTCTCTCTCCCCTCATTAGTCTCTCTCCGCTTCTCTTTCTCTGCACCCTCCAACGCTGTCACTCTCTACTCCTCTCCCCCCATCCCCCTCTCTCTTAAATTTGATCTCATTATATTGTGTTTAAGAAAGTATCTAAATTAAATAAATATCAATTGATTGTAAAATATTAAACCTATATTTTGGATCAATCATGTCAAAGAAAATACAATAAAGGAAAACTTAAAAGAATGAGGCACTATATTTTCTCTATTATTGTTAGTCAATTTGTTTGATCTAATTGCTTGGATCCTTACTTAGATGGATCTATATTGGTTATTAATAATAATATTTATATTATACAAATTTCATATCTTTATATATAAAAATATCCTCATTTTCAATTTTAATAAAATCTTGATTTAATTTCCATGGGAATATTTTCAATTGTCATGAGGATAGAAGGTTTAAATATATAAATTTTTTCCTTTTAGATTTAATGAAAAAAATGTTACAAAATAAAATCAAAATACAATATTTATAAAATATTATCATTGTGAAATAAGCTAGGGTTTTTGGGCATGTGGTATTGATAAGCCATGCTATTGGTCCATGGTATTGTAACACATCATATTTATAAGTTGAGAATATTCATGGTAAAATGGGGTGAATATCCATGGTAAACAATTTTGTCATCTTGTTATAAAATATTTTATTTTGATTGTGAAATAAGTTATGATTTTTAGGGATGTGGTAGTGATAAGCCATGGTATTGGCCCATAGTATTGTAACAAAGTTTATTCACAAGTTCATAATATTAATAGCAAACAGGGGTGTATATCCATGGTTAAAATCTTGTGATATTGTTATAAAATATTTTGATTGTAAAATAAATTATGGTTTTTGAATATGCGGTATTGCCAAGCTATGGTATTAGCCCATGATATTATAACAAAATCATAACAAAATAAAAATATAAAAAAATAAATTATATTATTTTTATTACTTTAAATTTTTATTATTAATAAAACTAACATTTAAATATTATACTCATCTTATTTTTAACTCTTTATTTATTATTTTTAACCTTTTATTTATTAGATTTAACTTTATTTAAAACCCACCATTTAAAAGTTTAAACTTTTAATTATTTTTAATTGAACAAAAAAATCATTTTACATGGGACAATGATATTTTTATATTTGATTTCCTCGATTTAAAATGTATTCTAAGAAATATTCAGGAATTTTAAGTCCAAAAGGTTAGTGATTCTAACAAACACCAAAAAAATCACTTTTGTGGATTCAGTCAAATTATTAATTTTCCTTTATAAAAAATATAGAATATATAAATTCATTTTAGGGTAAACCCAACCTATCTCTGAGAGCGATTTGGACAATCATTCTGTTCGCTCTTATGTTGTTTAGGAGGGAAGCATAACTGCGGAGGCGAATCCATTAGATCTACTAAAAACCATCTTACGCCTTTGAGAGCGAAACATAACTGCGGAGGCAAATCCGTTAGACGTCATTCGTGATTAGAAGGATGGCCTCCGAAGATAAGGAAAATGTTTGCTCGTCTTCTGGTAAGTACCGAGGTGAAAGAAAAGTTGTAACTGATCCTGTCGGAACTGTAAGCTCGATACTTTCAGAGCGTACAATAGAGGTTATTCTGGTACGTTTACTATACTTCCATGTGGGTTACCACCATCTTTTTCTGGTAAATTTTCTTCGCCCTCCCGTCAATCCAGCAGAGATGAAAAGGAAAACGTTTCCTCATCTTCTGGTAAGTGCACCCGAGTTAAAAGAAAAGTTGTAGCTGATCCTACGGTAAAAGGAAAAGTTGTAACTTATCCTGCTGTAAGTTCTTTGCCACGAGCGGGCACACTAGGGCATCAGACACCAGGCTCAGCTAGATCTAGCGGAATGGGTACAGCTGTAGTATCGACCACTCGGACTGTGTTGCCATCTGGACAGTCAGGATTGACATCTTCTGCTACCTTTGTTAGCTTGGTGGGAGTTGTGCAGATAAGTGCAAATCTTGCACAAAACAAATTAGGATCTTCAACAAGCACAGATTTTACTGCTAAACATGTAGTTGGTGGCTTGAGCCAACAAGTTCCTGTGATGAGCCGTGAAAGAGTTGCGGCGGGATCACAAATAAGACAATGTGAAATAGGAAGGAACCAAAATGTTCTCGCTGGCATAGGAGCTGTTGGGCCAAGCTCTGTTGGCGGCTCACCAGTACTTGTTGCAGGTGGCAGTGCCCTAGGTAATATTCAGTTTCCATCAACTGCCACAGTGGGTGAGCAGCCAAGAGCAACTGCAGCTGACTTGCACAAATTATGGGGGGTAAGACACTCTGCAATCTTCAGCATTTAATTCCTGTGCTTTTAATTCGTTTGATCTTTGTTGCTAGGATACTTGACATGTACAGTGTCTCTGATTTGAAAATTGAGAAGGGGGTAAAGCTTGTCCAGTTGCCAGACGCATTCCCTCTGGCTGTAGATTTTGTTGCTGATGTTGTCCCTGAGAAGGAATTCATTCGCAGCTGGTGTTGTCCCTGAGAAGGAGGAAAAGCTTGTCCAGTTGCTAGAGGCATTCCCTGTGGCTGTATGTTTTGCTGCTGATGTTGTAGATGAGTTGAAACTGAGGAGTGAATGCTTGTCCCGTTGCTAAAGGCGTTGATTGTGGCTGTGGGTTTTGCTTCTGCTGTTGTAGCTGTTGCTGGCCACTTGCCATAAGCTGTGGTAATTGAGCAGGTGCTTCTGGAACAGCTGAAAGAAGTCGTTGTGGCTTTTGATCTTGGAAAACCATGACCATCAATTGGCCTGGCCTGTCCATGTTTGGTAGCAACAATAAGTGCCCACTATAGCATGAATAAGAAACACAAGATTAGGATATCTGAACGTGAAACTTTATGCTAAAAATTTCTCGCTGGAGCAAACAAAATGAAACCCAGTGAAAAGAACGAAGCACATAGGTAGAAAAATAAAAAAACTCGACGAACTGCGAAGAACAGCAATTAAACAAATTACAAAACAGAAAAAAATATAGCAAGTGTAGGGGTTGATCAACATTGACAATGAGGGTCTGAAAGGTTCCGTAATGATCGTTATATACAGCGACTGAATATCGCAGTTCCCATGCAGCGTTGTTCTTCCTTTTTCATTGGCTAACTCTTCCAAAGCAAGATTTCCACTTCTTTGTTGTCCCACACACAGCAAACGCAAAGTCAAAGTCCCACACACAGCAAAGGCAAAGTCTCTCCTACAGGATTTGAACATGGGTCACTCCTACAGGATTTGCACACTCCTACAGGATTTGCACATGGGTTGATGGGAGGAAATACAGGATTTGAAAATGGATGGATGGAACTAAATCTATGTGCATGAAATTTTTTGAAGGGTTAATTTTGGGGATTAACTGACTTTTTTTATATAAATATCCTTGTAAAAAGATGTGTCATTTTCACAACCATCCACTAATTTCACATCAAAGATATCATGTATATTGCCATTCTCAAAAAAACTTGCAGTCAGTTTTCAAAGATTGTGAGTCTGGCAGGAAGCCAAATGAAGTTCATTTCATGTCTGACAATATTTTTACTTGAAGGTTGTTGGATTGCTGTGAAATAGTTAGCAGAACAGAAATCCTTATTTCCCACATTTGAGAAAGCCATCCACATGGTTTCTCGGTCACTCCACAGGATTAGACGTTCCAACATTCTCTCATATGTTTTTGGAAAATGAACAAATATATGTTTTAGAATGTCTTTTCAATGATGAAAATGACTTCACAATAAGCCCTCAAATACATTTTAAGGCGACTGTCATATTAGGCTCACATATACTTCCCTACATGACCATCCCCAGCTATAGTTAAAGTTGTCTATATTATAATAAAAAAATATACAGCAGGGATTCAATTAAAGAAATAATATACACGTGGAGATTAAATTTTATGCTTTTCGGCTTATTCAAATTTGAGCAATCAATGCTTAACAACAAGTCAATATGTTTCTAATTATTTTAATAAATAAGTTTTATATTTATATAAAAATCATAAAAGGAAAACATAAAAGACTTTCATTACGAATACTATATTTTTTTTATAATTGATGCTCTCATGATCCTTTAGATTCTAGGTCCACGAACTCACTTTCTTACCCATTTGCGCACAACTAATTCGTGATCTCTTGAATTATTTCCTACATTAAGGATTTAGGAATTTTGCTAGAACCATGTATAAGGCCAATCTTCATTTCCTCGATAGCTTCTAGTTGTGACTTTAGTAGGGTTCTCAATATATGTATCCAACTTCTGTGTCAATGTGCCCACATCCTCCAATACCTCCACCATCATCCTGAATGGCTAAATATCTTCGCTATCAAGCCATAAAAAATGCAACTATTCAAGGTCCCCAACTTGCACCAACCAAACAACCACATCAAGGCCCGAATACGTTCCCACTCTTCTATGACTAACATTGTGGGCCCCATCAAAGGTCAAGGTTGGGTTGAAGCTTGAAGTTATAACTCAGGCCATGGACATGGTCGTGGGGTCAACAAATATTCTAATAACCACTTCTCCCTGCACGAGCCAAAGAATCATGTTGAGGCCCAAATAAGTTCCTACTCTTCTAAGGCTAATCCCATAAGCCCCATTAGAGGTTGAGGTAAGGTTCAAACTTGAGGTTAGAGCTTGGGCCATGGACATGTTTCAAGGGTTCAAAGCTATTCTAGCAACCACTGCTCCCTACATCAAAGTCATATGGGTGTTGCCCAAGCTCTAACCTACGAAGACCACCATTCTATTATGTTTAACTTGTGCACTTATTGGCACACGATAATTGTTAGATCTATTACCTCTGTCGATCAGAAATTTTAGACTTTTTCTTGGGTTTCTTGTGAATTTATCAAGTTTTCTTCATTCTGGCAAGGTTTTTAGCGCTTCCACCAAGTTTAAACTATGTCTAAGTTATATTCAGGATATTGCCAACTAAACTCTATGGGTTTGAAATACATCTTGATTAACTCAATACACAATGAATGAAGATTTAAATGCGATAACACAAGATTATATAAAATCTAACTTTTAAAGGGCAGACTCGAAATCAACAACACTCAAAGATATTTTGAAGGAAAACTAAAGCCTCTAGGACTCACCATTTATGCGCAGAATACACATAAATACAGAGAGAATTCAATTTTTTTAATGTCTAATCCTCCACAAACAAATAATTTTACATTCATTCAAAGCTTACATAAATACTTGTACATACAACAACCAGATCCTAAATCAGGATCGAAACTGCCTAATCCTATATAATTTGCATGATATTCTCCTCGAGAATCTCAACTACTTGATTTATTACATGGTAATCCAAATCCCTAAATTCTAGCTCAAATCCTATCTAGAAATCTTTGTAAAGTGAGAGCTAAAGGATCCCACTCCTTTTCTTGTAAACATTTTTTGTATTTTTGGAATAAAATTTGAAGCCTTTGGTCTTTAAGCCTCATGCTCCTGCATCAAAGGGGAACTACATATAGATGTACTTGATGAATAAAATCGTCAATCATATAAAATATGGATTTGCATAGTCTTGTTACCTTCATTTCTGCATCTTAACTTACCCATCATAGTGAATATGGGTTTGGATGATCTTGAACCTCCAATCCCAATTTTTTGACCAATTTTGTTGTCATTTGATTCTCCAATGACCTTAAGCCAAATATTTTCATATCGAAGAGTTTGATATTTCATTCTCTTACTATTGTTGAAGGATACATACATTCACCTTGTCCTACACATATATACACACAATCTTCTCATACATGTCTCTAACAGCCCTCGTGAAAATTCCATGTAATAAAAATAAATAAAGGAAAAATTAAAACCACGGATGATGGGGCACTTATTCCAAGATGAATGTTGGGAAAGATGTCCTTTTTGCCACATTTATTTATGAAAATAATGGAAATTAGGTGAAAAAGGAGCTGGAAGGTCACAGGTTGCATGTGGGGAAGAAAATGAAGGAAATTAATGGAAAATGAAGGAAATAGAGGCCTCATTCATAAAAAGGATTTTGAGGATCAGTTGGTAACCTTTTGTCTATTCAGTGTTGGAGTTCTCTCATTATTCTCTCTCTCTCATACTCTTGGAGACTTAGAGTTTTCTTGGAGCACTCTTAGAGGGTGTGGCATACTTGGATTCTTGGACAAAGAATGCAAAGGAAGAGCAAGAAAGTGAAAGAGCGCATCGGGATCAACATCAACATCAAATTTTCCTGTAGGTGCCAAGTTGCATGTATGATTTCTTCACTAGTTTTGGCATGCATGGCATAAGCATGTGAAATCTTAGTCATGATTTGGCATTGGCATGGAGGATTGCCTGGATTGACAGTGGATTGCCTAGCCTGTCCATTTCCCAAATAGCCATGGATTTTGTGGGTTTATCTCCATGTTTAGTTTTCATTGGTTCTCATGTTTCCTTAGCATGGGTTGAGTTATTATTTCTTGGAAACCTTGGATGGATAAATGTTGTGGAAGCCCTTTAACATCATGGGTTGAGTTAATTGTCCTTGAAGCCTTGGCTCGACAAATGCACTGGAATCCCTTGGTGGGTTGAGTTAGTAGTCCTTGAAGCCTTGGTTGGAAAAATTCTATGGAATCCCAACGACAACTATGGGTTGAGTTCTAGTCCTGAAAGCCTTAGATGGAACAAACGATATAGAAGCCGTGGAAGGCTTGGATAGAGACCAATATGATGATGATTTTATGATGTACGACCACGAGGTGGAGTCATTATTTGATGGGAAAAGGTGGATGGCCTCTAGAAGCCCTATATGAGTTTCTATTGATGTGCTCTAAGAAATCCCACATTCATTCTTGGAATATGGCATGAGGGTGAATGGCTGAGGAGATATTTGGTTGAGTCATTCTATGTTTGTGTGGAATGTGGAAGTCCCATCCTAGGCTTGGATTTTCCATCATTAATGAAACTTTATTTCTTTTTGTGTTTCTATAATTATTTCGATGGATTATATGTGGTTTATATGGTTGTACATTCGTGAGTATTCATGCTGCTATTAAATTAAAAGGGACATAAAAGATTTGAATTTTTGAGGAAGTGTCTGCGTATGACTCATAAACCGCTAGTTGAAATTAAAGGGGAGTGTTGAAATGTAATTCCAACAGTAGCGTTTATTTCAGAAAACCGCCTTTTTTCCTTACGATGCAATCTGATTGCATATCGCAAATCGCATTCATAGTGGCTATCTCTGTCTGTTCCCTTGCATTCTTCCGACGCAACGTTGCGATTCGATATTATCGCATATCTCAAATCGGGTCCACACCCTCTTGCCTCCGCTACGTCGTGTGTTTTTCTGCCGATTGCGATCCCGCGATGCGATTCCATCACAAATCATAGATCACGTCCATATGTGTTATGTCTCCACAGTTTAGTCTTCCGCCCATGTCATATTGTGATCCGCTTTGATGGCATCAGACATCGCCTCACCTGCAAACGATCCCCACCGTCCATTTATTTGATCCGACGGCCCATATTTGTTCCCGTCATATTCATGCCTCCACCATACAGTCTTTACGCCTTAACCTGTTTTGTGTTCTTGAAAAAGGAAGAACGCGAGAACCAGCACTTTGCGCCATTACTCTTCACCAACAACATTTAAAGAAGAAAATGGCCGAAGGACAAATAGGATGACCTCGAGGAGTGAAAACCATTTATCAAGCATGGAACTCCATCCATAATTTATTTCAGCTACCAGAGAGGGACATCAAATAAATTAGAAAGGCAGATTTTGTAATCAGAACCCATATCTAATGGTAAATGTGGTTGATGGTCCATTAAGACACCTCCACCCATATCCTAGCAGAGATAGAGTGTTATTTTTATAATATACATTAGTGCAGTGTTAGTAAAAAAAAAAAATTTGTTGCAGGGCGTATGAAAAAAATTATATTTTTACACACACTAGTGTAAAATTTGCAAGGATATATAGAGTGAAATTTTTTTTGTGTGGAACTGAAGAGTTCTTGTTGTAATGCCTCTGGAAGAGGAAGATATGTTGTATCAGTTTTTTTTCTTTAATGAATACAAACCTATTGTGTGCATGTGTCAAACTCTGTTTTCCCAAACAATTTTAGTTTCCGCTGTGAAAAGAAACAGACCATTATTCTCTATTCGTTTTGTTATGGAATTAAACAGAAAATTCCCAACAATCTCTTATTGTTAAAGACTAATAAAATCCAAAAAAACATAGTAAATTATTAAAAATACACTTTAAAAATGTTAAAAAATGTTTTTTTACAATTATCTAACGGTAAGTTAACTGAAATCCTTATTACCTCCCATTGTTTACACTCACAATAATACAAGCACTATGGGATAACACAACATTACAATTTTCACAGTCCACTCAGCTAAAGTGGGCATATAGAAATATATATGGATTTCGCATAAGTAGGAGACCCTACACAAAAGATATAATATCTGAATCATATAATGCCACTAAAATTTAGAATCAAAGAATTTAGCATTACTAAAATTTGGTTGTATTTTGTTCACCACATGAAGGGTAAAACAAATTCTTTTTGGTGTATTTACTAAGTGATTATGCAAAACCGATAAACATGTAACAAAGTATTTCACATTACTGTAACTCTCGAATTACGGTAACTCTTTCCATCCCATGGCGAACAATAGAAATATGAACGTGTGCGGAACAATTGAATTACGGTAACTCTATACTTCCTATTGATACTCTACTCTACATGAGAATATCCCAGCAACAAAGATCAAACTAATTAAAAGCACAGGAATTAAATGCTGAAGATTGCAGAGTGTCTTACCTCCCACACTTTGTGCAAGTCAGCTGCAGTTGCTCCTGGCTGCTCACCCACTGTGGCAGTTGATGGCAACTGAATATTACCTGGGAAACTGCCACCTGCACCAAGTACTGCTGAGCCGACAACAGAGCTTGGCCCAACAGCTCCTATGCCAGCGAGAACATTTTGGTTCCTTCCTATTTCACATTGTCTTATTTGTGATCCCGCCGCAACTCCTTCACGGCCCATCACAGGAACTTGTTGGCCCATACCACCAACTACATGTTTAGCAGTAAAATCTGTGCTTGTTAAAGATCCTAATTTGTTTGTGCAAGATTTGCACCGATCTGCCCAACTCCCATCAAGCTAACAGAGGTAGCAGAAGACGTCAATCCTGACTGTCAAGACACAGTCCGAGTGGTTAATACTGCAGCTGTACCCATTCCGTTAGATCTAGCTGAGCCTGGTGTCTGATGCCCTAGTGTGCCCGCTCGTGGCAAAGAACTTCCCGCAGGATCAGTTACAACTTTTCCTCTTACCGCAGGATCAGTTACAACTTTTCCTTTTACTCGGGTGGACTTACCAGAAGATGAGGAAACATTTTCCTTTTTATCTCCGCTGGATTGACGGGAAGGCGAAGAAAATTTACCAGAAAAAGATGGTAGTAACCCACATGAAAGTATAGTAAATGTACCAGAATAACCTTCTATTGTACGCTCTGAAAGTATCGAGCTTACAGTTCCAGCAGGATCAGTTACAACTTTTCTTTCACCTCGGGTGGACTTACCAGAAGACGAGCAAACATTTTCCTTCTTATCTTCGGAGGCCATCCTTCTAATCACAAATGACACGAACGTCTAGCGGATTTGCCTCCGCAGTTATGCTTCGCTCTCAAAGGCGTAAGATCAGTTTTTAGTAGATCTAATGGATTCGCCCCCGCAGTTATCCTTCGCTCCCAAACAACATAAGAACTAACAGAATAATTGTCCAAATAGATCTCAGAGATAGGTTTGAGTATATATATTTGTGGGACATTTCTTTTTAGGGTTGGGTTTACCCTAAAATGAATTTATATATTCTATTTTTTATAAAGGGGGAATTAATAATTTGACGGAATCCACAAAAGTGATTTTTGGTGTTTGTTAGAATAACTAACTTTTTGGACTTAAAATTCCTCCACAATTATTCTAATTTGCCTTAAAATTTCTTAGAATACATTTCTTAGAATACATTCTAAGTCGAGGAAATCAAATATAAAAATATAATTGTCCCATGTAAAATGATTCTTTTTGTTGGCTCAATGAAAAGTAATTAAAAGTTTAACCATTTAAATGGTGTGTTTTAAAATAAAAAGTTAAATTTAATAAATAAAAGGTTAAAAATAATAAATAAAGAATTAAAAATAATATAAATATTTAAATGTTAGTTTTATTAATAATAAAAATTAATTATAAAATTCTTCCACAATTATTCTAATTTGATTTAAACTCTGTTATAATACATCTTAAATCGAGGAAATCAAATATAAAAATATGATTTTCCCATGTAAAATGATTTTTTTTGTTGGTTCAATGAAAAATAATTGAAAGTTTAAACATTTAAATTGTCTGTTTTAAAGAGAAGGTTAAATCTAATAAATAAAAGGTTAAAATTAATAAATAAAGAGTGAAAAATAATATAAATATTTAAATGTTAGTTTTATTAATAATAAAAATTTAAAGTAACAAAAATAATAATTTTTTTTTTATTTTGTTAATAATAATAATAATATCTATTTTTAAAGGTCACACCCAAGCCACACACCAAATTGGTGTATAAAACTTTCTTGCTTGTGAGACAAGGGACAAATCAAATATAAAAATATAATTGTCCGATGTAAAATGATTTTTTTTGTTGGCTCAATGAAAAGTAATTAAAAGTTTAAACATTTAAATGGTGTGTTTTAAATAAAAAGTTAAATCTATTAAATAAAAGGTTAAAAATAATAAATAAAGAGTTAAAAATATATAAATATATAAATATTAGTTTTATTAATAATAAAAAATTAATTATAAAATTCCTCCACAATTATTCTAATTTGACTTAAAATTTCTTAGAATACATTTTAAATCGCATAAATCATATATAAAATTATAATTGTCCCATGTAAAATGATTTTTTTGTGGGCTCAATGAAAAATAATTAAAAGCTTAAACATTTAAATGGTGTGTTTTAAATAAAATTTTAAATCTAATGAATGAAAGGTTAAAAATAATAAATAAAGAGTTAAAAATAATATAAATATTTAAATGTTAGTTTTATTAATAATAGAAATTTAAAGTAACAAAAATGATAAATTTTATTTTTTTATTTTGTTAATAATAATAATAATATCTATTTTTAAAGGTCACACTCAAGGTAGACACCAAATTGGTGTATGAAACTTTCTTGTTTGTTGGACAAGAGACAAATCAAATATAAAAATATAAGTGTCCCATGTAAAATGATTTTTTTGTTGGCTCAATGAAAAGTAATTAAAAGTTTAAACATTTAAATGGTGTGTTTTAAATAAAAAGTTAAATCTAATAAATAAAAGGTTAAAAATAATAAATAAAGAGTTAAAAAAAAATATAAATATTTAAATGTTAGTTTTATTAATAATAAAAATTTAATTATAAAATTCCTCCGCAATTATTCTAATTTGACTTAAAATTTCTTAGAATACATTTTAAATCGAGGAAATCAATTATAAAAATATAATTGTCCCATGTAAAATGATTTTTTTTTGTTGGCTCAATGAAAAATAATTAAAAGTTTAAACATTTAAATGGTGTGTTTTAAATAAAAAGTTAAATCTAATAAATAAAAGGTTAAAAATAATAAATAAAGTGTTAAAAATAATAGAAATATTTAAATGTTAGTTTTATTAATAATAAAAATTTCAAGTAACAAAAATAATATTTTTTTTTTATCTTGTTAATAATAATAATAATATCCATTTTTAAAGGTCATACCCAAGCTAGACACCAAATTGGTGTATGAAAGTTCCTTGATTTGACTTAAAATTTCTTAGAATACATTTTAAATCGAGGAAATCAATTATAAAAATATAATTGTCCCATGTAAAATGATTCTTTTTGTTGTCTCAATGAAAAATAATTAAAAGTTTAAACATTTAAATGGCGTGTTTTAAATAAAAAGTTAAATGTAATAAATAAAAGGTTGAAAATAATAAATAAAGAGTTAAAAATAATATAAATATTTAAATGTTAGTTTTATTAATAATAAAAATTTAAAGTAACAAAAATAATAATTTTTATTTTTTTTTATTTTGTTAATAATAATAATAATATCCATTTTTAGAGGTCACACCCAAGCAAGACACCACCTTTGGTGAGTGTACAAAGGCATACATACTCCCCCCTTTGGTTTTGAACTTGTGACCTCTTAGGAGGAAACACATGCTCTTAACCATTAGGCTCACTCAAGTTATTACAATATTATGGGTTAATAACATAGCTTAGCAATACCATATGTCCAAAAACCATAATTTATTTCACAATCAAAACATTTAATAACAATATCACAAGATTTTAACCATGGACATACACCCCTCTTTGCTATTAATATTATGAACTTGTGAATAAACTTTTGTTACAATACTATGGAACAACACCATGGCTTATCACTACCATATCCTTAAAAATCATAACTTATTTCACAATCAAAATATTTTGTAACAAGATGACAACATGTTCTACCACGGATATTCACCCCATTTTACCATGAATATTCTCAACTTATAGATATGATGTGCTACAATACCATGGACCAATAACATGGCTTATCAATACCACACCCCCTAAAACCCTAACTTATTTCACAATGAATCTTCTTTTATAAATATTGTATTTTGATTTTATTTTGTAACATTTTTTTCATTAAATCTAAAAGGAAAAAATTTATAATTTCTTTTGAGATATATTTAAACCTTTTATCCTCCTCACAATTAAAAAAATTCCCATAGAAATTAAATCAAGGTTTTATTAAAATTAAAAATGAGAATATTTTTATATATAAAGATGTGAAATTTGTCTAATATAAATATTATTATTAATAACCAATATAGATCCATCTAAGTAAGGATCCAAGCAATTAGATCAAACAAATTGACTAACAATAATAGAGAAAATATAGTGCCTCATTCTTTTAAGTTTTCCGTTATTGTATTTTCTTTGACATGATTGATCCAAAATATAGGTTTAATATTTTACAATCAATTGAGTTTTATTTAATTTAGATACTTTCTTAAACACAATATAATGAGATCAAATTTAAGAGAGAGGGGGATGGGGGGAGAGGAGTAGAGAGTGACAGAGTTGGAGGGTGGGGAGAGAGAGAAGGAGAGAGAGAGTAATAAGGTGAGAGAGGGAAAGAGAGGAAGGACGAGAGAGAGGAGGGGAGAGAGAGAAGGAGAGAGAGGGGGTCAGATGAAGGAAGAGAGAGACGAGGGGAGAGGGAGAAGGAGAGAGGGAAATATATATTTGGAGATGGAGAGGGAGAGAATGAGAGGAAATGACAAAGACATAGACAGGGAGTGACAGGAGAGAGATGGAGAGAGAGTGAGGGAGAGAGGAGAGGAGGTAAGAGAGAGAAGAGGAGAGTAGTAAGATAGGGAGAGAAGGGGAAGAGAGATAGAGGGAGACACATAGATGGAGGGAAAAGAGAGAAGGAGAGGAGGAGGGAGATAGTGAGAAAGTTGTAGGGAAGAGAGAATGAGAGAGTGATGGGGGGGAATATAGAGGGAGGTGGCTGAGAAAGGGAGAGAGTAAGGATTCAAGACAGAGAAGGAGAAAGAGAGAGGGGAAGAGAGGGAGTTGGATGGAGAGAGAGGGAGGATAGAAGAAAGGCATAGAGGGAAAAAGGTGGATAGAGAGAGGGAGTGACAAGGGAGGGATAGAGCGAGAGTGAGGGAGAAGGGACATAGGGAGGGAATAGAGAGAGGAGAGAGTGAGAGAGAGAGAGAGAGAGAGAAGGGGAAGAGAAAGAGGGAGGGAGAGAGAGATAAATAGACATGGAGAGATAGTGAGTATGCTTTGGGGTGAAATAGAGAGGGAGAATAAGAAAGAGACACATAGATACAAATATAGATATGATAGAGTATTTATAAACATCCTATATCCATACTAACCCCATATTAATCAAAATCCAAGAGGGATCAAAGAGATCAAACCTCTTCTCAAGTTTTTCACTCAAAAAATAGGTTTGTGCCTAGAGATATTTGATCCCTTACGCTTGTTCATATTGTTGGATATTTCAGCAAGAGAATTGTGTAATTGATTTAATGAGTCCAATGTTATGGATGGATACTCATGACATACCAAAAAAGTTGAGATGAAGGATGGAGTAACCATCTGAAACTTTGGGTGGACTAAATCTATTACAGAGTTCTCTTCGAGAAATCTCGAGCAACATATATAAGTCATTAAAACAATTTAGAAGATAAAATGACTAATAGCTATCAACCTAATTATTTTGGATGTTTTCGTTATAAAATAAAAAACTTAGAGTGAAAAATATCATCCATATAAATATTCCGTGTTTTCAAAAATCTATAATTTCATATTGAAAGATATTATTTTAACTCATTGATTTCTCCCTCAACATTGGAATGTTCTCAATTATATTTCTCTACGAGGTAGAGTATTTCTAAATTATTTTAATTAATTATAGATAATGATAAGATATTCCATAATATTTTAAGATCATTTTTTAAGTAATTTTCTATTTAGATTAGCCTCAGGGATTAGTTTAGTTGGTGAGTCTTTAACGTGAAAGAACCTTCGCTATTAAGAAGTTAAGAGTTCAATTCTCTTTTCTTGAGATAAGTGGTTTACCTAGATCTACTTGGTACTAAAATTACATGTATATAATGATCACCCATATCAAAATACCATAAACCACATTGAATAAAAACACACAAAAACTCAATTAAGATTTAAATGATAGTTATAATTATTATATTTTTCAATTACCATTAATAAATTTTGAACTGAAAACATTACTATTGACCTATCAATATTTCAATTATTATATTTCTAAGTGTTGTTCATAACTATTTAAAGAAAACGATTGTTATTTCACTTTTCCATATTTTGTTATCATGATTAAAACTTATGAATAATATTAAATTAATGATAATTTTGAATTTTTATTTTTAAATGAAAAATGGTAATAAAATTTAATAATAATTTATTTGATATTACACATTAATAATCGAGGAAAGCAATTAAATAAGTTGAAGTAAGATAAAATTTGTCTGGAAAAATTATACAAAATTCAAGGGAAATAAATAATTATATTGCTATTTTTCAAAGAAATAAAGTTATGATTTAACATTTCTATATATATATATTAAGAATTCACATTATGTCTAATGGATTTTGGGTCCTCAATATGTGTTAGAAAAATCAAAATTGGCTTTTACTATTTGAACATCATTGATAAATGTTAGGTGATTTACTTATCATGTCTGTGTTTTGTCATATGTTATAGAGAACTATGGTTTAAGGGACAAAAAATATCATGATATTCAACCTGATGTTCTAGTAATGTCTCCCTGCAATGCATACAAAAATTTTGATGCGATATGATGTTTAATTAATAGACTTAAATTAAAAGGACCATATAGTTAAGGTGTATGCAAACTAGTTTAAGATCATAAAATTTCAGGCCAAAAATGATATGCACAACGTTATGGATTAATCTGTGATAGAAGGCTTGAGATGAATAAGAAAAATAAGACAATATAGTCCACTTAGATATTTCTATAATTTGAGGAAGCTAAAGTAAGTAGAGGACTTGATTTTTTACAAGGAAATATCAAAATGAGCCCCAACTAGTAATTATACGTAAAACTATATGGATATAAAATGGTTGAGTCACTAAAACATATTTTCAAATACAGCTACAATATCTAAAATTAAAATATTCTTGATAATATAACTACCAATTTCGCAATTTGATTTATTTAGTAAGAAATGAAAGATGTTGACCGAATTATTTAATTACCATTGCATGGAATAATAACTACAATATATAAGTGACACATTGGAATAAAAAATTGCAATACAGAGAGTTGACAAAGCTTACTTCAAATATATGAGGAATTATTAATGTATCCTATCTAGTTTCTCTGGAAAATTCTAAATACTACTCACCTCTGGTTCACTTGTTCATCTCTTAATTTCATTTGGGAAAATTTTACATTCATTTTTTTATCAGCTTGACTAAACCACATCCCAACTTTACCTCATGTCCTATGAAAAACCCGTTGTTGTTCCTTATCTTTTCACTGTGTCACTACGAATCATGTCGATGCTCCCATTCCATTTAAGACTTGACATGAGGTTTTCTTCCACATCCCACAATGATACATGCAAAAATTCCAATCCTTACCAACACTCCAATCTCAACTCTTCATTATATGATCCAAGATTTAGAGCCAAGCCTTAAGTTGAGGAGCTAGGCATTTATCCCTTTCTTGTTAATCCTTATTGTTATAAGCATGAAGGCATTAAATTCTCAAAACCATGCTCTATCGCCTATAGCCTTATTCAGGTTATGCCCATATACTTTGAAAGCCAAATTTATGATCCAAGAAGATTCAAGTTTCATTTAACTTACTTCATGGCCTAGATGTGTTTGATGAACCTGGATATATGGGGTCCATGTTGACCTTTATGGATCTAGGTGGTGGTGACTTATTCAAGTGCCAAATGTCATATTGGCATTTTTGTCTCAAAAGTGGGAGCCACACTAGAATTACACTTCACTTTATTTTATCCAGCAACCTAGGATTTCTGATAAACACTTGCTAAAATTCTCTTCATTGAACAAGATGTGAAATTAGTTTATATGGCTTCATTTGACAAAATTATTCATCAATCATATTTACGTCTTTTTCAACTGATGGGTTTGTTTATAGAATAAATCTTAGTACTATGATGCAAGCTAGGTATGTCTTCATTGTTCCCATATATTTATCTAAATATACCCATTCTGCTTACACTTTCTGTCATGGACTTAAGTGACTTTAGAAATCCTATTGAAAATAGGATCTATACACCTTGACCCTTAGTAGAATTAATACCAATGGCTTTAGTATCAAAATCAAATGTATAAGATCACCCCACTATTTTATGCTCAACTCTATTGATGTTGGACATGATGTTTTCATTGATTGGCACATGTGATTAACCTTGGAGAGTAATGTATAGTCATTAATGTCAAGAGCAATATCAAGTTGGGTTTTTAGGTCATTGTTAGAGAACCATCACAATAGTAGAATAATTAAAGAGTCCTTAAAAACAATATGACTAAATCTAGTATTTGAATGCTTTAGTGTCCTATTGGTTGAAAGAAATTTCTTTACAAGATATCAAGCCATATGTCCATGTAAACTACATATTTTGATGACCGTGAAAAAGACCTTTGAAATGGTATATGATAGTCCAAAATAATTCTATAGGTTGAAGAGATGATGCAGGTTGAAGTTGAGAGCTTAAAATTTGTTGAAGAATTTGAGAAGTTCGATCTCGTTGGAAGGTAGATAAGAATTATGCATAAAAAAAAGTCTAAGTCTTACATCTGTTGAGGGTATCTTAGTTGTTCTATGTATTATAGTTGTTTCAAAAATCAAGTTGTGCACGAGCTTAGGTGTTCAAGATGTTCCTCTCTAGTGAAACTATGAGGAAAGCTCTAAACCCAAGCTTCTTCTTATCGATACACGTTGAAGATATGGCAGAAGTACATGGTATGTGAGGTGGCACTAACTAGGCATGGATGATGGCATAACAATTTGTGCAATTGGTATGTGGTAGTTAGTTTTCGAGTTTTTAAATGGACAAGTGACTATATTTTCATTAGACATGTGGCACAACTTGATGGTATCTGGGGCGCAAGGATGACGCAAACTTGTAAATAGCATATGATGTGTCAAAATATCAAGCTTTTTGGTAAAGTGTTTTGTTTGGAGCTGATTTTATTCTTATAGAGCTTCCAAATTTCTATGGGAATCAGATGCCTAAATGAAATCAATAAATTGTTTAGAGGAGTTAGTACCTGGTCTGAGAGATATTAAGATTGTTGCAATTTTCGGTACAGAAGTGGCCATGGGGGCTTCGTAAAATTTCTAATTCATGGATATATATCTTATCATGGGATTACTAATGTAGGCCTCTCTGCTATTGGAATTGAAATCTTGGGAACTACCCATTACTAGGTGATTTAGGGTTGCATACAATAGAAAAGTGTTATAATTTATTGGAGAAAGATGATTTGCACCAGTGCCTATGGATCAAAGAAAAAGGACCAAAATATATTGGGGTAAAATTTCCAACCTTGTTAACCCCTAACCTAGAATCATGTCCCCTAGTGGGAAAAAGTACCTAAAAGTAATTGGACAAAAGTGTGTCTAACCAATGATATTCAGTTGAATACCAAAATGTTGATGAAGTTAAATATACGTGCTCTAAGATTTATTGGTATTACTATTGATGTAGCTGGAGTTGGTCATTATGGTAAGCTTGAATATGGTCAAATAAAGCTACAATTTTGTTGTAGGCGAAACCAAACAATCTCTATCTTTTACTTATTTATTTCAAATAATGGGAACCCTTTCCATAGATCTTTGGCTAAATCTCCTTTCAATATTTTATTTTGGTTAAGTGTGCTATAATTTTTCCACTTTTTCAATTTCCTTGAATTTCTATTTTGATTGGCTCATCGAGTTCAACTTTTCACTAGCTTTCCATCGGTACTTGTGTCATCTCATTTGGTTACTCGGTTTGAAAATGATGTTCACTCAAAGTTCAATCATTTTTACCACCTTGGTTAAAAAATGTACAATATATATTATTTTAATTTTTGTAAATAAATTAGTAATGGATTGTAAATATTAATTCCTAGTCAATTTTCACTAAATTTTTCATTTTTTACTAACGGTCTTACACAGACACCCAGCAAAATTGTAGAACAATTAGATAATGTGCTTTCAGGATCTTAGTAATTTATTCCAATTCCTAATTTAAAAAAGTTATGTGACCCGAAATACCAAAATTGCAAAGTGGTGGTAGTTCATTTTCTATGATTTTTAATATATATCACATTCATCTTCTTCTTAGGGCAGTAACTCTCTTAAGTAGTCTTAACTGACCCTTTATCCTTTATTCTTAGAGAAGAACTCTGCTCTTATTATGATAATTCAAGATACTGACTTTTGATGTATATTTATTATCTCTCTCTCTCTGTTGAACTATTGAAGAACATATAAGAATAATTGATCAAGGGTTTCCCCACATTGGGGTTTTTCGTTGGCTAGCACCACGTCTTGTGTCCTCTTGTCTTGGCTTGTCTTCTGTGGTTTATGTTTATGTTCTTTTTTCCTTTTACTATCATGTTAAATGTGATTGCTAACTTGCAATTGATATTGAGTTAATGTTAAAAATTGAAGTAAATTGCTCTCAACATAGAACATACCTAAAATTAACATGGTATCACAGGTGAGGTGAAGACAAAGCCCAAGAAAGAATGAAAGAGAAATCAATGAAGACAGTTGGAAAGGACGAAAAGGCTCAATGGGTTCTTCATCCCTCTTCAAATTCACCAAAGGTAAATTCGAAGGAGAGAATATTATCCGCATGGTGCAACAAAAGGTTGGTTTTTAAGAAACTTGTTAAATGCAATTTCTATGAAGGTAAAATGATTATTTAACTTTTGTTACTTGGAATATTATTACAATCCTTTTTCAATTTTTTGCATGAAAAAATACATTTCAAATCCTGCCCTTGATTAGCCATGATCAGGTATTACTTTTGGCCTTAGTTTAGTCAAAGAACAATTTTGTTTTTTCAAAATAGGCTTATGTATGTGGATTTTTTCTCATCTAAAAGTAAGAATTATGCATCTTCTGAACAATTTGTTTTGAAGAGTTATAAAAAAATGTTATGTCACTTAGATACGATCTTCTTAAGATGTTTTTCCACTTTGAGTGATATATATCTTTGTACCTATGGTTTTTAAGTATATGTCATGCTGTATGAGGTTTTTGCTTCATATTTTAACAAGTAGATGTGAATTTGTGAGTATATATGTTAAAAAACAATTGTACTTTTGTTTTGAGGTACTTATATTTGTGTTTACGATATAATTTTATTTTAAACAAATAACACACACACACACATAATTCATGATTTCCTGCAAGTGATGTTTGGAGATAGAGGATTTTTTACTGGTTGTTCCTGTTTCTAATAAGGAGAATACAAAATGTGTGTGGGTTGATGAAGATGATAAAGATGAAGAAGTAAAAGAGTTTTGTGAGTATGAAGATAATCTTGCCCCATCAGGATGTCTCATAGCTCTCTTTGCAGGATTAATTTTACATGCTGATAAATGTTGGTGGATTAATACTTTCACTATATTATGAGACAAGTGGCTTTGACCAATAAACCTATTAAGTAGGTTACTTTTCGTATTGAGAATTATTATGAATAAAATTAGCTACTAATATAATAGATATAGCTGAAAATTTGGGAAAATTTGAGATGGGAATGAGAAAAAATATATTTTCAAAAGTAGTTGACAATATTCTTCAAACCATGAGCGAACCCACTTCCATCCCAGGAAATCCTAATTTCTTCCTATTGAAATGGAGTTGTTGGATTCTCTTGACCTATTGAGGAGTACTTAGCTATATAATATTTGTGCCATCAATGGGTTCTAGGTCATGTGTATGTGTTTTTTGTTCCTTTGTGTGATTGCAGTCGATTGTGTCTGTTGCACCATTGGAGTTAAGAATCACAAAAGGTAGTCATGAAAGCATGGTAACCTAGAAACCTGTCAAATGATGTGCAAAACTAACATGAAGGATACAACAAAATTTATTGTACAACCTATGATAATCATCACAATAAAACTGGAGGTCATTTCTCTTGCATAAGAGAGTTTATAAGTCATGCAGTAATAGCGATGACATCCATGTCAGGACAAGGGTAATCATTATCTTTAAGGTTGGTTTCTAACCTTCCACAATCTGCTTAGGTCTTGTGATGATAGATTCCCTTGCATAATTTCCTTGGTTAGGCTCTAGAGGATTCCCAACACATAAAATATTGCGTTCTATCATCATGATATTTTTATTTTGTTCGACAAGAAGATGAGGATAACTATTACACTTCTTTGCACTATTTGATAAAATTGTACCTGAGATGACTTTCAGATATTCTGGAGTGGTACAAGTAATATGGGGAGTAGGAAGTTAATCTTCTTCTCATGCTATCAGTAACATCACCCAAAAACTAATACACCGTAAGTGTATAAGGAGAGAGTGAACTATGGTAGATTAGGGTTTTTCCAGCCCCTACAATGGCAAACTTGCTCAGACCGTGGTGCATCTGCAACAGTTACTTTGCACCACTAACAATAACATACGACAACGAATATCACACTCATCATGGATTACCTTCTGGGGGGGGACTCAGAGCCTTTCCCCAATGCTCATAGAGAATCGTAGACTCAGAATGGAAATGAAGGGACATCAGTATTGGATCATACTACCATTAGGACAAAGTAGGCAAACCAGATAAAGCAAGGCAAACAGAAGAGGCCACTGGAAGCAACAGAAACAAACTAGAATACACAGATAGATAATGCAGGAAACGATGAGTTTCCGAAAGCAACCTTAGCAACCTACAAACCTGTTGCAGCAGAAAGACCAAAGATTGAACGACCAAGTCAAAGGATCAACACCCAAATCCTGTTCATAAGGATCATGCTTTAATCAGGAAATTTATTAGCTTCTAGCCCACGGAGAAAGCTCTATAGGGATGGATTGCATCCAAATGGAAACCGAAAGGGCACATTAGCCTACAGCTGGGACCAAGATGTTTCTTCACGATGGTATTTAATTGCGTAAAAGACTAGAATAGGCTAATAGATGGTGGACCATATTTCTTCAATGCTGCGGTTCTATACATTTTTGGAAATATGACATAGGTTGGCTCAACTTTGGCTCGATGACATAAGTGTTGTCCTTGATGGAAACTCTCTCAAATGGCGGAATCATAGTTCAGGCTCTTAGAATGAAATAAAATGAAGTACCCGCAGGTGTAGCGAACAAAAGGTGTGGACATACGCAGGTGCGCCGAACAAAAGTTGCGGTCATGTACACAGGTTCTCCAAACAAAAAGTGCGGATGTAAAGTACATGCACTTTCATGCAGAGAAAAGTGTGCACACGGGAAATCTTATGGCTGGTCCATGGTATTTAGTCTGACATTTTTGATCCGATGGTTTTGGTCCGTGGTTTTGCATCTAAAGTATTGAACCCAGGTATTGGGTCCTTAGTATTGGATCTCTATGGTTTTGGACCATGGATTGAGTAAGGCCTAATCTATAAAAAGGAAAGGAGATCATTTGGCCTGAGCACCAAGGTGTTGAATATCTTAAGAAGAGCAAGATCTAAAATTCTGTGATCGGTTGGTGAGTTATAGCTAGACCTAAATCAAGGAGAAACCTGAGCATTACAAGACGGATCTACTGATGGTTAGAGATCTCTTTGGTGCAAGACCAGATTTGTAAATTTGATAGTCTGGGGTATAATTTGAAGTTTGAAAAATTATCTATACCCGTAGGTCTGACACAGCATAGGCACGAAGATCCGCAGGCTCGACACAGCTTAGGTGCGGATACCTGCAGGTCTGAGACAGTGCAGCCGCGAAGATCTGCACGATCGTCACAGTGCTGGCGTGGATATCTGTAGGTTTTACATAGCACAGATGCGAAGTTCATAGGACAAACATAGTGGAGGTGCAGATACCCACAGGTTGGCCACAGAGAAGGCGTGGATGTACACAGGTTTCTATTGGTGAAGTTCCAGACTTTTTCCTTGAAATATGTTTTAGCTTCTTTTGTCTATTTCTGCAGTGTTTAGGGTTCTGACTTGGTGTTTGGTTACTGGTACTGTGTTTTGAGAAGTTATTGTTTCAGTAATTGTACAAGGAAGTTGGTTGATTGTAGATCTATTTGATGTTTGATTCATATTCATGGATCCAGTTTGAAAATTTATGAAACGTGGTCCCGAGAAGAAAAGAGAAGCTTTCTGTAGGTTAGCACCTACTTACTAGTACCTCAGCTAGTACAAGAGCTAAGGAGGTTATAGCTCCCTTATAGAAGAGTGTGGAGAATGAGAGAAGGTTGTAGCCTTCTGCAGGTTGAAGCCTACGTGCTGGTATAAGACTGCACCAGTACAGAATCATTGTAAAAGGAAGATTCTAATTGAAAGAAGATAGAGACATATCGCAGCAAGTGGTTTTCACCCACATTGGGTTTCCACCTTATATCTTGTGTTCCTTTGTGTGATTTTTTGCTCTACTTTTTTGTTCCTGCTTACTGTTATATGGTTTTGACACATAGACTAATGATCAATAGTTAGATCTGCTAATCTTTATATAAGTTGAAAAATAATTTGATAATATTGATTCAACCCCCCTCTTAGTATTATTTTCAACAATTGGTATCAGAGCGGGTCCTTCATGAAAAGCTTGATCGCTTGAAGGAAGATCTATCATCATGAGCAACTACGAAAAGGAAGCATCTATCAGTCCACCGATTTTTTATGGGAGCAACTTTGTCTATTGGAAGGTAAAAATCACTGCTTATCTTCAATCTCTCGGTACAGAAGTTTGGGATATTGTGGAAACAGGAGACACATTTCCATCAGCAACTCCTATAGATGCAGCTAGTAAGAAGCAGTATGAAGCAAATGAAAAAGTTGTCAATACTCTATTAGGAAGTATATCTCAATCAAAATTCGTCAAGGTTATGCAGCTCAAAAGCGCAAAAGAAATATGGGACAAGATCGTTCTGAGCTATGAAGGAGATGAACAGGTAAAACGAGCAAAATTACAAGCTCTTAGAATTCAATATGAAAGTCTCAGAATGCATAATGATGAAAGTGTGGCTAGCTATTTCCTACGTATAGATGAGATCGTAAATTGTATGAAAAACTTGGGTGAAGAAATAAAAGAAGTTGTTTTGGTTGAAAATGTTCTAAGATCTTTGTCTCCTAAGTTTGATTCAAAAGTTTGTACCATAGAAGAAAATCAGAATCTACAGAGCCTTACCATGTCACAGCTGCATGGAATTCTAATTTCTTACGAAATGAGAAAAGGAGGACCATCAGATAGGAGAGAAGTTTCATTCAAGGCTTCAAGGAAAAGGAGACTACTATGAGTCTGGACTTATGTTAGAAGAAGAGGCAGAATCAAATTTTGTTAAGAACCTTCAATGGGGAACTGGAAGATTCAGAGTTAAGCTACCTTTCAAGTTCTTTTCTTGTGGCAGAGTCGGTCATTACACTACAAAATGTCCTCACAAAGATAAACCAGACAAAGGTAAGGAACCTGTTAGATGGAACAGAAAACAGAATGTAAATAAGAAGAGCTATTACACGCATGAAGATAGTGATGAATTGTCAAATAGTGATGGAGATGAACAAGGTAATGATGATAGACTTTTGATGGCTTTTGAAGATGATGATTTCTTTGATGCTATAAATGAAGAAGGTGTTTATGAAGAAATTTCAAAACTTAAAGTTTGTTTAGAGGAAAAGAAAATGATTATAGATACTCTAACATTCCAACTTGCTAAAAAAGATAAACACAATGAAGAGTTAGAATGTGAAATTGTGGGACTTAGAAAAGAAATTGAGAAAACAAAAGCCCTTAATCTCAAATTTTCTAAAGGATCTGAAACTCTAGATGAGCTTATCAAAGTGCAACATTTTCCTCAAACCAAGACTGGTCTCGGATATTCCAAAGAGGCATCTCAAGCTCAGAAGCAAGCACAAAAGCCACCCACCTCCAAAAGTTATCTTGATGCAGCAAGGAGAAGTGAACAAATTGACAATCGACATCAAAAGCATAATGCAGATCACCAGGTAAATCGGGGGCAATCTACGTCAAGGATGAACATAAGCCTCAACTGAACATAGGTAAATCATTCTCATATTGGCTCAAGAATGGATGGTAACTACATTCATATGGTGGGTAGATTTGATAATCGTAGGAATTTCTTCAATGGCCAATGTTTCTCTTGTCATAAATTTGGTCATGAAGCTGCTCAGTGTGTTCCCTACAAGAACATCATGACTAGGGAAGCTAAAAAACAAAGGAGTATGACAGGAATCATAAAAAGAACCTACAATAACTTCTCTTCTCTTGAAAGTGAAATAGAATGTTCTATCCGTAACAACTTCAGTCATGAAGATTCGGAATGCAGAAGCAGGTTTCGGAAAACAACTCAAAAGGAGCAAGCCTCATTGAATTCCAAAACATGGAAAAAGGAAGAAATGCACCCGGAAAGATGTGGGATAGCCCTATATGTAGAAGGACAGGAAAATCAATGGTACATCGACAGTGGGTTCTCGAAACATATGACAGGTAGTAAAGAAAAACCTCAGTCATATAGTGCCTTAGAAAAGGAAAATAAGGTCTCATTTGGAAATGACACCCCTGCCTTCATAAAAGGTAAAGGCTTTGTACGTTTGAAAGAATAGGTCAAGGCTGGTAATGTTACGTATTTTGATGGCTTAAAGCATAATCTATTAAGTGTCAGTCAGATGTGTGATCAAGGAACTCAAGTAATATTTCAATCAAATGAATGTATTGTTCATGAGCTTGATATAGGAAAGATAGTGATAAGAGGCATAAGAACTCCAAATAACTTATACGTACTCAAGGGAGAGCCACAACAATGATATTTAAGCAATAATGATGAACATTGGCTATGTCACAGAAGACTAGGGCATCTTAGCTCCTCTCAGATAAGGAAAGCATGCAAATATCAGGAAGTTCGTGATCTTCCTGACATCAGAATTCTAGAAAATACAATATGCAAATCATGTCAATTTGGTAAGAAAACCAGAACTAATTTCCTCGAGAAGGAAGGATCAGCTAGCAGGCCACTTGAACTTATTCACACTGATATATGTGGTCCAACTAGGAAGAGATCACCTCGAGGAGAAGAGTATTTCATATTTTTCATTGATGACTTTTCAAGGATGTGTTGGATAGGACTCATGAAGTATAAAGATGAAGCTTTCTAAAAGTTCAAGTCATTCAAAGCCTTGGTTGAAAACGAATCAGATCGCAGAATCAAATGCCTCAGATTTGATTGAGGAGGGGACTTTACCTCAGATGAATTTTTCGATTTTTGTGAAGAACATGGAATAAGAAGGGAATTTTCTGTTGCAAGGACTCCTCAGCAAAATTGAGTTGTGGAAAGGATGAAAAGAACAGTTCAACAAATGGCTCGTGCTATGCTTGATGAGTCTAGAACTCCCGCAACCTTATGGGGTGAAGCCACATTTGTTGTTGTTACTATTCTCAACAAGACAAACGTCCAGGTAAATAGCACTCAGACTCCTCATGAACTTTGGTATGGTAAGACTCCCACGGTAAAATACTTCAAAATTTTTGGAAGCAAATGCTACATTAAAAGGACTGATGAAAATCTTGGCTAGTTTGAACCTAGACCAGATGAAGGCATTTTACATGGCTACTCTCCCCACAGCAAAGCTTACAAATGTTACAACAAAATACTTGGTAAAATTGTTGAAAGCATTGATGTAGTGGTTGATGAAAATGGAAACACTCCTAGGCAGGTAAAATCTGAAGATTTAGAAGAAGACTATCCGTCGACATCAAATCAGATTCATGACAAAGAAGAAACCCATGAGGCACTAGAAGAATAGATAAGGAGAGAAGAAAAGACTCCATCCAGATATGTTCAGAAGAATCATCCAGAATCTTAAATTTTGGGGCAGAAAGAGGTAGGTGTACAAACAAGAAGAACCATTTCAGAAGCTTCAAGCTATCTAGCATTACTCTCCTCCACTGAACCGTAAAACGCAAGAGAGGCTTGCAAGGATGAATGGTGGGTCAAGGCCATGGAAGAAGAACTTGAGCAGATTGAAAAGAATAACACTTGGGAGTTGGTTCCTAGACCAAAAGATAAGAATGTCATAGGGACAAAGTGGATTTTCGAAAATAAGCTAAATGAAAATGGGGATGTGGTTAGAAACAAGGCAAGACTTGTTTGTAAAGGATATGTGCAACAAGAAGGAGTAGACTTTGAAGAATATTTTGCTCCAGCTGCCAGACTTGAGGCCATAAGAATGTTCCTTGCTCTCTCTAGCTTTCAGAAGTTCAAAGTATTTCAGGTGGACGTAAAATCTGCCTTTCTGAATGGAGACTTAAATGAAGAAGTATATATTGAACAACCGGATGGGATTATTCTTGGAAATGATCCAAAACTTGTATGCAAGCTAAAAAAGGCACTCTATGGCCTTAAATAGGCACCAAGGGTGTGGTATTATCGGTTGGATAAGTACCTCCATCAACAAGGTTTTATAAAAGGATCAACTGATATTAATCTGTATATAAAAATTGACAATGATAAGTTGTTGATACTGGTTGTGTATGTTGATGATATCATCTTTGGTAGCAATGAAGAAGACATGAGTCAAAAATTTTCCTTGGTGATGCAGAAAGAGTTTGAAATGTCCATGCTTGGTGAGCTCACATATTTTCTTGGTTTACAAGTCCAACAAAACAAAGATGGAATATTTCTAAGTCAAACCAAATATCTCAAGCCGATCTCGAAGAAATATGGGATGGAGGATTCGAAACCAATATGTACCCCTAAGGTGACAAGATGCAGCCTCAGCGCAAATGATGAATCGGCAACAGTACATCAACCAACCTATAGATCCATGATTGGTAGTTTGCTCTATCTAACAGGTACCCGACTAGACATTAGGCATGCAGTGGGTATAGTTGGAAGGTTTCAGGCAAATCCAAAGAAAACTCATCTTCAGGTAGTTAAGAGAATTTTCAAGTATCTTCAAGGAACTCAAAACTATGGCTTATGGTATCCTAGAGTTACAGATCTCACACTTCATGCATACACAGATGCAGATTGGGTAGGAAGCGTGGAGATAGGAAAAGCACTAGTGATGGTGCATTCTTTAGGGGTCTTAGATTAGTATCTTGGTTTATCAAGAAAAAAAGTTCTATTGCATTATCTAAAACTGAAGTAGAATATGTAGCTGTTGCATCTTACTGCACACAACTCCTTTGGATGATACAAACATTGCAAGATCTTCAAATCACCCGCACTCCACCTATCTCTATTTTTTGTGACAATACAAGTGCAATCAATCTTTCAAAGAATCGTGTCATGCATTCAAAGACTAAGCACATACCGATCAAGTATCATTTTCTCCAAGAACAAGTGCTTGAACAAAAGGTCAAATTGGAGTATGTTCCCTCTAAGGAACAAGTTGCTGATATTCTCACCGAACCACTGCCCAGGGAGACCTTTGAATACATCAGACAAAAGCTGGGGGTAGTTGATGCATCATCTTGTTGTTGAATCTTATATGTTTAAGAGATTGCTAGTTGTACGTGAGTTTCATATGGGGTATACGTGTACATATGCTGGTTTATGTGGGTACAGTCGAATTGAAGAAGAGCAAGGATGAAGAGTCCGATATGGGTCTATCAGAGACAATCTGGCACAGGTTCAGGGGGAGCATATATTCTTCTAATAATGCATTGCTGGCATTATCATAGAATATCTTGGCTCAATTCTTCAGTTTTCTTGATTTCAGGAGGAGCAAGTGCAGAAGGAGAACATGGATACTGATCTGAATAGTGCTTGACAAATGCTGCTGATATTTTGTCTCTATCTTTCTTTTTTCAAGGTCATGTAATGGCTTATCTTGGTTTCCCCACTATGCCTAGGATGGATAAAGTCATATGCCTATTATATCATGTATCCCCACTTGGTTGGGAGTCGTATGTATGAGTATTTGGTGATAGGAAGGCCAGTTATAATGTATAAAGTCATATCTCTTTTGTAGAACATCTTCTTGCAGATCTTGCCTATATGTCAGGGGGAGCTTGGACAGCACAGCAGAGCAGAGATTTCAGCATGCACTCACGGGGAGCATAGACCTTTTCCCTTGATGTCAAAGGGGGAGAAAAGAGTTTGAGTGACTTTGGGTTGCCATCAAGTCCAAAGGGGGAGATTGTTGGCATTATGACACAGGCTGGCTCAGGTTTGGCTTAATGACAGGAGTGTTGTCCTTGATGGCAACTCTCTCAAATCGCAGAATCACAGTTCAGGCTCTCAGAATGAAAGAAAATGAAGTACCCGCAGGTGTAGCAAACAAAAGGTTCAGACATACGTAGTTGCGTCGAACAAAAGCTACGGTCATGTACGCAAGTTCTCTGAACAAAAAGTGCGAACGTAAAGTACACGCACTTTGATGCAGAGAAAAGCGCGCATGTGGGAAATCTTATGGTTGGTCCATGGTGTTTAGTCCGACATTTTTATCCTATGGTTTTGGTTCGTGGTTTTGCATCTAAAGTATTGAACCTAGGTATTGGGTCCATAGTATTGGATCTCTATGGTTTTGGACCATGGTTTCAGTAAGGCCTAGTCTATAAAAAGGAAAGGAGATCATTTGGCTTGAGCACCCAGGTGTTGAATATCTTAAGAAGAGCAAGATATGAAATTTTGTGATCGGTTGGTGAGTTATAGTTGGACCTAAATCAAGGAGAAACCTGAGCATTACAAGACAGATCTACTGATGGGTCAATATATGTTTGGCGCAAGATCAAATCTCTAAAGCTGATAATCTCGGGTATAATTTGAAGTCTGAATAATTATCTATACCTGCAGGTCTGACACAACGTAGGCGCGGAGATCCGTAGGCTCAACACAACGCAGGCGCGGATACCCGAAGGTCAGAGACAGTGCAGGCACGGAGATCTGCAGGATCGTCACAGTCCTAGCATGGATATCCGCAGGTTTTACATAGCGCAAACATGAAGTTCGCAGGACCAACATAGTGGAGGTTCAGATACCCGCATGTTGGCCACAGAGAAGGTGCGAACGTACATAGCTTTCTATTGGTGAAGTTGCGGACTTTTTCCTTGAAATATGTTTTAGCTGCTTTTTTCTATTTCTGCAATGTTCAGGGTTCTAACTTGGTGTCTAGTTACTGTTACCGTGTTCTGAGAAGTTATTGTTTCAGTAATTTTACAAGGAAGTTGGTTGATTGCAGATCCATTTGATGTTTGATTGATATTCATGGATCCAGTTTGAAAATTTATGAAACATGGTCCTGAGAAGAAAAGAGAAGTTTTTTGTAGGTCAGCTCCTACGTACTAGTACCTCAGCTAGTACAAGAGCTAAGGGGGTTGTAGCTACCTTCCAGAAGAGTGTGGAGAATGAGAGAAGGTTGTAGCCTTCTGTAGGTTGAAGCCTGCGTGCTGGTATAAGACTGCACCAGTACATAATCATTGTAAAATGAAGTTTCTAATTGAAAGAAGATAGAGACATATTGGAGCATGTGGTTTTCACCCACATTGGGTTTCCGCCTTATATGTTGTGTTCCTTTGTGTGATTATCTTCTCTACTTTTCTATTCTTGCTTACTATTATATGGTTCTGACACACAGACTAATGATCAATATCTGAAGAATAAATTAAATTATAAGTCAGGAAGGCATACACAAGTTTCATTAGTTAGATCTGCTAATCTTTATATAAGTTGAAAAAGAATTTGATAATACTTATTCACCGCCCCTCTCAGTATTATTTTCAATTGGCTTGGGGGAGCTCATAAAAATTGTAGAAGAGGCCACAGGAAGCAACGGAAACAAACCAGAATACACAGATATGTAATGTAGGAAATGATGAGGTTCGTAAAGCAACCTTAGCAACCTGCAAACCTATTGCAGCAGAAAGACCAAAGATTGAACTTCCAAGTCAAAGGATCAACACCCAAATCCTGTTCATGAAGGATCATGCTTTAGTCAGGAAATTTATTGGCTTCTGGCCCATGGAGAAGCTCTGCAAGGATGGATTGCATCCAAATGGAAACCAAAAGGGCACATTACCCTGCAGCTGGGACCAAGAGGTTTCTTCACGATAGTCTTTAACTGCATAGAAGACCGAAATAGGGTAATAGGTGGTGAACCATATTTCTTCAATGCTGTGGGTTTGTACATGAGAGTCTGGATTCAGAGATTCAACCTGGACAAAGAGGATTTAAGCAGACATTGGAAATGGATTGGGGGAGTTCTTAAAAATTTTAGAAGAGGCCACAGGAAGCAATGAAAATGAACCAGAATACGCAGATAGATAATGCAGGAAACAATGAGGTTCCTAAAGCAACCTTAACAACCTACAAACCTGTTGCAGCAGAAAGACCAAAGATTGAACTACCAAGTCAAAGGATCAACACCAAAATCTTGTTCATGAAGGATCATCCTTTAATCAGGAAATTTTTTGGCTTCTGGCCCACAGAGAAAGCTCTGTAGGGATAGATTTCATCCAAATGGAAACCAAAAGGGCACATTACCCTGCAGCTGGGACCAACAGGTTTCTTCATGATGGTCTTTAACTACATAGAAGACCGGAATAGGGTAATAGATGGTGGACCATATTTATTCAATGTTGTGGGTTTGTACATGAGAGACTGGAATAAGAGATTCAACCCGGACAAAGAGTATTTAAGCTGGGCACGAGTATGGATACATCTATACTCCCTTCCTCTAGAGTATTGGGATGAAGATTCTCTACAAGACATTGGAAATGGCTTGGGGGAGTTCATAAAAATTGTGGAAGAGAAAAAACTCAGAAGATACATTTCCTATGCTCGCATTTGTGTCTACATGCATCTCAACAAAGCTCTTCCAGACATGGTAAGTCTATATCATGATGATTTTGAGTGGATTCAACCAATATATTATGAACATGTCTCATTCAGATGTAGAAAATGTCATGCCCATGGCCATCTCTTTTGTGACTACTCGTTAAATGTAAAACCCCCAACTTATACCTCCTCAGAAAAACTTGATTATGAAGGATTCACCAAGGTAAACAATCGAAAAAAGAATCACAAAAAGCCTACTTCATATCCTAAAAATCCTCTTGTCAATACCTCAATGCCCTCTACTAGCAATAGCTTCAACATTTTGGCTCATCCTACATCACTAGACTCTAAGCCCCCCACACCCTCCATAGAGCCACTTAAGTCTCCTTATAAATTTAATCCCACAAACTCAAGGCATGTTCAAAAGCCCTCCCAGACCAAAGAATTCACCACCACCATTCCTAATGTGACTCCAATATGGAAACCTTTTGGTATGGAAATTGACACCTTTCAACAAGAACCCAATGCGTCTATGGAAGATTTGGTGGAAAGAAGTAAGCCCGAGCATATGGAAGAAGAGCTTGAAAGTATAGACATAGCTGATCTGGACATATTGGGCCTAGAGAAAGCTTGCAGGAACAGAGAATTTGACAAAATCACAAATAGACAACTCGAAAGTTTGGAAGTTATTCATTCTAGAGCACATCAACAAAGATCTCTAGGTATTCAACCAGGGAGTCAATGGAATGGGAAAAATATTTCTAAAGACACCTAGAAATGAGGAAGAAAGACAGACCTACAAAGAACCATTTGTATTGGGAAAATGTTGGTGGACTTAAGAAAATATTCCAAGCTAACAAAGTATTATCATCCCATCCCCGATACTGAATTATGAAGCTCATATCTTGGAACACAAGAGGGTTAAATAGCCTCGGAAGTATAGGATGATAAAAAATATGATACAGTAGGGGAAACATCAAATTTTATTCATGCAAGAGACAAAATTTAATTCTATCACACTTAGCCAAACTCTCTCCAAAGTTTAGCCAGGCAGTCAATCAGTCGCCATGGATGTCTTGGGAGCATCAGGAGGACTAGCAATAGCATGGGATGAATGAGCTATCACGCTCACTAACATCCATGTGAATCATCATTTCATTCAAGCTACCTTCCATATTACAAGCATCAATGTACATGGTCATCTTACCAATGTCTACTTTCCCTAGGAAGAAGTGAATACGTTAGCAATTCTGAATACGTTAACTTTGCTCAACTCTACCAGAATTTATCTGCTCTAGATAACATGAGGTGACCTCAACATGATTACTAAACTGGAGGTAGAAACAAACTGGATAGTGAAATTACCCACTTAAAGAATTTCATACAAAACAACTGGCTTATTGATATGCCATTCAATAATGGCATATACACATGGAATAATAAGAGAGTCAGTACCCAACATATTGCTTCCCGTCTTCACAAATTCTTGCTTTCCGACAATTCTTTCCATCTTGGAGGAGATCTTTCTGCCTCAATCTTACCTCTGTCTCGCTCAGATCATTGGCCCATCTCGCTTCAATGGAAAAGACCTGTGAACAACACTCAAAGACCCTTTCACTTTGAAGACTTTTGGCTAATGTGTCCAGACTTCTGTAATATGGTCCAATCAACATGGAAAATATTTAGTCCCTGAGAAGCTAAAAAAATGTTTCAATTCCAACAAAAACTTAAACATCTTAAATAGAACATCAAGTGGTGGAACCAATTGACCTTTGCGAACATCTTTCAAGCTCAGAATTCTTTAGCTTAGGAATGAAAAGAATCTTATAGACAATAATTACTAAAGGAAGAACTAAAGCCCTCTTAGAGTAGAAAAATCTCCTTCAGAATCAGATTGCAGAAAGAGAACACCAAGAGGAGATACTCTAGAAACAAAAATCTTGTGTCATATGGCTAAAAGAGGGAGAGCATAATACAATTTTTTTCCACCATACCACTATACAGAGAAGAATGCACAACAATATCACTCATATTCAGAATTAGCAAGAAGAATTATTGGAAAAACATGAGGATATTGAAAAATAGCTTCTTACATATTTCAAAAAAATGCATCAAGAACCACAAGTCAACCAACAACTAGCTATAGAAAAGATTATCCAGAATATCCCTTCAATTATAGCAGAGGAACACAATCAACTACTCCTTCATCTGATACCTCTATAGGAAGTTGAATCAACAATGAAACAACTCAAGGAAGGAAAAGCACTTGGTCCAAATGGTTTTACCTCAAACTTCTTTCATAACTTCTCAGATCTCATTAAAGAAGAAGTTTTGCAGGTAGTAGAAGAATCCTAGACTCTCCACTGGATTCTTCCCTCACTGAATGCGACTTTTATTGCTCTGATCCACAAAGAATATCAATCTATAACTCTGGACAAATTAAGTCCTATCGCACTCTATAATGTTATATACATAATCATATCTAAAGTTATCACTTCCCGCTTGAAGCCACTGCTACCCATGCTCATCTCGCCAGAACAATCGGGATATGTGGAAGGGAGGAAAATCACAGATGGCATCATTCTCACCCATGAGATCATACACTCCTTGAACCATCTCAAAAAAGTAGTTATGATGCTCAAAATTAATCTTTCAAAAGCATTCGATAAGTTAAGTTGGACTTTCATTCAAAAGATGCTAACACCGTTTGGCTTCTCTTCTCCATGGGTTAGATGGGTTATGAGTCTTATATCCTCTACTTTTTTCTCCATTCTCATCAATGGAATTCCTTCCAACCCCTTCCATCCCTTTAGAGGCATCCATTAAGGAGATCACCTTTCACCATTTCTATTTGTCCTAATGGCGGAAGGGCTTGGTCAAATTATCAAACATGCTCTTCAAACTTAGCAGCTCAAAGGAATCTCCTTAACAAATACCCTTGCATTCACTCACCAACAATTTGTGGATGATAATATGTTGTTTGGTCACCACTCGGTTCAAGAGGCCTTAAAATTCAAATCTCTTCTGAATGAGTTCTCTAAAGCATCTAGAGCTAGCATAAATAATGTCAAATCCCAAATATTCTTCTTCCATACACCCACCAGAAATCAATCATCTATAGCTTGTATTCTTGGGTTCTCGATCACCTCTCTCCCTTCTAAATATCTGGGTGTCCCCATGACTGATTCTATTTTAAAGCACTCCTCCTCACAAGTGCTCCTAGAAAAATTTTAAGCTCGCCTTTCCTCCTAGACTTTCAGAGCCCTAAATATGGCTAGTCATCTAGTGTTAGTTAAAGTTGTTCTACAGTACATGCCTCTTTATCTCTTCTATGTTTTGGCAACACCAAAATGGGTGCTTAAGAAAATAAAAAATCTTCAGTGGAATTTTTTATAGGGATCCTTGGTACAAAATAGAGAATGCGCACTAGTTAGATGGGTAATAGTGTGCCTTCCAAAAAATTATGGGGGCACTGGCCTCCGAGACCCTCAACATAGCAATGTTGTTATGAGGGAAAGATTATGATGCAAATGGATCTCTGCTCTGCACAAACCTTGGGCCATCCTCTAGACTGCCAAATGAGTTAATTCGAATCACAAAAATGGAAAAAGGTTCATTAATCTAGAACGTTGCCAGTCAGCACAAAGCTATAATCCAACAACATAGTTTCTGGGAAATAAGGGACAACAACAATGCACGCTTTTGGGGAGACTCCTGGCAGCAAAGACCCAAGCTAAGCAATATGATCAGACCTCAGTTGTTATATACCTAGGGGGATAATATGGGTTACAAAGGGAGGTACCCAAGGGAATAATGTAATAATGGGATGGGCCATAGTAATAAATAAGGTGGTTAACCTGTATCATGTAAGGGACCAGAAGTAGTTAGTAATAATGTAATGGGCCCATGGTATTAGTTCGAGGCAACCATGGTAACGACCCATAGTATTGTATGTATGAGGCCTATATAAGGGTTATAGACTCCACATGGATAGGTGTCGAGGAATTATTGTATGAATAGGCATATGTCTTCTGGAGTGTTCTCCTTCCTTAAGGAGTGAATGTATGGTGTTTCCCTACCTTATGGGTTTGATATCAATAAAGAATCATTTCTATCTATTTATATATTCTTATTTCTTAGGTTTATTTATATTATCTTACATTTTTGGATCAGATCTATAACAAGTGGTATCAGAGCACTTTCTTGGGTAAAAGTGGAGGCTTTTTTTTTTTTTTGCAGGATTTCAGGGGCAGTGAGTTTGCAGATCAGATATATACATTTTGGGGAAAAATATAGAAAATATAATTTCATATCTAGATTCTTTGTGAAAAAATACCTGATTTCAAAAAAAAATCGACTGAATGAGAGTCCGGATGAAGGCGATATCACTGATCTAAAAATCAGTGTTGTTGCAGACATTTTTTCGGGGCAACGAATTGGTGGCACATATCTGTACTTTTTTGTGCACAATATAATTGTAGATCTAATTTTTTTGTGAAAAGATACCTGATTTCAAAAAAAAATTAGTCAAATCGGTGTCCGGATGAGGGAGATATCGCTGATTTAAAATCAACTCTTTTTTCAGAAATTTTGGTGACAGCAGGAGAGTTGTAGCGTAGATCTGAAATTCCAGTGCTTGACTCAAGATTTCTATCACATGGGTAGACGCAGAATGGTTGTTCCATTTCCAAAAATAGGCCATAATAGAGATTCTAAGAAATATTGACAGAATTGTGGCCATTTCAAATTTTCGACAAGTAAGTGATTTTTTCTCAAAACCCTCTTCATGGAAAATTTTACAGGAAAAGATGATAGCCCTACTATTGAAGAATTCATACAGAAAATACAGAGCATATATGGGGCATTTTGGAAGTCCATATTACCAATTGGTTTGAAAGAAGAGGCTGCCATATGGTGGAGCTCACTTGGCATCAAAGACTTGTCCAAATTTTCGAATGAAGAATTGGAAAAACTCCTTATGGAAAAATGGTCTCAGGCTAGAAAAAAAGATAAGGGGAAACATGTGGGGTTATTTTCCACTGGTATATCCTTATTATAGGTTCATGGATTGACTCAAAAGGAGAAGATCATTGTTTCTATAAATCCTAGTTGCAAGCATAATGTTACCAATGTTAATTTGGCAAAAAATTTGCAAGTTCCAGCAAAACACATTGAAAACACACAGGTGGATGATGACGATGTTCAAGTGTATAAGGATTTGAAGATTTCTATGGATAGGTATGTGTTGCATGGTGATTTTTACACTTTAGAGATGGATAATATGGATGTTGTTTTGGGATATCCTTGGATGGAATCGGTGGGTACTATCAATATTACTTCAATATTAATGTGCAGAATAAATTCCTGAAGCTCTGGTATAAAAAGAAGAAAATTACATTATAGGATATTTCAATCAATAAACAGGTAGAATACATGGAGGATGAAGTAAAATATGTTCCACGGACTGACATATCAGATGATGAGCCAATGATGATTGACAATCAAACACAAACAGAGGCTGAAGCAGAAGATGTTACAGGTACTGATACATCATATGAAGGCTCAGTGGTTGAAGTAATATTGGAAGATAAGACACCACAGCAAGCACCCCAACATGCACCAGATAACAATCAGACTCTAGTAAAGGGTGAATTAAAGAAATTGACACCATGGGTTAAAACTTCAACATATCATCACCCACATCACCCCACATGACAGATAGAGCGGAGCGAAGATCCACCTACTACACATCAATAGAAAAGAGCTGCCACGGTCAACTTCCATCTCAAGAGAGCGAGGCACCAACGAGATCAAGGTTTCACCTTTCTCTTGGATAGCTAGATGCATGTGGATGGTACCAGTCGACTACTCTTTTGAGTAGATCTTATTATTTATGTTCTTCCCATGTTTCAGGGAGGAAACATGCTAAGGGCGGTAGAATGTTATATACCTAGGGGGAGATAATATGGGGTACAAAGGGAGGTACCCAAGGGAATAATTTGATAATGGGATGGGCCATAGTAATGAATACAATGGTTAACCCGTATCATGTAAGGGACCACAAGTAGTTAGTAATAATGTAATGGGCCCATGGTATTAGTTCAATGGTATGAGGGAACCATGGTAATGACCCATGGTATTGTATGTATGAGGCCTATATAGAGGCTAGAGACTCCACATGGAGAGGTGTCAAGGATTATTGTATGAACAGGCATATGGCTTGTGGAGTGTTCCCCTTCCTTAAGAAGTGAATGTATGGTGTTGCCCTACCTTAAGGGTTTCATATCAATAAAGAAGAATTTCTATCTATTTTTATCTTTCTTATTTCTTAGGTTTATTTATATTATCTTACATTTTTGGATCAGATCTATAACATCAACATATGAAGGATTGGGAAGAGCCTGAGATGGATAAAGTCAACCAGCATTGGCCGCCCACCCTCGATCAAGGATACATACAATGGCTCTGTGCAACCCACTTCATCAATTAAGGAACAAAGTCTATACATAAGGATTTGGACACAGAGCTCACCAATCAGAAAATTCATTTGTCTGACAAGAAGGATATAATACGTTGGGGGTATAATTCTCGTCATACGTTTACCACACAAGAGGCATACAAACTACTGATTGGCAATCAAACAGTCAAGGATACTCTTTGGGATAAAGTATGGTCACCTAGTATTTGGCCCAAAGTCTCTACTTTCCTGTGGCTATTATGTCAAAAAATAAACCTCACTTGGGACAACTTATGGAAAAGAAGATTCCACGGGCCCGCAATATGCCCCAACTGCAAAGAATAGGAAGAGACCATCCAGCACCTCATGATCACATGCAATTTGACAAGTAGACTATGGGAAAAAGTAAGCTTTAGATGTCAAAAAGAAGAAAGAGTTAAAGAGGACATTACCAACACCATTAGTAATTAGACAACCAATCCGTACAAGAGCAAACTACTAAATTCTTTGTGGAAAATCATCCCAGGTCATCTCATTTGGTCTATATGGAAAGAAAGAAATCGCTACATCTTCAAAGATCAATGTACACCAATAGAGGTCCTATGGAGCAAATTTTGTATTAATCTTCAAGAAACCTTAATGCTCCAAACATGGCATGAAGAGGACTTCCCTACCCTTCCATAGAAGCAAAATATATGGACAAATTGGAATCTTCGAATTAAATAGGTATAGGCGAAACACAAGAAATCATCTTGACATCACCATAATCAAAGCAAATGGATCCCTTTGCCACATAAAATGATTCAATTAAACTTCGATGGGGCCTCCAAAGGCAACCCAGGAAGGGTAAGATATGGAGGAATATTTATGGATCACAAAGGTAAACCTCTATTAATATTCCTAGGCTCAATTGGATGGGATACAAACAATTCTACTGAGCTAGAGGGGTTGTGGCAAGGGCTTCTTCTAGCATAACATCATGGCTTCTTTCCCTTAATAGAAGGAGACTCTCAAATTCTTATCAATATGGCGAAACAAATTCTTTAGCGGATCCCTACACACAACGTGGTTAGTACCTGGAGATTGGCAGAACGTTTAGAGCTCACTGAACAATGGCTCACAACTAATAGAAAAATTACTTTCAAAAATATAAGAATAGAAGGCAACAAAGTGGAAGATCTTCTCGCAAATTTGGGGGTGGATAGTGATTGGACTCTACGCATAGATTAGTTCAACATAATAACAAATGCTTCCCAATTACAGGAATATCATGAACTAGTATAAAACAATGCGGCACTCCCGGATGCGGGTGATTAATTGGAATTTAATGGAGATTAGACATGAGGATGGCAGACGGCTGAGACACATGGCCACCTGCGTCTCCATCCATGCCAATTTATGGTGAGCCACCATCAACCTCCAGGCACCATTAAGTTGGTGCTCAGGTCGAGATGCTAGTGGCAGACTTAAAAATATGGCTTCTACAAGCCTAAATTCCTTCACCCCTTCCCCACTCAATTTCTCTTGGCCCCTTCATGCTATAGAGCTGAGCTCTCACAAGATAATAGGGAGGCGTTGTTGGCTTCTCAGCTGTGTTGATCTAGGGAATGGCTTCCATTTCTCCCATACTCCTCATTATGGTCTAAATTCTTCACAAAATACCATTGTTCCTTGCCTGAATAGCTCTATCAACTCCAGCATAAACTTTTCCTCACCCTCTGTAGTCAGTGCTAATACTATTTTCATTTCGGCCCATACCATTTCCAACCATCCTACCTAGAGAGCCATGAAGCATCTTCGCCACTAGATGCATAGCAAGAGAGGCAACAGTCATGGCCAAAACATTCCCCACTATGCCACCTCCTCCTGAGCTGATGTCCCCTTCTTCCTCCCCTTCGTCTTCTCAATCCAGAGGTCACTTTTCTTCTAGATATCTCAGCACTCGTAGTCGAAGAGATCTAGCCCAAGCATATGGTATGATTAGAAAGAACATAGCAAATCAGACAACTAACTCTCATGCCCCCCCAATCTATTGCACCATTCGACCTGACTCCACTTCCACAGTACCTTGAATTGGCCTGTTGTCATTGCCACTGTCACAGTGACTTTTAGTGAAGAAATTTGATTGCAAGATGAGAAGGATGCTTAGACCCATGACCCAGTCCTAGAGATAGAGGATAACAGTAAGTAGAGAAAGGCAAAGGAGAAGCAAGACATGAGAGGAAGGAAATAGTTGAACAGCAGGTCTGGTTCACCTGGTCACAAATATGGCCATGACAACACTCCGTAGTGTGAGGACATCTCTGGTGGCGAGCTTGAAGATGAAGGTAGTTTGGGTGGCATGAAAGTAGAAGGGAGCATCCCTGGTGGCACATCTGCGATGATGGAGGACCAGGATGAGTAGAGATGTCTCATTGCGGAAGAGTCTCCAATAAGCAACACCTGCCCAAGAGGCTCCATGCAGCCAGATGTACAAGACACCAGATTCTTTTTCAATGATTCATGGGTTTTCTTATGATTTTTCAAACTATGTGGTTAATTTTGGTAAAATTACTATTTACGGTGGTTTTGAACTGGGACCCCTACGTGGGTGTCTTTTTTGGGTTCTTTTGGATTGGTTTCCCCTCAAAGGGTAGTCCCATTTCAGTTTTTATACACTGATCATGACATAACTCTGTTCCGTACTACGAAGGCCGGAGCCTCATTGTATTTTTACTAGTTTTTTAATATAATTAGCATTACTTAGAAAAGGAAAAAAACATCACCCAAAAACTTAAGTAGGTGGCTTAGTGTAGGATCTCCATTTTCACCTTCCAAGACATAAATGAAATTTTGGTTTGCTAGATTTGTTTTAACAAACATTTATTTATTTGTTTCCACATGAATATGCCAATCTATATTCCAATTAATTATCACCAGGTTGACTTGGGAAATTGATAAAGTTAGAATGGTTGTTGAATCATTTCCTTATTTTTCATAAATAAGACACTTGGGTTAGGCTAGACCTAGGTATTGGAGCTTCTAATCCAAGGAAAGGTCACATAGGGCCAAACAATGGGTAAATAAATGCATGATGAGCTCAACGAAAGGCTTTGATAATGACTCCAAGTTTGAAAATCCATTCTTATTCTTGGATTTGAGCCCTCAAACCTTGTCGAGTTTGATATCCAAGATATTCTAAGAAAATAGCCATCTATAGTCCTATTGATGACCTTATATTTCTTAAAAGCTTTGGAAGGTCTCCAAATCCATTTGGCCCTATCACTTGGGTAGGCGACATAACTTCCAATTCATGCTACGAAAATATTTGTTTCCTTTTGAATTGACTCATAAGAGTCTCTAGCCATTCCTACACATTTAGAGAAGAGGGACACAATGAGGAGAATAGTAGAAATAGGTCACATCCAACACTTCATTTCATACCTGGAATTAGGCATCAAGGGGAAATTAGCTTTGTGATCCATTTGTCAATTTTCTTCTCAATTCATTGAATGATCAGAAGCTAGATTTCTTTGGTGGAGTTGTGAAAAGAAAAGGAGACCCCAATAAATTTGGAAGGCTAAATTCAAGTGCATCCTTATATCATCATAGAGTTTGGAATGTCATTTTGGTTCTCTCTATAGCACTGGGTTTTTTCCCTTCATATTGTAGATATCAAGGCTTCACAAAAAATGTAGATACACTGCATTATGTTTTTTATTAGCATGTCATTGTTAAGGATGCTTAAATAGAGTGGTATGCCCTCTCTATTTCATTTGTTTAAGTCGTATCTATTTCATTCATATTGTTTTGCTTCATGTAGACTATGTTTACGTTGTTTAAGATCCAAGATGTTTGCACCATGGTTTAGTGTTAGGTTCGCTAGCTCATGTTATATTATTAGTGCATTCTTTTAAAAAAATTTCTCAAAAAGTCTTGGATCAACATGTTTAAGAAATTTGGATACTATTCCCATTGAAACTTTTTATGCCTTCTTGGTTCTTCTCCATTAGTTCCTCTAGATTTGGACTATTGGCTCGTAAACTCTTTGAGGTATAATAGAATAAACAATATTTTCTTATTTATATTCATAATAGTTAACATTATGTAATGAATTTTCATATATTACACTTATAGTGGTCTCAGGAAATTATGAGATATAGAAATATAGATAAATGTCTTACATATTTCTTGTTTATAATGGTTGTTATAGTTAATTTGGATTTGATAATGATGATCAATTATCAATGGTAATGGAAAGAAGATCTATCTAATAAATGAAACTCGTATGTATTTATTCTCTTAAGATTAAGTTATCTCTAATCATTTATTTTATTTTCTCGGTATCTCAACGTGACATAGTTGCTTATTTTTATCACATATTTCTTGTTGATGTCTAAGTCATTTCCATATCAAAAAATTACAAGATAATATTTAGTACTATTTTCCTATTTTACTACAACAACCTGAAGAAGTGAAATATAACGTACCATTTCCAAAACTCATCTGATTCCGTTTCCATTAATTTATTTTCTAAAAATATTAGATTAATGTTCATTTTTATTGCTGTGAAATGATGCTAGAAGTGTTTTCTTACTATTTATATATCCTTTTTTATTAGTGTCTTCTTTCATTTAGTATTAAACAAAACGTATCATATCTTGTTCATCATGAATTTTGTATCTAGGATGATTCTTTTACCAACCATTTGTGTGCATCTATAGTAAGTTAGTCTAAAGATGTGTTTCTACACATTCTCTTGTTTTCACTAACAATAAACCTCCATACATTTATATTAAATGAAAATTTTCAAACTGTATAACTAGATAAAAAGATCATAATGTATTAACGTGAGCACAACTTTCACTCACTAACCTCTCTGCTAAGGACTAGCCAATAAATTATTCTTTTATTCTGATAAGGACCATTCTTATTATGGTAGGAAATGTAGAAAGTGAATTTTAGTAAACCTTTGAAATTTCTATGTGTGACTAGAACAAAGGATAACTTCATTCTCACCAAATTGAAAATTAATAGTACGAAGGTAAGGGATAGAGTTGTAAGAGATCATTCTTATCCGCTCAAAATGACATTTCTCAACAAGATCTAGCTTTACATTAAATATAATAGCACCTAAATCATAGAAATAAAAACCTCCTAATTATTAGCGCTATGTTAGAACCTCGTTATTAAATTTCATAATGTTCTTCATATTTAACATGCTTTCATCTACATATGCATCGAGCAATGCTCAATTGACCTATTTGGACTATTCACCTCTATTGTTTTCATTGTTGGGATTGGGACACTGAAGGATAATGTAGTCTAATAAGTATAGTTATATCATACTAGAATCCAAAAAATAAATTGTTTAACCCAAATCCATAATGGCCTTCTCTTCCTCCATTGAAGAGCATCCTTCATTTACAAAAGAATGGTTCAAAAGTGATGCACTAGCCCACCTATTCTTTAGATCTTATTGAAATAATTTTTGGATAGAGGAAATATTAAGTTTGAGCCAAAATTCATGCAAACAACTCACACAACTCCTTTGTGTTCTTTAATCCATACATTTATACATCCCTTAAAATGGAACCATTTCAAATCAACCCGTCTTCTGCACAAGAAAAATAGTGGTGAATATTGTAACTCGTGCAATGAACTCACTCTTCTATACTATTGAACCTTACATTCATCATAGTTGTCTAGCTTCGACTATCTTGTCTTTATTGTGAGAACTCCTCCAATTTCACATCCTATAGGGTGTTGTAGGCTAACCTCAATGCATGTAAATTTTCAAATCCATGACGATTTTTATAGAAATAGATTTTCCCACTTTTCTCTTCAATTTTTTTTTTCTTATAAAATGCATAAATTGTCCCCATATAGAGTAGTGGATCCTTTGGAATGTAACATGCATGTCACATTTATATTATCAGCTTAAAATATTTTTTCTTTGTTACCTTATCCTTTTTAAAATCTCATTTGGATCCTCTATGTATGGATCACTCTGTCACTGAGATTTCCAAACTTGGTTTTCTAAGCGTGATGTGTTAGAATTATTGTCCTTTAATTCAATTGATCTTTATGCATTTCTCTCAGACTCTGAATTGTCATCCACACAAATTTTCTCCCTAACTATTACTCTCCAGTTCATCTGCTTCATTCTCTTCATCTTCATTGTCACTTAACTTCACTAAATTTATTGTTTTCCTTGAAATATTTCTTTGTAATTTGCAACTTAACTTTTTAGAAGAGGATTATACAACATGTCATCATGCCTCACATTTCTAATAGTTCCCATTTTTTTGTAGTGGATTAGAATATTCACCCTTTGTAGAACCTCCTCATTTTCCATTATGTCTAAATATGGTAGGGTTAACATCAAGAATTGAAGTGTTTTTCCCTTATAAAAATGTGAACACTTCACTAGATTTAGATTTTTCTAGTCCATTTTATTTACAAACTCTCTTGATCCATTTGAACTTTATTATAGGACTACATTTACCTATGTCAACTAGTTGTGAAGGCTCCTTAGATTGCACAGGGAGGGGTAGTTCATTTTGTTCTATCATTCATTGTGGACATCTAAATTCCATGAATGAAACATGTTCACCTCTAGAAAATCATGTTCTTGTAATGCTTGGCCATAGAAATTTCGTTAACTTCTTTCACTTTTCGAAGTCTTCATAACCGTACATATTGTACTTCTCTATTTGAAAAGAACCCATCTTGCATCGGGTTTACTAACATAATTGGAAAAATAATATGTAATATGAATATATACCATCCTAACACACACACATATCAATGAAGCCATCATTTATTTGAAAAGGTTCAAATCGCCTTCTTTCTTATCCATTATGGTACTGAATCCTTTTGTGCTAGATTTTTTAAGAAGTCATTATTTGTAAGTGGTCCTTTGTATTTTTTGTATTCTATCTTCACTCTGGCTTGAGAAAAAATTTCAAGATAATGTATGACTAAAGTTTTTGCACAAGGGAGCATAGGTTTAACTACAAAGCTCAAAAGCATAAAGGGAATGTCAAAAGTGGGTATTGTAAAAATAATGCATAAAAAAAGGTGTTTTAATTGTGTTTTGGTGTCACTTCTGGGGCTTATGGCCTTCCCTTGGTGCCCCTTGCCTCAATTTGCAAATGTTTCTCAAAGGGTAAGGCTTCGGATTCAAACCTCCCTTTTCTCAAAGATTGTGGATTAGGTTATAGAGTGGTGTATATGATGGGGTGCTCCATTACTAGTTCCCATATAATGTTATATCTAATGTGTGTGTGTGTGTATATATATAAATATATCTATGTGTGTATATATCATGGGTTCATTTGTTTCTAGTATATATATAAACCTTTGAACTTATTGAAGGCTAAAAATTCTCTGCCTCAACATTACAAGGGAGACCACTTGGTGAGGACCTTAGAGCAACTCCTTTTCTGTTTGGAATGGTGGCTCCAATTGGTTAAACTAGGTCTAGTTACCTTATCTCTATCTCTATTGGATTAAAGTATGACTTTCACTTAGAGAAGAGACATTAGATCAACCCACTTGCTGACTAGACAAGAAAGTGATCTTCAAGCCGATCTCGGGCTCAGCGAAGCGACAAATAAAATTTTCCTCTTTTATAAGAGGACTTCAAGAAATGTAATTACTAATCTAAATGTAAACTAATCCTAGAGTGAAAGAAAAAGGAAATAAATCCTAGGCCTATCTCGATTAGGGCGATGTAGATCTAACCCAAGCAAGAGAAAAGTAATTAAATGATTGAGATTTCAAAATGGTTAGTTTATGATGAATATATGGCTAATGAAATAGTTCAATTAACTAATATTATAATTACCAAACATATTGTTTAGAGATAATGGATGATGAACCAATAACATTCGGAAGTAGTTCTCACATTGTTAATGGAAATTAAATCAGAATTAGATAATGAATTTTTGAGTAATTAGTTACTTAGAAATATGGTTTAAGCATAAGAAAAAAAGAGGAAATTAACAACAAACCTATGAGGCTAATGAACTAGATATCTAATTCAAGAAGACCTTCATTTTTATATTAAACAATAGATCTCAACATGAAGGACATTTTATGCAAATCTAGCATTAAAAACACGAATATACATTAAAAATAATAATATTTAAAACACGAAGTGATTTAAACCTTCTCTATTTCTCTATTCCTTGTATTGATCACTAACAATGTTTCTCAAAACATAAACTCTGTTGCTAAAAGAAATACTTGCAATAGCACAATTTTTTTCTCTCATACACAGTTCAGAATGGAAAAAAAAATCCCAATAATTTCCAGATCTGAGATTGATACTCTCTACCTATAGACCGAAACCTGTATTACAATAGTGCTCTTATAATTACAAAATTGCAGAAGAAGAAAGCCCCTGTTACATTCTACAAACCACTATTTATAATTACAAAATGTACTCTAGAATAGGAGAGTTGTTGAAGAACATTCTAGTCAAACCATTTTCATTGGTTCAAATTCTTATTCTTCTATTTCTGGAGCAATCACATCGATTGAAATTTTTTCCTGCTCATCTCTTCAACTGCTTTCCTCTCAAAACCAATGAAAATTTAATTAAAGTTCATATTAAAATAAAAAACACCAAATTCATAGAAGAAGGAGGGGGATCAAGGTTTATCAGCATTTCCAGGATATCACGGTCTTTGCGATTGCAGGCCTTAGTACACCCCAGGCCGACGATGTGGATCCTCACAGGAAGACACAGTCAGTCTTGAAGGAATCTGGAGGCCGTTGGGCTCTACCTCTAGCATGGGACTTGAACTCGCACAAGTTGCTTCGACCCAATCAACCGTTCACTCTTCCTCAAATCATATACTATGGTTGTTACAGAGATTCAGGCTCCTTGCGGAACGGCTACCCCGATGCATGGATTCCCTTGCCGAAAACGGATACAGAGGGATGGACGAAGATGGCTAGGGTTTCAGGAACAACAACCTGTGCCACCAACACACTGCAAACTAGAGCTTAGCCAGAGTTATACCCTGGCAATCAATCTGTCGCCCACAAGCTTAAAGCCAAAGATGAAGTCGTATGGGCGGATCAAACTGCACGAGAGTGGATCTTGACCGTGCGGCCTGTCCCGTCCCTTTATTCACATGGGTAGGTGAGGTCTGGCACCAATGGATGGAAGCTAAGATCTATAGCAGATCCAGCCAAAGAGGACATGATCTCGGAGGGCCGAACTTTCTTGCAAAAAGATAATATTCTTGAGATAGTAGCTCGGGCTATGAAAAACAACCCCCACAAGCGAGATCTAGAGAAACCATGGTGCAAACAGAATACAAAAAACATTGGTACATTTGGGTTTACGGAGAAAAAGCCCGATACAAGAAATCGGGGCCTCAAAAAGGTCTTCCCACTTTGTATGGATGAAGATGTGATAGACATCTTCATCAAAACTATAGGGGGTAGACATAACTACATGTAGCTCAGCAAGGGGACACATATTTATGAGTTAAAAAAGGAAATCCATATTCAACTTGGAACCCCAACAAAACACCAAAATTTTATATATACAGGACATAGTCTGCAGGATAACCACACAATTCAGCACTATGGTATAATCAAAGATTAAACTATCATTCTTAATCTGAAGCTGTGTGGCAGATGTAATGGAGCCATCTCAAAAAATACAGGTTCCTTCAATGATGCAGTCAAATGAAAGGAAATAATGTAAAATAGACCAGCACGAGCATTAGAACTACTAGGCCCCTACATTGTAGAACAAAAATCAGAATCTCCAAAGTTTCAAGTATCATTGCCGGAGGTAACTGCTCTACACAAAAATCTATCCAAGAATGTTGTTATCTGTAGATTTAATGGTTTCTGGCCAACATTTGATGCTCTGCATTAGTGGATCTTCTCCACATGGTCACCTAACTATGAAATTTACCTGTGCACAAAAGGTTTCTTTTATTGTTCGACTCGACACAGATCAGGAAGGTGATAGTATTATTAATCAGGGGCCTTGGTTTTGGGGTAATGCTGGCCTCTTCACCACTGCCTGGTTTCCTAATTTTGATGCCAATACTATGAAAGTTTCAACTATGTCTGTTTGGGTTAGGCTACATAACCTCCCTCTACATTTTTGGCATGAGAAAGTCTTACTAGCCATTGGGAATTCCTTGGGGAAATTCCTAACAGTGGATGAAGACAGAGCTAATAGGGGAATTTTCACATTTGCGAGAATATGTGTGGAAGTGGACCTAATTTAGGGGCTACCTGATCACATGACATTGAATTTCAATAATTCTCTATGGACACAACTACTGGACTACAAGAATACAACATTTAGATGTCGCGGGTGCATGCAAACAGGGCACCTCCAATATGCCTGCCCACTAGCTAGAAAGGACCTCAAAGGGAATAAGGAACAAAAAATAAATCCCAAAGGGTGGTAGCATATCGACCCTTTGGAAGAAGAAGACATGAAGATAGAACCTATAGGGAACCAAACAAAACCTGACACACAAAAGGGATAGAAAAATACTGATGAGCCCCAATTTTTGGTACAATTTGGGCTCATTTGGCCTACTTGCTTTGTTCAAACCATTCATCTTTTATTTCTTATGCATTCATTTCCTGGTTTATTCATTTTTTTTGTAGGAAGAAGGGTAGGCATTCTATCTACGTGACTAATACATGATGCTTTCAGGTTTTTGGCATTAAAAGGGAGCAAAGACCACGAGAAAGGAGACAAGGAGACAGTAAGGTGGCACTGCCGGATTTTAGGAGAGGATGTCCACAGTCTTGGGGACCTTCCTCATGATTCCCACCATAGCTCTGAGCTCCAACCAATCTCCCCACCGAGTTTAGAGGCAGCCAACTGTTCTACAGGAATAGCAGTTACAACTGCTCTACAAGATCAGCAGTTTAACCTTCAGTTGGACAGCTCAACTCCACAAATCAAGGAAACCTGTTGGATTATCATTTTGCATAAATACTGAGGCCGTAGCCTTTGATAGGAGCTTTTTGAACTTTTGTATTACTCTTGTAATTTCGAAGTACGAGCTACAGCTCGGTGTTGGTTCTTTTTGTAAGCTAGTTTTGGCATGACATCAGATTTTTGGTTATGAATAAAGGCAGGCAGATTTTGATCTCATTCTGAGTTTCTAAGGGAGCTATAGCTCTCAGGTTAGGGCCCAACCTGAGAGAAATAGACCTCCTTTGTGTTGTAATGTTATTTTCCTTTCGTTCCAGCACTTCGTTCTTTACTTTGACATGCAATTCGAATTTACAGTTTGCTGATTTAGTTTTTATGAGATTGAATAGGATTAGTTTATGGTGAATTTTCTTCCAGTTGCTGAGGTTAGAAGAGGATAGTTATAATTCATTGGAGCTCCAGAAAAAGGTTGTTAGAGATCACTGCCATCTCTGCTTAGGGATTGGGGTGCAGTCTATATCAACCACCAAAAAAAAATGCAGTTCTTTTCACGTCCATGCAAGCTGCAACAGTTACTTTAGTCGTAGATCTATCCATGCACTTTGGTCTTGATCATTACTTCTTCATTCCACTTCCATGCACGAGTTTCTTTCACAAATTTCACTGCTGTTCATTGGTTCAAAATAGCACAGTTAACATAGGTTAAAGAGTTCTCGTTTTGGTGACATTCATAGACAATTTGTTTCATCTACACTGCTCCACACCGTTCCATTACCTTCCTCTTCTGGTCAACCACCCCTGAAGCCACTCAACCGACCTCTGTTCAGCTCGTTTACCTTCCAGCTCTTCCATTACTCACGTAACTCCATTTACTTGACCTTTCATTGATCCCATCCTTCCAGCCATCAACCCACAGCATGCACTCTTTCTCCATCTGACTTCTCTGCTCCTAAGCCATCACTAGTTCCATCTCCATCTCATCTATCCCCCCACACCACTCCATCACTTCACCATCTCCCAAAACTCCCACGGTCGACCATCCTGTAGAATTTCACAGACTTCCTGTAGAACCCCTGAGTTTCCTGTAGGATCCCCTGCAGACTTCCTATAGAAGCCTGCAAACTCGGTTGCTGAGCATCCGAACGTGGTAGACTTCTGTGGACTGATGCTAGAGACCCTCTGGGACCTCCCCTAGCCATCCTGAGCTTGCCCATGCTTTCCTTTCATTTGAACCGCTCCTGCACAGTCAAACCCTAATCAAAAGCACCATCACAATAAATCCAACCACTTAACGACAAAATACAAAAACATGTCTTTTCAGATGCAAATAGCTTAGATTCATGTATTTCAATTCACTGCAAGTAATGGCATCATTGGTAGAAGTTTCATTCACATCTTTGCATTGTAAGGGTCAAGCTAGTTAAATTAGGGTTTATTAGGGTTTCCATGCTTTGTTGGCTTTCAATTTCCTTTTTGCAAAGTAGGTTAGCTTCCTTCAAGATAGCTTTCGTCCATCACTCATAAAGCTTCCTCTGAGAGCATATAGAAGTTGGCTTGAGCCCTAGTGGACTTGTGCCAGCTGACCAAGTGACAGCTGCGACAAGAGCTAGTACTTGTGCATACAGCACCGTCGCTTCCAAGTTTGTACGAACTACCGGGTTGATAAAATTAGAGATAGGGAGCTCCAGGAGTTGTAGCATTATTGCTACAATACTGGAGCCCACCATCTTTTTGGCGCCGTTGCCGGGGAAGCGTCAGAGTATTAGTAATTGTTTCTCTTCTTCTACTTTCTTACTCTTGCCTTCTGCTAAGTAGTGTATTTCATTTCCATTCTGCAAAAGTAGCATAGACATTTCCTGCTTTCATAGATTAGCATTTCCTGCTTTCATAGATTAGCATTTCCTGCTTTCATAGAATAGCATTTCCTTTCTGCAAGCGTAGACTAGCATTTCCATTCTTGCAATTTCATTTGAGAAAAGTAGATTAGTTCTTTCCTGCTTTCAGTCTAATTCTGCATCTTTCATAGTTAGTTGTAGATCAGTCTGTTTCAGTTTTGCAGGTACCAAAGAAAAAAGCAAAAACAATCAAAAGAAAAAGAAAGTCTTTTCCATTTCATGCCTCGTAGGAACCGAGATAGATCAGGCAAATTCCTACCAAACACCCCTACCACATCACTGAGTCACCCTTCTCTCTTCTTTGGTGACAGTGACCCAGAAGAACCTATAGGTGAACATCCTGACATATCCAAAGATCCTATAGTAGAAGAAGAGTTAGAGACCACTCCATCTGAAGCTATGGTTGACAATAGAAGAGAAGATGAGAGAATAGAAGGTGCCTTCCCCATCCGAGAGACCAATGGAGAAATGAAAATGAAAAACATTAGCCCCTCCGCCTTACCTCACTTCCATGGGCTGACTGCTGAAGATCCGGATACCTTCCTGTTTGAGTTTGTTGTCCTTTGTAGAACCTATGACTATACTGAAGATGAGCAAAAGCTGAAACTTTTCCCTTCCACTCTTAAGGATGCAACATTACGCTGGTTCATGGGCTTACCTAGGAATAGTATCACCACTTGGGCTCAAATGCAACAAGCTTTCAATACCAAGTACCGGGATTACTGTAGGTCCAAGGAAACAAAGGGGGAAATCTTTCGGATGACCATGGGAAATGATGAGTCCTTAGAGGATTATGAGGAGAGGTTCCAACTAAGCTATAAGCGGGCCAGGTGCACACTTGACCCTGAATCCCTCAAGTTGGTCCTGCTCCAAGGAGTCCCTAAAGACCTCTTAGATACCCTTCACATGTTAGCTGGGGGGGACATTTACCAACTGCCTTATGAGGACATCAAGGCTATGTTTAGAAACCACTCTAGGGCAGCTCGGAAACGAGGTAGAGGAAACCTCCTCTCAACTAGTGTCCCTCTCTCCAAACATGAGCTTGCAAATCAATTAGAAGATCTTAAGAGTGAGGTGAGATAGACCATTGCCATGCAGCTTGACACATTCAGGATTCAGCAAAAGAAAGAAGAAGCTGAGAGAGCCTTGGCTATCTTCTGCCCTAGGTGCACAAGGAGACACCCTAAGAACGAATGTCCAATGCATTCGGTTGAAGTGTGTTTCGTTTGTGAGGAGGACCATCCCACAAATCAGTGTCCAACCTTACCTGGGTTTAAAGCCATGTACCAAGGGACAGAAGCTCCCACTGAACCTCTCTATTACCTCAACCAAAGGAGGCCACAAGGATCTAGACCTTATCAGCAGGGGATGCAAGGGGCATCTCAAGCTTATTACCACCCCAACTAGTCGACTCCTATGCCTTCCTGGGGTCCCCCTGCTCATCCTTCATGGTCCATGCCTCCTCCATGGTCTTACCCACCTCAGTACCCCACTCAACCTACTTCTCATTCATATCACTCACATGCCCAGCCACAGCCTCAATGGAATGCACCTCAGTCAGGGTGGAGGCCCCAATACAACACTCCTCCTGCCATCTTGCCTCCACCACCAGTTCAACCTCAGCCATTACCTCCTGCTCCTCCAAGGCAACCTCAAATGCCTGCTCAACCGAACCCGAACCCCAACAATAGACAGGCCCAGCAGGTATACACTGGGGAAACCTCATGCCCTACCTATGCTGTGGAGATCCAGGAGATCAATCTTTGATCTGGAAAGACTCTACCAGATCGCCAACCTCCTCCCCCAGAGGATGAGGAAGATAAACAGGAAAGTGAACCAAAGGATATTCCAACCTTTCCTAAGAGACTAATAGCCACCACACAACCCAACCCAGAGGAAGATGAGCTTCTGGGTGAGCTCAAGCAGTTGTGTGTAAAAATACCACTTCTCCAAGCCATCAAGGATGTGCCAATATACAACAAACTGGTTAAGGAGAAGTGTTTCAAACACCCAGGCAGATGGAAGAAAGATGCTTCAACTGTCAATGTCATAAGACAACTGTCTGACCTTATGTTAGGACAAGTCATCTGCCCAAAGTACCTAGATCCTGGAAGTCTTGTAGTAGATGTCCACATCAATGGCACCATTATACCTCACACCTTGATTGATCTGGGGGCTGCCATTAATGTGATGACCAGGGATACCATGCTTAAACTCAATCTTCAGGGTTCCTTGAGGAAGACCTCGACAGTACTGCAATTAGCAGGTCGCTCCACCGTGACTCTCGAAGGGATTGTGGAGGATGTCTTGGTCTCTATTGACTCTTGGGAATACCCTGCAGACTTCCTGGTTCTGCAACCAAAGGCAAAGCTTACTGGATATCCTCTCATTTTGGGAAGGCCTTGGTTAGCTACTGCAGATGCTTACATAAGTTGTCGTGCAGGAAACATGACCATCAAAAATGGTCCCATGTCCAAGCAGCTAGTCCTATACACTCCTGCCCAACCCTCCTTAGATCATGACTTACCACTCTGGTTGGAAGAAGGAGAGGAAGACGAGGTGTACTCAGCACCTCTGTGCACCTTAGATACCACTAGAAGAGACCCCCCAACCGAGGATGACTTAATCAAGACCTTGATCCAGAATCCACCTTCCAGTGCACTACCCTTAGAGAAATTGGTGGAGGATGCCCAAGCTAGCACCTTAGTGGATCTTTGTACAACCAACCCTGTTACTCCCAGAATAAAGAATGTGGAGTTCGGCCCTGAGAAAGCATTGAAGATCAGCTCCTCCCTATCTCCTTCCCAGGAAAAGGAGCTGTGTAGTCTATTGGCCAACCACCTAGATGCTTTTGCTTGGAGCTATAAGGAAATGAAAGGAATCCATCCTTCAGTCTATACCCATCATATATACATCAACGAGGATTGTAAACCGGTAACGCAACCTCAGAGGAGAATGAATCCAGCCCTTAAGGACATTGTCAAGGAAGAATTGCAAAAACTGTTGGATGCCGGGTTCATCTACCCCATCTCAGATAGTGAATGGGTGTCCCCTCTAGTGTTGGTTCCCAAGAAAAATGGGAAATGGAGAATCTGTGTGGACTACCGAGAACTGAACAAAGCTACCAAGAAAGACCATTTCCCTCTACCTTTCATAGATCAAGTGTTGGATGGACTGGCAGGAAAGAAGTTCTTCTCTTTCCTGGATGGGTTTAGCGGGTACAACCAAATCCAAATCAGCCCGGAAGACGAAGATAAGACCACCTTCACTTGTCCTTGGGGTACCTTTGCCTACCGAGTCCTTCCCTTTAGGCTATGCAATGCTCCTGCTACCTTCCAGAGAGCTGTCTTGAGCATCTTCTCGGAGCTGGTCCATGATGCAGTAGAAATCTATATGGATGACTTTACTCCTTATGGGGCCAACTTCCAGGAAGCATTGTCCAACCTGGGAAAAGTCCTAACCAAATGCACCGAGATGAACTTGTCCCTTAGTCCTGAAAAATGTGAATTCCTAATGACTGAAGGGACCGTGCTAGGCCATACCATTTCTTGCCAAGGGTTGCAGGTGGATCCTAACAAAATTGCTCTCATCAAGAGGGTTCCACCTCCTCAAAAGGTAAGGGATGTCCGGAGTTTCTTGGGATTAACAGGATACTACCGGAGATTCATTAAAGATTTCAGCAAGCTAGCCTCGCCATTGTTTGGTCTGTTGGCAAAAGATGTGGAGTTTAAATGGACTGACGATTGTCAGAGGGCTTTAAATGAATTGAAGGACAAGTTGGTGTCAGCCCCAATCCTGAGAGGTCCAAACTGGGCCCTACCTTTCCACATCCACACTTATGCCTCGAACAAAGCCATAGGTGCAGCTTAAGGACAAGTTGAGCAAAAACTTCCATATGCCATTTACTTTGTTAGCAAAAACTTGTCCAAAGCTGAGCTGAATTACACTGTAACCGAGAAAGAATTCTTGGCTGTGGTCCATGCACTGAACAAGTTCCGACATTATATTACTGGTTACCAGACCTTTGTACATACTGACCATGCTGCAATTAGATATTTAATGAATAAACTAGATGTGAATGCTCGCATTATTAGATGGTTACTTTTATTGCAGCAGTTTGATTTGACCATTGTTGACAAGCCAGGTAGAGAAAATGTTGTTGCTGACTTTTTATCGAGATTGGATTTGTCTACAGATGAGGATGGAATAGTGGATGACCAGATGCCCGATGAACATCTGTTTGTTATTTCAGTACTCTCCATGGTTTGCTGATATAGCAAACTATCTTGTTTCAGCACAGTTCCCTCCGCACCTATCTTCTAGAGAGAAGAGCAGAATCATCAGAAAAAGTGCCTCATTTACTTGGATCGGGGGCAATCTGTTCAAGCTTGGCCCCGATCAGATCTTAAGGTGTTGTGTAAGGGAGGAGGAAGTCTTTGATATCCTCCTCACTTGTCATGATGGGCCTTGTGGAGGACATTTTGCAGCAAAGAGAACTGCCTTCAAAATCCTGCAGGCAGGTTACTACTGGCCCACACTTCATCAAGATGTCAGAAAATATGTCAGTCATTGTGACCAATGCCAAAGAATGGGGAAACCGACCCAAAGGGATGAGATGCCTCTCCAACCTCAAGTGACTCTTGAGCCATTTGAGAAGTGGGGCATGGACTTTGTGGGACCAATCAACCCCTCTTCGAGGCAAAGGTCTTACATCATTGTGTGTACTGACTATTTGAAAAAGTGGGCAGAGACCAAAGCAATCAAAGCATCAACAGAAGAAAAGGTGGCCGAGTTCCTAAGAGAAAACATCTTCTATAAGTTTGGCTATCCAATAGAGCTGGTCACCGATCAAGGGAGCCAGTTCACCTCCAACCTGGTTGAAGATCTACTAGCTCACCACAAGATCAAGCATAGGACTTCCACCCCTTATCACCCTCAAGCAAATGGGCAGGTGGAAGTCACCAATAGAGCATTAGAAGGGATCTTGACTAAGGTGGTGAGCAGCAGCAGAAAGGACTGGGCAGATCGCCTGGTTGAAGCCACATGGGCTTACAACACCACTTGGAAGACCACCACCGGCTTCACACCGTATGAGCTGGTCTATGGGAATAAAGCTTTGCTGTCCATTGAGTTTGAATACAACACTTTGAGGATGGCAGCTCAGCTGGACCTAGATCTCAGCCATGCACAACAAGAAAGGCTATTGCAGCTGAATGGCCTGGATGAGCACCGAATGCAGGCCCTCCTTCACTCAGAAGTGGTGCAATTTCACAGAAAGGTGTGGCATGACCAACATCTCCATGACAAGCAATTTCAGCCGGGAGATTGGGCTTTGTTGTATGACTCCAGATACAAAGATTTCAAGGGGAAGCTGAGAACCAAATGGCTAGGACCATATGCAGTGGAAAGATCCCATGACAATGGATCTGTCCTTATTCGAACCATTGATGAGGAAGCCATTCCCATGCTTGTCAATGGGCATCGGTTGAAGATCTACAGGAGACCTCTCTCAAGACAAGAGTTCATCAAAACTATGGAGAAATCTGTATTGGTCATAGAGAAGGGTTCTGCCTCTTCTTTTGGCATACCCTGAAGGATAAAAAAAAAAAAAAAAAAAAAAAAAAAAAAAAAAAAGAGAGAAAAAAAAAAAAAGAAAAAAATAATAAAGATCCTTGGGTGAAAACCTCTCTGAGGCGCCCGAGGCAGGTAGTAGGGGTGAAAACCTCATTGAGGCGCCCCTATTGTCTTTCAAAAAAAAACAAAAAAAAAAAGGGGAAAAGGTTTGAAAAAGATCCTTGAGTGAAAACCTCTCTGAGGCACTCAGGGCAGATGGCACGGGTGAAAACCTCTTTGAGGTGCCCCTGTTATCTTTCAAAGAAAAAGAGAAAAGAAAAAAAGAAAAAACAATAAGCAAAATATGGTAAAATTGCATGCAGGTTGAAGATGTTCTATGGAGGAGAGGAAGCCCTTCAACTCAAAGCCAAGGGTCCGTATCATGCTATCAAGGGACCTCACCAGCACCTCCTCCAAGGATACCCATGTTTTTTCAAGGTATGTGCAATTTTATTATGGTTTGAATCTTCTACAGGAAGATGCAGTCTTTCTACAGGAAGACGCGGATTTTCTACAGGAAAGTGCAGACTTTCTACAGGAAGCTCTGTGTTCTACAGGAAACTTCCTGTAGAAGTTTGGGATGGCCCAGAATTCATTTTAAAAGGAGATCTAGCGACTACGGATTGGTTTGGATGCATGCAAGCCTATGTTGGCACCCGTGCACAACGCTGTTACCTTGCTCCACCATCCTTGTCGACATGCAACCAAGTCCCCTGCACCAACAAAGCAGATCGATGAGTTCTCGTGGGAAAAGCCATTTTCAAAGATAAACAAGTGCTGAGATCTCATACCACAGGCATCAGAAGCTCCGAGAGCGTGATCGAAAGGCCAGATCCTCCATCGTGCAGCATGCACCCAAGGAGGAAGAACTGTTACGAGACACCCCGCGGGAATCCTGTAACAGTTAAACCTGCTAGAGTGGATACCATTCACAGCACAACCATCTACAATGAAACGCGGGCGCAGGCAACCAAAGCATCCACTCCATCGTCGGCAGCCTGTAACCTTGAGCCTCCGGGTCTGTGTAAGTTTGCATGCAGCAGGTAGATCCACTCACCATTGTCCAAAAACTGGAAAAATCGTGTGCAGCCACGCAGGTAAGTGTCTTGACCCTTCCTTCCATCAAATCGCATGAATTTTACTTTGAATTGTTTGCACAGCGTAAAAGTGAATGGTTGAGCGGCCGTATGGCCAGTCGACTGGCCACGTCGGCTAGTTATGGTATAGTTGGATGTTTGGGTGGCGGCCACGACAAAGAGAATGAGCAGCACGCACATGAGAACACTCCCGTCAGAAGCAATGAGTTTAACAGAAAGAGGCGGTGGCAGATCTATGGGAATGGATGCGGCAGCAAGTGAATACGCAGGCGAATGATGGATGACGTCGCCCAACGGTCCGGCGGGGACAGCTCACCCCCCACGCCACGGATTGCACCAATTCAAAATCTAATCGGCTAGATTATGCGCATGCATTTATCAACCACCACTTCAAACTCAAGTGGCTATTCTGATCTCCTTTGCACTTTGATACGCCGAGCTTTTGGCTACCAGAACGCCGGTGAAGCACACCTCGAGCACATGCCAATTACAGTCCTCCCCGAAATTTGCGCACTGCTCCTACAGGAACACAGTTCTACAGGAGCACAGTTTCTACAAGAACGCAATCTCTACAGGAACGCAGTCTTCTACAGGGAAGCGGGTGCCTCATGAAAAAGGTGGCCAATTAAAGAGGTAACCCTGAACTCTTCATGCAACTGGTTAGTAAGAGTGGCAAGATCGTCGTCCACAGTCTGGTCATAAAGATATCGGTGAAATTGTTGTTTGTTGTGCCTATACTGTCGTTCTACAGAATGTCAGTATAATTAGACTGTGTTGAATTTTGTGGATTATGTGCATGCTCTGTCTCAATAGACCAAATCTCTTTCGCATTTGCCACCTTTAGTTAAAACAACCATGTTCATCATGCCGGGTGGGTTTATAAGACGGGAACCCACTGATTCAACCAAATTAAGGGAAAACCAGGAAGTGGTAGAGCTCTTTACACGAGTACAGTGGATGTCTTTTTGTGATAAGCTGCAGGGTTACGATGATGAAGTGGCCGAAGAATTCTTGCAGGCTCTGAGGCCGAAATCCCAGACACTGGCCACAGTGAACTTCAGAGGCCTAAGCCTCAAGCTCACCCCGCAACATATCAGTCGGATCACAGAACTTCCTATGGGCTTGCCATGGGATAAGGACGAAAGAAAGTTGAGCCAGCAGGCAAAGAAAGAATTCTTTCCACCTGAGGAGGAATTCTCGGAGGACAAAAATGGGGTGCGAAGAACGAGTCTGTTGCCACCATGGAATGAAGTCAGTTTGCAAATCATGAAATATATCACTTGTGAAGGCCGTTTTAGCATCGTGTATGCATATCACTTTCGGTTGCTCACTAAATTGAGGCACCAGATTGATCTTCCTGTAGAACAAAAACTGAGCATCCCCTATTTCCTATTGCAGTCTCTAATGGAGTGTGCCACAAAGCTAAGAGAGGGCATACCAGATCAGATAGCCCACCATGGGTTGATCAAGCTTCTTGTGGAGGATGCGCTGCATTCATATAAGGTTCCTCTCTCATGGGAATCCTTCCGTAATTTGACAAAAGATGCAGACATTAAGATGTTGATCGAAGAAACGGGTTCCTCCAGCAGTGAGGAACAAGAAGCAGTGGCCGAGGGACAGAGAGAAAAAGGCCAGAAGACCCCGACCATGGTGCAGAAGAAAGAACAAAAGAAGAAGCATGAAGAAAAGGAGGACAAAGAAAAAGGTGGCACACCTATCTTGTTAGCAAGAGAAAAGAGGCTGAAGAGCAGAATGGACAAAGCTGAGGTGGTCCACGTTAGCCCAAGTACCTCAACGGTACCTGCAACCAAAGCAAAAAGCAAAACTCAGGCAGGTAAGCAAGCAAAGATGGAGACACATGTGTCTACAGGAAAGCAGAAGCAGGCTTCTACAGGAAGCCCGAAAATCATTAAGAAACAGGCTTCTACAGGAAGCCCGAAAACAGAGACAAGGGCTTCTACAGGAAGCCCGAAGTTGGAGAAAGGGGCTTCTACAGGAAGCCCGAAAATCATTGAGAAACAGGTTCCTATAGGAAGCCTGAAGACAGAGAAAGGGTCTTCTACAGGAAGCCCGAGAGTGGCTAAAACCGGGTCTTCTACAGGAAGCCCAAAATCGGGAAAGAAAGGATCTTCTACAAGAGGCCCAGAAGTGGGCAAAGCAGGGGCTTCTACAGGAAGCCTGAAATCTGAAAAGGAGGGGCCCTCTACAAGGAGCTCTGAGAGAGAAAAACGCAAGAAAGAGAAGGCTGGTATTCTCGAAAAGGAGGCAGCAGCGGCGCTGGCCGCCCTCAGTACACCTCCAAAGCCAAAGGAGAAGAGAGAGAGGGAGACCCCTCTACCATCTGAAGCCAGGAGAAGCAAGAGGATAAACACGGGCAAGCCACAGCCTCCACCTAGCAGCCAAACCATTTTAGGGGATGTCCCTACTTCACCTAGTGCAAGAACCCCCTCTAAAACATCAGCCACCCCCGAGAGGGGAAGCCCAAAAATAACTTCCTCGACACGAAAAATAGGCCAATCGCCTTCCGAAGCCCGACTCGAGGAACTGGAAAAGGGGGAAGAAGCACCACCCTCGTCACCACCAGGGGCAGAAAAAGCAGGGCCACCAAAAATAGGAAAGGAAGAGCATGCTCTCGGCTTTAGTTCTCGGCCAAAGACGAGGAGCCAGAGCAAATTTGCTCAAGGATGAGCAAATAGTTTAGCTGGGGGGTGATGATGAGCCCCAATTTTTGGTACAATTTGGGCTCATTTGGCCTACTTGCTTTGCTCAAACCATTCATCTTTTATTGCTTATGCATTCATTTCTTGGTTTATTCGTGTTGTTTGTAGGAAGAAGGGTAGGCATTCTATCTACGTGACTAATACATGATGCTTTCAGGTTTTTGGCATTAAAAGGGAGCAAAGACCACGAGAAAGGAGACAAGGAGACAGTAAGGTGGCACTGCTGGTTTTTAGGAGAGGATGTTCACAGTCTTGGGGACCTTCCTCGTGATTCCCACCATAGCTCCGAGCTCCAACCAATCTCCCCACCGAGCTTAGAGACAGCCAACCGTTCTACATGAACAACAGTTACAACTGTTCTACAGGATCAGCAGTTTAACCTTCAGTTGGACAGCCGAGCTCCACAAATCAAGGAAACCTGTTGGATTATCATTTTGCATAAATATTGAGGCCGTAGCCTTTGATAGGAGCTTTTTGAACTTTTGTATTACTCATGTAATTTCGAAGTACGAGCTACAGCTCGGTGTTGGTTCTTTTTGTAAGCCAGTTTTGGCATGACATCAGATTTTTTGTTATGAATAAAGGTAGGCAGATTTTGATCTCATTCTGAGTTTCTAAGGGAGCTATAGCTCTCAGGTTAGGGCCCAACCTGAGAGCAATAGACCTCCTCTGTGTTGTAATGTTATTTGCCTTTCGTTCCAGCACTTCGTTCTTTACTTTGACATGCAATTCGAGTTTACAGTTTGCTGATTTAGTTTTTATGAGATTGAATAGGATTAGTTTATGGTGAATTTGCTTCTAGTTGCTTAGGTTAGAAGAGGATAGTTATAATTCATTGGAGCTCCAGAAAAAGGTTGTTAGAGATCACTGCCATCTCTGCTTAGGGATTGGGGTGCAGTCTATATCAACCACCAAAAAGAAACGTAGTTCTTTTCACGTCCATGCAAGCTGCAACAGTTACTTTAGTCGTAGATCCATCCATGCACTTTGGTCTTGATCATTACTTCTGCATTCCACTTCCATGCACGAGTTTCTTTCACAAATTTCACTGATGTTCATTGGTTCAAAATAGCACAATTAACATAGGTTAAAGAGTTCTCGTTTTGGTGACATTCATAGACAATTTGTTTCATCTACACTGCTCCACACCGTTCCATTACCTTCCTCTTATGGTCAACCACCCCTGAAGCCACTCAACCGACCTCTGTTCAGCTCGTTTACCTTCCAGCTCTTCCATTACTCACGTAACTCCATTTACTTGACCTTTCATTGATCCCATCCTTCCAGCCATCAACCCACAGCATGCACTCTTTCTCCATCTGACTTCTCTGCTCCTGAGCCATCACTAGTTCCATGTCCATCTCACCTATCCTCCCACACCACTCCATCACTTCACCATCTCCCAAAACTCCCACGGTCGACCATCCTGTAGAATTTCACAGACTTCCTGTAGAACCCCTGAGTTTCCTGTAGGATCCCCTGCAGACTTACTGTAGAAGCTTGCAAACTCGGTTGCTAAGCATCCGAATGTGGTAGACTTCTGTGGACTGATGCTAGAGACCCTCTGGGACCTCCCCTAGCCATCCTGACCTTGCCCATGCTTTCCTTCCATTTGAACCGCTCTTGCACAGTCAAACCCTAATCAAAAGCACCATCACAATAAATCCAACCACTTAACGACAAAATACAAAAACATGTCTTTTCAGATGCAAATAGCTTAGATTCATGTATTTCAACTCAATGCAAGTAATGGCATCATTGGTAGAAGTTTCATTCACATCTTTGCATTGTAAGGGTCAAGCTAGTTAAATTAGGGTTTATTAGGGTTTCCATGCTTTGTTGGCTTTCAATTTCCTTTTTGCAAAGTAGGTTAGCTTCCTTCAAGATAGCTTTCGTCCATCACTCATAAAGCTTCTTCTGAGAGCATATAGAAGTTGGCTTGAGCCCTAGCGGACTTGTGCCAGCTGACCAAGTGACAGCTGCGATAAGAGCTAGTACTTGTGCATACAGCACCGTCGCTTCCAAGTTTGTACGAACTACCGGGTTGATGAAATTAGAGACAGGGAGCTCCAGGAGTTGTAGCATTATTGCTACAATACTGGAGCCCACCAAATACATAGGAATGAGAATGCACCAAACACTCAGTTGGAGCCTTACAATACAAAACAACAACAAGAACCTCAACTAGAAGTTGGCGTCAGATGAACTCATGGATCCGAAGTATCAGAATCTGGCAAAGAACATCCAATGAACACAATGGAAAACCAGGTAGCTATTATTGCACCCACTCCCAACTTTGGAGGTTGGCGAAGAGTGGAGAAGAAGAAGGGCGAAAAAGTATAGGCTAGCTGGAATTTATTTTTTCTCTCTTCTTTTGTAATCATTTGTTTCCCGGAATTACAGGAACAACCATTTGTATATGCTTCAAGCATCTACAAAATGTAATTTTTTCATGTGAATAAAATTACGACTTTTTCCACGTGAAAAAAAAATACTCCAAATTTGGAAAATAAAATATTTCCAATTAAAACTCAACCAAATAAATAAATAAAAGGAAATATGAGATATCCATCAATCTCTGTAATGTTCTAATTGGTAAAGGAGAACATAGTCGAATGGATATGTAATCAACATATGTTATGAGCAATTGAAAATGCAGAAAATTAAACACAAAAAATTATTATTTTTTTAAAAACAAGAGCTTGAACTTCTGATAAATTTTAGATGCATTAATTGAATGAATTTTGTCATTCAACCACTTCAAAAATATTCTCCATGACTCTATCTATCTAATGACATGTCATCATCCTCATTTGGCCAAGTAAAACTCAACCTATGAGCTTCCAAAGTTGAAGTGTCATGATTGTGAGAATTCTGGAAAATTTGGTGCCTTTGCTAAAATTAGGAAATTTTAATTAAAATCTAATCCTAACTTAAATCACAATTATTTCTTAATTATAACTAATTTATTTAGAATTAAAAAATTAAATAAATCAATTACAAATCAGTTATACACAATTAAAATAAAATTTAATTAAAAATTAAAATGGATTAAAAATAAAATTAAAATTATATTATATTAAAATTATAATTATAATTATAATTTATATATAATATATTGTAATAAAGTATGAAATCCCATATAACAAAATTAAAAACCAAACAATACATGGCTTTGGATTTATAAACAATTTGACGAACAAGATGAGAGCTTATGTTAATTGGAGGAGGAGTGTGTGTTAATAGCGAGGCGGGAGATATCAGAGGTTGGATGGATAATAGATATCAAAGGTCTTAAAAAAAATTCTGATATCTCAAAATTTGTCGGGGTTCCAATATGAGGTGGGGAGTGATGTATGATTAGGGAGGTGAGGCCCACATGGAGGTGGGTCTCTCCCTCCATAGAAGCTACAACAACTTGGTTTATATTTCAAAGCTCTTGATCTTGGGGGATATTAAATTAATGAGGATGAGAAACCTTTGGTAAAAGCCAATAACCAGACGTATAAATCAAATATCAGATATTGGGAGTTTAGTGATATCACAAGTTTTAAAATATGTACCAAATGAAAAGGTGGATATCTCATATTCTGATATGAGAACATTTTGAAATATCGGAAAATTTTATATCTCGAAATTTTTATAAAGATAATTTAAATCTAGACTTTCTATGAAGGAAGGGAGGAGGTAAGGTGAAGTGTAGCCCACCTTGATAATTAAAAATCCTACAAATTGAAATACAACCACTTTTCAATTTTGACACTTTGAGTCTCCTAATTTCTTTTAAATTTAGAAACTGGAAAAAATTACCGATATCCTGAAAGCACATTATTTAATTATTCTACAATTTGATCGGGTGATTTTGTAGGGGCATTAGTAGGAAATAGAAAAATTAGTGAAAATTGACTAGGAATTAATATTTACAATCAATTACTAATTTATTTACAAAAATTAAAATAATATATATTTTCTACATTTTTAAATCGAGGTAGTAAAAGTTATCGAACTTCGGATGAACATCATTTGCAAAGCATGTAACTAAATGAGATAAGACAAGTACTGATGGAAATCTAGGGAAAAGCCAAACACAATGAAACAATCAAAATATAAATCTGACGAAAATGAGAAAATGGAAAAATTGTAGGACACTTAACCAAAAGAAAATATTAAAAGGTGATTTAGCCAAAACTTGAAAGAAAGGGTCACCGTTATTTGAAATAAATAAGTAAAAAAATGGGCACTGTTGGGTATTCCATACAACATTGGTGACACATTGTGAAGAACCAATTATCTCTGGATAAAGATAATGAAATTCAATTTAAATAAAGGTTAAAAATAATTGGTTAAGGAGATCAGAGTCGAAAGAATCTATATTCAACAAAGGTTATGAGCAAATGAAAATGCAGAAAACTAAACTCAGAAAATTAATTTTGTCTAAAAACTTCGTAGCTTGATCTTCTGACAAAATTTGAACACATCAAATCACTCAATCTCGTCATCTAGCCAATTCACAAATATTCTCCATTATTTTTTCTATCCAGCGAGCCATCATGGTCCTTATTAGTACAAGTAAAATTCAACTTATGAGCTTCCAAAGTTGAAGTGTCAAGATTGTGAGAATTCTAGAAAATTTGTTGCCTTGGCTAGAATTAATAAATTATAATTAAAATCTAGTCCTAAATTAAATCATAATTATTTATTCATTAATACTAATTTATTTAAAATTACAAAATTAAATTAATTAATTACAAATCCGTTATATACAATTAAAACAAAATTTAATTACAAATTAAAATGGATTAAAAATTAATTATAATTATAATAATAATATACTAAAATTATAATTAAATAATATAAAAATTATAATTATAATTATAATTACTATATAATGTATGATAATATTAATATAATGTATATTAAAGTTTCAAATCGCATATAACAAAATTCGAAACCAAAAAATATGCGGCTTCGGATTTATAAACAATTAGAAGTACAGGAGGAGAGCTTATGTTAAATGGAGGAGGCATGTCTTAATAAGGAGGCGGAAGATATTGAAGGTTGGTGGGATAAGGGATATCAAAGGTCTTAAAAAAAACTTCTGATATGTAAAAATGTGTCGGGATTCCAATATTAAGCGGGGAGTGACGTATGTTGAGGGAGGTGAGGCCCACATGGAGGTGGGTCTCTCCCTCCATAGAAACTACAACCACTTTGTTTATATTTCAAAGTTCTTGATCTCGGGGGACATTAAATTAATGAGGATGAGAAACCTTTGGTAAAAACTAATAACTCCACATATAGTGATATCGCAAGTTTTAAAATGTGTACCAAATAAAAAATTTGATATTCAATATTCTGATATCGGAACATTTTGACATATCAGAAAATTTTATTAGAGATACTTTATGTTTGGACCCTTTGTGAAGGAAGGGAGGAGGTAATGTGAAGTGTGGCCCACTTTGGAAATTAAAAATCCTAGAAACTGAAAGACAACCACTTTTTAGTTTTTTATATTTTGGGTCTCCTAATTTCTTTTAAAATTAGAAATACATGAATAACTTACTGAGATCTCGAAAGTAGATTATTTAATTGTTTTACAATTTGCGTGGGCGATTTTGTATGATCGTTGGTAAAAAATGGAGAAATTAGGGAAAATTGAGTAGGAATTAACATTTACGATCGATTACTAATTTATTTACAAAAATTAAAATATTTTTGTACATTTTTTAACTAGAATCGTAAAACTGATCAAACTTCATATGAACGGCATTTGAAAAGCGTGTAACCAAATGAGACACAACAAGTACCAATGGAAACCTAGAAAAAAGCCAAACTCAATCAAGCAATCAAACTATAAATCCTATGAAAATGAAAAAAGAAAAAAATTGTAGGACACTTAACCAAAAGAAAATATTAAAAGGTGATTTAGCAAAAAATATATAGAAATTGGCCCCATTATTTGAAATAAATATATCAAAAAATGGGAGGTGTTCGGTTTTCCCTACAACATTGGTGACGCACTGTGACGAACAAGTTATCTCTCCCTAAAGATATTGAAACTCAATTTACCCAAAGGTTAAAATAATTGCTCAATGAGCACATAGTCGAACGGATTTGTATTCAACAGAGGTTATGAGAAAATGAAAATGTAGAAAAATAAACTTAGAAAAATAATTTTGTTTAAAACATCGGAGATTGATTTTGTGATAAATATTAGGCTCATTAAATCATTGAACTACTTCAAAAATATTCTCTATGATTTTATCTATCGAGTGAGCCAACATGGCCTCATATGGCGAGGTAAAGCTCAACTTCTGAGCTTCCAAAGTTGAAGTGTCAAGATTGCCAAAATTTTGGAAAATTTGCTACCTCAACTAAAATTAAGAAAGTAATTAGAATCTAATGTGAAATTAAATCACAATTATTTCTTAGTTACTAGTAATTTAATTATGATTAGAAAATTAAAATATTAGTTACAGATCTACTGTATACAAGTAAAACAAAATTTAATTAAAAATTAATTGTAATTAAAAATATATTATATTCAAATTACAATTAAATTATATAAAATTATAATTATAATTATAATTAATATATAATATATTATAATATTAATATAATGTATATTAAAATTTCAAACCGCATATAACAAATTTTGAAACCGAAATATGTGACTTTTGATTTATAAACAATTCGAAGTACACGAGGATAGCTTATGTTAAATAGAGGAGGCATGTGTTAATAAGGAGGTGGGTGATATCATAGGTTAGAGGGATAAAGGATATTGAAGGTCTTAAAAAAAAATTATGATATGTCAAAATGTGAGGGGGATTCAATATGAGGCGGGGAGTGACGTACGATGAGGGAGGTGAGGCCCAAGTAGAGGTGGCTCTTTCCCTCCATAGAAACTACAACCACTTGGTTTATATTTCAATGTTCTTGATCTCAGGGGATATTAAATTAATGATGATGAGAAACCTTTGGCAAAAACTAATATCCCGACATATAAACTGAATATCAGATATCGCGGGTACAGTGCTATCTCAAGTTTTAAAATGAACACCAAATGAAAAAGCCGATATCCAATCTTTTGATATCGAAATATTTTGAAATATCAGAGAATTTTAAATCGGGAAAAGTTTATAGGAGGTACTTTATATCTGGACATTTTGCGAAGGAATGGAAGAGGTAAGGTGACGTGTGGCTCACTTTGGTAATTAAAAATCCTACAAATTGAACTACAACAACTTTCCAATTTTGATATTTTGGGTCGTGTAATTTATTTTAAAAATAGAAATTGGAATAAATTACCAAGATCCAAAAAGAACATTTTTTAATTGTTCTACAATTTGGCTACGCGATTTTGTAAGACCGTTAGTAAAAAATGAGAAACTAGTGAAAAAGTCACTAGGAATTAATATTTAAAACCAATTACTAATATTTGTACATGTTTTAACTCAGACAGTAAAAATTATTGAACTTTGGATGAACATTGTTTGCAAGGCATGTAACCAAATGAGATGAAACAAGTACCGTTGGAAAGATATCGAAAAGCCAAACTCAATGAAGCAATCAAAATATAAATCTGATGAAAATGAAAAAATGGCAAAATTGTAGGACACTTAACGAAAAGAAAATATTAAAAGGTGATTTAGCCAAAAAATTATTGAAATGGTCCCCATTATTTGAAATAAATAAGTCAAAAATGGGGTGCATTGGGTTTTCCCTACAACATTGGCAACACATTGTGAAGAACCAATTATCTCTCGTTAAACATAATGAACTTCAATTTACCTAAAGGTTAAAAATAATGTAGTGTACTGAATCATCAAACAATATAATATTTCCATGGGTCGCAGATAAATAGATTAAGCAATATGAGCTTTAACAAAATAAGTACTGAAAAGCAAACTTGAGTAAAAATCATGGATGCAAAATTTTGGAAAAAATATTTTAAAATTACCTAGAATGAGAAATAAAAGAAGGTACTGATAGGATTTTTTTGATAAAGCATATATCCATTTTTATGAATGGTCTCTGACATCACTTTTCTGTTAGTGACCTTAAACAGTGCCCCGATAAAGCTGACTTTTATTCCATACATGCCTAGCCCCAATGTTAGCAAGCATCCATAGCCCTAATGGGTTTACTTGTGTCCACCATGCTTCCTATTTAAATCACCCTTTTTACAAGTGAATTTGAAACCTTTAGTTTATGATGTACCTGAGCAAAAGATGTGGGATGGTAATAGAGACTTATCTCAATGGATATAATACTTTCATAATGTTGACTCCAAATTCTTTTCCCGTGAATGTCCATGAGAGGTTTTATAAAGTGTGGGTGTGGGAGGGATCCAATGAGTTAAAATTAGGTCAGTTCCTTCCTTGAAAAGGTAAACCCTATCAGCTAGAAAGTATGTGTGCTCCTCCATGAAACATATTTAAAGAAAAATGGATTTATTCTTCCATAAAGATATAACTTTAATGATAAATGAAATTCCATGAAATAAACAGAGTAGATATTTTCCATATATGCCAACCATCGTTCATCGAGGAAAAGGAATTCCAAATAAATCATGGTGGAGTCGTCAAAATCAAACCCAAAAAAGATATTAAAAAATGAAAAGAAAACTTTAAAAGTGTGAAATAAAGAAAAAAAATGTTGAAAGACAACCCAAATTAAATTAAGAAAACAATCCCAACAAGACTAATTATATGAAATCTTCAACATAAGACTAAAAGAAAATAAGCATGTGAACATTCACTATATGTTGAGATTCTAATAAATTTTATCTTACAATGTTATCTGAAATGAGGTTCTCAAAATGTAAAGGGTGAATAGAGGTGATGACAGATAATACACTAATGAGAAGTGTGTGTCTGCTACAAATTTCCTTGTTCCAAATAAAAATCCTTCATAAAGGCATCTTCACCATTTTCTAATAAAAGCAATGCTTAATAAACAGACTAAATGTTAAGAAGCTCCCTAGTCTAGCTGATTTCATGAACAATCATTACTTATACCTGAAAACTTGAATATCAAGGAGAATAAGCTCTAAATCTGATTTGGTAGAGGTGTGAAAATGGATCATGAAGAGCTGCAAAATAGAATTTTATATCAACAAAAACTAAAAAAAAAAACTGAAACCAAAATTAAAGAAATGAAAATGAATGAAAGTTGACATATGAAACTTACCATTGGAGAAGTTCATTTAATCTTACGTAAGAGATATCATATTCTCCAATAAAAGATAACTTGTTCTATTAATTAGAATTAAATGGATGAATATGTTGATTTTTCTGAAATCTTATTGACCCAAAATCATCATTTATTAAATATAAACTAAATCAAGAAGTAATCTAGAAGAAAGAAATATTTTATGTTCAAGGAATTTTAAATAAACCAAATCCATGGGAACTAAGAATGAATATATGCTTCTTTATGAATTATAGTGATGATTGTTGTCTTCCTTTTTTATATTCTAAATTTTGTATCAACCTCAAAATATTACAATCAATTCAAAATTGCAAATAATGTAGCAATTATGTATAGGAATAACAATTTAATATTTATATGATAATTATGGAGAAATATATAAAAAATCACATAAATGAGAATTCAAACATGAACTAACCATGGTTCATTACTTTTACCAGTTCCAAATTCTTTGTCAATTGTTGCATTTACCATAGTGGTTTCTCAAGGGTGCGTTGAAAAGAAAATTAAGATTCTCACTAAAAGATGATTGAGATAAAGAAATGTTAATCCAATAATTAGCCAAAGGAAAAAACAAAAATGAACCACATGTGATGAAATTTCTCATTAGCAAAGTAGATTGTCGAGAAGAGTAAAAAGATGCCCATGTGCACATACTATGATGAATATATATCTTGATGAACAAATAGTCGATTTTCATGAAATTATGATTAAAATACATCTAATCTCTCAACCAAATGATAACATGAAAGTAGCATACATATACAAATATAATCAAATAGGACTTCATGTGAGCATAGTCAAATATCATAATAAATTGATCATGGACCTACGAATATACTTAACCGCATATTCTGAATTTACAAGTTTCCAAGAGAATCAAAGTGAAAGGTAAGAGCTCAATTTTTCCAAAATTACTTATGGGAAAAACTCCGATATACAAAATACTTGCTTCATAATGTTTCCGATGACATTTACTTTCATAAGTTCAATTAAATTTCACCTTTGATATAAGAAGTCTTGATATTTAAAATATTCAAGGGAAGAAAAATATTGGAACAAAAGATTTTGTAACTTTAACAAATAAAACTTACGATATTGATCGTGTCTGATAAAAAATGTTTCTTTAAATGTGTAATGTGTTAAAAATTCCTTTATAGTACATCAAACATTCATGTATCAACGGTAAAAGCTTTGTAAGAGTTTATAAAGTACTTCCAATGACTTTCATTCCAATAACCAGAAAACATGAAGTTTTGTAAGAATATTTTCAAGAGCACTTACATTTACCTATAAAATAAGCTTCCGAGGAAATGAGTTTGAGATTTAATAAATGTGAGAATAAATTGGGTGTCAAAGATATTGAAAACCGCGTTGAAGTTCAAATCAATCTACAAGACTTTGAGAGCAGAAGATTCCAGTGAATACAGGAAATAGGGGCCATTTCCTCTATTAAGTGCAATGGACATGATAATGGAGGGAAAGGAAGTATGGTTCTTAGAGAGGTAAATCTCAGGACTTGTTTTAAATGATTCTAATTTAATACAAACCCAAGAGTCCAATAAGCCATAAGTTCGAAATTCTTGGGAAAGATCTTTGAAAAATGAAAAGTAGAGGATCGAGATTCCAAAGTTCACCGATTATAAGCTTTGAATCCCTTCGGAAGAAAGTAATATCACAAAAGGGAAAACAATATGAATGAGTGTGATGCAATGTTTCAACTCAACTCAGTAATTGTAAGACTCATGAAAAATCATAAATAAAATCATGGATAAGATCATTAGCTGCAAAATTTATTGTGTGAATTTTCCTCTGTTTGTAGAAAATCTAAGTACAGAAGAGTGTAAGAATTTTATTTAAGTTGCATCGATGAGAGGAAAAATATTATTGTTGACTCATATTGCTAAGAGGAAAAAAATTTAATTCACGTGGGTCTGCACACATGAAATTATCAAAAGAAAATATTGGAGGAAACACTTCGCTATACTTTATGAAGTTACGATATATCAAACTTCTCATAAATTATATTGAAATAAATAAGTGGATCCGAGAAGTGTATCAGAACTTTTGTATCGATGATAGTATCTCAGGGATTTAAAGAGAAAGCATCCAATATGAAAGTCCCGATATAGGTTCAGGATGGGAATATCAGATATCGAAAGTAAGGGGCATCGAGAATATCGGGAGTGTAGTGAATAGGTGCTTCTTATAAAAATTCTTATATGATAAAGAAGGATTGATTGAGGGGGACAATATACTAGGATATCAATTGTTGCAATATCTAGAGTCCAAGATATTGGGACATTGGGAGATCGGAGTATCATAATATCAGATGATCGGGATATTGCGAGTTTTCAAGCATATCACACTTTATAAGTTATGATATTTTCGAAGGCTGATATGTCAAGTGGCGTTTCCAGGCCGAAAACTCTTAATGTTTTTTTTAAATTAAAAGGAAGCACGCAACTCAAATTTTCTTTTTAACAAAATCCCCTTAAATATTATATTAAATATCAGAAATATTTTATCCTAAATTTATTATGAGAGAGTTACAATATTATAATGAGTCGATATGAAATCTTCTGATAATGGCTTAAAGGCCTATCGAGGTTTACTGAATAGAAGAAAAAAAACAATATGCAAATTTTGATCAAACAACAAATACTTCCCTAGACATGTTGCAGACTAGAAAGGGTTGGATGATTTCGTATCTCAAGTCTCCAAAATCAAGCGAATGAAGACTTGCAAAAGAAATAAAATAGAAATAAGAAATAAACTATGAAAAATGGAAATCTAAAAACAAATGAAGGTGAAGCGATTAATGCATACATGGAAGAATTTTCATCTATAAGTTTACCTCATGAATCTTCAAGTTCTCCCATACATTTCTCAAAATTTTCATATGCTCAAAATCATCTACTTATTTAGTAAAAAATGCCAAGTAATGAACCTCCAAATTGCATCCATTTCAAATTTACATTGGAGGACAAGGGTGGTTAATATAAGCCTTTAGAAATACTTGTGAATCAAAAATTTCCAAGCCATAACAATTCCTTACAAGTTCTTCATATATGTTTTTATCACAAAAACAATTTATTTCATTTTAACAATGAAGTTTTTCCAAAGCAAGACAATTAAGTGGTTCACAAGTGTGAATGATCTAACTATATAAGAACTCTGATATGTTCCAAGCCACTTTTCCAAAACATGAAAGGGGATGCCAAGAAAAACTTGGATTCATTACTTGCCTATTAAAAATCTAAAATAATAAAATAAATGCAGAAAGAAAATAAGTCTAAATCTCAAATAATCTATCCCTAATTCAAATTGAATTAAATGAAACATGACTAGGTATGGTCGTACTTCCCATGTAACCATTCTATCATTATAACTCCTACATGTATGTATAGATCAATCAACAAGAGTAAAACACCAACTAAATTATTAAAAAAAAAATTCAACCTACTATGTACAATTAACAAATTTAGCGAAATTTGGTTTAAGCATAAGATAAAAAGAGAAAATTAACAATAGATCTATGAAGCTAATGAACTAGATAGCTAATTCAAAGAGACCTTCTTTTTCACACTAAACAATAGTTCTCAACATGAAAGACATTTCACACAAATATCTCATTAAATATATGAGATTTCATTAAAAATAATAGTACTTAAAATGCAAACAGATTTAAAAGTGGTCTCTTGCTATGTTCCTTGAATTGATTTCCAACAATATTTCTCAAAACATAAACTTTGATGCTAAAACCAAAAGCTTCCATAGTGAAAAATTTGCCTCTCATATACAATTAAGAATGGAAAAGAAATGAATCCCAATAATCCCAGATTTGAGATTGGTCATTTCTACCTACATCTTGAAACCACTATTACAATACTGGTTTTAGAATTACAAAATTGCATAAGAGATGAGTCCCAATTACATTATGCAAACCACTATTTATAATTACAAAATGAATTCCTAAGTAGGAGAGTTGTTGAAGAACATTCTACTCCAACCTTTGTCATTAGTCCAAATTCATATTTATCAATTGCTGGAGAAATTTCTTTGATTGAAATATGTTCTTCCTCATCTCTTCAACTGTTTTCCTATCAAAGCCAATCAAAATTTAATTAAAATGCAAATTAAAATAAAAAATGTCAAATATGAAAAATAAAATATATTCAATTAAAACTAAACTAAATAAATAAATAAAAAGAAATTTTACCTTTACACTGTTTCTTATAAATATCCAATTGGTCAAGGAGAACATAATTGAATGGTTATCTATTCAATAGAAGTTATGAGAAAATGAAAATGCGGAAAATTAAACTTAGAAAATTAATTTTATTTAAAAATTCAAAGCTTGATATTTTTCTAAATTTTAGACTACCTAGGCATGCAACTATGTCAGAAATATTCTCCATGATTTTATCAATCCAACAAGTCATTTTGGGCCTTATTTGTCCAAGTAAAAGTCAACTTATGAGCTTCCATAGTTGAAGTGTCAAGATTGCACTAGAATTCTAGAAAATTTGTTGCCTCGGGTAAAATTAGGAAATTTTAATTAAAATCTAATCCTAAATTAAATCACAATTATTTCTTAATTAGTACTAGTGTAATTTTAATTAAAAATTTAAATTAATTAATTACAAATTAATTATATATAATTAAAATAAAATTTAATTTAAAACTAAAATGGATTAAAAATTGAATAAATTAAAATTATATTAGATTAAAATTATATTAAAATTATATAAAAAATATAACTATAATTAAAATTAATGCATAATATATTATAATATTAATATAATATATATTAGAATTCCAAATGCCATGTAATAGAATTTGAATCCAAAAATATACATGTCTTTGGATTTATAGACAATTCGAAGTACAAGAGGAGAGCTTATGTTAAATGGAGGAGGCGTGTGTTAATAAGGAGGTGCTAGATATCATATGTTGTAGGGAGAAGGGATATTGAAGGTCGGATGGATAAGAGATATGAGAGGTCTTAAAAAAATCTTCTGATATGAAGTCGTGAGTGACTTATGGTGACGGAGGTGAGGTCCGCATGGAGGTAGGCCTCTGCTTGCATAGAAGGTACAACCACTTGGTTTATATTTCAAAGTTCTTGATATGAGGGGATATTAAATTAATGAGGATGATAAACCTTTGCTAAAAACTAATAAGTCAACATATATATCGAATATCGGATATAGGGAGTACAGTGATATCACAAGTTTTAAAAGGTACACCAAATGAAAAGGCCAATATCTGATATTCCAATCCCGAAACATTTTAAAATATCAGAAAATTTTATATTGGGAAATTTTTATAGAAGATAGTTTATATCAGGACTTTTTGTGAAGGAAGGGAGGAGTTAAGGTGAAGTGGGGCCCACTATGGTAATTAAAAATCATACAAAATGAACTACCACCACTTTGCAATTTTGGTATTTCGGGTCACATAAATTTTTTTAAATTAGGAATTGGAATAAATTACTAAGATCCCGAAAGCACATTATCTAATTGTTCTACAATTTTGTTGGGTGTCTGTGTAAGACGGTTAGTAAAAAATGAAGAAATTAGTGAAAATTGATTAGGAATTAATATTTACAATCCATTACTAATTTATTTACAAAAATTAAAATAATATATATTGTACATTTTTTAACCAAGGTGGTAAAAATGATTGAACTTTGAGTGAACATCATTTTCAAACCGAGTAACCAAATGAGATGACACAAGTACCGATGGAAAGCTAGTGAAAAGTTGAACTCGATGAGCCAATCAAAATAGAAATTCAAGGAAATTGAAAAAGTGGAAAAATTATAGGACACTTAACCAAAATAAAATATTGAAAGGAGATTTAGCCAAAGATCTATGGAAAGGGTTCCCATTATTTGAAATAAATAAGTAAAAAATAGAGATTGTTTGGTTTCCCCTACAACAAAATTGTAGCTTTATTTGACCATATTCAAGCATACCATAATGACCAACTCCAGCCACATCAAGAGTAATCCCAATAAATCTCAGAGCACATATATTTAACTTCATCAACATTTTGGTATTCAACTGAATATCATTGGTTAGACACACTTTTGTCCAATTACTTTTAGGTACTTTTTCCCACTAGGGGACATGATTCTAGATTAGGGGTTAAAAAGGTTGGAAATTTTACCCCAACATATCTTGGTCATTTTTCTTTGATCCATAGGCACTGGTGCAAATCATCTTTCTCCAATAAATTATAACCCTTTTCTATTGTATCCAACCCTAAATCACCTAGTAATGGGTAGTTCCCAATATTTCAATGCCAATAGCAGAGAGGCCTACATTAGTAATCCCATGATAAGATATATATCCATGACTTAGAAATTTTACGAAGCCCCCATGGCCACTTCTGTACCGAAAATTACAACAATCTTAATATCTGTTGGACTAGGCAGTAACTCCTCTAAACAATTTATTGATTTCATTTAGGTTGGTGTTTATTATATACATGAGGGAGAGATTTTTCATTTCATCTCCTGGTTACTATTCATATTCTCTATTATTTATTTGCATCAACTTCAGTTATTCACCCAACCTTGATGATTAGGTGTCAACATTCCCCCCCTTAATCTGAATGGATGTTTGTGTTTCGAAGCAGCATTCTGAATCTTTCAAGCTTTTCTCTTCGAAGCACTTTGGTGAAGATGTCTCCAATTTGCTCATTCATGGAACAATGGTGGAGATGGATTGTCCTGGCCTCGACATGACGTCAAGTCAAGTGATATTTAGTATTGATGTGCTTCGTTCGATCATGGAACTTTGGGTTATTGGCCAACTTTATTGCAGAGGTATTGTTAATTATGAGTGGAGTTGATTGTACTTGTCTTACTTGCAAATCTTCAAGAATTTTCCTGAGCCACACAATTTCTTTTGTTGCCTCAGTTGTTGCCATGTATTATGCTTATGTTATGGAATCTGCTGGAATTGATTATTTATGTGATCTCCAGGAGACAACTCCTGATCCAAGACTTGTAGCATATCCTGAAGTAGATACCCCAGTTTCTTTGTCTCCATCGAAGTCTAAATCAGAGTATCGAATCAAGTTGAAGTTGAAGTATACCAATGTCCCTCACAAGGCTTTTGCATAAACCTAGAGAGGATTCCAATAGAAAACGAAATTTCTAGTCTGGTAGTAGTTGGTAGTTGAGACATCCTACACGCTGTCTATACTTTGTTGCATCCTCAAATTATTTTCCTTCAATGGATGTGAGCTTTAAGTTTTGTTCCATTGGAGTAGTAAGAGGATTGCATTCTGTCATGCCAAACCTATTCAACAGATCTCTAATGTACTTCTTTTGAGAAAGAAATATGGATTTCGGATGTTGAGTTACTTCAATGCCAAGATAGTAATGAACATAACCCAAATCAGTCATTTCAAAAGTTTTCCCCAATTCATTCTTTATGGATGCAATGTAGTTTTCATTGTTCCCTGTCATCAAAATATCATCTACATATATCATAAGATATATAACTATTTTTCCCACTTTCTTGAGAAATAAAGTTGCATCATCAAGATCATAATGTTTGAAATTTAGTTTCAGAAGATGCTTGGTTAGTTTTTCATACTAGGCTCGCGATGCTTCTTTTTGGCCATACAAGGATGTCAAAAGTTTACATACTTTATGTTCATGTCCTTTCACAGCAAATCCTTTAAGTTGGGACATAAAAAAATTCTCTTTTAGATCTCCATTCAAGAAAGCAGTTTTTACATCCATTTAATGGACTTTCCAATAGTTCTAAGCTGCTAGGGTAAAGAGTGTTTGGATGGTAGCCCATTTTGCTGTAGGGGAAAAAGTTTCCTCATAATTGACCCCTTCCTTCTATGAAAAACCTTTTTGCACAAGCCTGTCTTTGTGCTTGTCAAGTGAGCCATCAACTTTATACTTGTTCTTGTAGACCCACTTGTAGCCAATTGGTTTGCTTGCTAATGGAGGATCAACTAGCTTCCAAGTGCCATTCTTTATGAGGGCATCATACTCCTTTTTTATCACTTGTTCCCATTCATCATGAAAAGTAGCTTCTTTGAAGGAATTTGGTTCAAAATCTTTAGACAAATTCAATTCACAATCATAAGAAACATCCATATCAATCGGTGAATCAGAGTCATCTACATCACGCCCATTTTTCCGATTTGAATTTCTAGTTCCTATCTTTCCAACCTCATCAGGATGAACACTTTCAAGTGTCTTTATCAGCCACTTTGGAGGACCTTTCTTAGATGGTCCAGGTTTCTCTGTTGATTGATTTGGGACTGAATCAATATTAAGTCTCCCAATTCTATTAATCAAATCACTTAAAGCATCATCTGTTGTTGGAGTTTCATGTGGGGGAGAGAGTTCTTCAGAAGAAGATTCCACATGTTGATCTAGTATAGAAATACCCCCTTCAAGATGTGGAATCTGATTATCAAATTCTTGAAATGATTTTTCAGTTGTGAATCTATCCAAGCAATCAACTTGGTGCTCAACAACATTGTCAGTTTTGGGTGATTCAAGAAAAATTACATCCCTAGATACAACAAACTTTTTATTGACTTCATCATAGAGATGGTATGCTTTAGAGGTGTTTGAGTACCCCAAGAAGATACACTTACGACTTCTTACACCAAGTTTGTTTCTATGTACCTTTGGTATCAAGGCATAACAAGTGGAACCAAAGACCCTGAGATGCTTTACCGAAGGAACATGCCCATACCACATTTCATATGGAGTCTTGCTTATAATAGCATTAGATGGACATCTATTCCTTACATATGTAGCACATAGCACAACATCAACCCAAAACATTATTTTTACATTTTTGAAGAAGAGAATGGATCATACCATATATAAGATTGTCCTATTCGTTCTTTCAGCTACACCATTCTGTTGGGGATTATAAGGAACAATTGTTTGATGTTTGATCCCATGTTGGTGAAGATAGTTTTCAAATTCATTTGACATGTATTATTTTCCATTATCAGTGTGAATAGACCCAATATGAGATTTTGCATCATTTTCAATCCATTTATGAAAGTTCTTGAATGTTTGAAAAGCATCAGATTTGTTCTTCAATAAATAAATCCAACACATTCTGGTGTAGTCATCAATAAATGTCATCATATATTTATTTCCATTTGCAGAAGGAATAGGCATTAGACCACATAAATTTGAATTAAGGAGTTCAATTTTTCTATGTGCTCTTGAATGTGATTCATAAAAAGACTGTTTGTTATGCTTTCTTAGAATGAAAGCATCACATTGATTAAATTTCCTAGGAATTGTAGGCAAACTAGAAACACAATTTTTCTTCAACAAGTGGAGGTTGTCATAGTTCAAATGTTCAAATATAGCATGCCATAATAAACTTCATGGAAGTGTATGTTCTTCATAATGATAAATGTATGAGGAATTTTGTGCACAAGCAGAGGTACCTTGCAGCTTGAGAAGCGTTTCTTCTTCTATTCCCCTCATGACAAGTGAGTGGTCAAATGCTTTTATCACCTCAAGCTTGCCATCAAACATATGAATGGAGCGACGTTGATGGTGGATGTGGACCAAGGATAGCAAGTTTCTCTTTAGCTGTGGGAGATATAGAACATGATGTAGAAGAAAGTCTAGAAGACCAGGCAATTTAAGCCTGATTGTGCCAACCCCTGATGGCTTGATTTTTGATTGGTTTGCAAAGTATACTACTCCATCAACATTGTCAATAAATTCTTCAAAAAAATATTATCTATGAGTCAGGTGGAAATTTGCTCCTGAATCAAGCAACCAATCATTTTTCCAAGAAGCAAGTGAAGCATTAAATAAATCTTCATTTACTCCAATATTACATTGTGCCACAACATAGTGAGCGGATTCAGGTGCTTTACCTTTTTCTGTGTCATTATTTTTACCTTTCTGTTGGTTTTTTTGTAGATCAATTTTGTCCCATGGTAACATGCATGTGGAGGCATCATGTCACCCATTTCTTTTGTAGCATATGCACTGCAAATATGACCTTCCTCCTTGAGAGTGTCTGCCCCCCCGCCTCTAAAATATCTTCCTCTTCCTCTTCGACCACCTCTTCCTTTGGAAGAATATTGAGAAGGATTCTTTTCTTTATGAACAAGGCACACAACCTCTTCAAAAGATTTAGGGGTTGTCTTCTTTCCAAAATCTTTCTATCTTTCAACAATTTTTTCACAAGAGAGTCAAAGGTAATATCTTTGAGATTTCCATTTGCTTGCAATGACTCAAGATAATAGGAGTAAGTAGGATAGAGTGACTTGAGAAAAGAGATAAGAGGAATATCCAATTCAACCTTAGTGGCTTTTATATCATGCATTATGGATTTTACTTCGGATGCAAGAGCAAGAGGATCATTATTTTTCAATTCAAGGGTGAAGAGTTTAATCATGAGTTGAACAACTTCAAGTGTAGAATGTGAGTCATAGAGTTCTTTCAGCTTTTGTAAGGCTTCGAAAGCAGTTGAAAATGGCAAAATATGGCGACTCACCTCTTCACTTACAGATGTTGCAATTAATGCATAAGCTTTGTTGTTCTTATTCTCCCAAATGGTGAGCTCTTTGTCTGAGGTAGGTTGTTCTCTCTCTTTGTCTCCATCTCCAGTGCACACTCCTTTCCAAAACTCATTGAAGATGAGGGTGTGTTTTATCATCTGGGACCACTCAGGATAGTTCTCCTTGCTAGTGAGAACTATTCCCACAATAGATATGATTGAATGCATACTATAACAAAAAACTTCTGCTGGCAAAATGTGCTGAATGTTTAATATTTTGACGAGGGGAGGAGATGGTGCTGTTATATTATACGAACTTGTCGCATAGGACTGTGGTATGCATGGAGTGGTAATGATATCAAGTGATACAACACATCATGAAGTGGTAAGTAATGCAGCACTACAATCATAGCAAGCGATATATATAGGCGGTATATAAAACACAACACTACAATCACAGTAGGAAATATATATAGGAATTATATAAAATGCAGCGCTACAATCATAGCAAGCGATATATATATATATATAGGCAGTATATAAAACGTAGCACTATAGTCATAGCGGGTGATATATATATAGGATGTAGATAAAACACAGCACTACAATCACAGCAGGCTGAGGCTCATGTACTTCATTATTAGGGCTCTGGTGACCAGAAATGAGAAGCGAATACACAATCTTAAAAATTCATTAGCAAACCGGTTATGTAGTTAGACTTACCAAACATCTATCGGGCATATGGAATTGATCATTTCTTCCATTTCTTTTAACGAAATTTATAGTGAAAGCACAAATTTGAAGCCAAAAAACTTGAAGGACATCCCTAGGCTACTGAATGACCAACAAATTCTTCAAAAACACTATTTTTGTGCAGAGGAAATTATGTCGGAAGATGCAACATTTTTTTCATTCTGGCTATGAGGATTGCCATATAAGTTAGTAGTGAGATCTTCCGATACTGCCCACATCTATGACTCTGAATATAAGGTAGCCCTGGCATGGTCTGGATAGACTAGCCTACAGATTTGCTTCGGTCGGAAAGTGCAGAGTTCTTAAGTCCATATAGCACTAGACTTAAACCTCGCTAAGCCCAAGATCCACATGAACCTAACAGACTGCAAAGAGTGAAAATGTGCATAAACTATAACAAATGAGATTCAGCGTTAAATCCAAGGTCTGATAAAATGCAGATTTGAAAAATGCATATGATAGTGTTCACACACCAACGTTCAGCATTCACACCAGGTCTCTTGATAGAGGGCACAAGCTTAACATAGGGCACAAACTTTAAAACCCGCATACAATATCAAAAAAACGTATATGACACTCCCTGGAGTAGGTTTCAGGCAACTAGGAGGAATATAGGCAGGAAAATAACACTAGGAGTTACACAAAAGCTAATTTCGAGGGTTGGCTCTGATACCATGTCAGACCAGGCAGTAACTCCTCAAAACAATTCATTTATTTCATTTAGATTGGTGTTTTTTATATGCATGAGGGAGATACTGTTCATTTCATCTCCCTATGACTATTCATATTCTCTATTATTTATTTACATCAACTTTTGTTATTCAGCCAATCTTGATGATTAGGTGTCAACAATATCAATATATTTCTTCCCTTCTAAGCATGTAGTGAGATCCCAATTAGCCCATCATGGCTTCTTTTTTTACATCACTTTTTCAAGAGTCATTTTTCTACCAACATAAATATATATCACATTTTAGTTTTCACCTGCAAGTTCACGAAAGTATTCATCATAGAGGTATTCATAACTATCTTGGCTTGAGAAGGGTGTGCATAAATCAAATCCCTCATAGTATGTTTTTATTGGGCTTGCTTCAAGGATTCTTCAAACTCTTTCTGGTTTGTTTTTATCTTTATTTTTTTGTGTTTTGTTAAGTCAATGTTTCATCTCAAAAGTATGATTATGTGAGGGAGCATAATTTTGGAGTATATTTGGAGGACCTTTAGGTGATAATTTTGAATCATTTTAGAAGACGAAGGATCTTACCTAGAAGAATTCATCTTCATGTCTAGCATGGTTTTCAACTTCTTGAACACAATTTCAACCTACCTCTACAAAAGCACAGTCCAAGAAGTTATGTACCATTTCCAATTTCTATGCCTGATCTTGAAGAGTTGGACCAATCTTTGAGTCCTATTCATTCCTTTAGATGTTTTCTAACTATCTTTAGTTATAAAGAATACTACAATTTGTTTGTTAATATTTTCATGGAGGTTAATGCTCTTGGTAGGTCAGCGAGCTTATTGTGCTCTATTATCAAGTGCAATAGATGCCTTTTACTTGTAATGGTGTATTTCCTGTTATATGGTTGGTGCTTCAACATTAGCATAAGAGAATTTTTTTAGCATAACATAACCATCATGAAGGATCTTATATTTCTTCCAACTACCCTTTTGATAGTGAAAATACCTACGACATGTTTGTTTAATATTGCATGGTGATTAATACTCTTTCTAAGTAAGTTCATTCTTTAACATTTCCATGGATCTTATGATAACATGTATGAAAATTAATTTTTTGAATTTTATCTGTAAACGTCCATGGATATTCCACTCGATAGATCGTCACAACAAATCTAATAATATTATATTAAAAAATTGAGATCTACACTATTACAGTTTTCTTTTATTTCTAGACCTGTAGATCTTATTGCAATTAGTGAATGCATGTAAAAGTAAATTATGCAGAAAATAATAGAATGATAAAATAATCTCACACATATATAAGACACAAGACTTTCACTCTTGGAAATCTTTTCATGAGAAAATCAAGCTTGAAGGTGAGGATGCTTTGCTCTCCTTCTCTGTCGGGAAATATGGTTGCAGGTACAAATATGTAATTCTTGTGGCCGGTGGGCTACTATAGTGCATAGATCCTGTCTGTGTGCTCTACCTCCTATCTCTCCTCGCTATCTTTGCTCTTCTATGGAATAAATTGTCTCAAAATAATGGAATTCTTCTTCCTCCTAATGGCCTTGTTATAACATAGCCCGATAGCCTACTAGTGGTTATGTTTGACTAAATCAACTCTGAACTACAGTTACAAACTAGACTTCCTTAGAGTCTTCTACATAAAAAATACATGGCTAGCCCCTTTTCCATGAATAATGTGGGCGGACGCCGCATCCTCCCAAACTATAGGTGTGAAGATAGGAAGGTCAACTTTTGAGTGGCATAAAATTTTCATATAGACTTTGACTGAGATGATTCTTGCATTGTTGGAAAGCTTTCTATGTGTATATAAGCATGAAGATGTGTGGTTATTAAACGATGAATTCCCCCCCCCCCCCCCCCCCCCCAAGAAATTTCATTTGATTCCTCAAAAATTTCCGGGAAGATTTCAGACCTCGTTTTTCCAAACTAGGTCATACCGATAAAAACAGTTCCTTGAGCTGATAACTCCACTTTTTCCACTCCAAATGCATCGAGATGAATGAAAAACAATATAAAGATCCAACTCATATCACACCTTCCCAATTTTGTAGGATTTTGGTACCCAAAATATTTTACTTGATGAGGTCAAGAAATTTTTCCTCCACCTTCTCTCTAGTTTACCATTTATCTTTTCCTGGAAGTTGTCCCTTCAACCCAATTTTCCAAAGGTCATGTTGTCCCTGTCTTGTAGTTCTGGACCTCTTCTCCCAAATAGTATCTTATCTCAACTCTGCCTAAGCATCTGGTGCAAAATTCTCCATAGAAGGTAGGATCTATTCCTCTTCGTGATCTAGCATTGAAGGCATATAGAGTTTCAAATTTTGTACATTTATAATTGAATAAATGCACATATATGGTCGTAAACTAAGTCGATAGGCGTTATTACCCACCTTTTTCAGTATCTTGAAGGGACCATATCTTAGAGCCTTGATTTTATTACCAAGCCCCTACAACCTCTCCTTTTTCAATTGTAGCCATAGTTCGTCTCCCACCTTGAATGATTTATTTATTCTCTGCTTATCATGTCTAGCCTTATACATCTCCTACGACTTCTGCAATGTTTCCTGTACCTATATATAGATCTACCTGATCTTCTCTATAAATTTTTCACCCCTCAAAGCATCTCCTGTAAGGTCTTCCTTCACTCTTCCTTGTTGCTGATATGAAATATCCAAAGGTGAGGGTAGAAAATATCCAAAACAAGTTTCAAATGGGGACTTTCCAATAGAAGTTTAGACTGTTCTGTCACAAGAATGTTGTATGTATACCAGATTTTCATCCTAGGTCTTTAGATGCTTTTGGTTGTAACCCCTCAAAAGCTACACCAAAGTCCTATTGACTACTTCCTTTTGCCCATATGTCTATGGATGGAATCTTGTATATCTCTTCAACTTCGCGTCCATATTCTCCAACAATTTAGTCTAGAATGCACTGAGAAATTTTGTATCCCTCCCTAAAATGATGCTCCTTAGTATCCTAGAGTGTATGAAGACTTGCCCAAAGAACAATTTTGTTGCTTCTTTTCCATTGTTGGTCTTTTTAAAGGGCATTAGAACACAAATATTGTTGAACATGTCAACTAGCGTGAACAGGTAGTCATGTCCCTCCCTGTTAGTTGGTAAACCTCCCGCAAAGTCCATGGAAAACCTTTCATAAGGATGAGTACGTACAGGTAAGGGATGATACATACCCTATTTCATGTTGCTAGGCTTGTTGGTACAACAAAGCATGCATCATCTTATGAGCCTAGCTACTCTCTCTTACATCTTGGGCCAATACACATATCTGTGAAAGTTAGCCATGGTCTTCCCTACACCAAAGTGTTGTGCAACCTTAGAGGTGTGAGCCTCTCTAATCGGTTGCAAATTCTCACCTTTAAGAACACATAGCTTATCCAACCTATAGAGTAACCCATCGTATTGATGGTAGTCAACAGTGTTGTGACCATCGTGCACATGACTCTGACGATGCAACCACTAATACACCTCCTTCAAGTCATCACCTTCTGAATATTCTTCTATGTTTACATCATCAGTGAATGGATCCATGTGCATAAGAGTCCCTAGATTCGTAATATTTGAAGTGGGTGGCCTTGAAAGCATATCATCCAACCTTTTTGTGGTTCCCTTCATATACTTGACCATGAAATGAAATTGTTGTAAAAACCGCATACACTTGTAATGCTTGGTCTGTTATAGCTTATTCTGGGCCTCAAGTAGTGTAACGTCTATTGATCTGTGTAGATTATTGTCTCCTTTCCCATTATATAGTGCTTCCACTTCTTTATAGCCTACACAATGGCATAAAGATCCTTATCATAGGTTGGGTAGTTAAGAACTTCCCTGTGAAATACTTCAGAATGGTAGCGAATGGGCCTTCCTCCTTGCATCAAGATAACTCCCATAGCATATCCACTCACATTTATCTCCACTTCGAGGGGTCGTTCCAAGTTTGGTAATTCCAATACTTGTGCTTCACTGATCTTCTCCTTTAACTCATTGAAAGCCTTATGTTGACCATTTCTCCATTAAAAACTCTTGCCACTTGCCGTTATGGCATGGAGTGGTGTTTCTACCACAAAAAACAAGGCTATGAATTTCCTGAGGTAATTTGCTACTCCAATGAAACTCCTAACCTTAGTAACATTAGTAGGCACTAGCCATTTCATGGTGGCCTCCAACTTGGAAGGATCTATCTTCAATTCTCCTCCACGAACCACATATCACAAATACACCAAGGACTATTGTGCCAAAACACACTTCTTGATATTCTCTAGAAGCTGGTGCTTCTTCAATGTTTCCAACATCTACGTGAAATCCAAAATATGCTCCTCCCAGGTAGGATTATATACCAATATATCATCTAAATAGACAATAAAAAATGAATCTATAAAAGGGCATAGTAAATCATTCATTAATCTCATAAATGTCGCTGGTGCATTACATAGGCCAAACAACATAACTAACAACTCGTACAAACCTTGCTTGGTTTCGAAGGCGATATTCCATGTATCTTCTTCTTCAACTCGAACCTGGGAATATCCATAGTTCAAGTCAAGCTTGGTGAAATACTTTTCTTGCTGCAACTGTTCTACCACATCATCTATCCCAGTTAGAGGGTATATGTTCTTCAGTGTGATTTTATTCAATTCCCTTTAATCTATACACATCCACCAAGTCCCATCTCTCTTTGGCAAAATGATGGTTGGTGACGGACATGGTGATGCACTCGATCGAATGACACCTTGCAACTATTTATTCACCTCACTTGCTTCTATAACAGACATCTTATACAAACCAATATTTTGCAATGGGGAGTCTGGCAATAGTTGGATCTCATGATCCACTTCTCTCTTAAGGGGTTGCCCTTTAGGTTCTCAAAACACGTCATTGTATGCCTATAACAACTCCCAATCATTTTTTTTTTCTTAGTACACCCCTTTAGGGATGTGTTACCTCTTTTTAACTCCTCTACAAACCAATTTTCTCTTAAAAACAATAAAACATACTTCTTGCTGGAAGTGATCAATTTGTTGGCCTCGTTAGCACTTACCAGTGAGTTTTTTGACTTTCCTTTGTGCACATTGATGATGAAAAATTTTCCATCCTTGATGGGACTGTACTGGTTAGATTTCTTCATGAATATTGTAGTACATATGTACATGTATGAACTCCCAAGCATGACTCCACATACATTAAGGGGAACCACATTCAGATCTACTTCATCAATAAAATTAGCACCGATAGCAAATCCAGTTTTGCATTGTTCTGTTACCTTCAACTCTACATCCTTCTGTACCCATACCAGTGGATATGGGTTTGGATGATCATGACCTTCCAACCCTAACTTTTTGACCAGATCTGTTACAATGAGATACACCTAAGATTGTGAGTCAAACGTAGCATCAATATTCATCTTCTTGACCTACATATTTACATGGAAGAGTTTGGTCATTTCTTTCCCTTCCTGTTGCTAAAGTCTACTTAGGGTCACCTCCTTCTGAAATGATGTGCAGATGAACTTCTCATCCATGTCTGAGCTACTTTCAAATTGGTTGCTTGAATCAGTGGCCATGAGATTCTTCTTATTATTATCATTCTTCTTTTTCTTTGGGTTTAGATCTAGATGTAACTTCCAACACTTCTCCTCTATATGGCCATTAATTTTGTAGTGGTTACAGTGGTCGCTGGGATATTTTTACTGGTGTGTTGTGGCTATTGTACTTTTACCTTTTCCCCCTTTTAAATTCTTCTTCCATTCCTTAAAAGTTTCCTCTTTCTCCTTCAAATTTGATCCACTTGATTGCAGTCTTTTTCAGCCTAAGTTTTCCACATACTATGCATATACGCAAGCCTCATCCACCATTTTGGGCTTGAAAAACATCACTTGCTCATGCAGATGGTGGTGCATACCCCCCAACATTATAGCCATCTTCTTGAATTCTTTAGTGTAATCCTATGTGCTTTTGCCTCGCTTTTTCCTGAAGTAATGCCACCGGATCAACTGGTCCTCCACATACCCAATGGGATAAAACTATGACTTTATGAAGGTTTTGAAATCCTCCCACTTAGCCACTAGAGATGCTCCCTCCAACCTCAGGGTTCTCATGTTCCTCTAACACAAAGTCAGTCCATGGCCATCCAATTTGAGTCATGCGATTGAGATACTCTGCCCTTCCTCAATCTCATGGAGACTGAAATAAACTTCGATTTGCTACAACTAGTTGTTCAGATTCCATGCATATATTTCACCATGGTATGGATTGATATTGAATTTTTCTTCCACTTTAAATAGGGATTGGTTCATGACACTTGAACTCGGTTGATCTTTTTCGGGTTCTTTCTTCAACTGGTTATCTGCATCTTCTTGGTCTCCCAATCCCCTTCTGATTTTTCCTCTGCATTTGAACCCCCTTCTTCTCCAAATATCCCCAACTTATTTCTAGGGCCTCCATGAGGAGGTTTACATTTTGTTTTATATCTGCGACTTTTTCTTCGATCCGTGAAAACCTCACCTCTCAAGGATCATGAGTTTCATTTATAGATTTGTCACCCATGATTAGGGTTTACAAATTTTCAACCTCACTGATCTAGATCCATGAAATCTCAACAAAATACCCAAAGAAACCTAATATGATGCCAAATGATCCATAAAATTTCATGGATATTCCACTGGACATTTCATCACAACAAATCTGATAATATTATATTAAAAATCTGATATTCTACACTATTACAGTTTTATTTAATATCTAGATGTGTACATCTTACTGTAATTAGTGCATGCGTGTAAAAGTAAATTATGTAGAAAAAAGAGAATGAAAAAATAATCTCACACACATATAAGACACAAGATATGCTCTCAAGGAAACCCTTTCAGATAAAACCCAGCTGGAAGGTGAGGCCTCTTTGCTCTCTTTCTCTTTGTGGAAATATGGTTGTAGGTACAAAGGAGTAGTGCATGTGGTCTGTGGGCTACTAATATGTATAGATCCTCTCTATGTGCTATACCTCCTACCTATCCTGGCTATCTTTTCTCATCTATGGAACAAATTCTCTCGAAAGAATGGAATGCCTCTTCCTCCTAGTGGCACGATTATAAAACAACCCAATAGCTTACTAGTGGTTAAGTTTGACTACATCAACTTTTAACTAGAGTTACAAAATAGACTCTTCTAGATTATTTTACATCAAAAACATGTGGCTCTCCTATTTTCCATGAATAATGGGGGCTGACGTGGCATCCTCCTGAACTATAGGTGTGAAAACAGTTAGTTCAACTTCTGAGCGGGTTAACTTTTGCATATGAACTCTGATTGACGTGATGTTTGTGCCATTGGAAAGGTTTCTGTGTGTACAATAGCATGGAAATATTTTCTGCTCATGAAACAAAGTATTACTCCCAAAAAACTTTGTTTGATGCCTCAAAATGCTCCTAGAAGGTTTCAGACCCCGTTTCGCCAAACTGGGTCATTCCAGTAAAAACAACCCCATGAGCTTATTCCTCCACTTTTTCCACTCCAAATGCATCGAGATGGATGAAAAAAATATAATGATCCAATCCTTTAATTTCATGATGCCCAACCAATGACCAATTTGGAATCACAAAAGACTTGTAGAGGAGAAATACCCCTTTTGTATTGTAATTCTAGGAGGTGCAACTAAGGTTCACATATTAACCTAGTGATTTTTCCTCTTTTTGGACCTTCCTAGAAATTAATGTGGTGACACTAAAAAAGGAATAAATCAACCCTTATCCCACATCATGGTAATTGGTTCCATTACAGTCCCCAAAAAGAAATTTGCAAGCTTAATAGTTTTAAGTGTCCAAGGCACCAATCTATTTTGGAAGTTTAGTTTTGAGATATTCCAACTATTTAATTATGGATAGGTCTTATGCTTGGATTTCCCACAAAAAAACAAGGCCTTGATATATTTAAATGTTTTTAAGAAAGGAAAATAGAAAATTGTAAGAATCCATGATTTTTTAGTAAAAAAAACAATCTAAATGTTGTGAAAGTAGGCTTGCTTGGTCACTGGAAGGAAGGTTTCCTTATAGACCACCCTTGGCTAGGGTTTGAGTCTACCTAGTGACACATTTTCCTCTTTTGGGCCACTTATTCTTATGATTGTGATTGATGCTAAGGCCACATGCACGTGTTGGGTAACTTTAGAAAATTAGATATTTCCCACTTACAACTTCTTTATCCAAAATCTTCTAATTTAAGCATTAGAAATCCAAATACAATTAGTGATAGCCATGAGATAGGGGTAGCACACACTTGCTTAATTATGGCAAAAGGAACTGAGTCTAATAAAATAAATTGAATTTTTATCTATTGGTGTATTTACGTCATAAGGCGTTTCCCTCTGAAATGAACTCCCCAAACTTCTTTCGTGTCAAAATATGTGCCATTAGATTTTATTGTTAGACGATTAGGTGATCATTAACCGTTGATTTGAATTGAACAATGCCAACTGTGATGCTTGTTACTGGGTCATTCAACATTCTACACTGTTTCGTCTCTTTGGCTCACTCTGTACCGGAATATGCAAGGAAAATTATAGGAAGACATCCATTCAGCCCCTGTACCAGGGGTTGCCAATGGTCTGGGTAAATTGTTCTACTACCTTGACAGCTATCTTGCCTCTGCCCAACTACCAGTCACAAACGTGAATATTTGTCTCAAATTTCTATTGTGCGAAGGTATTAAATCCAATTACCCTAACTTAATGCTTTGTTGCAGGAGGTAAGGTGATCAAGATTTATCGGATTTTCTTTTCAATTGTAATGTCATGCGGATGGATGTTTACAGTCGTGGGGTTTTACATTCACTTTGAAGATGACAGTGTGGAGTCGAGGCAGTGGAATGTGAAGATAGCTTCGGTATGAGATTTAGACTTTTCTGTTACTGTTTCGAGTATTGTCAAGTTTCCTAGCTCTGCTTTTATAACACGCTGCTTATGGATTTGTCTTGTTCCAGATGATGGGATAAATTTCAGTCTATTAGAGCTTATTGTATCATATACGCTCATTTATTTTACCATTAATTTTGTCTGCTTATTGTTTAGCTCGTGTAATTTACCTGCAGATTAGCAACTTATTGTTTAGCTCATGTAATTTACCTGCAGATTAGCAAACATAAGCGGCATCTAGATAAAGCTACAACAATAGAGATTTGGGAGAAGCTACATGTATACATGCGGGCTAGGAGGTCGGCCTCAATGCTTTTGCCAGCAGTTGCTCTAAACGTAGGATTCTGCATCAAACCCCATTTTCTCTTCAAAAATTACCATTTTTTTAGTTTTTGTGAGACCTTATGGTTTCTTTCTTTGTTGCTTTGACAGTTGGTGAAAGCAGCACCTCTTCAGGTTTAGTTTTTTTCTTCTCCTTTTTATTAATAAAGTTTTTGTTTGTTCTGTTGGCATAAACATAGATATTTTTTATTTCTGATTTTGTTGTTAGGGGCTTGAATGAATCAGATGTGAGAGTTAGGTGCAAAGACACTTGGATCTGAATCTGTTATATAATGTGATTTGTGGTTGTGGGCATGCAGGATCTGCTTCAGCTCCTAACGCTAACACTTCTTCTGCCAGCAGTAAAAAGAGAGCAGTATCTGTGCAGACTATTTCTGAGATATTGCATCTGCTGGCTCTCCTTCTGCTTGGACTGGCTGCCCAAGTATACTAGTAGCAGTTTCAAAATATAATTTCCGCTATTTGGAAGGACTTAGGTGTTTACTTGGTTATGTGAGTAGTAGAGCTGCAATTCGTTGTCTTACTTGGATATTCAGTATTAGCAATAAAAGGTCAAGTTTTATCTTCACTTTATGAGTCAGATAGATGGCCTGGTTTTGGAATTGAATTATTGTGCTCTACACCTCATATTCTCACATTAGGTTTTCCTAACATTCTCACGTTACGTTTTCCAATTTCAATAAAATATAAAAGAATCGCCTAGGATTTCATTTGTTTAGGTTTGATTTTGTATGCACCTATCTTGGTCCTATGAGAAAAGAATCTTTTAGGATTTCATTTGTTTAGGTTTGATTGTGTAGGGATCTGTTTTGGTATTTATAATTAGATAGCTTTGGGAGAAATATTGGACAAATAATATATACGATGTGTGTATAGATGTCTCTTAATTATAATTTATATCAGTGATTTAAGAAAATGAATGTACCAGTAGAAGAACGAAGAATGGGGATCTGGCCTTGTGTGAGGGAATGAAGGAAGAAAGAAAAAACCTCCTACCCTACTCCTGGCTTTGACTTTGTAACTAAATCAACTAGCTCTGAGTGCCCTACTTCAACTGCTACCTGAGTGTTCGATGTGGAAAACACTTACCAGATCCCTGTAAGACAATAGATGTTGCCTTGTGTGAGGAAAAGAAGGAAGAAAGAAAGAACCTCTTATCCTGCTCCTGCCTTTGACCTTGTAACTCATTAGACTAGCTCTGAGTGCCCTGCTTCAACTGGTACATGAGTGTTCGGTGAGGGAAACAAAAAATTCTCTTACCAGATCCCAGTAAGACAATAGCATAAGGAACTAGTTTGGCAGATGGAGACTACAAAAGGATTGCGATCTAATTAATTAGTATTATGTATCAAAGAGCTAGCTTTGAAATGCGTGGTAGACCTGGTTCTATGTCAATCTCAATCTAATTAATTAGTATTGTGTATCAAAGAGCTAGCTTTGAAGCACATGGATTAGGTAGTTTTCTATCCCATTATTATAATGTTGCAAATTCCAATTCACAGATACTCTTGAGCTGCTCAGCTCAAAGCATATTGGAATGGTCATATGCAACTGAAAGCTATTTACACCACTACGTAAAGGTAGAATATACCTTTTTTCCTGGCAGCAAAATGCGGTATAGTATCAGTCACTGCTTGGAATTTGCTCTGTACATCCTGCTTGTTGAATTGTATCCACTAAAAGGCCCTTGTTAGGTGGGGCCTACATTTGGTGCATGTAAATGTCAGGTAAAGGTTTTTGAGGGCTTACTTACCTCATAATATTGTTTAGAATGATGTAAAATTTGAAGTTCTATGCACTGAAGTCCTGAAACAATTGTCATAGGCGAGTTAGAGGCTTCATCGCTATAAATTGAGAGTTTTTGGTGAGATGGTTACGTCTCTATCTCGCTATAAATTGTGAGAAAGTTTTTGGTAAGATGGTTCTGTTGGTTGAAACTTTTACATGCGAATTCGCTGTAAATTGAGAGTTTTTTGGTAACATGGTTCTGTTGGCTGAAAATTTTACATACGAACTCCCTATAAATTTAGAGTTTCTGATAAGATGGTTATGTTGGCTGAAATATTTGTATGCCCTGTTTTCCAGGGTTATCTTATACTTGATTGCTTAGGCTTGTATCCAGTATTTTCCGAAAAATGCTATTCAAAAGTGCCTGACTACGTCTTGTCCAAATTCCTTTTGCTTTTGTAGGGTGTGTCATCTTCCATCTGACAAGAATAAACATTCTCACCGAAGACATCTTTTACAGAGTTTATTTTACAGAGTTTAGTCTGCTATATAATGCACAAATTATGTGAACTTCCTATCGTGTTATCACTTAATTAAGATTAGCATAAGCATGCTGTAGCATTGATAGTGTGGGGATTCTTTTAGAAGCTGTAAAAGATTGCATTTTGTTATGTAATAATTCTTTTTTATTCAACAAGTTCAAATTTTTGAGACATTCGTAGAAGGAAGGAATACATAGGCATTTATGAAAGAAAGGGAGACATTCCAGAGATGGGATGAAGAAAGGGAGACATATTTAGATTTAGTGATATGAGGAAAGGGAGAAATATAAGTGATATTTAGATTCAGTGATATGGAGGAAAGGGAGAAATATGAGTGATATTTAGATTCAGTGATATGGAGGAAAGGGAGAAATATGTGAGATATTTAGATTCAGTGATATGGAGGAAAGGGAGAAATATGAGAGATATTTAGATTCAGTGATATGGAGGAAATGGTGATATTCCAGATATTTAGACGTAGGGGTATATATTCTAATTAAACTTACCCTTTTTTTTTCAAAGCATTTAAATAATAATATTGGAAACAATAATATCTATGCAAGAAAAGATTGAATTCGAACAATCAAGAGTATTTCTTGTACTATAAGCCAAATGTTCTCTAACATTGAATTCAGACAATCAACCAATGCACTGCACTTTGACTGCTTTTTCCCGATATCGGTTGAGTTACCTTATTTTCACCTCCTAGTTCTACTGTGAATTGAACCACTTCTATTCTCTTGATTGGTTCTTTAGCTACTGTGAATGAAAAATCAATTACCTAATCAACGGAAAGAGTTAGTGACGTCATTTCTTTGCACTGTCGACTATTCCTGGGTGCCAAATTATATTTACTGGAAATGAAGCAACATATATCATTGTTGGTAAATAAAATCGACACCTCTACTTTATGCACAATAAAATCACTATTCAATAAATAAAAAATAGTAGTCCTTTCTTTAAACAAAAAATTAATTTGGAAGCCATCTAAATATTATATTCAAAATGAATTGATAACCTGTCCCATTAACCATGTTCAGAGGCATATTCCCACACATATCATTGTTGGTATATAATATCAAAATCTCTATCTTATGCACAATAAAATCAGTATCAAATAAATAAAAATTTGTAGTGCTTCCTTTAAACAAAAATTTGAATTTGAAGCCATGAAAACATTGTATTTAAAATAAATTGATAGCATGTCCCATCAACCTTGTTCGGAGGCAGATTACCAATAGCAGTTTCAGAATATACTTGGTTCTGTGAGTAGTAGAGCTGCAATTCCTTGTCTTACTTGGATATTCAGTTTTAGCAATAAAAAGTCAAGTTTTATCTTCATTTTATGAGTTAGATAGATGGCCTGGTTTTGGAATTGAATTATTGTGCTCTACACCTCATATTCTCACAGTAGGAATTGGATTTGCGGCAGAGTGCTTTGAAGCTAGTTGATAAAAGTGCTGGCCCATTTTGGTTGTCCTCACGCTGTCCTTGTGTCTCCCTGGAATTGGATTTGCGGTAGAGTTCTTTGAAGTTTCTTGTTGATAAATAAAATTGTTGGCCCATCTTGGTTGTCCTCACACTGTCCTTTTGTCTCCCAACCCAATGGCCTCTCTGTCTTCAGAGTTATTATATTAAACATGAATCTGAATATACATGAGAACTTGTTAAGAAAATGGCACAAATGGCTGAAGATACAAATGACCTCTCCTATGAATTTGCTGGTGCACAATGAGAAACCTGGATGGCTCCTTCAAGACTAGCTAGGGTTGAGTCTTTTGCCACCAAAGACTAGTTATTTTAATCAACTAGGGTGGGTAATTGCTCCACCAAAGAAGATCATGCTCAGGGTTATAAACCCTCAAGCAAGCTCCAAGAGTCAAATTAAACAATCCATCAGATATCCAGACATGCCTAAAGAATGATCTTGAGATCTCTTTTATAATCTTTCGCCACCCCAATATTTGTGGATACCAATACCATGGATACCAATATCATGGGCAAGTAAATACATAATAATGTGACTTTATAAAGTCCCCCCTTTGTTCTCCTGACCACATTTAAATCTAATCAGATCAATTGTTCTCCTACAATGATTACTCGGAAAAGAGACATGGCATTACATGAACTCTGAAAGCAAATGGCTACCATCCATGACTATTGGCTTGTGAATCAATGAATTTTGGCCCTAGAGAAATAAATGCTCCTGCTTTTGAAGAGTATGGTATAAAATCAGATTCATCAAGCACTCTTGGAGTATCTCAAGTTATTGAGTGGGAGGGCCAATCTTTTAGTACAGTCAGTGCAATGGCATTGTTTTTCTATGGGGCAGGATCTGATTTTATTAAGAAACATGTCTCGGTTCAGAGTGAAAGTAATGTCCCATTTGAGAATTTGGTCAGAACCTATTGCACAATGGCAGGCCATGCAAAACATAAGGCTAATGAAGGAAAACGAAACTTTTTTGGAGAGGCATGTATTCATGCATGTAGGGCTTACAGATTTGATTGCTCCACCATTTGATTCTCCCAGCTCGGAAAGACAAGTGGATTATAACAGCCCTCATGCTGATCCACTTTCAGAGACTGGAGGTATGGCATAAGTTTGGATTGCAAGAAAAATAAACAAAATACAATGTACCATATGAAGAGAGGAGAGTGACCACTGCTGTATGCTCAGCAGAATCAATCATTCATGTAATGCATTAGCTACAGAAGACTTGAGGTATGGCATAAGATTGTATTGCAAACAAAATGTGCAAAATACAAACCATTCATGTAATGTTTTAGCTACAGAAGACTTGAGGTATGGCATAAGATTAGATTGCAAACAAAATGTGCAAAATACAAATAGTGGGCATTATGAAGCGAGGAGTGTGATTAGTGCCATTTCTTCAGCATAATCAATTATTCATGTTGATGTATGGTCAGTTACATAACTAGAAAAATTGTATTTTATGGCAAACATTGGCAACTGCAGGGCTGTTTTAGGGATTTCTAGAAACAAATCAATCATGGCAAAATGATTGACTAAAGATCACAGTGCAGCCATGGAGGAGATTCATAAGAGCTTCAAGCACTCCATCCAATTGATCAAAATATAGTGGTTTCCAAGGACAACTCTTGGCTGGTTAAAAGAAAATGTGCAAAATACAAACAGTGCACGTTATGAAGCAAGGAGTGTGATCAATGCCATTTCTTCAGCAGAATCAATCATTCATGTTTCTGTGTGGTCAGTTACATAAATAGCAAAATTGTATTTAATGGAAAACATTGGCAAAATCTGGGCTGGTTTTAGGGATTTCTGGAAACAAATCAATAAGGGCAGAATGATTGGTTAGAGATCACAGTGCAGCCATGGAGGAGATTTGCAAAGAGCTTCAAGCACTCCATCCATATGGTTAAAATATAGTGGTTTCCAAGGACAACTCTTGGCTGATTAAAGGCATAATTCAGATTTTATACTTGAGTAAATCATATTTTAATAGATACTGGAATTTGATATATGAACAGTGTAAAGATAACATTTTTGCTGGGAGAGGCCTATGTTCATGAATGTGATATCAAAGCAGAGTATAAATTCATGATATTTTTGTGGGATGGCCTTGGGGAGCATTTGTCTGACAATGAAGCTGTGCAAATTGTTCACAGGTATAGTTTCAATGGAAAAGCCAGGTTGTTAGATTGAGCTGCTCTTGACGAGAGAAAAATTGGGTGGTTAGATCAAGCTGCTCTTGACAATGCAGCGAAAATGCATGGTTTTATCAGCTATGATGATCATGGAAAATATGAAACATATACCCGGAAGCAGCCTGTTACTTCTTGTCAGTGTATATATATGCATGTGTACTACTGGTTTGGTTGCTGCTGAAGGTTTAATTTTGGCGCTTGCATCTCTGATGTTGTTAGCCTCATTCCTGTGTAGGTGCAATGAATTCATGCTACCTAGAACAGATCCCTCAATGGGAAGAAGAGGTTGACTCACGTCCAGATAAACTGTTGAAGGTACAATGATCCCATACATACTATTCCATCTAGAAATAGTTGTGGAATAACATTTCATGAAGAATTTACAAATAGTGGATATGACAAGGTTGCTGCAACATCTACTGATGCAATAGAAGAAAGGGTAAGACGTTTGATTGTTTCATCCGAGACTTTTAGCGGGTAAATGTCCTGTGTGATGAAGAATTTCACTCCATAGACATGATGCTGGAAATGAGTTGTTCTCCATTGCAGTTGTTATCTCAAAAATCAGATCCTGATAGGCTGCTGATCAGGTTGACTCTAAGTAACTATTTCAGACCTACTTTAGGCTGAGGCTTAGCCTCCTCAACCTGAGAGGGCTCTCTCTTAAAGGATTAATAATTTTGATTAAAGATAAGATGGCTAACTCTTATAGAACAACTGTAAAAAATATGAATGATGGAAATACATTAAACAACTATCCATTGGGCTTATGGAGTCAACAACACCTCAATATAACACTGAACTCAACCTTACATAGAAGTCAGGGCACTCAGCATTTAGACATTCAGAACATAACTCATATGGGACCACAGTTTATAAATGCATACAGGAAATCAGAGCACATTCAGTGAATTCTGAGTGATTATACATCTATACCACTGTAAAAATTATGGAAAGGACAAGATCACATATTCTGAACATAAGAAATCCTTCATGAATCCTGAGAAGTAAAGTCAAAATTATATTACTGAAAATGAGTCTTTACATAAGCCAAATACAAGTTGTATCATAAAATTTTCTAACCCCTAATACCTTAGTTCTTCTCCCATATATAGAGTTCATGTAGATTCCTTCCTCCAGCATGAGGGGAATTCGAATTCCTCCTATTTTGACACCTATTGACACTTAAAACTAACTATTTAATACAAAGGACAACTAACTAGGAGTCCTAGAGACCTATTACAACTAGGAGTGTAACTCCTTATTTGCTTACAACAACCTTATCTAAGCATTAAACACTCCTTTTGACACATAAAACTCCAGGAAGTCGAATTTGATGAAGCCCATAACCTTCCAGCTGGCCCTTGATGACTCATCCTTTTGGTGTTCCTAGAAACTAGGAGACTGTCCCTTGCTCTGTTATGGCTGAAAAATAGGTCTTGGGACAGAGCTCATAACTTCTCGTACAAAATGTATTTGGAAAAACTGAAGGAGGCTGTTGTAAACCAATCCATGCTGAACAAAAACCTCTTCTTTTTTTTTGAAACACTACTCTGGCTGCCCAGAATCGATCCTTGAAGAACAGGTGTAAAACAGGAGATGAAAAACTGCATCTACAGCAGTTTCGTAGCGCAACTTTGGTCATTAATTTCTCTCAGATCGTAATGGATTTGAGGAAACTGAAGGAGGTTTTTGTGAAAAGATCCATTCTTAACAAAAACCTCTCTTGGTTTTTTGAAACACCTTTCCTACCATCCCGAATATTTCTTTGAAAAATAGGTGTAAAACAGAGAAATATGCTTGTAAAAAACTGCACCTACAACAGTTTCGTAGCGCAAGTTTGGTCCTTCATTTCTCCCAGATCATAATGGATTTGAAGAAAGTGGAAAATTTTTTTGTACTTAAGTGTCTTAAGAATGAAAACCTCTTTCACTTTTTAGAGATGAGTTTTTAACTACTCAGAAACACTTCTAGAAATTGACTGGTAAAAACAAGGAGAGAAAGTTCCTCCTTTTTTGCTTTTGGTCTCCACAAGGATCTTCTTTGATTACACAAAAATGTATTGAAGTGCCATGTTCTTCATGTTCTGTAGACCTTGTCCATGCACCCCTGTGAAAATAAAACCTCTTTAATGCTGCCCGAGGGATAATGAATAATACTAGCTGTGATCTCTTTTATAACAAATGGTTTATGATTCATATATGCCTTTCCTTTGCCTGTTTTGCCCTTGCTGGATGTTTGTATTGTGTAAATGATCCTTCTTTATAAACTCTATTTCAAAAAGGTTTCCCTTTTGTCCCTTTCATCTGTCCTAAAGTTTTTTAAAACTGAATGCAGAGGCATCATTCTTCAAGGAAAAATTCAACAAGGTAAATCATCAAAATTTGATGACTTAACCTTATTTGCTAAGTGACTTTCCTTAGTTAAGGAAACCTTTCCCGCTGGCTTAGCTGTGTCTTCAGATATTCAATTTTCCTTTTTCAATTGCATGTTTCCTTGCCCTTTCCTTGAATTGGGCAATCTCAAGGTTGGTAGACATCAATTTCCTTTTGACTTCCTCAAAGCTACATTCTTCTTCTTGAGTGCTAACTGCCTTGCTTGAATTGAAATGGAAAACTTTGATGTATGCTGAAAGTGACCAAGAGAAAATCTTCCTTACATTACCCATTTCTTTGAAATTTGTTTAGTGATAACAGTGGCTCCACTTGGGATAGTGTGCCCTTGTGGTACACTAAGAACCTGCAGTTCCAGTGCCTTATCCTCTTATGATGAACAAAAATTTATTTGACAAACATCTTCTTTAAGTTCCTTGGGCCTTCACCTCAGGCTTAAGTTTGATGATCACTGTAGGAGAAAGAAGTCTATATCTACTGAAAAAAAGAAAATGCTCAGTCAACCTTGAGCTTATTTGTATTTACCTACCTACCTACCCTATTAGCTGCAAGCTCCACTTGTAGCTCAAGAAACATGATATTTCCAATAAAGCCAATCAATTGTCCTCTCTGATGTTTGATTTCTTTGACTGCATCGGAGTTCAGAGCCACTATGATATTGTGATGACCACTGCCACTGAAATTGCCTCTGATCTTCATAGAAAAACTAAAACACTGGAGAGTAAAACTCTTCCATATATTTGGCTATAGGATCCCAGAATACATGATCAGCTTGATGATTCTTGTAACTTTCTATTTGTGAGAACTGATCTTCAACAACAGTGTACTCTTCCTCAATCATGAAAGAGAAAGGAAGCAACACTCTCTCCTTATGTGCTGCTATAAAAATATTTTGAAAAGAATGATCACAACCACGAAGACTATATGGTTGACTTTGACCTTGTAAACATTCAATATCTTTCTCAATGTCTTTGGCAAATTCATCCAAAAATTTCATCTTATCCTCTGCCTTGCAGTCAAATGATTTTAGATAAGAAGACAAGGACAAAGAAAAATTTTCAACTATTTCTTCATTAATATGATGATCATTCCACTGTTTGAAACCTTGAATTGAAGGAGAGTTTTCCACCACATCTGATCTATCCATCCATTCCTCCAAAAACATAAGCCAAAAGTCTTCAAATGACTTAATGGACTTGGTAGGAAAGCTTTCAATCCATTGTTTACATTTCCCTTGAAATGAATCATAGAACAACATAATGCAAACATCCTCATGTTTAACTCTAAGAAGCTCTGTAAAATCACAAAAATCTGATATATGCTTCAAAGTTAAACTCAAATCTTCTCCATTGAATTTTGGACCATTCCTTAGAAAATATGCATCCTTGGGAAAATGATTTGGGAAACCATGAATTCCTGAAAAATTTATGCATGCATATCTTGAAATAAGAATGGTAGCATCCGGGTCCTTCATAACTCCAGTGGAATCACCATGAATCTATGAATTTTGAATTCTTCAACAATGAAGTCGCCAAGGTAGATTTGCAACCTCAAAAAGATTTCTGAGCTCCTGCTACCTTCAGAAGTTCAGTCTCTTGATTTCGGGAATGAATAATCTTCAGACTCCCGACAGATGCACCAAAATGTTATCTCAAAAATCAGATCCTGATAGGCTGCTGATCAGGTTGACTCTAAGTAACTATTTCAGACCTACTTTAGGCTGAGGCTTAGCCTCCTCAACCTGAGAGGGATCTCTCTTAAAGGATTAATAATTTTGATTAAAGATAAGATGGCTAACTCTTATAGAACAACTGTAAAAAATATGAATGTTGGAAATACATTAAACAACTATCCATTGGGCTTATGGAGTCAACAACACCTCAATATAACAGTGAAGTCAACCTTACATAGAAGTCAGGGCACTCAACATTTAGACATTCAGAACATAACTCATATGGGACCACAGTTTATAAATGCATACATGAAATCAGAGCACATTCAGTGAATTTTGAGTGATTATACATCTATACCACTGTAAAAATTATGGAAAGGACAAGATCACATATTCTAAACATAAGAAATCCTTCATGAATCCTGAGAAGTAAAGTCAAAATTATATTATTGAAAATGAGTCTTTACATAAGCCAAATACAAGCTGTATCATAAAATTTTCCAACCCCTAATACCTTAGTTCTTCTCCCATATATAGATTTCATGTAGATTCCTTCCTCTAGCATGAGGGGAATTCGAATTCCTCCTAATTTGACACCTATTGACACTTTAAACTAACTATTTAATACAAAGGACAGCTAACTAGAAGTCCTAGAGACCTAATACAACTAGGAGTGTAACTCCTTATTTGCTTACAACAACCTTATCTAAGCATTAAACACTCCTTTTGACACATAAAACTCCAGAAATTCGAATTTGATGAAGCCCATAACCTTCCAGCTGGCCCTTGATGACTCATCCTTTTGGTGTTCCTAGAAACTAGGAGACTGTCCCTTGCTCTGTTCTGGCTGAAAAATAGGTCTTGGGACAGAGCTCATAATTTCTCGTACAAAATGTTTTTGGAAAAACTGAAGGAGGCTTTTGTAAAACAATCCATTCTAAACAAAAAACTCTTTTGGGTTTTTGAAACACTACTCCAGCTGCCCAGAATCGATCCTTGAAAAACAGGTGTAAAACAGGAGATGAAAAACTGCATCTACAGCAGTTTTGTAGCGCAACTTTGGTCATTAATTTCTCTCAGATCGTAGTGGATTTGAGGAAACTGAAGGAGGTTTTTGTGAAAAAATCCATTCTTAAAAAAAACCTCTCTTTGTTTTTTGAAACACCTTTCCTACCGTCCAGAATATTTCTTTGAAAAATAGGTGTAAAACAGAGAAATATGCTTGTAAAAAACTGCACCTACAGCAGTTTCGTAGCGCAAGTTTGGTCCTTCATTTCTCCCAGATCATAATGGATTTGAAGAAAGTGGAAAATTTTTTTGTACTTAAGTGTCTTAAGAATGAAAACCTCTTTCACTTTTTAGAGATGAGTTTTTAACTGCTCAGAAACGCTTCTAGAAATTGACTGGTAAAAACAAGGAGAGAAAGTTCCTCCTTTTTTGCTTTTGGTCTCCACAAGGATCTTCTTTGATTACACAAAAATGTATTGAAGTGCCATGTTCTTCATGTGCTGTAGACCTTGTCCATGCACCCCTGTGAAAATAAAACCTCTTCAATGCTGCCTGAGGGATAATGAACAATACTAGCTGTGATCTCTTTTATAACAAATGGTTTATGATTCATATATGCCTTTCCTTTGCCTGTTTTGCCCTTGATGGATGTTTGTATTGTGTAAATGATCCTTCTTTAGAAAATCTCTTTCAAAAAGGATTCCCTTTTGTCCCTTTCATATGTCCTAAAGTTTTTTAAAAATGAATGCAGAGGCATCATTCTTCAAGGAAAAATTCAACAAGGTAAATCATCAAAATTTGATGACTTAACCTTATTTGCTAAGTGACTTTCCTTAGTTAAGGAAACCTTTCCCGCTGGCTTAGCTGTGTCTTCAGATCTTCGATTTTCCTTTTTCAATTGCATGTTTCCTTGCCCTTTCCTTGAATTGGGCAATCTCAAGGTTGGTAGACATCAATTTCCTTTTGACTTCCTCAAAGCTACATTCTTCTTCTTGAGTGCTAACTGCCTTGCTTGAATTGAAATGGAAAACTTTGATGTATGCTGACCCTGAGCTTTGCCAAGTGCTTCTTATGCATGAACGGAACACGAAAGTGACCAAGAGAAAATCTTCCTTACATTACCCATTTCTTTGAAATTTGTTTAGTGATAACAACAGTTATATATAGACTTCCTTAAATTCAACATATTCCTGTCAAGTTGCAATTAAATGCATCGTTAATTAACACTATTAATGTTATAATGGAGTTGGGAGTTGCATGTGTAATGTTTTATTTTATAATGGAGCAGTTGGCTAACAAAAGGATACCAAACTGCTTATCCCTTCTCATTTTGGTACCGATCTTAAAAGGTAATGAAGTGGAAAGAGGGACAGGATGGTCCGCAAGGACATTGGAAAATCACAAATTGCACATTCCGGATTCCTGGAGACTGGGGTTTTTTTCAAGAGGACTCCATTTGCATTGTGCATTTTTATATTTCTCTTTACCTAAATATTCTCATTGCTGGATCAAAATGGGAAGTAACTTGTGTTTTGTAACAGTGGCAATGCTACTGGCCGGATTTTCTATGTTTATCTACTATTTTATTGAATGAAATAACATTTGAGTATCATTATTATGCTATCTTTATTCTTGAAATCCTTACCATTTAGGTTAGCTCTCAGGACTATAAAAGTGTTATGTTATTAAATCAGTTGGTTGATCAAATGCATTTTCGTGTTCCTATCTTTAAATTGAAAAATTATAAAAGCTATAAAATAGTGATTTGAAGTAATTCTGTGTCATGGGTATGAAGACCTGTATCTCAGGTAGAGATCCTGGATGGGGATGTTGGGTACATCCTGGGTGTCGCTGGGTTGTATCCAGTTTGGGAGGGTATGTGGGGGTATATCCCCCTTCCCTATTCGCCATGTCATGAACACCTGAACATATCCTGTGGGTTGAGGGATGTCCACACATCCCCTGCATGCGGGTGCACCCCATTCCAATAAAAGAAAATAAAGGAAGAAAAATTTAATCTCTCCTGTCCTTTTCTAATTGATTCATCGACCCACTTCCCTGTATTAAAATCTATTCAAATCCCAAGTCGGATGACTTACACCATTTCCTATTCATTCATTTTCTATCCATTTTTTGGCATTCGCTAGTGTTGGATGTTCCTTTGCTATTGGGCATTTCTTTGGAGCTGAAAACACACATTCATAGATGAGTTTCTAAGTTTTCCCAATGGATATGACATCTGTGGTGTTGGCGAGGCACTCCTGGGGCATTAGAGAAGCATTCTTGTGAGTTTGAGATGTTTATTTTTCTCATTTTACACACAGAAGAGTTTCTTTTGGCTTGGAAACATGTCTCGGTAGATTTTTTTTTCGCTCCCATCATTGATTAAGTGTTTCTCTATGATTGGAAACTTGCCACGACAATTTTTCTCAAGCTTGAGGAGTCTATTACATGTTAATTTTTTTTTTTGGCCTGAGACACCTTTATTACGCCGTAAGGCGTTTCCCTTTGAAATGAATTGCCCCAGCCGATGTCGTGTCCTATTGTTGACCGTGGAATTGTGGTGTTAGATGATTGAACGAAGTTTGATCGTTGATCCTCACACTATCATTTTGTCTCCCAACCCAATGGCCTCTCTGTCTTCAGAGTTATTGTTCGGGAATGTTTCCTCTGGAGGTATGCGAGCTAGGGCTGCAACATGCAACTCTTCTTTGGCGGCAGAGAAAAATCCAAAATCTGTTCCCCCATGAATCATCTAAGTATTCCTTCTCCCCTTGCGAGCTGCTTAGTTTATTCTTCATTGAGTTCGTCATTTCGACCTTTTATGCTCCGTTTCATTTGCCCAATCTCACGTTCTCGCTCACTAATTTTCGGTTCAAAGGCTTTATCAGAGCTTTCCACCACTGTTTACAGGGCATCTCAAGTTCTCAGGGTGGAATTCACTCTGTCTGTTATCCACCAGGTGGGAATTAACTAACCCTTTACCCACATTTTTGGGATCTGCAAAAAGCCTTTTTAAATTTCTGTATTTCAGGCTTTGAATTGATCATGGTAGAACAATTTAGCGGTTAATTCTTCTCGGCCTTTACAGCCTGTAGCGGTAGGTTTTAGGGTTTTACTTTATGAAAAACATCCAATGTATTTTATCTTTAAATACTTGAAATCTTGTGTTTCTTTTATCGCTTAAGTGTTTGGAGTAAGTATGTTCTCTGTCGCATTTGTTTTACATTTCCTGTGCTAAAAAGTGATGCAGATTCCTTCATTTCCCGCAATCATATCTGTTAACTTCAAAATCTCCTTATAAGATGCTCTGAGAATAGAATCTTGTGCACTTGAAACTGGTACCCATCACTCAGCATTTAAGGAGTCATAGGAAAATTCAAAGCCTTCATGTAGGTCCCACACAGGTAACATTTGGAATTGGATTTGCGACAGAGTGCTTTGAAGCTAGTTGATAAAAGTGTTGGCCCATCTTGGTTGTCCTCATGCTATCCTTGTGTCTCCCTAGAATTGGATTTTCGGCAGAGTTCTTTGAAGTTTCTTGTTGATAAATAAAAGTGCTGGCCCATCTTGGTTGTCCTCACACTGTCCTTTTGTCTCCCAACCCAATGGCCTCTCTGTCTTCAGAGTTATTGTTCGGGGATGTTTCCTCTGGAGGTATGCGAGCTAGGGCTGCAGCATGCAACTCTTCTTTGGCAGTAGAGAAAAATCCAGAATCTATTCCCCTTGAACCAGCTAGATGACGACATGGCAACTCTCTAGAAGCTATGAATATGTGAGGGGTTTGAACACTGATTTTTTTCTAAGAGTGGAAAAACCTATCATAACGCAATTGTCATAACTCAGTTGTCAAACCAGTAGTGACCACAGTTACCTCTGGCTACTATCAAAGTGATGACAGCTATCTCTGGCTACTATCTACTAATGCAAGGTGACTCGTCACCGTTATTCAAAAAAACCATGACACCTAGAATAACCCACTCATAGTTTGTAAGGTGGCAAGCATTCACTCCTGCCAGATGCCTATGAGTCTTGGGCCATTAACCTGTTTCTTTAGGTCCAAAAACACAAGCTCTTAGGCCATTAACCTATTTCTTTAGGTCCAAAAACACAAGCTCTTAACCAAGCAACAGTTTTAGTGGCCGAGGGGGTTTGAACACTGATGTCCCTCCAGTACAATGTTTTTTATTTTCTTCGAATATTTTATCCACATTGTAGTGTAATTTTTTTGTCGCCACGGGTAGTATACTTGCTTGATATGTAGAATCGACTAGAGCATAATACCTTGAAACTGGCTGTGACTATTTTATGTTAAGGCTATGGTCAGTGTTTGTATTACACCACTGACCAGTTCAACTACAACCCTCTCCTAATGCAAAACATAACCATTACTGCTAAAAAAATATGCTACAAATACAACACAGGTATATACAATTGTTTTCTCTAAAATGCAAAATTGATTGGAACTTAAGCATTTGGTCTTTTGAAAGCCATTTTCCAAGTTTACATGGACGTTGAATTATCAAAAATGTCCTCACAGTCTCTCAACCTAACATTGTTCGATCAAACTATCCTGAAAGTCTCAAGCTAATGGATTCTGCTGGGGTCTGTGTAAATATTTTTGTGCATATTTATATTATTAATGAAATTCCCTAGTACAGTAAAAAATGTGCTAGATGCATCTTCCAAAATCCATCCCAATATATACTTTAGCCAAGTGTACACCAATTACAACACTGTCAGTAGATCTACTCTATTTTCTGTGACAAAAGGGTTGTTTCAACCTTTGAATAAGAAAATATTGCATCAATTCTACATACAATTGCAGCAAAGCCGCCACTTTTTGGAGCTCCCAAAAAATAGAATTGAACAAAGGCTTATAATTCCCAGTTATTCAGTGGATGATTGTCCCATTTTTAACGAAAATTATGGCATTTACACAATAAAATAATGAATTATGTTTTTTTAATGATAAAATAATGAATCTTTTTAGTTGGCACATTTCGGCATAGAACTTCACAGAGCTATATAAATTTTATTTGGAGATGTCATCTTCATTCAACTGGCCAGACAACCAACGTACTATAACAATATAATTTATTTAATAGACGAATTGTAACAGATACTTCACAAACAACTTCAAATGCAACAATTTCTTTTACAGAACATGAAAAACCATAAATATCCTAATACTATATAGTATATACCCATTTCATATCCACCACAAATTAATAAATATGTTAAAACAAACAAAAAAATACCAAGGTATCTTCAGCTATGGATACAGTGAAATAATTAACCCATGGTGTTACTCGAATAGAAAAATACTTTCATGTAATTCAAATATTATTGAAATTTTGGAATGATCAAAAGAAACTGTAAAAATTTCCAAGAAAAAATGTTCCCATTACAATGACAATATGAAAACTAAAAAACAATCATCTGCCAGTTATTTAATACTCAATGCCTTAAAATTCCAGAGATTACAGGAGGAATCACCTACTGTTCATAGTTGCAGCTGCAAAGTGTTATCGTCTTCATATAATTAAGAATATTTACCCAGGTCTACATTATTCAAATGCTAGTAGCTGCAAATGCCAATGAGGTAACTGATTCAAAGGCATCACTGATCCCTCTGCTGAGAAGAATAATATGCTCTAAAATTAAGTTATGATATTTGCTTCTATAGGACCTAGATAATGCAAGGGCCACACAATTTCCACTTAAGCATCCACTTGGGTTAGCCTCTATGTTTTGGATGATTACATAATAGATAAAATTGGCGAGCACTTATCAAAAATTCCATCCAGCCAGATAGTCGATGCTCAATCCTACTTTATATTTTCTAAGCACAACCAATAACTCCACGAGGATAACATGATCCCTATTTAGCAAATACACCAACTACACGCTCAAATGGCTGGTACCTATAATCATAGCCCTGTATGGATAAAAACTGATGGCTACGAGTTAAGTTGGCTCTATACATTGATGACAGTTTCTTTAGCTTTGCCAACAATCATTGTACTCTAGTATAGACTAAATGGACACTGGAATTTCCATTATCTAGAAGATGGAATCTTACCCAAGGCATTCACAAAAGTTGTTGCCAACCCACTAGTGGTTGAAAATAATCTCCATCATCATAAAAAACTTTATGCCCATAATATGCACAAATGGTAACACATGATACATCTCCCAAACCAACGGAGTCCAACTAAAGTCTAATCCAAGATCCTCCATTCTCAACACTTTATACATAAAAAAACTTGTCTGTAATAGGCCTCTCTTTGCACTTTTTGGGGCAATTGCTAGTTATATTAAGTTACTTGAAAAATCGGTCTCCTACAATGTATTTTAGGTATCAGAGGAGGGAAACGGTTATTTCCATTGATTGAGGAATCATTTAGGCAATTTCAGTCTTGTAGAAAAGATTTGTGTTGGTTCAGCCTGGGCCCAAATTTTTTTCATTGTCATCTAATTATTGAATGTATTAGGTTGACCATAACAAAATATCCATTTCCAGAACACACATTATTATCCACCCTGGATTTCAACAATGCCCATTCAAATGTCGCTATTCTTCCCCACTCTATGCCTTACGGCGTTTCCTTTGCAACATAAGGTGCAAATGCTAGTTATTTCTCTTTCAACATCTTATGAGATGATTAGGAGGCTTGGGTTATAACTTAGGTATCCTTGGATACCATGAAAGATTAAAATAATTTAAACTCTGCCTTGGGACATAAGAACTGACCTCGTTAGGCCATTGTATAGTTGGTTGGCCCTAGAGGACCTTCTTACCACTACATTTGATAATATGATTAACATATCGATGTACAAAATGCACAATATATAGGAGATGTCATGCACAACATTCCACTCATTCTTTTCAAAAATAGTTTGTTGAATATCTAAGAAATTTGAAAATTGATGTCCAAACTATATTGTTTCCAAAATTATTTTCTTTGACTGTATGAAAAAATCACAGATCAATTATAAATTAAACATCATTACCTTCCTTCTCATGAGCATGATTACTTTCTTACTAATTTAAAAATAAAAATAGGTTTACATTGGATCCATTTCATTTTTGTCAAAGGATGAGAACTCACATAGCAATGTTTTGTAACAATATTTATGCTTTCCTTTAATATAAAATCATGAACTCCTACACATGAGATGTAGTTAAGATATTTACATTACATACCCTATAAATTGATACCCTACACATTGAGACAACATCATAATAAAAAATATGGGTCACATTTATACTACATTTTAAACTTGAGAATGAGTATGACCATCGACTACAAATTATAGCCTCTTTGGCAGACCATATGTTTCATTCAATAATTTTGTAGCTACATCCTGATTTGAATAACAAAATTCATGTAATAGGGAATTTGGTTTCGTTGCGCTCCATACATGTGTTATTGGAGGTAAAGGTATCCTTCAATTGGTAGAAGATAAGCCATTGGCCTCATATTTTTCTACAAAAAATTGAAGCTCCCCTTCTCACTTTCTCCTTTAAAATTTTCTGTGCCTGGAGACCATGACGATCATGATGATGATACTCATATGGGTCTTGGAGTAGGAAACATAATTTGTGAGGAGGAGAGGCATCGTCACATCAAGTAGATACCCCTTACATGTGAGAGTCGAGTAGGTGGCCCATTGGAAGAGGTTCTTGAATCTAATAGTGAGTGCAAGAATGGTTCTTCAAGGCTTCAACATAACTTTATGAGTGCTACTACTGATGTCAATAGTAAAAATATCCATTATGAATTTTTTTAGGTCGTTCTAACTTTCTTTGCCTATTTTTATCATTCCTATTTCCTTCTAAAGCTCACAGTTTTCTGAAAATTGACTTTATTATGGCAGTTCCAATTGTTGGGTTGTGTTATATTCTTTCCATGACTAGCCCACATAGTTAACTGGGGGTTAGAGTGGGGGAGGTCACAGGGGGTTTGGGGGGTACCCTTAACCCCACCTATGGTTTTGTGCATGATTTTCACACATGTCTTTCAGACGCGATGGTTTTCAGTCCATGGTTTTGGACGCGATGGTTTTCGGTCCATGGTATTGGATGCTTTGCCATGTACAAATATGTATTGTAACATTGAAAGGAACGTAATAAAAAATCAAGATGGTAGTCTCGGTTTTGGGATCCAGGGGAAACCTCTGTGTATATGTGTTTTCTGTGTTACCCTCTCACATTGTTTATTTTATGTGTTTTAGAATTTGTATGCAGGAAATTTCTGTATGGGGTTAAAACCTACATTTGGTATCAGAGTAGTTTTGGCTTCAAGGGGATGCCTTTGTTGCTGAGGGGTTTCTCTTGGGCCTATGGTAGACCCGGTTCAGTGGGAGATTTGCAAGATCGATTTTGGTGGTGAAAGAAGATGGCTAGTAGTGGAAGGATAGAGATCGAGAAATTTAATGGTTAGAGTTTTGAGTTGTGGAAACACAAGATGGAGGATCTGTTGGTGGATAAAGATCAGCGGATCATGGTAGATACAGGTACTAAACCAATGGGAGTGTCCGATGAATAATGGAAGAAGTTGGATCAGAAGGCAAAGAGCACAATACAATTGTGTGTCTCAAATTCAGTATTGCTAAATGTATCAGGGGAAGCTACAGTGAGGGATTTGTGGGGCAAGTTAGGAAATTTGTACCAATCTAAGTCTCTGGTGAGTAAACTGTTCCTGCGGGAAAAGCTATATAGCCTAAGAATGAAAGATGGAGACTCAGTGATAGAGAATTCGAACGCATTTAATACTCTGTTAAGTCAGTTGGCATCTATTGATATTAAAATTTGAGATGAAGATAAGTGCATTAGTTTGTTATGTTCTATACCAAATTTGTGGGATAGTCTGATTATTGCAATAGGTAGGAATGCAACTACCTTGCAGTTTGATGAAATAGTCTCATCCTTGCTGATGGAGGAGATGAGACGGAAAAATATGGAGAGCTAGAATGGTGACACCTTATCTGTACGAGGACAGTCCTAGAACAGAAACAAAAATAAGTCATCAAGTGGGAGATCTAAATCTAGAGGGAGATCAAAATCTCCAGGAAAACATGTAAAGGTGGTGTGCTAGAAATGTGGAAAGGAAGGGCACTACAAAAGGGACTGTAAATCTAAAGCTCCTGATAAAGGAAAGGGATCTAATGATGCTCCTTCTGCAGAGGTGAAAACCACATTAGATGAAGGTGGGAATGTGCACTTGGCTTCTTCAAGTACACATGTAGATCATGAGACATGGTTGATTGACTTAAGTGCATCCTTTCACTTCACTCCCCATAGGGAGTGGTTATACGAGTATGAGAAACATGATGGTGGTGATGTCTTCTTAGGGTATGATAGGAAGGATAGAATCATTGGTCACAAAAAAGTAAAGTTGAAGTTGCAAGGTGGAAGGGTTAGAACACTTCCAGGTGTTCTGCTAATCCTGCATTGGCCAGAAATCTACTTTCTGCAAGCAAGCTGGATGATCCAGGTCTAAAAACAATGTTTGAGAAGGATACCTACAAAATGGTTCGAGGATGCACTCATATTGATGCAGGGAGTTCAGATAGGAACTTTGTACAAGCTACAAGTTAGCATTGTTGTTGATGGGTGCAACAGTTCTGTGGTTCCTGAAAGTGGAGCAGAAAATCTAGTGGTCTCTCGAGAGAAGACCATGTTGTGGCATCAAAGGTTTAGACATATTGGAGAGAAAGGCCTTAGAATACTTCATGGTAAAGGTATGGTAGAAGGTATGAGTAATAGCTCTCTAGATTTTTATTTTTGTGAAAATTGTGTGTATGGGACACAGAATCGGGTGAGTTTCCCCTCTGGTAGTAAGAGGGTGAAATAGATATTAGAGCTTGTGCACAGTGATGTGTTTGGACCTGTGGAGCTTCCATTAGTGAGTAATTCTGTGTACTATGTATCATTTATAGATGACTTCTTAAGTAATACATGGATATATTTCATTAAGAAGAAATCTGAAGCCTTTGACAGGTTTAAAGAATTGAAGTCTCTCGTGGAAAATCAGACAAAGAAGAAGATAAAGGTGCTGAGGACAGATAATGGTGGAGAGTTTTACAGCAAGGCATTTGAAGAATTCTGTAAGAAGTGTGGTATATCACAACAGAGGAATACTCCATATACACCTCAGAAAAATGGAGTTGCAGAAAGAATGAACAAGATGTTGATGGAAGGGGCAAGAAGCATGCTCACTTGTGTCGGGTTAGGACAAGAATTTTGGGTAGAGGCAGTGGATACTGCATGTTACCTGGTAAATAATTCACCTTTCTAGAATAAGCTGAAAACCAATTTGGGTTGATGCAATGGTGGAAGAATAGGAATGCATTATAAAGAACATTATTTTGGAAGTGGTCCCAAGACCGACATAAAAATCAGTTGTAGGTTCCAAACGAATCTTAAAAGTTAAGCATGTAGAAAACATAACCATAGAGAAGTATAAGTCCATATTTGTGGCCTAAGGATTCTCTCCAGTTGAGGAAATTGACTATGAGGAAACTTTTGCTCCCATAGCAAGGTATTCATCCATTAGATAAATTCTTTCACTGGCTGTGGAGATGGGGTGGAAGATCCATGAGATGGATGTAAAAACATCATTTCTCAATGTTGTTATTGAAGAGGAAGTCTATGTATGGAAACCAAAATGTTTTGAGACATTTTATCAGGATTATCATGTTTGTAGACTCAGGCAAGAATTGTACGATCTCAAACAAGCACCTTGAGCTTGGTACACACAGATTGGTAGTTATCTGACTGGATTGATGTTCACCAAAAGTGAAGTAGATGTGAAACTTTATCATATATTGGTAGAAGATAAATTTCATATCATTATCTTATATGTTTATGATTTAATATTGACATTGATGAGCAGTTGATTAGCTCTTGCAAGGATGACCTTGCAAGGGAATTTGAGGTGAAAGTCATGGGTCTCGTGCAATCCTTCCTCGAGTTGGAAGTATGACAAGGTGATGGGGAAATGTTTGTGTCTCAAGGAAAGTATGCCACTGATAAATGAGTATTTCACAAGGATAAGTGTAAGCCCATGGAGACACCTCTAGTGACCAACTAGAGGAAAGAGAATACCACTTCACGTGAATAGCTTGATGCTACCAATTTACCACAGTTATTGGGTTCACTAATGTATCTTGTGAACACACAACCATGTATCTATTGTGCATTCAACAAACTGATCCAAGATATGGTTTGGTCAACCAAATTGTATTGGAAGGGAGTAAATCATGTTTGAAAATACCTCAGATGTTGGGCGTGGAGCATGATTTCTCACAAGTCTTTTCTTTAGCCGGATGTATACCCCAAGAAGATTGTACACTCCTCCACGCGGGGGGTGTGGGGGGGACTTGTTCCCCCCCACGGGGGGTTCCCGGGGGGGGCCAAACCCCCCCAGCTGGGGGGTCTGGGGGCCAGTGGTCCCTCGAAGGGGATTTCAAGGGCAACGCCCCCAAAGCTAAAAACAAATGGTAATTTCTAGTCAATCTAGGAGGTTCATCAAGCAGATGATCTGACGGTAGAACTTATGTTTAGTTTAAGGTTTTTTTCCCTAGAAGTCAACCCCTCTCTTTGTATGAGGGTATTGTACTGAGGTTGTGTAATAGTTGTATATTCTAAGAGCGAGAAACAGAGAGGCGAGACCGTGTGAGAAAACTGAGGATATTATGGCAGACCTGCTATAGATTGTGTCTCTTCATTTTGTTGGATAATAGAAAGGAAGGATTGGTTGTTTGGGGTGGATGTAGCCCAAACTGGGTGAATGATGTATATCTATGTCTCTTTGGTTTTATGTGTTTGTGTTTTTCCACATATTATATGTCTTGCATTTCTCTGTCATATATAATATTTTTCTAACATGAGAGGCATTACCTAGTATAGATTATGGTAAAGACGGACAGAGGGAGTGAAGCTACATGGATTCATAGATGTAGATTGGGCAAGGAGTCCATCTAACCACAAGAGTACATCAGGTGAAATTTTCAATGTTGGCTCTGCGAAAATATTCTTGTATAGTAGGAAGCAAAGGTCTAGGGTGCTGATCTCAATAGAAGTTGAATACATGGCTCCAAGTAAGAAACATATGGGTTGATCTGGATGAGAAAGATACTTGTGGGACTGTATGTTCAATATATGGATCCAACTATGTTATATTGTTATAATAAGAGTTGCATTAAGATATTTGAAAATCCAATGTTTCATGGTCGATCCAAGCATATCTATATCTGGTATCATCATTTACGACACTATGTGCAGAGGAGTATAATGTTGCTACAATACATTCTAACTAAGGAAAAAAATGCTAACATCTTAACAAAGGATTTGTTAATAGGGAAGTTTGAATTCTACAGGTGCAAGATAAGGGTCATTGATAATCCATTTCTTGCTAAGAGGGAGTGTTGAGAAGTGTAGCAAGAAAACTCAAAATTTCCACATCAACAAACAACTTGGAGGCAATTAACTGAGGTGGCATCACTCTTGTCACTCATTTGGCTAAGTAAATTTGAGTTAGAGGGCTTGGAGTTTAGCTATGCTTGTGTGATTTCTAATTTAGAGAAATCTAGTTCTATTATTTCTCATTGTACGAAGTTAAACTAGTTCTAACCATTAATAGAACTAGTTGAAGGTTAGTTGTGCAATGGGACAACAATTTAACTTAGAGATCATCCAATTAATTTATCAATCAACAAAAAATAGCTCATTCATGCAAGGATTTCAAATTTCGCAGTTGTGATGGAGATTCCACGTAAATGTAACATCAGTTGTAAACTAGTGTTGAGTGTACAGGTGTTGCATGCAATCAATGATCAATCCTTGAGAATTATGCAATAAATTTGGAGGAAATTCCTAAAAAACAGGGGCTAATTTCCTCAGGATTTGTGTAAGGAAATAGGGGCCTTGGTGAGAAAATATTTGGCTAAGTGTTGCCCAAATCTTCTTCATTAAGTAAGAGAAAAATTATTCTTTTGTAAGTTGAGCTCAGAGCTAAAGCTAGCAATTGTATTAGTTTCTCAATTAATTGATTAATGAAAATTGGCTTGAGGGTTTTTTCCCAGTTGGGTTCCCCTAGAAATCATTGTGTATTTGCGGTTTTGCTTATTGCATATTTATGCATGTTGTTCTAAATTGTGAATTTCATTCCGTAGATTTGTAGAGTAAAATTGTGTCTCTTGATTTTAGATTAAATTTCTTAAGGAGTTGCAATTCTATCAAATTTCTACTAGGTTGGATAGAAATCTATAGAATGGGTGTTGAAACAGTGATTTTTAGGAGCTCAGGATCTTGATCGAGCACTTCAAATGATTGATCAAGTGCTTAAATTGAAAATTAAAGTTTCTCAATCAAGTGTTAAAAAACTCCTCGATCAAGCTATATAGGTGGTTAAGAAATGCCTCGATCATGCCTTAAGGCTTGATCAAGCCTATTTCTCGATCGGGCCATTAAGAGGATAAATGCTACCATCCACCTACCAACTTTTATGAATCTTATTTATGAATAATGATATGGCTTAAGGGCTCGATCGAGTGTAACAATCGTGGTGATTATTTCATGTAATAAAAGTTAAAAACAATAACCATGGATGAATGGGACACTTATTCCAAGTTCAATGTTGGGAAAGGAATCATAGGGGGTGTTCATTTAGTTGTTTATGACTAAGGAAATTGGTAATGGAAATGGAAAAGGCTTTGGAAAGGCAAAATGACATTTTTGGCACATTTATTTATGAAAATAATGGAAATTAGGAGAAAAAGGAGGTGAAAGGTCACAGGTTGCATGTGAGGAGGAAAATGAAGGAAAATAATTGAAATTGAAGAAAATAGAGGCCTATGTTCATAAAAAGGTTTCTGAGGATCAGTTGGTAAACTTTTGTCAGTTTAGCTTTGGAACTCTTTCATTATTATCTCTCTCTCTCTCATACTCTTGGACACTTAGAATTTTTCTTGGAGCACTTTGGCATTGGAAAAAGAAAGGAAAAGAAGGCAAGAGGAAGCAAAGGTCAAGCAGAGAAAGGCAAGATCAAGCATATACAATAGGCTTCATTGCAGCTATCGACTTGCATGTGTATTTTTATTGCTAGATTTAGCATGCATGGGATTGCATGTGTTTCTTTTCTACCATGACATCAGTTTTTCCAGGTGTGATAGTATCTTTAGTATAGCCTTGCCATTTCTTGATAGTTTTGATGAGATGGATTATCTCATTCGCTTGATGTGGGATGGTTGGATTGGATTCGAAGCTGAGTGGGGTGGATCTCCGAATTGAAAAACACATGGTTGTAGTGGTCCTTGAACCAGACTCATGATGCACAAAGAAAATGGGCTAGTAAACCCTGAACCAGACTATGGGTTGTGGTAAAGCCAGATTGTGTGCCTCAGTGGGCCTAGGAATCCTTGGCAGTGAATGGTGGGATATATGGTAAAGCCAATAGGTGGATATTCTCTCATTTGGGCCTAGTGATTCTGAGATGGAATGCATGGTAAATCCTGGAAATTACGTCCAAGTGTAGGGCCTAGTGATCCAGGGATTAGACTGTGGATGCATAGTAAAGCCTGATAGACTTGGAGGAACTCAAATTCCTCACTGTGTAGCCTGAGAAATCGGGTGACATCCCGATTGATTGGTGTTTCTTAGGTGTCCTATGAGTCCCACATTCATGCTTGGAATATGACATGGGGGTGATGGGCTGAAGAGAGTCATGGATCAACCAATATATGGTAGGTGGAACATGGTAATCCCATCCCAGGTTTGTTCATTGTATTCATTAATGATGAATTCACTCCCCTAATTCTCATGTGTAAATATATTGAGATATATGTGGATTTTGATGGCTGATATGTTTAAGGTATTTTTATTGCTATTATGTTGGTTATATGTACTTTTTACGACAACAACTATGTATGGCTCTCAACATGTTTTTGATTATGTGTGAATGGATAATATTTCTATGACCTAATAGATTAATATGATGAAAATGACATGAGGAGACAATGGCTCATGGTGATTCTTAGATAAGAATGAGATCCCTACACTTCATTATGTTGTTTACACATGTACGTTACATGTTGACCATATGTTTTGTGAAATTCCTATCATGACGATTAGGGGTCTGGTTAAGGTCTTGATCAACTATTTACTTTTTCATTATTGTTTCCCTTACCTTACTTGATTCTAAGATTTCATTCCATTCTGGGTAGTGGCCCGGGCTCTAGGCCTACAAAAGTGGCTTAAATCCTGTGGTTGTTAGCATAGAATTGGCAACTTTAGTCCAGAATCACTTGCAGGGAGACCTATCAGAGAGACTTTAGGTCTTTGATCGCTCCCTTTCCCATAGCATGACAACAACTATGGCCTCAGAGGTACAGAACAATAGTTGAACCGAAGGACAAGCTGTGTGAGTGGCTCACTTGTATTCTAAGGGTTATGTTGATGATGTTCGATTAATTTATTTGATGTTCCATCAATTCCACTTCCTTAAGGTTACCTAGGAGGTCAAATCTAATCATAGTAGCCTCTCATCACATCTTTACCCCAGTTGGCATGGTTACTTGGGTGGATGTGGGAGGATGGTGTTAGACAAGCCTATGTTGTCAACCGAAAAAGATAAATTAGTCTAAATTTGAATGTAGAAAATAAACAACAAACCCTCATAAATATAGAAATATCAGAGAATGAAAATTACATAGGGATTCACAACAAACATGGGAAATTGGATATGTGGGTTTGGAAAATGAAATAATCTTCCATCAACAAAGGAAATGCAAGAAAAAGTTGGGGAAAGGATGTAAGAAAAAATTCATAGATTGAGAGAACAAGAAGAGCATGCAATTCAAGAAATTCATGAAAATATAGGTTATTCAAATTGTCTCACCTATCATATTACTTTCTCCATATTGTATGCATTAAGAAATATGATTGACAACCTGAAACAAATGGAGAATGAAATAATAAAACTAAGATAAAATAAGTATTGAAAGTAATATCATGTAGTTAAAAAATGAGATGTAAGAACAAATAAAAAACCTTCTTCAAACCATGAAAATTATTGAAAAACACTTGAAGCCGTACAAATTATTGATAACTACTTGAAAGCATGGTTTATTGAAATTTTTTTAAACCACTTGAATTCATGCAAAATATGAACCAATTTCTAATTATAATGTTTTAGGATAACCGACAAAAAGTAATGATGTGATTTAACCAAAGAAAACCATTATAACATAATTTTCATATATTATTTACATGAATTACAATTCATGGCAATTTATTTACAAGAGGTATTAGCAAAAATAATTGTCACATAGGTGCTCAAAAACCTATAAAAATTAGTTTCATTAATGATTGATATCAAATCTGTCCAAGTTCAAAGAAGGAATTGATGGGCTTCCTCATGTGTTAGTTATCATAAAAAAATAAAATTATAAAAAACTGAAGAAAAACTAAGATTTTACAAGGTAACTCTCTAATGTTAAAATTTGAATAACCCTACTAGTCCCTATGTTTTGAGTAATTTGGCATTAGCGAATGTTGTTTGAGAATAATATCATAGTCATGTTTTTTATTCTAGCGGTCATAGGTCATAGATTTGTTGATTATCATGTTGGATTGACATATGTCTTATAGATGTGTTCGCTAATTAACATTATTGTTTTGTTGCAGCAGAAAGCTCCATGGTAAACCATGACCGTGAGATTTGATTATCTATTTTTTGAATTGTCTAACAATGTGTGTGATTGACAACACACCACAAGTATAATTACACAATATAAGTTATGGAGATGAGGACTAAATTGGTTGAATATAGTTCTGATCGATCACAACATGGAAGTGATGGGGTAAGAACTAATGAGGAATAGAGATTAGTGCAGTCATCCTGCAAAGTCTCTCAGATTGGTAGAGGGGGAATATGAGGGGAGGGCCTATCAAAGAGATAGAGAAAGTCTTTAAGAAACTAAAACAAACATGAAAAGAGTAGATGCTGGCAGGTTTAGGAAAATGCAACAGCAAGGAAGTGAAGACATTGTTCTAGTGGGATACTATTTGAGTACTCTTAGAGGAGGGACTAGCACACAAGTGCAGTATTCTAGTAGACCATCTAAACTCATTGTTAGGGGGCATCACCATTATCGACATCACTGTCATTCAGTAATAGAGGAGAGGTAAAAGGAAAATATACCTAAATATTTGAAGAATGAAATTCCACCTACATTTGATGGGGATATGAAGAAGGAAGATGATGTAGAAGCATGGTTGCTAGGAATCAAGATTTTTTTTAGAATACATGACTATTACGAGAATATGAAAGATAAGATTGCCACATACATTTTTAAATGGAAAGTTGATATATGTTGGGAACAACTTAGGAATGTTAGAGCCATTGCTGAGAAGGAGTTGACATAGGGAGAGTTTGAAGAGTTGTTCAGAGAACAATACGTATCAAAGAAGTATTATGATAGCAAATGAAAGGATTTTTATGAACTCAAAATGGGTCAGTTGACCAGTGATGACTAAGTTACCAAATTCTTTGAATTGTTGAGGTATTAACCATAATTCAAGGATGACAAAGCTAAGATTCATAGGTTTATCAACAAGCTTCCTATGGTATTTAGAGATAAAATTGAATTGTTGCAACCTCAAACCATGGAGGACACTATCAAGAAATTAGGATACTATTATGAAAAAGAAAAATGCAGACCTCATATTACAAGAAATTTCCAGTCCAAGAGAAATGTTGTACGTAATAATATTTGGACCAAGAAAAATCAAGACAGGATGGAAGTAACGCACCCATGTCAAAATCGAAAGTTCAGGAAATGCCCAACGTTGATAACAATAAAAATGTGCAGTAACACTTTTCAACACAACCCATGTTTGAGGGTCGAGAACAACTCAAGTGTTGGACTTGTGGTGGAGACCACAAGAGAATTTATTTCCCACATCAGCACAATGTTGGACCAAATATCTACAACACCGAAGAGACAACTACAGTGGGCAAAGTGGCCTAGAGTGTGAATAGAGTTTATGGAATAGTGGACAACCACTAAGCATATCATGAGTCATGTATCATTGAGATGGAAGGTAAGATAGAAGAACAAGTCATTTCCATTATGATTGATCCGTCTTCCAATTATAGTTATATCAGTCCAAAACTTATGGAAAATTTTGGATTGAGCAAGGAGTTGCATCAATAACCTTGGCTGGTTAAATTGGAAACAAGCAAAAGCAGAAGAATCAACAATTGGGAAAGGTTGTGTGAAATTGAGCTAAGTGACATGGACAGAGTAGCCAACTTGAATGTGTTACCATTGGGTGGGTATAACTTATTATTGAGCATGATTTGGTTGTACCTACACTAGACCAAGATAGATTACTATAAGAATGAAATATAGTTCTTGGATGAGCAAGGAACAAAATAGGTGTTGCAAGGCAAAAGGAAACCAATATTAGTGAGGATGATCACTACTATGCAAGCTAAACATAGTAGCAGAAAAATATGTAAGTTTTTTGAAATAAATGTTTTCCATATTAAGGAAGCTTGTAGTAGATCAAATGATAAGGAAGTTGAATTACTTCAAAAGTACCCTAGTTTGAAAATGTATGCATATTTTTTTCTAGTAGAGGTTCCTCGATTACCTCCCAAAAAGGACATATATTTCTCCGTTTACTAGTGCAAGGAGTGGCACCAGCATCCAAGGCTCCATATAGAATGACCATGCAGGAATTGGTTGAGCGCAAATTACAGTTGAAGGAGATGTTGGACAAGGGTTACATAAGGCCAAGTGTGTCTCCATGGGGAGCACTAGTATTATTTGTAAAAAAGAAAGAAGAAATCCTTTGATTTTGTATTAAGTATAGGAAGTTCAATAAAGTGATCATTAAGAATAGGTTACTACCAAGGATTGATGATATCTTTGATTAGTTAAGAGGAGGAACAATTTTCTCCAAAATTGACTTAAGGTCATGATAACCTCAAGTGAAAATTAAGGAGGAAGATATCCATAAAAATATCTTCAAAACTAGCTATGGGCACTATGGATTCATAGTGGTACCATTTTGACTCACTAATTCCCTCCAGATTCATGTGTCTGATGAACATAGTACTGCATCCATACTTAGATAAGTTTGTCATAGTGCTTGTTGATGAGATTTTAATCTATTCAAAAACAAAAGAAGAACATGAAAATTATTTGGTTGAAATGTCACAACTATTGAGAGAAAATTAGATCTATGAAAAAATCAATAAATGTGATTTCTTCCAGTCACAAATACATTATCTAGGGAACATTGTCTCTAAATAAGGCATGTCAGTTGAGCCCAAAAAGATCAGATCAACAAGGGAATGGCCAACCGCAAGGAACATGGATGAGATTAGATCATTCATGGGATTGGAGGGATAATACAGGAGATATATTTGGAATTTCTCCAAAATCGGTCATCCCATTTCAACATTGCAAAAGAAAGGGAGTATATTTGTATTGGTTCCACAATATATGGAGAGATTTTGGCAGTTAAAGAAATTTCTCACTAGTGCGCGTTTGTTGAGAATCAAATATGCAAAACAAGATTTCATAGTGTGTCCAGATGCATGCAAAGAGGGACTCGGTGAAGTGTTTATACAAGAAGGGAAAGAAATGTGATATGAATATAGAATGTTTAATAAACATGAGGACAATTATCTGACACATGATTTAGAATTTGCTACTATAGTTCATGGCTTAAAAATGTGGAGGCACTACCTCCTTGGTTGGAAGTTCATCCTCATGTCAGACCATAGTATACTAAAGTATTTGTTTGAATAACCAAATTTGAATTCTAGGAAAGCAAGGTGGTTGGTCATGCTAAACGAGTTTGATTTCGAGATTAAGCACATAAAAGGAATAGAAAAAAAGGTTTTTAATGCCTTCAGTAGGATAATCTAAGTAAATCATTTGGAAGCAGTAAGTGGGTATGAAAAATATCTGGAAGAAAGAATAAAAATTGTTAGACAGATGGATGAAAAGTATTGACAAGTGAAATAAAGGTTGCAGCAAAAAGGCTAGGATGAAGGATCATATCTCACTAAGTATGACTTAGTTCTGTTTAAAGGAAAAATTTATGTTCCTACTAGCAATGAAATAAAAATAATATTATTGAACGAATTCCATGTTAAGCCTTACTCAATCTACCCACGGTATCAAACGACCCTGACAGTTGTCAAAAGGTGGCCAAATCTAAAGAAGGGAGTGACAAACTTTGTAGAAAGGTGCATTGAATGCTATTAGGTAATGGATGAATACAAACAATCAAAAATATTATTGTAGTCTAACCTTATTCTGGAATGGAAGTGGGTTCTAGTCTCCATGAATTTCATCATAGGATTTCCCAAAACAACTAAGCATAATAATGCAATCATGGTGGTGGTGGACAAACTTAGAAAGGTTGCTCATTTTGTAGCAGTCAAATCCACCAATTTTGTTGGTGACATAGCAAAAATATTCATAAAGGTGATTGTGAGATTACATCAAATTCTCAAAAATATTTTGTCACATATAGAAATGATGTTTGTTTCCAATTTTTTTAATTATTCACAGGATTAAGAATGGAATTAGAATTTAGTATCTCCTATCATCCACAAAAAGATGTGCAAATGAATAGTATTAATCATATATTGGAGGACATGTTAAGGATGTATATGATCCATTAGCCCAAGAAGTGGGAAGAATATCTTCCTTTCATGGAGTTTTCATGCAATAATGGACACCAAGAGTCCATAAGGATGAGCCTGTTTGAAGCAGTGTATGGTAAGAAATGTAATACTCTTATTAGTTATAGTGATGTACTAAAAGAAATGCATGTAAGACCTTACATGCTTATATATATTGAACAAAAAGTTTGGATCATAAAGAAAAATCTAAAAGTGGCATAGGGAAGATAGGAAAGATATGCATATAAGAATAGATTGCATAGAGAGTTCCAAGAGGGGGAAAAATTCTACCTAAGAATTAAACCCAAGAACATTTCCTTAAAACTGGGGACGTGCACCAAGATGGCACCATGATATTATGGACCATTTGAAATCCTTTAGAGGATTGGTTCAATAGCATATAGACTGGTCTTACCTCCATTAATTAGAGTTCATGATGTTTTCCATGCTTCTTTACTTAAAACATATTTATAGGATTCTAATCATGTGATTGATTGGTCTGTGCTATAGGTGGAACTACAATGAGAGTTCCACCAAAAACCAATCTGCGTTATGGACCAAAGGAGCCTCATACTCTGGAATCGATTCATTGACCAAGTCCATGTGTAATGAGAGCACTTTGGGCCAGAGGAGTCCATGTGGGAAATTCTTGATGGGATGAAATTTAATTATCATTTATTGTTTGATATTTGAAAAAAGTTTGCATAGTTGAAATATTGATTAGATCTATGTGTCTAAAGATCCATGGAACATTATGTGTACCATTTTGTTATGATATTGTATAAATGTAAATGAACATTGAGGGTGACATTCCATCAAGTCGGAGGGGACTGGGACAATGATTGAATTAACAGAAAAAAGGGGACTTAGTCATGGGACACAAAATCTAAAGTTGGGGATGGAGAATTGATAGTAGGGATATTATGAGTTATTTTGCAAACAAGAAACATAAAATTCAGGACAAACATTAAAGGTCAATTGGTACATGAAGTAGAGGGACTAGTTCCTAGAACCAAATGGGTCAAAGAAAAGCACTCAAGCCCGTGCTTGCTTGAGAAAAAGACAACAAGAGAAAGAGGAAAAAAATTATCAAGGGTTGCAAAAACAAGGACGCAATAGTAATAGAGAAGTGGAAAGGTTGACCCAAAAGAAGAAAAAAGGAATTCAGGGAGGAGGAAGACACAAACCAACAGGGAGAACATTTGTAGGGAGAAGAGGGAGAGCATTCACAACAAGGAAGAGTATCACACAGTGGTGTAGAAAAAATGAACTTCTGGGAGGAGAAGTATCAAATTACTGTGAAGAGAACAATTTAAACAATAGGTAGGAAATAAGTAGAGGTTTCACTTCTATTCAGGAAGCAGTCTGAGGAGGGGCATAAGAGTGGACCTACAAGATTAGCTTTTAGAAAGCAACGACGAAGAGAAGAGAAGTTAAGACAAGAGCAGGGGATCAGCTCTCTATCCTTGGAGGTTGTGGAATGATTGTTACTCTCTCGAGCCCTGTAATAGCTTGGTTTCCCTAGAGGTTATGGGTTGAGATAGGATTCTTGGAACCTTGTAATAACTTTGGTCCCTAGAGGCTATGGGCTAAGACAAGAAGTATCTAGAGTCTTGTAATAGCTTGGGACCCTTGAGGTTATCAGTGGAATTAAATCTATGGAGCCTTGTAACAAATTTGGATTCCTTGGAGGTTGTGGGTGGAGTTAACCACTCTAAAGCTGTGGAAAATCTTGGGAGGAGACAATCTTGAAGCCAAGAAAAACACAAGTTCAAGTCATTGTTCTTGGATACTACCCTAACTAGTACGATGGATTCTAGACTCCCTAGGAAGGATTGGCATTATATGTGCACGAGAGGGTGATGTTGGGCACCTCTAGACTCCCCATGCAAGTAATAAAGAGATGAATAGTTGTGGGGATTGAGGCAGGAGGTCGTCTAGAGTCCTTGGTAGATTTAGCATCTTAAGTGTGGTCCTAGGAGTAAGAATCCGCCTAGATTCTCGAATTTGGCTCAAGGGTGACAACGGAAACTAACAATGGCTGAAATATTCTATGGTTTGGTGGAGAGTCAAATTCCTAGACTCGGTTTCCCAACAAAATCGAAGATAAGTATTTTTGAATACTATTGTATTTAATTGACTTATTCTATATTTTCATTTGTAATAGACCTAGAATGACACGAACTGCAAATGTATTGTAGTGTGAATGACTATGGATAAAATGTGAAGAGATATTCCTATGACTTGTATCATGAATATGTTTACGAATACGTATGTATGCATGTGTGTTGTGCGTACTTGTAATAGTAATATAATAGCCTAGATAATGGAAATCACATGCTATAAGAAGTTACAGACTAGAAAAAGGATCCAATACTAGTAGTGCCTAAATGATAGAGTTGGGAAGACTCTTACTTTGAATTAAATTTTTATCTCTGACATAAATAAATTTATAGTAAAACTAATGAACACCATAATCTATTTAAGCCCAAAACATGAATAATTTAAATAAATGGGTAATGAGACCCTTTTTTATTAATATATTGTCTACAAGGAATACCCTTTATTGGATATAGTTGATTAACAAATACAACTAAGTAATGACTCACAAGTTGTTGTACCCATGGGAAAGCATTATGTGAAGGATGAAGGGAGTGTTCCCGGGGCCAGTTAAACCTACTAGTCATATTTCCATAGTATTTAGCTTGGGTGATGTGGAAGCCTTTATTCTCGCCACAGGGATTTTTATGAAGAGTACCACGAGTCCATGCTAATAACTAAATGTCCTAGTAAACCATGAGTGGCAACGAGGAGTTTCATAAAGAGTTCGTGTGAACTCTAAGTCTGTTGGTATGTAGCAAGAGAGGTGGGAGCTATCCGGAAGCTCACTCCATGCCTATAGTAGACGGTGGAAGTAGGAATTCCTACTCTATAATGTGAGGAATTCCTTACCTGACAACGAGGAAGTCCTGCGAGGTAGGAACCCCTCAATGTAGCTATCACCGTGGTTCAGAAGGGATAACACCATAGAGCGTATTAATTTGACTCTGACGAGGTACTGATACATTGAATTCAATCTAGAGGTCGAAGGAACCCTTGAGACAAAGCTGTGATCGAGATGATCAGCTCAAAGAAGCATGCGGAGTGGTATATATGGGCCCCAGGGAGAGTCCGAAGATCACCAAATAATGCATTGCAATGTGCAAAGCTGAAGTCACCTGCTTCAACCATCATATGCTGGTAATAGAAAGGTTTTTTTTGTGAAAAAGGGAGCAAAGCCCTATACTTATGGGAATAATAAGATAATACTTATCATTTCTAGGTTGGAACCACAGACAGGAGGGCTTCTGATTGGGCAGTAAATTTATCCTATTATGCAATGGGTTAGAAGGAATCTGACATTGAGTATATGTGGGCTCCACATAGCTAGGCAAAAAACCGAAAGGGTGGAGGTCAAAAGAAAATTTGAGTGGTAATGGAAGTTAAATGGTGTCAAAATTACTAGGTTGAATGTCAGGGGTAAGGTGTTGGGAGATCGGGTTGTGTTGACTAGAATATGCATGGTTATTACGCTAACCTAAATAGGTTGAAGTTCAAGGTTCGAGAGGTTGGGAGGAAATAAAGTTACGAACCCCAAAATGGACGGACCGTGACTAGGTAAGAGGTCAAGAGGTTGAGAGTGAGGAAATCAGGTCCCAAGTCCCAAGATGGGCTGACCCCAACTATGTCGAAACATAGGTACATGAAATGGCACTAGGAGGAAGCGATATGTGGTCGTCTAGAACTTCCGCTCATTTTTTGTTGGACAAACCCATGCCAAACCATTGCGTGGTAGTAGGGTATTAGCAACCGCCATACCTAATGTGTAAGTAAGGTAAATATGGAATTATGCTCAAATTAATGCACAAGAGGAATAAAATGAAACTAAGGGCCTCACCCTCCTAATCCTATTTCCATGACTAGACAATGGGGTCCATATTTTCTAGTAACTACCCTCTTACCTAAGTAAAGTAATGGGTATGTTACAACCCCCCACCTTCCCAAAGAGTAGGTGGAGCCACTTGTGCAACCATTTGTTGTGTTGTATGGGTGAGGAATGGATGGGTTAAAATGGCTAGATACTCATTTTTTTTAGTGGTGCAAGGAGGCAATGAAATTCATCCATACAAGGGAACTCATGAGTTAAGTTTTCCCTTTGAAAGATATTGCAAGGAAACTTAATGTTTTGATGATGTTCACATGTGACCCCATGGTGACTAGGTTGGTTTTGGATGTTCTCCTCAAAATAGTTATTCTTTTTCTTTCTATTTTTGTCTTTTTACTGCCAAGTTGATGAGTATCCTTAGTACATGTGGTGCTCACTCTAAGAACATCACCGAACTTCTTAGAAAAAATGGATGCTTATTAATAGCTAGGTGAACTTATTGGAGCTAGAGAAGTGATCATCGTTTTCCCTAAGTAACTAGTTGGATCATAGTATCAAAGCATATGGAACCAATCACACCATGAGAGAGTGCTACCATCTTGCATCATTGTGGATCTATAGAAGTTCTAGGAGCTTTGGGAGTGATACCATACAATATCTGTGATTAATATTAAATCAAATCAAGATGTTGAACACATAAGATTCCCTTCTCCTCAATAGTTTCCCCAATCATAGTGACATCCTTGCTTATTTATGAAAAAATGGATTGCGTGAACCAATATCTAAGCACATCACTACGAAGACTATTTTGTACAAATCTCTTCTGTCTTTGCCACTCATTAATATAGTCAAAGATTTGAGTAAGATTATCTTGTTTGAAATTTGATTTAGGTGAGTCCCAAGATCCTTCCTAGTTGGTAACTGAAAGAGTTCAAAAAATTACAAACCAAGAAATAAAAATAAATATAATCATCTCAATCATGTTTTATAGAGCATTTGGTGCCATCCCCCCTCGGAGAACCAATTGAGCTTGGCTAAAATTTGTGTTGGTAGAGTAAGAGCTACCTTCTTTTACACCACCCATGATATTCTCCTAAGACAAGATACTAAGGTCACCACCAACAATAATTTACCCTAGGGGGATAATTATTAGCTAGAACTACTTGCATGGCTAGGGTATCGAGCTCGAAGCCTCCCAAAAGAGATCCCCACAAATATGTTGCAGTTCTCAAATATAACCAAACCAAAGAGAATGGGAGATCACCATGTTAGTTCTGATGTAGCCTAGTCCTTCAACCCTTTTTTTAGTATGGATTCTTAGAATCGGTCATTGAAAGTGGATTTTCCCTCCATAACTTAATATACTAAGTTTGTTTTTGTGATATTGGTCTACTTAACATGACACTCATATTTCAAGACCCTAGGTTAAGCTAATATTTATGTGCTACTAGTGAAAAGGAAAAATATCTTGAATAGATTTTATAACGCATTGAGTTTAAGGTATGTTATTTACTCAAGAGGGTAATGGCATGAAACTCAGGCGGTTTAAATATACTCATTAATAAAAACACTAATGCAACTATATGAAAACGCATTTTTTTTTTTCAAAATGATGAAGGCTAGTTACAAGAGGCAAATGTCTTTTACATTTTTTTAGTGAATGTAATCAATCTCACACATTCTCAATAATCGCGTTTATGAAATTCTCTAATCTTATAACAAATCAAGCCTAAGAAAACTACCCAAATCAATCACTCAAAAAGAGAGAAAAAACACCACCATGAAAGAGCAAATGACACTCAAAAGCTCTAAAATTGTTTTTTCAAACAAAATATCACTCAAAAGAAATCCAAAAAATAGCTAATAGACAACAAGGAGAAATTAAAAACAAGCATCAGAGATGTAGCTCAATAAATAATAAAAACAAGCATAAAAAATTATCTATAATGCAAAAAACCCAACTCTAGTCTATGGTAATAACAAGAAGGAATGAAATAATGGGAATGCTTTAAATAATATATGTTGAACATATCTAGGGTACTAATTCATACCTTTCAATTCCACTATTAGATGACTACAACAAGTCAAAACAAGAAGGCATTAAAAATAGGAAAATTCAACCATAAATCTTTCAATGGAAACACCAAAAATGGAAATAAATCATATCCACTTCAAGTAAAAATATCTAATGTAGATATAAAATATATTGGAACTTATATTCTCAAAAATAATACATATATGAATTAAATATACCAAGGGTAACCCCCTCAAAATAACCCAAAACAATCTTTAAGGAAAACCCTAAAATTCGAAAGCATATAGACCCAATTCAAAAAAAGAGTTGTAAACTAGATATTAAGTGGACTTGATATCCAAAAAATATTAATAATATAGATCCAACAAGTGACAGTAAGATATTGAAGATAAGTTCTCCAAAACCATGAAAAATAGGCTCAATAGAAACCATAAAACAGGAAAATGTAGATATAATTCAAAAGAAAATAAGAAAATGAGGGAGAAAAAATTCAAAACTGACTTACAAATTATGTCTAAGATATGTTTAAATTATAACAAATAGTGGATTATAGATCCAAAATATAAAAGCAAGGTTTGGATAAAAACTCATCAAAAATCAAGCAAAGAAACTTGAAGGAACACCATAAAATTGGAAAATAAATGAGAAAAAATGTTGATTTTTCAATGAGGCATCTCTTCCATATTTAAAGTTTTCTTTAGGTGAAATTAAATATTTTGGGTGGAATTCTGAGAACAATTCATATCTATGGTCATTTAAAACAAATTGTGTATAGAAAGGTATAGATTTCAATCTAAAAGTTGTGGCCTGTTATTTTCTCCTTTTTTTAAAATAAAAAAAATAGATTCACATCCAAGATATCTTAATATCTAAATAAAATGATACTAATGGAGATCAAAATGTGGTCCTATATCCACATAGAATTCAATGGAAGAAAGAGAAAATTAAAAATTCAAAGAGAATAGGAGATCTTAATGAAACTAGGTTTAACTCTCATTGAAAGCACCAATTATGGTTAAGAATTCATAACCATAAGGAGTTGTTTCTCTATTATATTTCCCCTAAATATCACCAGGCTCTAAGATTATGTGAGAAATCAAACAAATAAGAAAATCATCTCCTCATCCATTGTCATGCATTTATGAATATCCATTCAAGAACATGGGTGAATGGTGATCCTAATCCCTCATAGGGTGATGAAGGATTTTGAGCCTATTATAGATCAACATAGCTTCATCTTCACATAAGGATGCCACTTCAAAATTTTCTTGATCCCATATACTACACATAATCACCACGAAACTATGACAATTTCCCTCCACAAAGAGCATGTTACCTCATATAATAAACCAAGATGAACATAATCAACAAAATGTCATGTACATAGGAGGGGAATCAAATAATTATATTAATTATCCAAAAAGTATAATTATACCTTTCATCATGAATAATACCTTCACTAGCTTAGCAGTCTAGTTTCATCTTTCCTCACAAGATCATAGCTATTGTGCTATAGTATAAACCATACATCTAGGCTCTTTCATCTTCACGAGGTGAGATTATATAGATTCATTCTATCCCTTGGAAGAATCTATCTAGACACCTAGGGACTTGAGAAGTTAGGAAACTTCTACTACAATGGACACCTAGCCAACCCATACATAAGTGGGTAAAGTTGTTCTCCTTAGGAATGACAAACACTAGAACACTTTTAATCAATTATGAGGTTTTCTCAATTATGAAATAATTATTATTTCATAATTATGAAATTTTGACAAAATAATTATGAGAAATTACTCCATTATGTAATTCAATCCTTTTAACATGGAACAATGCCCATGGAACTAAAATTAAATGTGAAATGGGATGCATTTTAGCTAGCAAAAAAGGTAAGTTGAATTGGGTTTCTCCCATTGTGGTGGAGTGCAAAATAGGGTTATGATGCAAGCTCTTAGAAAATTGAGCTACTTTTTCATATAACTACGACTATGAGTAAAGATTTAACACTAGTTGTCCTTGTGCTCTTATTCATTTTCAAGAGTTATTTGGTGTTATGTTTGAGAAAATCATCTCAAAGACCAAACTAGCTAAAAACAAATTTTTTGGGCTCACCGTCCAAAATCCAATACAATTCAAACAATTTTATAACAAAAGGAGTCATTTACAAACACCATTGGCTAGCGGTGCTATGCCACATCATAAACTAAAAAAAATTCCTATGTTATGATCACATCATCCTACCACATGACACTCCTTGAATGATTCCATGTGCCACATGGATTTGGCCCACTTGGTCATCTACAATCTCCAACACTACTTACCACATGTCATTTGATAAGCTACACATGGTCATACTTTCCTACTTAGTGCTAACTCCCTAGCCACATCCTTCTACCATGTCATAAACAAGTCTGTATGAGAAGAAAACTCAGGTTTGGGTGCCATTTTTTGTTTCCTTTGGAGTGGACCTTCAAAGCCAAATATCTAGTCTATAGTAAAAATATGTTATCACACAAAACTTTATTCACGAGTTTAAATTTGAGACTCTTATGCACATGGACCCCTGAACAATTGAAATTCATGACTTCTTCTACACCTACACCGCCAAAAAACTAAATTGGGCGAGTTGGTGAGATGACCCTAAGGTAACATGGAGTTTGACACTTTCCGCCATCCGCTCCTCATTTTCTTCTCAAGTCACATTGACCTTCAAAATTCTTCAACCAAACTTGACCACCGAACTTGAACTTGAAAGATTTCTTTAACTCTTAGGGGAACTCCCAAGTGTGATAATTGTTGGAAATGTCTCCCTAAGGACTATTCATCCATGCATTTTGTGGTATCATTTGGCTTTATTTTCTATCCGTAAAATTTCTTGTAACACCCTCCTCACACGTCTACCCAAGTAACCATCCAACTGGAGTAAACATTTGATGAGAGGTTGTTATGATCTAATTCAACCTCTAGGATAACCTTAAGGAAGTGGAACCCAAAAAACACAACCAAACTAACCATCCACACATCCTACAAAACCTGTAGAAGCTATCCGACCTTTCCAGGTGACCAACCCTTGAGGAAAATTAGTATCTCAAGGGCCTACAGCCTCAATAACTCCCTTTCCAAGCCCTCAAAGTGAGTGAGAGCCCCAGTTTCTCCCCATGAAGCCTAGTATTCTTCCTTACATGTTGTAATGTAAATACCCTCTAACATAGGATTTAAAATGCATATGAAGTTATGGTAACCATCCGAATGTGGCAAGCATATTGTCATGCTTAAAACTGATTTTATGAGCACACGATAACACATAAAACAAAATCAACAACAACAAACACCACCAAGAGTGGGGCTCATCCCCAAAATCTGCAGTAGGGTTAGATGAATCCTTTTTACAACTATTGGACCCTACAAACAAATCTACACTGACCATATGCAGAAGCATACATTACTTACATGGCTATCACATGGATCTAAGGTATGTGGAAAAAGGGAAATTCGACGCATAACATCACCTATCAAAACATATCTAAACCCTTTGATACTTCCCAATATTCCTTGAAACTTACGAGGTGGGTTAAAAGGTAAAGTTAGAATTGTGCAATGGATAGTGTCAAATTTCAGCATGCACAAGAGTAGTCATTGGGAGCTTAACCAAGTACTTTAAAGTGTCCAAAACTTCATTGAAACAAAATTGTAAGATACAAAGTTTGCAAAACATTATTATATAGAGATATAGTGAAAGTAGATGGAAACATCCAAAATATTACGTCTATTAGATAATGTGAGTTTGATTTTCTTGAGTTTGGAAAGGACTAAAAAGATGAAATAATACATAGATTTCCAATATTATCTTAGCAAGGACCAAGTAACAGTTACGGAAAAAACCTTATAGACACCTTGATGGGTAATACTTATCACGTGTGTTTATGATCACAAATTAAATGTTGTAATGATGAATACATGCACCATGAGGCCATATATACAATGGTGCAATACCGTCTAGTGTGAATATAAGATTTATGACGAAGGTAAACATGTGGGTTTGACCTATTCTTGAGTATAATTAATATATGTAGAATTGAATAAAATATGTCCATGAGAATACAATTTCATTAACGTATTGGTAAATTAAGAGTCGACCAAAAAAAATGATAATGTCCTTTAGTGGATATTTATAACAAGAGGAAATTGTTTTGATGAGAACAAAATATGAGAAATAAGTCATGCGATTGTAGGTTGGGTGGCATGCAAGCTCCAATTCCTAGTGCACAATAAGTTGTCTAAACCCCATTTATATATTGTCACGCATAGCCCATCATGTAATCATAGTACAATTTTAGAAAAAATAAAAAAAATAATAATAATTAAAGGGTTGAGGTGTTACAAGTTTAATTAATGGCTAGTGCCAACTACGAACTTAAAATTGGGAACCCACATAAATATTAAAGTGATTTAAAATGAAATTTAGATTCCATTAAAAATTAATTAGGTTTGGTTGAAAGGAAAAATGAAAAACTATTATGGGACAATGTTAGTAAACTAAATTGAGAGAGTCATTATAATGTCATTGGGTGCTATTTATAGCGTGGAAAATAAAGTTTGTTGGAAATTAGGTATATTACAAAGGGAAACTATCCTCACCTCAAAATTTTTGGATGTCAATGATATGCCCATATTTTAAAGAGAAAAGATACAAGCTAAATGAGAAATCCATGTAATGTATTCTTCTAGGATATGTTGATGTTGAGTTTGGTTATCGACTATGGGATCTAGTAAAAAATAAAATTATTAGAAGAATATATGTAATTTTTATTGGATTAGAAACGTTTAATGGGTCTAGATGAAATATAGAGGTAAATAAGGTTCTTGATACACCAAAAAAACAAAAAGAAAATGTTATAGCGCTATAAGAAAATGAGCATGATGGAGATCAAGATGAACAAAAAGGAGAAATTTTGAAATGTCCATTGCAAGATTTCCAACCACGTCATCAGATACAAGAAGTCCAACTGCAACAAACATTGCAAGAGGTCCAATAAGAAAGAACTCCACGAGAGTTGATTCACAAGTTTACTTGGCCTCATAAGTCCTCATGAAGGTACCATCCTAACTTGTATTTTATTCAATGATGAAGGAAATCCTCACTCTTTTCAAGAAGCTTGTAAAGATGATGATAGCAAGGAATGGAAGAAGGTTACATATAAAGAAGTGGAATCCCTATTATAAAATCAAACCTTGGAGTTGGTGATGCTTCCAAAAGGAAGAAGGGACATACAAAACAAGTGGGTATACAAATTCAAGAACAAGGGTGAATGAAAGAAGAGGTACAAGGCCAAAGTGGTAGTGAAAGATTTTTCACAGAAAGCAGGTAATGGTTTTAATAAAATATTCTCATGTTGTTAAGACGCCATCCATTATAGTGATTATTGGTCTTGTTATTGCCTTGGATTTATAATGTGAACAACTAGATGTCAAGATAACCTTCTTTCATGGTGAATTGGAAGAGTTTTATGTGGAGCAACTTGAAGGATTCAAAGTAAAAGATAAACAAAATATAGTATGTAGATTAAAGAAGAGCCTTTACAGGTTGAAACAAGCGCCTTACTAGTTGTACAAGAAATTTGAGTCATTGATGTTAATGTACAATTTTAAAAGCATAGAAGCATATCGTTTTTATAGGCCATTTTAATTAAATTACATTACTCCTATATCTGTATGACATACTCAATGTTGGACATGGAAAGACAATGATTAACAGGGTAAAAATTGATTTAGGTATCGAGATTTTCATGAAGGATTTACGTACAAAAAGACATATATTCAGAATGAATATTTTTCGTGATAGAAAGAAGAAAAAACTATGATTTGTAACAAGAAAAATATATTGATAAGGTGATTTACATGTTTAACATGGAGGATTCCAAGCTACATAATACACCTCTTGCAACTGAGTTCAAGCTAAGCACTAATTTATGTCCTTGTGATGAAAATGAGGAAGAAGAAATGAGTAGGGTTCCTTATGCTATAGTAATCTACAACATGATGCATGCCATTCTATGTACATGGCTAGATATTGCATATGTAGTGGGAGTAGTGAGCAAATTCCTTTCAAATCCATGAAAACACCATTGCTAATGAGTAAAATGGATATCTAGGTATTTAAAAATTACTAGTCACTATTTTTCATGTTTTGAAAATAATGATATTGTCCTTGAACTATTGACATATCAAGATATGGCTGAAGATCTCAACACTACGAATTCCACCACAAGTTATATGTACACATTTGTAGGTGTTGGTGTGTCTTGGATATATAGGCGATGAAATATAGTATCTCTCGCCACAACTAAGGTAGAATATATAGCTACAAAAGAGGAGTGAAAACAAATCTTGAGGATGTACTTATTCCCTGGGAATCTAGGAAAAAACCAAGACAAATATGTGTTCTACTGTGATAGTCAAAGTGCTATTCATTTAGAAAAATATCAAACATTCCATCCGTGAATCAATCACATTGGCCTAAGGTACCATTGGATATGACAAATGTTGGAGGAATGACATTTCAATTTGGAAAAGATTCATACATCTAAGAATATTGTGGATACCCTTACTAAGATATTTCCAAAAGACAATCATGAGCTACGTAGAAGCTATGTAGGCCTTCGAGTAACTTAATGCACAGAGTTGGAGTGAGAATTATCTACATAATCCTTCATTGAGATTCAAGTGGGAGAATGTTGAGGCAGGAAACAAAGGAAGGGTATCTCCACATACCATTAGAAGAGGCAAAAAGAGAGTGTCAATTAGGTTGTTTGACCATTGGGAGGTCCCAAATAAACCATAAATACTTTTTAGAAGCTCACATACAAGAAAAAAATTTCTTTAGAAAAATCTAGATGTTTCCTTTGCCAAATTTTGTTAAAGTAGTTAAAGGCATTGAATACTCAAGAAAAAATGTAGAGATGAAGGCTCTAGAGAACCCATGTCTAAATAAGCAAGTGATTATAAGCTTCTCTCACTAACTAAGTAAGGCTGGTAAAGAAGTGTAATATTCTTATGTTGTTTCATTTTATGCTTTGGGCTTCCTTGTTTCTCTCTCTATAGTTTATCTAAATATTGTACCTCTTCTATCCTATAGTAGATTTGGAGTCTACATTCAATTTTTGGATTGTTCATAGTCATTCAACATTTTCAATCTACCAGAGTATGTGGAAAACAAAGTATACAATATAATCCAATTGTCTTAAAAAGAAGAATAATGTAACAAAAATCTCAAAATACTAAGCATATACAAGGATAATAAAAAACATCAAATATCATTAAAAGAAGCATCCAAACAAATCCATTCAACTATTAAATGAATAACAATAATGTAATTCCCTGAAAAACATACACACAAAGATTCAAAAAAGAACATCAATATAAAAGTCATAAACAAATACAATAATTTATATCATATATTTTAACATTCTAGAATGTTAAAAATGTAATAATGATAGTGTTAGTTCCAGTCTTCGTAGCCTGTCACTAGGGATCAACATGAGCTCTTACTATATCTGGTTTTGTTAGATGTTTTGCACATGATATTCAGCACAAAAAATCTCACAAATGTGTCCATAAGAACAAGCTCAGAAAAGTATTTCCAACGGTATATCACACTCCCGTAACTGGTTCCTGGATTAGAAAAAATGAATGAGTGATTCTTGGTTATGCATGTTTTGAGGTCAATTCATGCACACAATGACAAGTTTAGTACACAATCAGTTTTTGAAATAATGGTAAGGAATTTTTCAAAAGTGAGAGAGGTTTTTGTTCATCGCATACCAGATAACAACAACCTCCTTCAGTTTATGAACAGGTACTACTATGTGGGAGATATACAATGATATTTGGAGCCTACATTAAAATAAAGCAAAATTTTCATATTTTTTACTCTTTTAGTCATTTTAGTATGGGGCCATTTTACAACAGATAGAAAGTAATTTTGGAAAACCCAAGGACATGTTTTGTTAACAACGAGCCGTGTAACAAAAACTTTTTTCATTTTATTCACAGGTGTCATGGATTGGGATATTTGACTAGATCTTTATAGCTCATTTTCACAGATTTAAATTTTTAACGATTTTTTCTTTTAGAGATTATTTTGTGGAACATATTGCGAGCTATTGGAAAAAAAATTCCCAAATTTGAGATAGTTTTTTCTCCAACATGACCTTATATACAAAAACCACTTTCATTTTTGTAATAGGTGCTATGGTTTAGGAAATACAAGTTCATCTTCAACACCTATTTTTCAGAAATTCGGCCCAAGTTTAATGTAACTAATTCTATTTTGAAGAAAATGGTTGAGCTCAATCCGTTAGTACAAGGACGAGAAAATGTATATATTTTATGAATTTCATAGTGTAGGGGTTAGATTTTGTTAGATGGTTGGACTCTTGAGAAAGCTTTGAGCTTCATTGTACATTCATATCATCATTTTGGCTAAGGAATTGAGACCAGGATTTGCAACACTCTTTGGGATCCCTATGGTATTTTGTCTTGGTAGAGTGCTTTCTTTTGTAATTTTGTATTATCTTACGTGTTATTTATGCCATTCCCTATCTTGTTTCTTATTAACTAAAAAAACAAGAGTGTAAGTAGAATCAATTGAAATTGCAGTGCTCTACTTGAGGTTCGCTTTAGTTTATGATGTTTTCAGCTGTTTGGAGAGGACCCTTGGTTGCTCTTTCCCTCTTCAACTCCTTGCCTATCTAATCCCTCCATCTCATCTGATTTGAAGTGCCAAAATCAATTGCCTACCTTGCACCATTGAGATCTCTGCAAGACTGAGCCTCATTCCCTGCACCCAAGATCTGTCTTTCCATCTGAGCCAGCAAAAACATCATTTCATTCAATCAAACTTTTTCACATATATATGTAGCCTAAGATAAGTATTTCTATCAGTCATCTCAAGCCCTCATCGATCATAATTTACTGATATTGACCCGAGGAGAGCCCTCTCCCGACCTGGTAGGGCTAGCTAACAGGTTAAGCGTGGTTTGATGTTGGCCCTGGATCCTACCTTCCTCAACCCAAGGTAAATCTAGGCACTAGCATAGTGGCGACCATACTGGGGAAGAAAATTTTATTTGTTTGTTAGTGTTCTTTTTTTTATAGACTATAGACAGACCCTGAAGTTAGCCAGGTAGCCTTCGAAATTCTCTTCCTTTGCATTAGCGAAAGTAGATAAAAGGTGCTTCAGTCAATCTCCAGTCTAGTCTTATGAACTGAACATCTGACTTGCAAATTTCCCCAGCACAATTTTGTAATCAAGTTCAGATCTGATTGCTGATGGTGGACAACAGTCAGACACATATGAAGGCTGAAATCATCTACATAGCGACTCCACTGTTCGAAGTCCCGAGTTTCAAAGTATTGATGGTGGATCCACTGGCTAAATGAAGGACTTAGATGTTTCTTCTATTTGTTCAAGGTATTCATGTGTCGATTTTTCTAATCTTGCTGGTTTTCCTAAACAATTACCAAAGGATGCATACATTTTGAGTAATGGCCCTAAATTCAATGGGGAAGATCTGACTTTGACTCTAGAACATATAGAAAATTTTAAAACATTTGTGGACATTCTTAGAGTTAAAAAGGAAGATGTCTTCAGCAGATTGTTCTTTGATCCGTTTCAAGGCAAATGTAGAAAATGGATTGAAGGTTTTCCTATCAGATCTATTAAGTCCTTTGCAGATTTTTGGCATATCTTTCTTTAAACATGGATGGAGAAAGAGGAAGAATTCAAAATAGAGGTGCCCTCTATTCGAGGTTTTAGAGAATGGAAAGATATGTGCACGAATGCTGAGGTAGATGAGAACTTTACTTCATCTCTTTCTTCTTATCTAAAATCCTGTCGATGCAGCCATGAAGTTAAGCTCAATTTTTTGCAAGAGTTTTCCATCAAAATTGAAGGAGATCTAATTGAATTAGAGACCCAAATACAGTCCCAGGATCTGGACTGTCAAGTCCCATTCTTTGGTGACCTTTTTCAGTAGAAGGAACATAACGTAAGGCTGCCCATGGATATTTGCATTGATAGTTTGCAGCTGGAAGCATGCATTGAGGAGTTGGGGCAACAAACAGAGTCTAGTTTTTTTGATCCTATTGCAATGTACATGGAAATTTTTTTCAGTTTAAATGATAGATCAAATTGTATTTTACACAACCAAACTTGTTATGTGCGTGTATGGATGTCATCATTTACATTTGTGTCATGGTTGAAGCACTTTCAAGTAGCATCCTTGTCACAGTTACTTGATTGGTTGATATGGCATTACAACATTACATGATCTATCAATTTCGTAGCATAGTGCATTAGATTTGTACATAAATAAGCTGCCCAAGGCAGCATTTCAGTTTGTGGTATTTGTTTATGTACAAGTTGCAGTATGTATATGTTTTGGGATTGGTATGAGTTGTTTTGGGTCTGCAGTTCCTTGACCATCCATGCCGAATGGAAGAGGCATTGTCTGCTTTCTAGAGATCTGTAGTTCTTGACACCTCCAAGGAGCTACCATCCCCATTAGGACCGATGTTAGTTCCAGTCCTCACAGCTTGCCACTAGGGATCAACATGAGCTCCTACTATGTCTGGACTTGTTAGATGTTTTTCTCATGATGTTTAGCGCAAAACATGTCACAAGTGTGTCCATCAGAAGAAGCTTCAAAAAATCTTTCGAATGGTATATCACACTCCCGTAACCAGTTCCTAGATTGGAAGAAATGAATGAGTGATTCTTGGTTATGCATGTTTTGAGGTCAGTTGCTGCACACAATGACAAGTTTAGTACAAAATCAGTTTTTGAAATAATGGAAAATAATTTTTCAAAAGTGAAAGATTTTTTTCTTCACCACATACCAAATAAAAGAAACCTCCTTCAGTTTTTGCACATGTGCTACTATGTGGGAGAAATACAGTGATATTTTGAGCCTACATTAAAACAAAGCAAACTTTTCATATTTTTTACTGTTTTAGTCATTTTAGTGTGGGACCATTTTTCAACAGATGGAAAGTAATTTTGGAAAACCAAAGGAGGTTTTTGTTAAGCACGAGCTATAAAAAAAAAACCTCTTTCAGTTTTGTAACAGGTGCTATGGTTTAGGAGATACGAGTTCATCTTCAACACCTATTTTTAGAAATTCGGCCCAAGTTTAATGTAACTAATTCTATTTTGAAGAAAATGGTTAAGCTCAATCCCTTAGTACAAGGATGAGAAAATATATATATATATATATATATATATATATATATTATATTTCATAGTGTAGGGTTTGGATTTTTGTATATGGTTAGACTCTTTAGAAAGCCTTGAGGTTCATTGTACATTCATATCAGCATTTTGGCTAAGGAATTGAGACCAGGATTTGTAGCACTCTTTGTGATCCCTGTGGCATTTTGTCTTGGTACAATGCTTTCCTTTGTAATTTTGAATTTTCTTATGTGTTATGTATTCCATTCTCTATATTATTTATTCTTAACTAAACAAACAACAGTGTAAGTAGAATCCATTGAAATTGCAGTGCTCTACTTGATGTTTGCTTTAGTTTCTAATGTTTTTAGCTGTTTGGAGAGGACCCATGGTTGATCTTGCCCTCTTCAACTCTTCACCTGTCTAATCCCTCCATCTCATTCGATTTGAAGTGCCAAATTTAGTTGCCTAACTTGCCCCATTGAGATCTGTGCAAGACTGAGCCTCATTCCCTGCACCCAAGATCTGTTTTTCAATCTGAGCCAACAAAAACATCATTTCATTCAATCAAACATTCTCAAATATATACCTAGCCTAAGATTAGTATTTCTATCAGTCATCTCAAGCCCCCATCGATCATAATTTACTAAGATTGACCTGAAGAGATCCCTCTCCGGACCTGACGGGGCTAGCTGCTGGGTTAAGCATGGTCTGATGTTGGCCATGGATCGTACCTTCCTCAACCCAAGGTAAATCTAGGCACTAACATATAGTATTTTTTATTAATTTATATCATATCTTTTAACATTTACCAATAATAAAAATGTAATAACAATATTATTATTTATGAAAAACATTCTATCTATATAACAAAAATTATAAATATATTAAATACATTAAAAAAAGATGTTAATAAACAAAAATGCCTTTTAAAGCTGAACTAAAATGAACAAACCAAACAAAACATAAGCCAATACTAAATTCTATATCAACTTAACCACAATATTGAATAGAGATAGCATTAAATTCAACGTCATATAGCTAAAGAGCTTTCAAAGGTATACATCTTCATTCTTCATAAAACATATTTTAAACACCCACGACAAATTTTCCTCATGATCCTTTAAACTGGAAAATGAAAATGATTTCAGACTATAAGAGTTTCGAAGCTTCCTATCCTAGCACAATTTATATGGTTTCAAAGCAATTTCCTTAAATCATGTTATTCACTGTTAGATATCATTATAATCAAAGTACATTCTTTCCTTAACTTTGGTACCCACACTACTACATAAAGGAATGTTTTAAGACAATATTTGAGACAATTTTTGGGTAAATTGTCCTAAATTAATACAAAAAATAACTTGTGTATTGTCTTAAATATTGTCTTTAACCAGGTGTCTCTAAAATTATTTTCTTAAAAAATGTTGTCTTAAAGATTATTGTCTCAAAAAATATTGCCTTAAAGATTGTTGTGTTAAAGATTATAGTCTTTATAAGGACAATATATAACACAAGCATTATTGTCTCTTAAGAGACAACACTCGGACTAGAGACTATATAAAAATGAATCGAGGAATATCTCACCATTGAAATAAATCAATATAAAAAAACATTTAATTATAAATAAACTACAAAGTCATTGATTACTTCATGTTAGTGCACAATTGAATTGGACCACCAACATCCTACTTGTTAGGCAGACACTCTTCCATTGAGCTAGCACACTTTAAATAATTATGTGAAGGGTTCTGGAAGTCCTTAAAATTACATTTTATAGCCGTTGATTTAAAAAAAAAATTGCACCTACACAATGATGAATTTCAGAAAAAAAAAAAAAAAAAAAAAAAAATTGTATTTCAATAGAGTTGATGTTGTAACAACCCTCCTTACCAACTTTGATAAGTAGATGTGGTTATTGAAAAGAGTCAATTCCCAACGAAACATTTTGGGAATGGGATCTAAAGGTCCTTTTTTTTTACTTTCTAAAATTTAACGCCTTCCCCCTCTTTACCAGTAGCATAAAGCTCAAGTGATGCACCATCTGGTAAAGGCTTCTTTTTCGTATCTACTAGACTATTCTATTTCCCAAAAGGAAATTGGACTTAGTTTTTTTAGTTCTCATGTCATTAGAGCACATAATAAAAAGCAGCGAATTCATGATAGCATATGAGGCATAATGACATCAAAACAATACTGACAACAAAATAAACATCTGCACTCAATTTAATAATTCTTATTCCAAATTCTAAGATCCCTCCCCATGCAATTCCAAAAATGAATTTCCTCAATTCCTTATATTCTCCTAGTCTTCCACTGTAACGCTTAGATATTCGAAGGTCCAAAAAGTACTAAAGTTATCGAGTGGAAGGAAATTACTACAACATAATAGAGATATAAATCAGAAGTAATGAGAAAGAAAATGATATTTCTTGACATTCACCCTTGCATGATATGACATATTATATTGTTAAATGGTTCCACGTAAAGTAGCAGGCATTTTCATATTATATTTGAACTGCCAATCTCTCCAAAAATGTTCTTATGGATCAAAGTTTGATCAGATCACCCAACAAGTCTCCAACCCATATATTTAATTACAATATTTAGATTAATCATATCCCATAGACAATTCCAAAACGTTTTATTGTTAGATTTAATTATCCTTATCATTTTCAACAATATTTTATACATTAAGCCTCTTGGCTAGGAGGATCACACACACAAACTATCAGTTTCATACATGAACGCACCATGCTTGAATAGATCTACTAAACGCTTCACTCATACTCAAACTCAAAGTCAATGCATGGCCAAGAATAGTATTTTCCAAATTACTTGCAATAGTACGCTCCCTTAAAATATGCGTACTCTAATTTTTAACAACCTATTTTTAGCTAATATTCCTAATTTAGCTTGTTTTTTTTATCCTATGACCATAGTTAGATACCAAAAGAACAACACGACTTGTAAGTTACTATGCTAAGTTATTATTTCATCCTTGATGTCTATGATCATAGATTTTCCTTCATATGCACCATGAATTATGTAGTTCTCCTAATGTTCCATTACCACTCATGGTATTACATGATTTAAATTCTTATGTCTCTTTTTTCCCCAACTATACACCAACATTCCCATATGAATTTAACTAGCCCATGAGAAATGAATTTGGTAGCCTAACAAAACTATAACGGTGAAAGATTTGCATCCTAATTTTGTAAGAATATAGAAATTATACAAACGCTCAAAAAATTAGCAGTCAAAGAGTGCACCATGCTGAGGAGATATATAACAAACCAATTAAATTAATGATAAGCATATCTGAGTGTAAAATTGAGAAGCTCAAATTTGGAGCACAATTCCAACTACCATAAAACACGATACTACATTTAACAATATAAAAATCCTTAATTATCAAGTTTGTAGAGATCTCAAAAATACATACAACGAATCTAAAGAAAGCTAGAATTACTTGATGTTGCCGATAAAACTAAACTAGAATAAAAATAAGAAAATGTCTACAACTGGTTGTTATTGCTTTAGAAACTACGAGGTACTGACATGAATATCAATAGATGAAAAATGAGAAAATGTAATATATTCTAATCCAATATTGTCTCGCCGACTTCAATCTGCCTATGAAATAGGATACATAAATTAATAACAAGTTTGAGGCAAAAAATGCTTTTAGTGAAATGAGGAAATGAGGCTTGTGTGAGAGGCTGCAAAATCCTTTAGCACTGACAGGTCCAATGTAGTTCTACTAAGAGCTATATACATTCAAAATTCCAGAGCAGTGTTTTTCATGATGAATTCATGATTTACTAAAGCATTTCATACCTCTTGATGTGTATATATATAGATATATAGATATAGATATAGATATAGATATATATAATGTGAATTCTGTGTGACCGTAAAACTTAAGTATGCCTCCTCATTCAATAAATCTATTATTAATAAAAGAAGAAAGTTCTACCATTTTTAAGGGTTCAACTCTAGTCCGCAAATGATCAGTTTCAACAACTTCTCTAACTTGTTGAGGAGTACCTATTATGTATGGAACAAATTTATTCCCAAACAAATTGATGAGAAGAAACATTACATAAACCACAACCTTTCATTCATATACCTCACACACAACCAACTTCTATAGGGTATGCACAAAGAACCCTAACCCAGATCCATTAGTCACTTTGGCTACTATTTTGCACAACAATTAACCTAACTTTGGTAAGCTAGTATGAGAGGATCTACACACATGAAATATTGGCTATGAATGCTCTCAATATATTGCAATATTTTTACCCCCATGAACCACTCATTGCATATCTTTATGTCCAACATAGAACATGGATTACAAGAAGATTGAATACTGAAGGGTGCTTACTTGGCCACTTGACACGGTACTATAAAGGTTAAATAACTTGTAGGGTATCAATAGAATGAAGTAGTTTGATCATACACTATACATCTATTCCTTCTTAACCACCTGAATATATGTTATACACTCGAAGGAATAGATTACATTTGTGTTACCAGAATCATGAAGGATACAACTAGATTGCTACTATGAATAGCTCCACCGATTTGTATTGAGCTTGTAATTCTACATTTTGAGTGAGGAGAAATGTGATTAAGCTACAGGTCTATTTACACTTGTGACATGGCATGATAGTATCACCAATTCCCAACCAGACAAATAGGGGAAACTTAGAAATGAATGAGAGATGTCATAGTCCAAGACAAAATTATCAACAATGCCGAGCAACATTTGGTGGGAACATTAAGGTACACGAATGGAGTTAAAGGTGGAATATGGAGAACAAGATTACAAAGAAACTATAGAGAAATATTCCTTAATATTTTCACCATATTGACCACACTCTATACATGTAAGAGAAGCCCCGGCTATAAAACAGTAAACATCTTGCCATCTAAACAACATAGACTCTGCAAACTTCAAGTATAATATATCAATCAATCAAATGATTATTTTACTTTTGCTTAAGCACTTCAAGTGGTTGATCACCTCCCTCGCCCCCCTGCACACACATAGCATATTTAAGCATAGGCATAAGATGGAGGAGAATAAAAGTTGTTAAAAAATTGTCTTTGTCTATATGGAGGCAAGAATAACTACAAAATTATGATTCAATGCATGAACATAAATGTACATAAGCAGCGCAAATTCATTTGAAGATTTAAAAGTGATTATGTGTTTTTATTCACATAAGAAGCCAAAATTCATTTAAATATTATAAGAATTATTGTGATTTTTAATCTTGCAAGAGCACCTTACTGGTAAATAAGACACACACCTTTTCAGTATATACATATATTTCCTATCTCTCAAACTTTTGTTCCCAAATGGAATGGGAAACCAAGTTAGGTGAATGATATTATGTAGAGATAAGTATATCCACCCTTTTAATACCTTCCACAATTCAATTTAATCATGCTATAGTACTAGGAGAGAAAGAAATAAATATAGGTAAGTACTTTAACATTCTCTTTCTAGAATCAGTAGCATGAGTGAGCATCCTACATGTTGTCTTTCTGCTTTAATTCTCTCACACTACTTACAATCCCCTAATTCTTAGACACATTACTATCATCTATATAAATAGTTATTTCCTTGAGAAAGTACCTATGATAGCAACCTACTCTTCTTACTTCGCTAGGACCTGAAGTCTTCAAACAATACGACATCTTAATATATTTAGAATTGAGCTCCCCACTAAGTGGAAGCTGGATGGGGGTTGTGTCCCAGAATAACCTATGATTAATCATTCTCAATACACTTAATCCTCACTTACATTACAATTAGTTGCACACAAGTTTCAGTCATATATGTAATATTTGCTTTATGTCATACTTTTGTCACTGTTATTTCTAGTCATTCAAATGAAAAATGTTTTTACATGAGAAAACATGAGTAGGGAATACTCCTAACTTTCCTCTATTTGCAACCATCACTTAACACTCTGGTGCTGGATATAAGAAGCAATTCACTTCTCTTGCTACCTTACAATGAATAAATTTGTGGGTACTCCCTGAATCAATCAACACTATTACCTTTTTCTTCTTGATTTGTCCTTCTATCTTGATGGTTTGAGGAGTGGTAATTCCCGCCAATGCATTACAAGATATGGTCAGATTCATTTCTTTTTTTATCTAGGCTTTGCTCCTGGAGTATATCCTCTTCTTTTTACCTTTCTTGCTCCTTTTCTTCTTCCTCTTCACAATCTATGTAGAATAATTTCTTCTCAGCACACTTATGACCTTTAGTGTATTTGCCATCACAACTGTAACAAAGCCCTTTTGCTCTTTTTTCTTCCAATTTTTGTGGTGTCAACCTTATAAGTTGTGGAAGACTAGCGGCAACAACACTTCCGTCTTTATAGTTGTGAGTGGTATGCTTCCTGGTTACCATAATTTTGCTTTCCATTTTTCTTGCTAACCTGAATGCCTTCTCTAATGAATCAGGTTCCCAAAGGCGAACATCATGTTGGATATTATCATTTAAAGACCCTATGAACACATCAATCCTATGCTCCTCTAGAATATCTTTTACCATTATGTTCAATTTTTGGAACTCCTCAATGTGCTCCATTATTGAACCCTTTTGTTTGAGACTTATCAATTGGCTAAAAAAAGTGTTGCTTTTTGTATCTTGATAATGTGATATCAATTCATCCGTAAAAATTGCCCAAGTGATAAATTGTTTACGAGATCAAAGCCATTGATACCACACAAACTGATTTGGTTCCAAATATAAAGTTGCAATACGTACCTTTTGTGCGTTTTACACATTATTGAGATCGAAAAATTGCTCCATCTGTAATATCCATGTTGCGGGATCCTTGCCATCAAACTTCCTCGTATCAATTTTTGGAATATGGTGGGTCTTTGATCCAACATTAGAGTCTATGGAATCATGATTAACATTTCTTTTGTTCTCATCATGAGTTTCCTTTACTACCCTTTCACCATTAGTGACCCTTTCTTGTAGAAACTTATTCATATTTATCTTCAATTCTTCCATGTCTGTCTTCAAATCTATCTTCAAGTCATCCATCTTAGCTTCCGCATCATTCATATTAGCTTCTACACCTTTCTTTAAACAATCCATCTTTGCTTCTACACCTTTCTTTAAACCATCCATCTTAGATTCTATTCCTGTCTCTGCAAGGGACAATTGTTGCACTTGGTCTTGTAATTTTGATATATCATGTTGCATTTCTTCCTCTTCTTCATGAGTCATGCTAGAGATTTCAGGTTCCCTACTAGGTGTTTTCATTTTCATTCCTCGGGGCATCCATTACTGATAATAATTCTCTACTATGCCCTTTGAATTCCTTCAAAATAAATTTTCAAACCAAGCTTAAGCAAAAATTTAAGAAAATCTACACACCATTTTTCACTTTGTAGGAGCTCGATATTTCCTCTGATGTATCTTTGTACTTTCCAATCATATAGATCTGAATTTTTGACCTACAGTAGCCCTCTGTGTCCTCTTTCCAATGCCACAAGTCTGACCCAAATTGGATGCCCCAAGGAAGTGTTATGGGAAATCTCCCACATTGACTTGATTATAGACTAGTTCAGTAGAGCGAACTTGTACGATGTTCCACGAGTCACTGTTTCAACCTTTGGATCTGAAAAATGCATACAAGAAACTACAATCCATCCTTTTTTTGCACCTTCTTACGAAATTTCAATCCGATCCCTAGAGAGAAAGTTATGACTCTTTCCCCAGGTCACCTGTTTGGAATGTAATTCAGGAGTCTGCAAAAAGACCAAATTCCTTAGATCATATCTCTGCAAATATAGTGTGAACAGCTCCGAAATTCGGATCCGAGGTTCAGCGTGATTTCTTCTCAAATGGGTTTCTTTTGCAACTTATGAAACGTCGCAGAAAAATAGTTATAGTGAAAATTCCACGATGACCTGTTTGGAGCAGCGAAACCCTAGAATCCAAGGCTCCGATACCAAATGTTATGAAACTAGCTCAGGAAAAAGATAGAAAAGATAGATCAACGCCTTAGAATTTAGCCTCTTTGAGGGGGAAACTTCCTATACATTACATAAATGAACAATTCTTGGATGATTCAAATGAAAAAACCTCCTTTCTATATATAAGAGTCTAAGGAGTCACAATATAACCCAACTGACCTACAATAATAATATAAAGCCACAAAAATAGCAATAGAGGGATTCTATGGGGCACAATAATAGCAATATGGGGATAATAGGGACACAACAATATTAATAAGGGGTACAACTACAATAGTAATGGGGTAATCACTAGTATTATAGGGACCCAACAATATCCTTGACCAAGCTTACATTCTCTCATGAATCCTTTCTTTGAAACATATAATTCTGGTACACATTGCGTTTGCAGTAGATATCTTGTTAGATTGCAAATTCTAATATGAATTCTCTAGCATAACCCACTACATTACTTAGAAGGAAAGAAATTAGATGAATGTCCACTAATCAGGCCATCGAGTTCCATTTAAAAAAAGTGTAAACCCTAAAAAATAAAAAATAAAATAGTAGAATGTGACAAGTATCATAGAAATAAAATGCTTTGTGTCAACTGGTGAGCTCCAGTATTGTAGCAATAATGCTACAACTCCTGGGGCTTCCTGTCTCTCATTTTATCAACCCGGTAGTTCGTACAAACTTGGAAGCGAGGGTGCTGTATGCACAAGTACTAGCTCTTGTCACAGCTGTCACTTGGTCAGCTGGCACAAGTCCGCTAGGGCTCAAGCCAACTTCTATAGGCTCACAGAAGAAGCTTTATCAATGATGGACGAAAGCTAGCTCAAAGGAGACTAATCTACTTGACAAAAACGAACTGAAAGCAAATCAAAGCATGTAAACCTAGGAAACCCTAATTTAACTAGTCTAACCTCTATAATGCAAAGAATGCGAAGGAAACTTCTACCAATGCTGTTGTTACCTCTAATAAGTGAAAATGCATGGATCTAAGCTGCTTGCATCATAAAAGACATGTTTTTGTATTTTTCCTTTAAGTGTGTGGAATGATTGTGATTGTGTGCTAATTAGGGTTTGGTTGTGCAGATGGAATGGAGAAGGAAGGAGAACGTGGGACAGGTTGGGAAGGCTAGGAGAGGTCCCTAGGGATCCTTAGCATCCATCCACAGAGGTTCCTCGCATTCAGAAGCTCGGCAACCGAGTGACTGGCCTCCTACAGGAAGTCTGCAGGGGATCCTACAGGATACTCTGGTTTCTACAGGATGTCTACAAACGGCTACAGGATGACCTACCGTGAGTGTTTGGCGTGATGGAGGAGTGATGAAATGGTAGGGGGAGATGTGTAAGGTAGGAATGAGGCTGGTGATGGCTGTAGAAGTGGAGGAATAGGATAGGGAGTGAATGTAGGGAGTAGGTTGGAAGATAGAGGGCTAGGTCAATGAAAGGGCTAGAGAATGGAAGTACGTGAGGAGTGGAAGACTTTGGGAGATAACAGAGCGGGGTAAAGGTCGAGGAGATGTGTTGCATGCGTGATCAAGATGGAGAATGAGGTAATGGACGAGAGAGGGCAGTGCAAGTGAAACAAATGCTTGTGACTGTTACCAAACCGAAAATGCATTAACCTAAACTACCTGTGCTTGTAAATTCAATGAACAACAATCCAAAACGCGAAGGAGAATGTGCATGAAGCTGTGGTAAAGGAGTGTGGTGCAGGTGTGAATGACAAGGAAGCATCTAACATAACGTGACTGTGTTTGCAGCAATCATGGAACAAAGAAATGCGTATTTTTGGTGGCTAGTCATGGACTGCACTCCAATCACAGATGAGACGGCAGTGAGCCTTAACAAACTTTTTGTTGGAGCTCCAATGGATTATATCTATCCTCTGCTACACTACGCAAGTGGAAACAAAGTCATCATAAGCAACTCCTATCTAACTCATGAAAAAGACCAACTTAACAACCTGTAATTCGAATTGCATGTGCAAATGAAAAGCTCAAAGTGCTGAAATGAAATGGAAACGACACTACAACAGAGGGGATCTATGGCTCTCAGGTTGGGCCCTAACCTAAGAGCTATAGTCTCCTTAAGAAACTCAGAAATAGATCACAAACTGCCTTCTTTATTCATAATCTAATGTCATGCCAAATTGGCTTACAAAAAGGAACGAAAACTGAACTGTGCTCCAAAATTACAATAGCAATATGAGAGTTTCAACAACCTATCCAAGGCTAAGGCCTCTACACTTATACAAAAACGATGATCCAACAAGTGTCCTTGATTTTAGGAGCTCGACTGTCCAACTAGAGTTTAACTGCTGATCCTGTAGGACGGTCATAACTGCTGTTCTTGTAGAGCAGTTTATAACTGCTGTTCCTGTAGAACAGCTGGCTGCTTCTAAGCTCGGAGGGGAGATGGATTGGAGCTCGGAGTTCTTGGTGGGAATCACGAGGAATGTCCCCAAGACCGTGGACATCCTCTCCTAAAAGTCAGCAGTGCCACCTCATTGTCTCCTTGTCTCCTTTTCGTTGTCTTTTGCTCCCTTTTAATGCCAAAACCTGGAATCACAATGCATTAGTCACGTAGATAGAGTGCCTACCCTTCTTGCTACAAACAACATGAATAAACTAACAAATGCATGCATAAGCAGTAAAAAATGAATGGTTTGAGCAAGTAGAATAGGCCAAAATGAGCCCAAATTGTACCAAAATTGGGGCTCATCATCACCCCCCAGCTGAACCATTTGCTCATCCTTGAGCAATTTTGCCCCGGCTCCTTGTCCTTGGCCGAGAGCTGGGGCCCAGAACCTGCTCCTTCTTCTCTACTTTTGGGGCCTCTGTTTTCTTTGCCTCAGGTGGAGACGAGGGTGGTGCTTCTTCCCCCTTTTTCATTTCCTTGAGCCGGGCTTCAGAAGGCGACTGGCCTATTTTTCGCGTCCAGGAAGTGACTTTTGGGCTTCCCTTCTCAGGGGTGGCCTGTGTTTTAGACGGAGTTCTTGTACTGGGTGAAGTAGGGATGTCTCCTGAAGTGGGTTGGCTGCTGGGTGGAGGCTGCGACTTGTCTGTTTTCATTCTCTGACTCCTCCTTGCTTCGGAAGGTAGAGGGATCTCCCTCTCTCTCTTTTCTTTGGGTTTTGCCAGTGTGCTGAGGGCAGCCAGTACCGCTGCCACCTCCTTTTCGAGGATGCTAGCCTTCTCTTTCTTGTGCTTTGCTCTCTCAAAGCTCCTTGTAGAGGGTCCCTCCTGCTTTGGTTTCGGGCTTCCTGCAGAAGACCCTTCCTTGACCGGTTTTGGGCTCCCTGTAGGAGCATCTTCCTTAGCTCTTGGGCTTCCTGTAGGAGCCTTTTCTTTTAGCACGTCTGGGCTTTCTGCAGGAGCTTTTCCTTTTTCTTTCGGGCTTCCTGTAGAAGATTTTTCCTTTAGCAGTTTTGGGCTTCCTGTAGAAGCCTTTTCTTGAATTTTAGGGCTTCCTGTAGAAGCCTTTGTCTTTGTTTCCAGACTTCCTGTAGAAGTCTGTTCCTTAGTGTTGGAAATAATACTGAGAGGGGGGCGTGAATCAGTATTATCAAGCAATTTACCAAATCTTCCTTATTTGATCTTTTGAATTATTCTTGCATATCAGTACCATAAAATAATGAGCATGAATAAAGAAAATAGACAGTCACACCAAAGAACACAAGATGTAAGGTGGAAACCCAATGCGGCAGAAAACCACCTGCTGCAATATGTCTCTATCTTCTTTCAAGAAATTCTTTTTACAATGATTTTGTACTGGTGCAGTCCTTTACCAACACACAGGCTGCAACCTGCAGAGAGCTACAACTCTCTCTCGTTTTCCAGTCTCTCCTGGAAGGGAGCTACAACCCCCTACTTCTTTTCATGAAGAATCAAAAGATCAGCAAGTATACAATAGATACAGTCCACTACAGATATCAGATCAGTAATTACAGAAATAACCCAGAACACCTTATGAACAGAAATATACAGTCAATAGATCATCTTAAGACAGGGACGCATATTTTCTTTCTGTGACCTGCGACTGGACGCAGTCTACCTTCCACTGTTCTGCGTGCCGACTCACTGTTCCTCTATGCTTTGCTGCGACCGGTGCACCCAAAAACACTATCGCGCCGCGTCTTTTTCCTCAGAGACGCACCTGAGCCTTTACTGTACTGCGTCCCGGCGCACTTTCCCTTCACTAAACCTGCGTCCCTTCAGATATAAAAGATATGAGGACTTCAGAACCAACCCAAACACTCAGATCCACAGATCTGATCATGCGCCATAGAGATCACAGTCCATTAGAAGATTCGCCTTCATAGATCTGGACTAGATCTCACCAAAAGATATTCAACCAAGATGATGCATAATCCAAATGAACTCCTTTGCTTTATATAGGCAAGCTTCTCCCCAAAACATGGAACAAAACCATGAGCCGACACCATAGAAACACAAAACCGTCGGCTAGATACCACACAAGAAACCCCCACGTGCTTTTCTCTGCCTTGAAATGTGTGCACTGGGCGGACACACCTCCTGAACGGCTGGCCTGCGTCCCTGGACGCGGGTTCTGTATGGTATACCTGCGGGGATGCACTTGCTGAACATATTTCCTGCGTCCTTCTTGATTTATCACCTGAATGGGTTTGCCATCAAGGACAACACCTGAATCATAATGCCAACAATCTCCCCCTTTGGACTTGATGGCAACCACATAATCTTCAGCTTCATTCTCCCCCTTTGACATCAAGGGCAAAGGGTATGCTCCCCCTATGCTCATGCATCTCCAGATCTGTAACCAGAAATCCATCATGAAGGAGATAGAGACATATTGCAGCTATTTCCAAGATCTCCTTCTCCATAATGCCAACAATGCATTATGTGCTCCCCCTGAGCCTATACCACCAATAGGAAGATGATCAACAGTAAGATGATGCATCAACAACCCCCAGCTTTTGCCTGAGGTATTCAAAAGTGTCCCTGGGCAACGGTTTGGTGAAAATATCAGCAACTTGTTCCTTAGAAGGAACATATTCCAACTTGACCTTCTGTTCAAGTACTTGTTCCCGGAGAAAATGGTACTTGATTGGTATGTGCTTGGTTTTTGAATGCATAACCGGATTCTTTGAGATGCTGATTGCACTTGTGTTGTCACATAAGATAGGAATAGGAGGTGTGCAAGTGATGTGATAATCCTGCAAAGTTTGCATCATCCAAAGAAGTTGGGTGCAACAAGATGCAGCAGCAACATATTCCGCTTCAGCTGTAGACAAGGCAATTGAACTCTGTTTCTTGCTGAACTAAGATACTAGTCTGGAGCCCATAAAGAATGCACCGCCACTTGTGCTTTTCCTGTCATCCACGCTTCCGGCCCAATCTGCATCTGTGTAAGCATGAAGAGTGAGATCTGTATCTCTAGGATACCATAAGCCATAATTTTGAGTCCCTTGAAGATATTTGAAGATTCTCTTCACTGCTTGAAGATGAGTCTCCTTTGGATTTGCCTGAAATCTTCCAACTATTCCAACTGCATGCATGATGTCTGGTCGGGTACCTGTCAAATATAGTAAACTTCCAATCATAGATCTGTAGGTTGGTTGATGTACTGCTGCAGATTCATCATTTGCACTGAGACTACATCCTGTGACCATGGGTGTACATACTGGTTTTGCATCTTCCATGCCATATTTTTTCAAAATCTGCTTGAGATACTTGGTTTAAGATAAAAAGATTCCTCCTTCCTTCTGTTGGATTTGCAAACCAAGGAAATATGTCAGTTCTCCTAGCAAGGACATTTCAAATTCTTTCTGCATGACTGAGGCAAAGCTTTGACTCATAGCTTCTTCATTGCTGCCAAAAATAATGTCATCTACATACACAACAAGTATTAGCAATTTGTCATTTTCAACTTTTATATACAGATTGCTATCTGCTGAACCTTTTAAGAAACCTTGTTGATGAAGATATTTGTCCAACCGGTAGTACCAAGCCCTAGGAGCTTGTTTGAGACAATAGAGAGCCTTTTTCAATCGGTATACAAGATTTGGATCATTTCCAAGAATGAACCCATCTGGCTGTTCAATGTACACTTCTTCTTCCAAGTCTCCATTCAAAAAGGCTGATTTCACATCCATTTGAAATACTTTGAAGTTCTGAAAACTTGAGAGTGCAAGGAACATTCGGATGGCCTCAAGTCTTGCAACAGTAGCAAAAGTTTCTTCAAAGTCTATTCCTTCTTGCTGCGCATACCCTTTACAAACGAGTCTGGCTTTGTTTCTAATTACTTCTCCATTTTCATTCAATTTATTTTTGAAGACCCATTTTGTTCCAATAACATTCTTATCTTTTGGTCTAGGAACCAGCTCCCAAGTGTTGTTCTTTTCGATTTGCTCAAGTTCTTCATCCATTGCTTTCACCCAACATTCATCTTTGCATGCCTCTTTCACATTTTGTGGTTCAGTGGAGGAAATTAATGCCAAATAGCTTGAAGCTTCTGCAACTGTTCTTCTAGTTTGTATACCTGCTTCTTTTTGTCCCATGATCTGAGATTCTGGATGGTTCTTCTGAACATATCTGGATGGAGTCTTTTCTTCTATTCTTGTCCGTTCTTCTGCTTCTTCGTGAGGTTCTTCTTGAGATTCTTCTTGAGGTTCTTCTTCTTCATCATTCTATCTTTGAGGGTAGCTCTCATCTTCTTCGATGTCTTCACGATGTATTTGCCTAGGAATATATCCCTTTTCATCAACCACTACATCAATGCTGTCAACAATTCTGCCAAGTCTTTTATTGTAGCATTTGTATGCTTTGCTATGTGGAGAATAGCCAAGAAGAATGCCTTCATCTGCTCTAGGATCAAGTTTGCCAAGCTGCTCCTCAGTATTCTTGATATAGCATTTGCTCCCAAATATTTTGAAGTGCTTTACCGAAGGAGTTTTACCACTCCAGAGCTCATGAGGGGTTTGAGTGCTGTTCACCCGGACATTTGTCCTGTTGAGAATAATAACCGCAGTATGTGCAGCCTCACCCCAGAAGGTTGCGGGGGTTCCTGATTCATCAAGCATAGCACGAGCCATTTGTTGGATTGTTCTGTTCATTCTTTCAACAACTCCATTTTGCTGAGGCGTTCTAGCTATAGAGAATTCTCTCCTTATCCCATGTTCATCACAGAAATCGAAAAATTCATTTGAAGTAAATTCCCCACCTCTGTCAGATCTGAGGCACTTAATTTTGTGACCTGATTCATTTTCAGCCAAGGCTTTGAAGGTTTTGAATTTTTTGAATGCTTCATCTTTGTGCTTCATAAGTCCTAACCAAACAAACCTGGAGAAATCGTCAATAAATAATATCAAGTATTCCTCTCCTCTAGGTGTTCTTTTTCTGAATGGTCCACATACATCTGTATGTACTAGCTCAAGAGGCATGCTGGCTGATCCTTCTTTCTCTGGAAAGTTAGTTCTGGTTTGTTTTCCAAACTGACATGATCTACATATGGTGTTGTCAGGAATTTTGATATCTGGAAGATCGCGAACTGCCTGATATTTGCAAGCTTTCCTTATTTGTGAGAAGCTTAGATGTCCCAACCTTCAATGCCATAACTAGTGCTCTTCATTCTTGCTTAGATAGCATTGTTGTTGTCCTTCATCAAATATGTATAGATTATTTGGAGTTCTCTTTCCTTTGAGAACTGTTTTACCTGTATCAAGATCACGAACAAGGCATCCATTTGATCTGAATATAACCTCGGTTCTTTGATCACACATCTGGCTGACACTTAGTAGATTATGCTTCAATCCATCAACAAACAAAACATTTCCAGCCTTAACATCTTCTTTTAAAGGAGCAATACCTTTTCCTTTTATAGTTGCAGGAGTATCATTTCCAAAAGAGACTTTCTTTCCCTTTTCTAAATTAGAATAAGACTCAAGTTTTTCTTTATCACCTGTCATATGCTTCGAACATCCACTGTCAATGTACCATAGATTTTCTTGTCCTTCTGCATAAAATGCTATCCCACATCTTTCTGTTTGAGGTTCCTGTATTCTCCATGTTTTGGCGCCTGAGGCTTGTTCCTTTTTCTGCTCTTGTACCTTTCTTTCCGGAAACCTGCTTCTGCATTCAAAGTCTTTATGTCCAAAATTATTGTAAATAGAACATTCAACTTCATTTTCAAGAGCTGAAAAGTTGTTATAGGTCCTTTTTGTAATCCCTGTCATACTTCTTTGTTTTTGAGCTTCTCTAGTCATGATTGTTTTATACGCAACACATTGAGCTGCTTTGTGACCAAAGTTATGGCAAGAAAAGCATTGTCCATTGAAGAAGCTTCTGCGATTATTGGATCTACCAGCCAACTGATTGTAATTTCTATTTTCATCTATTCTTGAACCAAATTGAGAAGATTTTACCTGTGGCTGGTTGTGGCTTTTGTTCACCCTTAAGCTGGATTGCCCCTGATAGTTTCTGCTTGACATTTGTCCCTGCTTTACCTGATGATCTTCCTTGTGCTCTTGCTCATTTCTTCTTGCTGCATCAAGATAACTTTTTGAAGTGGATGCTTGAGAAGTTTCTCCATTATAGCCCAAACCTGTCTTATTTAGTGGAGACCGCTGCACACTGATAATCTCATCCAAAGTTTCAGATCCTTTGACAAACTTGAGATTAATAGTTTTTGTTTTCTCAATTTCTTTTCTAAGACCAACAATTTCACCTTCTAATTTCTCAAGATGTTTTTCCTTTTCATCAATTTGGAATTGTAGAGTATCAATAATCATGTTCTTTTCTTCTATGCATCTCTTGAGTCTAGTAATTTCATCATAAAGGTTATCCACATCTACAGCATCCTCATAATCATCATCTTCAAATGTCATTAACAACCTATATTTATTACCTTGTTCATCTTCATCACTGTTTGATAAGCCATCACTATCTTCATGGGTGTAGTAGCTTTTCTTATTTGCGCTTTGTTTCTTGTTCCATCTAACTGGTTCCTTTCCTTTATCCTTATAAGAGCATTTTGCAGCATAATGACCCACTCTTCCACAAGCAAAGCATTTGAAAGGTAGCTTACCTCTGAACCTTCCAGAACCTCTTTGAAGATTTCTGACAAAATTTGATTCTTCTTCCTCTTCTTCTGGATCATGGCTTGCTTCATAGTAATCTTCTTTGCCTGATGCTTTAAAAGCAGCCTCCCTTCTGTCTGATGGTCCTCCCTTTCTCATTTCATAAGCAGTTAGAATTCCATGTAGCTGAGACATAGTAAGAACACGGAGATTTTCTTTTTCTTCTATTGCAGATACTTTGGATTCAAACTTGGGGGATAATGATCTTAGAATCTTTTGAACTACTAGAGACTCCTTTACTTCTTCACCCAAATTTTTCATACAGTTTACAATCTCATCTACCCGAAGAAAATAATTAGCCACACTTTCATCATTATACATCTTGAGAGTCTCATATTGAATTCTGAGAGTTTGAAGTTTGGCTTGTTTTACCTGTTCATCTCCTTCATAGCTTGTGATCATTTTGTCCCATATTTCTTTTGCTGATTTGAAGTGCATTACCTTCATGAATTCTGTTTGGGATATACTTCCTAATAGAGTACTGACTGCTTTTGCATTTGTTTCATACTTCTTTTTCTCAGCTGGATCTGTAGGAGTAGCTGAAGGAAAAGCATAGCCTGTTTCTACAATGTCCCAAACTTCAGTACCAAGAGATTGAAGATATGCAGTAACTCTTACCTTCCAATAATTGAAGTTTGTCCCATCAAAAACTGGTGGCCTGATTGATGCTTCTCTCTCGTAGTAGCTCATGATGAACGATCTACCTTCAAGCGATCAAGCTTTTCTGAAGGACCTGCTCCGATACCAATTGTTGGAAATAATACTGAGAGGGGGGGGTGAATCAGTATTATCAAGCAATTTACCAAATCTTCCTTATTTGATCTTTTGAATTATTCTTGCATATCAGTACCATAAAATAATGAGCATGAATAAAGAAAATAGACAGTCACACCAAAGAACACAAGATGTAAGGTGGAAACCCAATGCGGGAGAAAACCACCTGCTGCAATATGTCTCTATCTTCTTTCAAGAAATTCTTTTTACAATGATTTTGTACTGGTGCAGTCCTTTACCAGCACGCAGGCTGCAACCTGCAGAGAGCTACAACTCTCTCTCGTTTTCCAGTCTCTCCTGGAAGGGAGCTACAACCCCCTACTTCTTTTCATGAAGAATCAAAAGATCAGCAAGTATACAACAGATACAGTCCACTACAGATATCAGATCAGTAATTACAGAAATAACCCAGAACACCTTATGAACAAAAATATACAGTCAACAGATCATCTTAAGACAGGGACGCATATTTTCTTTCTGTGACCTGCGACTGGACGCAGTCTACCTTCCACTATTTTGCGTGCCGACGCACTGTTCCTCTATGCTTTGCTGCGACCGGCGCACCCAGAAACACTATCGCGCCGCGTCTTTTGCTTCAGAGACGCACCTGAGCCTTTACTGTACTGCGTCCCGGCGCACTTTCCCTTCACTGAACCTGCGTCCCTTCAGATATAAAAGATATGAGGACTTCAGAACCAACCCAAACACTCAGATCCACAGATCTGATCATGCGCCATAGAGATCACAGTCCATTAGAAGATTCGCCTTCATAGATCTGGACTAGATCTCACCAAAAGATATTCAACCAAGATGATGCATAATCCAAATGAACTCCTTTGCTTTATATAGGCAAGCTTCTCCCCAAAACATGGAACAAAACCACGAGCCGACACCATAGAAACACAAAACCGTCGGCTAGATACCACACAAGAAACCCCCACGTGCTTTTCTCTGCCTTGAAATGTGTGCACTGGGCGGACGCACCTCCTGAACGGCTGGCCTGCGTCCCTGGACGCGGGTTCTGTATGGTATACCTGCGGGGACGCACTTGCTGAACATATTTCCTGCGTCCTTCTTGATTTATCACCTGAATGGGTTTGCCATCAAGGACAACACCTGAATCATAATGCCAACACTTAGTGATTTTTGGGCTTCCTATAGAAGACCCTACTTTGTCCACTTTCAGCCCTCCTGTAGAAGACTCTTTCTTTACGCTCTGTGGGTCTCTTGTAGAAGATCCCTTCTCTGTTTTTGAGCCTCCTGTAGAAGCCTTCGTCTACTTTCCTATAGGCGTTGTTCTGGGGCTTCCTGTAGAAGCTTGCGTTTGTTTCCCTGTAGATGCAACTGTCACCACCTTTTCTTGCTTGGCTGCATGGATTTTGCTTTTGGCTTTGACTGCAGGAGATGACGAGGTGCTTGGGCTGACAGGGACCACCTCCGCTTTGTCCATTCTGCTCTTCATCCTCTGTTCTCTTGCTGTCAAAACAGGTGTGTCACCCTCCTCTTCGTCTTCCTTTCCTTCTTGCTTCCTCTTTTGTTCCTTCCTCTGCACCATCGCAGGGGTCTTCTGACCTGGTTCCCTCTTTTCTTTGGCCACTGCCTCTTTGTCTTCACTGTTGGAGGAGCCACTATCTTCGACCAGCATTTTGATGTCCCCATCTCGTGTTAGATTTCTAAATGACTCCCAGGAGAGGGGAACTTTATAGGAGTGCAGTGCATCCTCTACAAGAAACTTGATCAGCCCATGGTGTGCCACCTGATCTAGGACGCCACCCTTCAGCTTCGTAGCACATTCCATTAAAGATTGCAACAGGAAATAAGGAATGCTTAATTTCTTTTCTACAGGAAGCTCACTTCGGTGCTTTAACTCTTTCAGCAATCGGAAATGGTACCCGTAGACGATGCTATAGTGCCCCTCACATGTAATATATTTCATAATCTGCAAGCTGACCTCGTTCCAAGGTGGTGTCAAACTATTCCTTCGTACTCCATTCTTATCTTCAGAGAATTCTTCCTCAGGTGGAAAGAATTCCTTCTTCGCTTGCTGGCTCTGTTTTCGTTCTTCTTTATCCCACGGGAGACCCATAGGAAGCTCAGTGATTCTACTGATGGACTGCGGGGTTATCTTGAGGCTTAGGCCTCTGAAATTGACTGTGGCCAGCACCTTGGATTTTGGCCTCAGGGCCTGCAAGAATTCCTCGGCCACTTCCTCATCGTACCCCTGCAACTTATCACAAAAAGACATCCACTGTGCTTGTGTAAAGAGCTCCACCACTGCCTGATTTCTCCTCAATGTGGTTGAATCAGTGGACTCTCGTCAGATAAACCCGCCAGGCATGATGAGCACAGTGGTGTTGACCACAGGTGGTAAATATAAAGGGAATTCGGTCTTATAGATAGAGCATGCAATGAAGTCACAAAACCACAGTCTAATTATACCTCTATCCTGTAGAAGCGATATTATGGGCACGACAATCCAATATCTTTTATGACCAGACTGTGAATAATGACCTTGCCACCTTTGAAAGCCAATTGCGGTAGGAGTTTCAGGGTTACCTCTTTTCTGCCACCTTTTCTTACGTGAAGACTTCACCTTCCTGTAGAGCTGCGTTCCTGTAGAAACTGCTTCCTGTAAGACTGCGTTCCTGTAGAAACTGTTCCTGTAGGAGCAGTGCGCAGACTTCGGGGGGAGCTATAGTTGGACAGCGGTCGAGAGGTGCCTTACCAGCGTTCAGGTAGCCAAGAGCTTAGCGTATCAACATGCAGAGGTAATCAGAGGAGCTACTCGAGTTTTGAAGTGAGGTTGATGGATATACACGCTTAATCGAGCCGATTAGATTTTGAATCGGCGCAGCTCGTGGCGCGGGGGGTGAGCTGTCCCTGCCGGACCGTTGGGTGACGTCACCCATCATCCGCCTGCACATTCGCTTGCTGCCGCATTCATTCCCATAGATCTGCCGCCGCCCTTTTCGGTTAAACTCGTTTCACGGTTGACGGGACTAATCTTCACGTGCGTGCTACGTGTGTCTTTTGTCGTGGCTGCCACCTCATCATCTGACTATGCTTTCACTAGCCGATGTGGCTAGTCAACTAGCCTTACGGCCGCTCAACCATTCACCTTTATGCCATGCAAAACAAATCAAAGTAATATCCATGCGATTTGATGGAGAGAAGGATTAGAACACTTACCTGCGCGCGGCTGCACATGATTTCCAGTTTGTGGACGATGGATTTACCTGCTGCACGCGACTTACACAGACCCGGAGGCACATGGCTACCGGTTGCTGATGCTGGAGTGGATGGTCTCGCGTTCATGCGCCCGTGTTTTATCTCGGATGGCGGTGCTGTGGACGGTATTCACTCGAGCAGGTTGAACTGTTACAGGATTCCCGCGAGGGGTCTTGTCACAGTCCTTTCTCCTTGGGTACGTACTGCATGCTGGCGGTTCTGGCTTCTCGATCACGATCCCAACACTTCTGATGCATAACGTGGATGTGGTATGGCTCTCGGTGCTTGGTTTTTCTTTGACAGATGTTTTTTCACGAGAACTCATTGCTTTGTTGTGCTGCTACAGGGATCTTGGTTGCATGGCGACGAGGATGGTGGAGCAAGATAATAGCAATGTTCAGGGGTGCCATCAGTGGCATGCATGCGTTCAATCCACTCCTCAGTCGCTAGATCTTCACTTGAAACACATTTCGGCCGTCGCAACCTTCTACAGGAAGTTTCCTGTAGAACACAGAGCTTCCTGTAGAAATTTTGCACTTTCCTGTAGAAGATCCGCGTCTTCCTGTAGGAAGACTGTCTGTTCCTGTAGAAAACTGTATCTTCCTGTAGAAGATCCAAATCATGATAAAAATTGCACATACCTTGAAAAGCATTGTTATTCTTGGAGGAGGTGTTGATGACATCCTTTGATAGCGTGATGAAGGCCCCTGGCTTGGAGTGGAGAGGCTTCTTCTCCTCCATAGAACATCTGCATGCAAAACTTTTATTGTGCTTATTGTTTTTTGTCTCTCTTTTTTTTTGAAAAGATAGCAGGGGCGCCCCAAAGAGGTTTTCACCCTTGCTACCTGCCCTGAGCGCCTCAAAGAGGTTTTCACTCAAGGATCTTTTTTTTTTTAACTTTCTTCTTTTTTTTGAAAGACAATAGGAGCGCCTCAATGAGGTTTTCACCCCTACTGCCTGCCTTGGGCGCCTCAGAGAGGTTTTCACCCAAGGATCTTTACTTTTTCTCTCTTTTTTCTCTTTTTTTTTTTTTTTTTTTTCTTTTTTCGCTTCAGGGTATGCCCAAAGTGGAGGCAGAACCCTTCTCTATGACCAAAACAGATTTCTCCATAGTGCTGATAAACTCTTGTCTTGAGAGAGGTCTTCTGTAGATCTTCAATCGGTGCCCATTGACAAGCATGGGAATGGCTTCCTCATCAATGGTTCGAATGAGGACAGATCCATTGTCATGGCACTGTTCCACTACATATGGTCCTAGCCATCTGGTTCTCAACTTCCCCTTGAAATCTTTGAATCTGGAGTCATACAACAAAGCCCAATCTCCCGGCTGGAACTTCTTGTCATGGAGATGTTGATCATGCCACACCTTTCTCTGAAGTTGAACCACTTCTGAGTGAAGGAGGGCCTGCATGCAATGCTCATCCAGTCCATTCAGCTGCAATAACCTTTCTTGTTGTGCATGGCTGAGATCTAGGTCCAGCTGAGCTGCCATCCTCAAAGTGTTATACTCAAACTCAATGGACAGCAAAGCTTTCTTCCCATAGATCAGCTCATAAGGTGTGAAGCCGGTGGTGGTCTTCCAGGTGGTGTTGTAAGCCCATGTGGCCTCAACCAGGCGATCTGCCCAGTCCTTTCTGCTGCTGCTCACCACTTTGGTCAAGATCCCTTCTAATGCTCTATTGGTGACTTCCACCTGCCCATTTGCTTGAGGGTGATAGGGGGTGGAAGTCCTGTGCTTGATCTTGTGATGAGCTAGAAGATCTTCAATCAAGTTGGATGTGAACTGGCTCCCCTGATCGGTCACCAGCTCTCTTGGGTAGCCAAACTTGTAGAAGATGTTCTCTCTTAAGAACTCGACCACCTTCTCTTCTGTTGCTGTTTTGATTGCTTTAGTCTCTGCCCACTTTGTCAAGTAGTCAGTACACACAATGATGTAGGACCTCTGCCTCGAAGAGGGATTGATTGGACCCACAAAGTCCATGCCCCACTTCTCAAATGGCTCAAGAGTCACTTGAGGTTGGAGAGACATCTCATCCCTTTGGGTTGGTTTCCCCATCCTTTGGCATTGGTCACACTGGCTGACATATCTTCTGACATCTTGATGAAGTGTGGGCCAATAGTAGCCTGCCTGCAGGATCTTGAAGGCAGTTCTCTTTGCTGCAAAATGTCCTCCACAAGGCCCATCATGACAGGTGAGGAGGATGTCAAAGACTTCCTCTTCCCTTACACAACGCCTTAAGATCTGATCAGGGCCAAGCTTGAACAGGTTGCCCCCGATCCAAGTGAATGAGGCACTTTTTCTGATGATTTTGCTCTTCTCTTTTGAAGAGAGGTGCGGAGGGAACTGAGCTAAAACAAGGTAGTTCGTTATATCAGCAAACCATGGAGAAAGTACTGAGATAGCAAATAGATGCTCATCAGGCATCTGGTCATCCACCGTCCCATCTTCATCTGCAGACAAATCCAATCTAGACAAGAAGTCAGAAACAACAGTTTCTCTTCCTGGTTTATCAACAATGGTTAGATCAAATTGCTGCAATAAAAGTAACCATCTAATAATACGAGCATTCACATCGGGTTTATTCATCAAATATCTAATAGCAGGATGGTCAGTATGTACAAATGTTTGATACCCGGTAATGTAATGACGGAACTTGTTTAGTGCATGGACTATAGCTAAGAACTCTTTCTCGGTTACAGTGTAATTCAGCTCTACTTTGGACAAGCTTTTGCTGACAAAGTAAATGGCATATGGAAGTTTTTGCTCAACTTGTCCTAAGGCTGCACCTATGGCTTTGTTCGAGGCATCAGTGTGGATGTGGAAAGGTAGGGCCCAGTTTGGACCTCTCAAGATTGGTGCTGACACCAACTTGTCCTTTAACTCATTCAAACTCCTCTGACAATCGTCAGTCCACTTAAACTCCACATCTTTTGCCAACAGACCAAACAATGGTGAGGCTAACTTGCTGAAGTCCTTAATGAATCTCCGGTAGTATCCTGCTAATCCCAAGAAACTCCGGTCATCCCTTACTTTTTGAGGAGGTGGAACCCTCTTGATGAGAGCAATTTTGTTAGGATCCACCTGCAATCCTTGGGAAGAAATGGTATGGCCTAGCACGGTCCCTTCAGTCATTAGGAATTCACATTTTTCAGGGCTGAGGGACAAGTTCATCTCGGTGCATTTGGTTAGGACTTTCCCCAGGTTGGACAATGCTTCCTGGAAGTTGGCCCCATAAGGAGTAAAGTCATCCATGTATATTTCCACTGCATCATGGACCAACTCCGAGAAGATGCTCAAGACAGCTCTCTGAAAAGTAGCAGGAGCATTGCATAGCCCAAAGGGAAGGACTCGGTAGGCAAAGGTACCCCAAGGACAAGTGAAGGTGGTCTTATCTTGGTCTTCCGGGCTGATTTGGATTTGATTGTACCCGCTAAACCCATCCAGGAAAGAGAAGAACTTCTTTCCTGCCAGTCCATCCAACACTTGATCTATGAAAGGTAGAGGGAAATGGTCTTTTTTGGTAGCTTTGTTCAGCTCACGGTAATCTACACAGATCCTCCATTTCCCATTCTTCTTGGGAACCAACACTAGAGGGGACACCCATTCACTATCTGAGATGGGGTAGATGAATCCGGCATCCAACAGTTTCTGCAATTCTTCCTTGAAATGTCCTTAAGGGCTGGATTCATTCTCCTCTGGGGTTGCCTAACTGGTTTACAATCCTCTTTGATGTATATATGATGGGTATAGACTGAGGGATGGACTCCTTTCATCTCCTTATAGCTCCAAGCAAAAGCATCTAAGTGGCTGGCCAATAGGCTACACAACTCCTTCTCCTGGGAAGGAGATAGGGAGGAGCTGATCTTTAATGCTCTCTCAGGGCCGAACTCCACACTTTTGACTCTGGGAGTGACAGGGTTGGTTGTACAAAGATCCACTAAGGTGCTAGCTTGGGCATCCTCCACCAACTTCTCTAAAGATAGTGCACTGGAAGGTGGATTCTGGATCAGGGTCTCAATCAAATCATCCTTGGTTGGGGGATTTCTTCTATTGGTTTCTATGGTACACAGAGGTGCTGAATACACCTCGTCTTCTTCTCCTTCTTCCAACCAGAGTGGTAAGTCATGCTCCAAAGAGGGTTGGGCAGGAGGGTATAGGACAAGTTGCTTGGACATAGGACCATTTTTGATGGTCATATTTCCGGCACGACAATTGATATAGGCATCTGCAGTGGCTAACCAAGGCCTTCCCAAAATGAGGGGATATCCAGTAAGCTTTGCCTTTGGTTGCAAAACCAGGAAGTCTGCAGGATACTCCCAAGAGTCAATAGAGACCAAGACATCCTCCACAATCCCTTCGGGAGTCACAGTGGAGCGATCTGCTAATTGCAGTACTGTCGAGGTCTTCCTCAAGGAACCTTGAAGATTGAGCTTGAGCATGGTATCCCTGGTCATTACATTAATGGCAGCCCCCAGATCAATCAGGGTGTGGGGTATGATGGTGCCATTGATGTGGACATCTACTACAGGACTTCCAGGATCTAAGTACTTTGGGCAGATGACTTGTCGTAGCATAAGGTCAGACAGTTGTCCTATGACATTGATAGTTGAAGCATCTTTCTTCCGTCTGCCTGGATGTTTGAAACACTTCTCCTTAACCAGCTTGTTATAGATTGGCACATCCTTGATGGCCTGGAGAAGAGGTATCTTCACACACAACTTCTTGAGCTCTCCCAGAAGCTCATCTTCTTCCGGGTTGGGTTGTGTGGTGGCTGTAAGTCTCTCAGGAAAGGGTGGAATAGGCTTTGGTTCACTTTCCTGATGGTCTTCCTCATCCTCTGGGGGAGGAGGTTGGCGATCTGGAAGAGTCTTTCCAGATCTAAGATTGATCTCCTGGATCTCCACAGCATAGGTAGGGCATGAGGTCTCCCCAGTATATACCTGCTGAGCCTGTCTATTGTTGGGGTTCGGGTTCGGTTGAGCAGGCATTTGAGGTTGCCTTGGAGGAGCAGGAGGTAATGGTTGTGGCTGAACTGGAGGTGGAGGCAGAATGGCGGGAGGAGTGTTGTACTGGGGCCTCCACCCTGACTGAGGTGCACTCCACTGAGGCTGTGACTGGGCATGTGAGTGATATGAGTGAGTAGTGGGTTGAGTAGGATACTGAGGTGGATAAGACCATGGAGGAGGCATGGACCAAGAAGGATGAGCAGGGGGACCCCAGGAAGGCATAGGAGTCGATTGGTTGGGGTTGTAATAGGCTTGTGGTGCCCCTTGCATTCCCTACTGATAGGGTCTAGATCCTTGTGGTCTCCTTTGGTTGATGAAGTAGAGAGGTTCAGTGGGGGCTTCAGTCCCTTGGTACATGGCTTTAAACCCAGGTAAGGTGGGACACTGATTGGTAGGATGGTCCTCCTCACAAACAAAACACACTTCAACCGAATGCAATGGGCATTCGTTCTTAGGATGTCTTCTTGTGCACCTAGGGCAGAAGACAGCCAGGGCTCTCTCAGCTTCTTCTTTCTTCTGCTAGATCCTGAATGTGTCCAGCTGCATGGCAATGGTCTGTCTCACCTCACTCTTAAGATCTTCTAATTGGTTTGTAAACTCATGTTTGGAGAAAGGGACACCAGTGGAGAGGAGATTTCCTCTACCTCGTTTCCTAGCTGCCCTAGAATGATTTCTAAACACAGTTTTGATGTCCTCATAAGGCAGTTGGTAAATGTCCCCCCCAGCTAACATGTGAAGGGTATCTAAGAGTTCTTCAGGTACTCCTCGGAGCAGAACCAACTTAAGGGATTCAGGGTCAACTGTGCACCTGGCCTGCTTGTAACTAAGTTGGAACCTTTCCTCATAATCCTCTAAAGACTCATCGTTTCCCATGGTCATCCAAAAGATTTCCCCTTTCGTTTCCTTGGACCTACAATAATCCCGGTACTTGGTGTTGAAGGCTTGCTGCATCTGAGCCCATGTGGTGATACTATTCCCAGGCAAACCCATGAACCAGCGTAATGCTACATCCTTGAGAGTGGAAGGGAAAAGTTTTAGCTTTTGTTCATCTTCGGTATAGTCATAGGTTCTACAGAGGACAACAAAACTCAAATAGGAAGGTATCAGGATCCTCAGTGGTCAGTCCATGGAAGTGAGGCAAAGCAGAGGGGCTAATGTTTTTCATTTTCATCTCTCCATTGGTCTCTCGGATGGGGAAAGCTCCTTCTATTCTCTCATCTTCTCTATTGTTAGCCATAGCTTCGGATGGAGTGGTCTCTAACTCTTCTTCTTCTACAGGATTTTGGTATGTCTTGGGGTGTTCACCTACAGTTTCCTCTGGATCACTGTCGCCACCGAAGAGTGAAGGGTGACTAAGTGATGTGGTGGGGGTGTTAGGTAGGAATTTGCCTGATCTATCTCGGTTCCTACGAGGCATGAAATGGAAAGGAATTTTCTTTTTTTGAGTGCTTTTGCTTTTTCTTTGGTACCTGCAAAACTGAAACAAAGTGATCTACAACTAACTATATTGCTCAAATGAAATTGCAGAATTAGAAAGCTAATCTAGGAAAGCGAGAAATACTAGTCTATGAAAGCAGGAAATGCTAATCTATGAAAGCAGGAAATACTAAGCTATGAAAGCAGGAAATGCTAATCTATGAAAGCAGGAAATGCTAATCTAGGAAAGCGAGAAATACTAGTCTATGAAAGCAGGAAATGCTAATCTATGAAAGCAGGAAATACTAAGCTACTTTTGCAGAATGGAAATGAAATAAACTACTGAGCAGAAGTAAGAGTACGAAAGTAGAAGAAAAGAAACAATTACTAATACTCTGACGCTTCCCCGGCAACGACGCCAAAAAGATGGTGAGCTCCAGTATTGTAGCAATAATGCTACAACTCCTGGGGCTTCCTGTCTCTCATTTTATCAACCCGGTAGTTCGTACAAACTTGGAAGCGACGGTGCTGTATGCACAAGTACTAGCTCTTGTCGCAGCTGTCACTTGGTCAGCTGGCACAAGTCTGCTAGGTCTCAAGCCAACTTCTATAGGCTCACAGAAGAAGCTTTATCAATGATGGACGAAAGCTAGCTCAAAGGAGACTAATCTACTTGACAAAAACGAACTGAAAGCAAATCAAAGCATGTAAACCTAGGAAACCCTAATTTAACTAGTCTAACCTCTATAATGCAAAGAATGTGAAGGAAACTTCTACCAATGCTGTTGTTACCTCTAATAAGTGAAAATGCATGGATCTAAGCTGCTTGCATCATAAAAGACATGTTTTTGTATTTTTCCTTTAAGTGTGTGGAATGATTGTGATTGTGTGCTAATTAGGGTTTGGTTGTGCAGATGGAATGGAGAAGGAAGGAGAACGTGGGACAGGTTGGGAAGGCTAGGAGAGGTCCCTAGGGATCCTTAGCATCCATCCATAGAGGTTCCTCGCATTCAGAAGCTCGGCAACCGAGTGAGTGGCCTCCTACAGGAAGTCTGCAGGGGATCCTACAGGATACTCTGGTTTCTACAGGATGTCTACAAACGGCTACAGGATGACCTACCGTGAGTGTTTGGCGTGATGGAGGAGTGATGAAATGGTAGGGGGAGATGTAGGTAGGAATGAGGCTGGTGATGGCTGTAGAAGTGGAGGAATAGGATAGGGAGTGAATGTAGGGATTAGGTTGGAAGATAGAGGGCTAGGTCAATGAAAGGGCTAGAGAATGGAAGTACGTGAGGAGTGGAAGACTTTGGGAGATAACAGAGTGGGGTAAAGGTCGAGGAGATGTGTTGCATGTGTGATCAAGATGGAGAATGAGGTAATGGACGAGAGAGGGCAGTGCAAGTGAAACAAATGCTTGTGAATGTTACCAAACCGAAAATGCATTAACCTAAACTACCTGTGCTTGTAAATTCAATGAACAGCAATCCAAAACGCGAAGGAGAATGTGCATGAAGCTGTGGTAAAGGAGTGTGGTGCAGGTGTGAATGACAAGGAAGCATCTAACATAACGTGACTGTGTTTGCAGCAATCATGGAACAAAGAAATGCGTATTTTTGGTGGCTAGTCATGGACTGCACTCCAATCCCAGATGAGACGGCAGTGAGCCTTAACAACCTTTTTGTTGGAGCTCCAATCAATTATATCTATCCTCTGCTACACTACGCAAGTGGAAACAAAGTCATCATAAGCAACTCCTATCTAACTCATGAAAAAGACCAACTTAACAACCCGTAATTCGAATTGCATGTGCAAATGAAAAGCTCAAAGTGCTGAAATGAAATGGAAACGACACTACAGCAGAGGGGATCTATGGCTCTCAGGTTGGGCCCTAACCTTGGAGCTATAGTCTCCTTAAGAAACTCAGAACTAGATCACAAACTGCCTTCTTTATTCATAATCTGATGTCATGCCAAATTGGCTTACAAAAAGGAATGAAAACTGAACTGTGCTCCAAAATTACAATAGAAATACGAGAGTTTCAACAACCTATCCAAGGCTAAGGCCTCTACACTTATACAAAAATGATGATCCAACAAGTGTCCTTGATTTTAGGAGCTCGGCTGTCCAACTAGAGTTTAACTGCTGATCCTGTAGGATGGTCATAACTATTGTTCTTGTAGAGCAGTTTATAACTGCTGTTCCTGTAGAACAGCTAGCTGCTTCTAAGCTCGGAGGGGAGATGGATTGGAGCTCGGAGTTCTTGGTGGGAATCACGAGGAATGTCCCCAAGACCGTGGACATCCTCTCCTAAAAGTCAGCAGTTCCACCTCATTGTCTCCTTTTCGTTGTCTTTTGCTCCCTTTTAATGCCAAAACCTGGAATCACAATGCATTAGTCACGTAGATAGAGTGCCTACCCTTCTTCCTACAAACAACATGAATAAACTAAGAAATGCATGCATAAGCAGTAAAAAATGAATGGTTTGAGCAAGTAGAATAGGCCAAAATGAGCCCAAATTGTACCAAAATTGTGGCTCATCATCAACTTAAAAATACATCACAATTTAACAAGGGTCTTAATGAACATACAATCAATACAAAATATTAAAATTTAGATGCTATCATTTAGTATTACCTCCAGAAACATTGTGCGCTCCATCATGCCATCCTCAATGGAAAAAACTTCCAAAACTTAAAATTTAGATCCTAGCATTCATTATTACATCTAGAAATATTTCACGCTCCATCCTGCCATCCTCAATGAAGAAAAATTCAAATGGAATATTATCGTTAAAATGCCAAACAAGATGTTTATTATTTTTTACTTCCACCTGCAAAAGATTGTTTTCAAGTCGAGGAGATACATTTTGAAAAAGTACCATTGGCAGCAATGTGTGTGCTGAGCTCCGAGCCTGCAATGGTGGCACCTAATTTACTAGGAACAAAACTCAGAAAAAGGACTCAAAATAGATGTGCATCTACATCCTATTAAACTAGAAATATTTACAATAAATATAAGTAATATTTCATCCTTTTTAACATTTTATGAACTACACCTGTAGAGGTCCAACAACTGCAAGACCAAAAGAGTTATTCTAAAACTTCAAGCTGTAAAAAATTTGACCATCACGCCATATAAGTTTCCCATTGATCTAAAGGCCTTGACCTACTAATGATGCAAGTAAAATAGGAAATGGAGGTATGGACAAACCATTAACCAAATACCACAAGTTTCTTTAATTAGGTTGATTCTTATCATAGTAAATACAATTCACATCTAACAACAATAAGACCAATTTTTTCCATTTGTTATTTACAAAATGAAATGGAATTGACTATATAATACTCACTAATCTCTAGAGAGAATTTCATTGCCTAAACCTTTTGAATAACCAAGAAGATCTAGGACATGAGCTAGAGGTGGAGTTGTTTCTATGGGTACTAGTTTTCATTGAACATTGGGACCTTTGGCAAGTGAAACATTGATTTGTGTATCACTGGATGATAATTATTCATATAGAAGGTAACAATTTACTTGCAAGTTTTGGAGGTAACAAGGTACATATGGAGCACACCTAGTACCTACCGTAGTCCTCAAAATGGAGTCCCCATCTAGAACATGTTCCTAAAGTTTAGGTACACATACAAATGTTACATTGGCTTTTCCCATTCTAATATGGGGATTTTGTTCAAGACTTTTATTTGTTTTCCCTTCTCAACCCACATTCATGCCACTGCAAGGGAAACAACAAACCTTTAATCAATTACATTTCCCAATTGTCAATATCCCTGCTTAAGATGCTATTTTGGCAACCAATAACTCTTTTAATAGTTTTTTGTTTGGAATAGTAAGGGATTTGTGAAGCTATAAAAAGAGTTCTTAATGCACAATGAAATTATCCATATAGATATGTCCACAAGAGATAGAAATAAAAAGTACAAGAAACAATTAAACTAAAAACAATGCAAAATATGTGACTTAAATTACACCATAGGTTGATGTAAATAAGTATCAATAACAATAATATTAAAAGTAAAAGGTAGTGTGTTGCAAATTTTTGTTGAACAATATGCTAGGAACCACCCTCTTGCATTCGATAATGAGCCTAAACCCTCTCTATCTAGTTTTAATAATCCTCCAACAATCTAGGTCCCCAAATGTAAAAACTCTAAAAAACCATGGACTTGATGACTTTATCCAAAAGCTCCATCTTGGGAAAAATTTCATAAAAATGGTGTTGAAAGCAATAATTCTCAAAAATTGGCAAGGGAGCCATAGCCCTTTTTCATCCAAGGCTAGAGAACCAATCTCAATCCAAATTGAGAGCTTGCAAAATTAAACACCTAGGTAGGTATAAGCTATACTGATCTCAATCTCCACCTACGAGAAATGGAAAATCATAATCTAATAGGACAATCCTTAAGCCATTAAAGATCATAAACCCTAATTTTCCCAAGTTTTATCCTTTGATGACCCTCCAAGGTAGATTCCAAGAGGACCACATCATCAATAAGGGGATAATGGATACCAAGACATGTTGAAAGAAGCAAGGGTTGAATATGCTCCTACAAAAAGGAATCGTTCTCATTGATATATATCTCGAACAACATGGGCGAGAGAGGATGCCTGTGCTTCACCCCAATGATCTTCTTCATAAAATTAGACAATCCATTCATTATTTAGAGGCAGCCAAGAAAAAACTAATAGACATATAATAGTAGTAAACAAAACCTTTGAAATTCCAATGTTATCCATGGAACAATGCCTCTCTCAAGATAACATCAAATTTTTTTTGAAAAACCTACAAAGTCGAAGAAGAATTTAGAAGAGCAACGTCTCCTCTCCTCCATGATGGCACAAGGCTTGAGGATATGGTTGACGGTTCGATACTGAAGTCAAAATCCTTCCTTAAACCTTGAGCCAAAGAGGTCTCTCCTCAAGTATCTCTAATAATATCCTATTAAGAGTCATAGAATTTAGCTTAGAAAGTATGATCCACCATGATCACCTAATAATTAATTGAAATATTAGTAGACCCCAATTTAGGTTGTAACAAACCCCTTTATCATTATTTATTTATTATATAAGTTTTTTTTCTTTTTTTATCAGCGACGATAACCATTTACTATCTAATTAGAGCTATGGACCTAAAAGCATACCTTTCTTGATCTAAAATCATACCTTTCAACTATTGTTTTGATGATGAGAAAATCTATAGGATCTCCCCACAAATTGATTAGCAAATTGTAGCCACATCATCATATCCCTATAGTCTCCTGTGTGCTAAATTTAATGTTGTCTCAATAAATTGTTGTTTTTATATGTCTCCCAGTGATGCTAGAGGTTAATCCCGATAGAAAATGCATGGTTTTTCTGTTGCAAAATCTAGCCTGTAAGGAGCTGAAATATTGTTCTAAAGTAATACAGTTACTATCCATGCCCTTTTATGCTACCAAAGAGTCACTACAACTAGAGGCCACCCTAGTGGAAATAAGTATGCAATAGATGACAATACAAAAACAAGAGATATGAATCTGATAAGGGTCAACTTCCTACCACATGTGCCTACAGGAATGAGGGTTTACCCACTGTGCCTCCTATACAAATTCCATAGGGAAATACTTGACAATGTCATTGCAAACTCAGTCCTACTATAACGCTTCTAGAGCTAACACATATTTTTACTTTCTCCTTACTTAATTATAGGATAAAGATGATCATATTAGCCACATATAATTAGATGCCACTGAAGTACAACTGACATGGCCACCTTTTGAGTGTTTAGATCCATAGAAAAAATATTACATTTTCAAACTTGTTTCGAGCAATAGGGTATAATTCAAACCTCTCTAATGCTATACTTTGGCATCAGGTCAATTGCAGTTCCATCTTACACAGGTGTAATTAAGTCATTAAAGGTTTATTAATATGATGCAATGGAAGGATATATAAACACCAATTAGCAGATATATATTCTTAGCCTTCAACCATCCCTTTTATTTGTGCACCCCTGTTGTAATGGGTGTCCACAAATTTTGTTTATTTTTGCTACTTGATTTATTATATATCAAAAATTCTTATCTGGGGCCTACAAACACAAATACTATTACCTTACTCTATTATAACATCACTCACAATATCTAGTGAACACTAGTGCATCTACTTACACCATTAAGTGATGGAGTATATTGATGCATTGAAGACCATATCAACATAAACTACTCAATGAAGCAATATAAAGACATGACTCATATTAAATCTGGTTTCTGGTATGTTGATCACCTTAAGCAAAAAAGTCCAAGTAGAGGTAAACACTTGTCTGCTCAGCCCTTAGAGGTATTATTACTCTTACATGTTTCACTTACATACTCTTGGATAAAATAAACACACGATGGTTAATCAAGTCATTTTGCTGGGCTAAAGCAATTACGACACTAGATTTTCAAGATCAAGCATACTAAATTTATGTAGACTCTGTTTGAGACAATGCCTGTCAATTTCTCAAATAACTGCACTCGAATCTGGACCATCCTACCTTGGTTATGTTAAATATTATAGAAATCTAAGGCTACAAAGATATATCAGCTAGAATTATTGTAATAGATGAAATAAGACATCCATATAGTGGCTCGAGCCACGTAACATGCTCCATGCACAAGCCTTAATAGGTATTAGTAACATCAGAGTAACTTACTCTATACCAATTGTAGTGTTGTACTCACAAAGGTCCCCAACTAGATATTGGGGTCAGAAAAGTGATATATTCTGCATGCAGGCCTTAATCATTTCTAATGAAAGTTGAGTCCTTTAATAGATGTGTAGACCTTGATGAGGCATAGAATATCTATTGTAGCATTGACACTAATAGAAAGCATCTCGAGAGTATAGTTGTAGTCAGTATTGGTTCTTACATATGTTGGCAAAAGTGTTATAGGTCCACACTATTTGTTCTAAGTCTACTTTGTGCATAGAATATATAATTCATTCTTGATGGTTTCAGCTCACAAGGCATGCTAAATACAAGGGTAGATTCACATCGCGTCTTCATAATATCCTTCAAGTATCATCTTATAGTGTCTCATGAAGTAGCCTTCGGGAGATATAAACTTTAATTCATGTAACTATTTCCCTAAGTGTGGATAATAACCATACCTGCATTATGATTTAAGGTGGTACCTTTGGCCTATAAGTTAATAACAATACTTAAGGTATTGGGCCCCTCCTATTGCAATTCATAGCCTTGATATATGGATTGTTCAGACAATTCGATAATATTTTGATATATGGATTGTTCTGATTCAAAGTCTCGCATAAATAAATTCACTCACGAGCTTATATTATTCTCACTCTAAAAAAATACTCCATGCAGAAAAGCTAAATCCTCAAAATTAGCACAAGCTATAATTTTATAAAAAATATTGAAAATTAGAAAATTGTATTACTTCACTTGACTGTAAAACACTTTAAATGGTTAATATTCATCCGTACGAAATTGTACTTCATATCATTTGCACTAAGCCTATTTATAACAAAAAAATCAAAAAATGGTAGCATCCTTGACAGGATCGTGTTTTTCATTGTTTGGTACACCTGTGATACCTGGAAACATGTAAGGGTTAACTTTAGAAAACCTCAAGAATTATACTTTTAGAGTACACAAGAGAATCTATACACTTTAACACCAAAGTGTAAGAAATATACCAAGTTCAAGATTGTGATGCCATATGGCATAAAATAGTAGAGACAAAAGAACTGAACAAAGTAATAATTATGTTCAACATCATATTTTATAAGTTGTGTAACTCTAAAAGTAGGTCATAATTAAAAATCACAAGTAGTCACACCACATAATAATAGAAATCATGAAACAAAAGTAGGAATTAAAGCCCATCTCCTGTTGTAACACTCTCAAGGTAGTTAGCCTTTCTAAAGAAGGAATGTGTTGCTCCAGTTGAACTTATGGGACAAGAGAAGACGAAGAAAATTTGTCACTAATCTTAGAGAGCCTGCCTAACAGTCATTGAACTCTATCATCAATACCTAAATGGTGGAAATCATTTTCCAATAGATGATACAAAATTTTCAGTTCTTGGCTAACACATGCCATGACACCTTTGGAAACCTAGAACATAATAAAGACACAAGTTACCCATATAAGTAGATGTTTCAAATTTCTTTTCATGAACACAAAGGGTCTTTAAACTTGGTATAATTAACTTATATTCACATATCCTCAAATTTTAACCTATCTTTGAAGGTAAGAGTTAACATAAACCATATTTTTATAAATAAGAATGGAGATACATAGAACCAGATAGTTTGAAGTGAAGACGCTTATGAATTATTAAAAAATGAAGCACATTATGATTATATGGTACAAAAGTTTAGTATAAGATATAAATATAAGTAGATATAGTAAAATTTTTCCTAATATTGCACCACATTTTATCAAGTTATAATTGAAACCATGTAGCTTGCTAAAACAAAAACCTGTACAAGCATAAAATGTGCTTAGAAGAATATATGTGTGCTTTGACTTCTCAACAACATCAAGGAAAGACTTAATTTAAAAAATAAATTCTTTAATGAGTTCCATACCTATTACTTACCACTTCATATAGAAGTGTTGAGCATGATAACTACCAAAAAAACATATTATTATTAGACATATTGGAAGAAAACTCCTTGAACTAAGCATAAAATATAATACTTATACTAGAAAAACCTATACAAATGCAAACATCTCAAACAATGATAGATGAACTTAAGCCTTTTCATTGAAATAAATAACCACTTCTTTGGTATCCATTTTAGAAACCAACATAAATCCTAGAACATAAAAGACTGGCCATTTTTGAACTTCTTTCCTTCTCATTCTCCAGCTCAAAATGTTGAGCCCCATGCTTGTGATCATAGGGAATAATAGAAATGGTAGCCGACAATCCAAAGGATGCCATCAACTGCAAATGCTTCTATGCTAAGTATTTGTTGTAGCTTTTCTAGAGGATATGGAGCCTGTACCATGCATAAGCATGATACAAATGACTTTCTAATATCCGAAATATATTTTTTAACTTTGAATAGTGAATTTTCATCATCTAAGGTTTAGCAATCTTCTTGACCATAGACAAGGACATGAATATATTCTATATATTGAAAAGCTTCCTACATATCATATGCCATCCATCATAAGAAATAGTATAAGGCAAAAATTTATTAAAAATAAAAAATTTAGCTCACAGATTCCACTGTTGGTTCATGAAATTTCATTCAACCTAAAGCTTCCTCTGCAATAGAGTATTCTCCAATAATTAAATCCGACAAGCTCAAACTATATCAACCTTCCCATCTAGACAAATATAATGCTATATATAATTCAATGGATAACATTTTAGATTCCTAACCCCCATTCGATAATGATACCTTCTAAAGAGTGTGACAAAAATCTACTCAACATGACATTATAACAATTTACATCATGGGAAATACAGGTAAACTCCCAACCAGAGATAAATGGTTTCTAGAATATGATTTTGCCACACATTTCCCTCATCCAATTTCACAATTAAGGACACTTTCATCTTCAAATAAGGAGGAAATAACATGGATTTCAAGAGAGGATAAATTAGAGGATATAGTAGTATTTATATGGCATTAGCATGGATCCACATTAACTTTGAATATATAGATTCCATTTTTCATCCCTATGTTTAACAAGGAAGGAATTATAGATCAATGCCTATAAGTTTCTTATTGCATTTTTGAAACATATGGCCCATGTCATCTAGAATTATGCTCTTTAGTGTAACCTAACACATATCCATATGTTTTGTGATCAATATCGTAGCCCTAGATTCTTATAGGTTAGTGATAACGTATGACTATATCCTTAGATACAACACTTTCATTGTCTTAAACATCATAAGCTTCATCCACTCCCATGGGACCTTCACCTAATGAATTGTGACATAACACATGCATTATGGAATATTAAAGAATACCTTTAATTTCACTAGGTATTTATAAATACCTCCAAAATATTTTTTTTTCAAACCCCCCTCGCAATAGATATTGCGAATAAAGAAACCCTTTATATCTACTAGATATCCTTTAAATTCACACTAATACTTATAAAACATTTCGTACCCTACAACTCCCGATAGTACTTATAATGCATTGAATTTATTCTTTACAATTCTAAAAGTCCCTTTATGAATGAACATCGTAAGATATTGGTCAATAATGTGAAGCCACTCTACCCACTCCTTTATTGCAAATATTAGATTCTATAGTAGATTGGTGAGAATTCCTTGAAATTAGAGCATTCTCTACAATACAGTGCTCTGCAATAATTAATGCCTACAAGCTCAAGTTATATCGAGTCAAAACATACAAGCCCACTTGCTGTCCCAAGATAAAGAGAAATATCTTTCAGAAGTAACCTCATCAAGCAGAGAATAGAGATTTCATACCATGGAAGAAGGCTGAAATATATGATTAGATCTACTTGGTTGTATGTGGTATGGAGCTATATTTAGCAGACCTCTCCCTTTCGATGTCTTCTCCTATCTAAAAATGTTTTTTTTCTGAATTTTGACTTGAGCTCTTTAATCTCCATGATTTTTGTTTTGATCCCTAGTCTACATTTACTACAGAAAAAGGTTCCCCTTCAATGAAAGGTTAGGGCCTATGACACACCTCTACAAAAGAAAATAAAGGTACAGCATCACTTCATACAACTTTCCTATGGGGCGTTTTGCCATCAATGTTGATGGCAGGGTTGTGACCCATGGAAAATTCATGACTGAAAGTAGTATTCCTTATCATTTTCTTCTTGACCACATAGGACTTATTTTTCTCAGGATGTGCCTTATTTTGACCTTTGATTCCATATCAAAACTCTCTAGGATTTGGTAGTGTGGATTTGTTTCCCTTCATAAAATCAAATTTGTTGGTCTCCAATCCACTCTCGCTATGAGCTAGCATTTTCTTGCATTTATCCATTTTATTTGTAGGCTTACCTTTAGGAGAGTTATTTACAATCTTATCTGTAGAACAATTTGTACTTACATTGATAAATTTCTTCTTCTTTGTTGGCTTAGGAATCCCATGAAACCTAGAGGCTTCAGTCTGTTCTGCATGGTGTGATTTGTTGCTCATTACACTTCTGACTTCTCTAGAGATCTTAACTACCAAAGATTTGACGACACTTGTAGATTAAATCGCTACACTAAGCTCTTCATCTCTATTACCTTCCTCTACATTTGGAGCTTTGTGCAAATTTCCATTGATTTTTTCTTTCCTGAATGTATCTTGTTTGTAAACCTTTTGGCGCTTCACCAAAGGAATATCATCCTTGATAAATGAAACCAAATAAAATTTACCTTTCATCTAAAATAGAAAATGAGCAGTCACTTACTGCAGGACAAAAGAAAAAATACGAAAATATAGCTAACTGACAACCCCTAGATCATGTGCTACCTTTTCTATGTTTGAATTTATCCATTCAAACCACACACCATCCTTCCAGACCAAAGATGATCTCTGGTTCCATACTTTGATTAGAATTGTATCTGCTTTTCCTGTAATAGAAAACAAGAAAATAATGCTATGGTGAAACAACAAGGTTCTCACTGAAAAGAAGCACTAGCATCACTCTACTGTAAGTTTATTGTAGTTCATAAATCTTCCTTGCACAAACTCATGGGTTAGCCAACCTTTAGATTTTGTTTCTTTACCATGTGTTCAACCTATTCTTTTATATTGATTGTCTACTTAACCATACTGTCTTTATTTCCATAATTTTTTGAGCACCAGACTTTATGTTACGATTTTACACCATTGGAATCTTCTTACAGAGGGCCATGTTGTCATCTGCATTGGATCAATATGTTTGTTTTCATCCATCTCGATGATTTTAGAGTGAAAATTTAGGGGGAATCCACTTACTCATTCTTAACAGTGGTCCCATTCACTAGGACAGTGCCACAATACTTTGCAACAAACAGAGGATTACAAGGGCACATTGTGAAACCACCAAGGCTATATGAGGGTGTAGTTAACAGATGAGTCATACAACAGAGTGTAGGGGAGGCACATGTTGCATGAAATAGTCAAAGTGTATCAGATCCAATAGGTTCTATGGAACAATAATTTGTTAGATAATTGATGAGTAATTGGTCAAAATCATTTTTTAGATGGAGACTGTATTAATAAGGGGTTTAGCATAAATGAATCATTTTTCATGGGTTTTGAAGGACCTAGAACATAACGTATCTTTTATTCTTGTGGATAGAGGGACTTAGCACATGACATAATTTTTAATCAGACCAAGAGATGGTAGATTTGAGGATACGTTGGATGAATCATCTAACTTCCTAACCTCAAAGGCAACGGTTACCTTGCTGCTAAAAGAGAATGTCGTTTAGGAGATTCTTGATTATGAGATTTAACAACCAACATATTAAATGTAGTTGAAAGACCATGAAAAAGGACATATGAGCTCGAGGGCTCATCATGGCTGCATGAGTAATCACTTGATACCTCACTTGGTAACCAAGAAGACAACTAGGGAGATGTTTAAAGCTCTAATGTTCCTGTTCCAGAGAGACAACATGAAGAAGAATATGATACTCAGAATCATTCTGAACATACGAAAGTCATAGTCACGTTGGAATGAGTAGCCATTCTAACCCTCACAATTTAATGCCTCACAATAACTAAATGATTTATTTGAATAATTAGAACAATGAGCATTGTGATCAAAGAATTTAGAGGAATGTAAGATTCCCTCTTGGTAAATTCCCAATTTAAGTATTTTATTTCTCGAGTTTGTTATAAATTTCCCAATGAAGCCTTTTATAAATCAGTTTGCTGATGATATTACTATAGGTGAATTTCTTGGGTTTTGGTTTAAAATAACATATGATGATAAGAATATATGCCCATAGAAACACTTCAGAACAAAGAAATAACTTTCATCCTTAGCCAGCCAGTATAGAACTAGATAATAGTCATAATGACAACTGATCATTTTTTTCTATTACTTTGCAAACCACAAATTATATGATAGTTCTAACATTAGCAGTCTTCATATCAACATGAAAGATAGAAGGCACACATGGAGATATAACTTGATGTGTGTCTATATATATATATATATATATATATATATATATATATATATATATATATATATATATATATATATATATATATATATATATATATATATATATATATATATGTATGTATGTATGTATGTATGTATATATATATATGTATGTATGTATATGTATATGTATATATACTGCCACAAAAATGCCAAAATACAGTGAACTCAAAATTAGCTACAGCAAATAAACAAAACACAACATATCAGCAACTCATCCTCAACAGAAAGCTCAGGAATATTAATGGAATACTACTACTTCTAAAGATTGATATGGCGCTCTTAATGTTGCCTCTAACATTATCCTATATATCCTATCTAGACAAATATAATCATATATACCATTGAAATGGATAACTTTTTAGATTTCTATCCCTCATTTGATAATGATACCTTCTTAAAGGTGTGCCCTAGATCAATGCATCATGGCATTATCATGATTTATATAATGGAAAATAGGGGTTAAATCCCCACCGAAGATAATAGGTTTCTAGAAGATGAATTTTCTAGTCATTTCCTACGTCTCATTTCAAATGTGGGAACACATGCATCTTTAAATGAGGAAATAATATGAATTTCAAGAGAGGAATTCATTGGAGGATATAGCGCTACTATGGAACTAGTACACATCCATCCTAACAGTAAATATATAGATGTCCCACTCCTTTCCATCATTATATCACATGATGTATATAATTTGAAGTATGACTTAGTAGCTTAAGTTTTCTAGGTAGTCAAAATAGAGATTGTCAACCTTGCTTGGTGTCATGGATCTTCACCATTTCCCAATATGTATCCCATGGCCTTTGGTATGATATATTTAGAATTTTCATGTGCTCTGTTTTCTTTGTTCAAAAAATGTTAGTTATGGCTCAACATCCCATAGACCCCAAACCCCAAACTCTAGCATCATGTTTTATCCATCTCCAATCATTGGTTGATTTGTTCAACAATCTTTAGTTGAGTTTGCTTTATATTTGTGAATAATTGAAGATATATAAGCTCTATTATTTCCATAATATATGCTTGTAATCGTAGAATACACAAATTTCATTGTGCTGTAGATATAGGAATTGGGGTCTTAATAATTTTATAATGTTTTTGAGGTGCACAAATTCAGTTCGCGGGACCAAGGAAACATAGGTTCACCACCCACTACATGTGCACATGATGTTTACTATTTCAGAAAAGTCCTAGTACAAATAATTTTAGGGAACATTACCAACATCTAATGCAATGAAATGTGAGCTGGCAACTCTTCGTGGTTACACCATGCCTTGCCACTGATCGACATTTATGACAAGGATAATCTTCCTCGAACCATTTATTCTCATCTCATTTTAGATGAGGATTGGCTAGAGGAAGTCTAGGTTGTGATTGTAATAGCCAAGGTTTGTCTCAATCATCGACCATCCAAGAGGCCAACCATGCGCCATGTCTTGAAAGCTCTTGAAAATCCCCGCAAGATTGTCCATGCTTATATGCTAAATGACAATGTTGAATTGAGAACATCATCACATAGATCATTGAATGATGTTTTTAGTAGTTGGAGAAGTTCCAACACATCCTACCAGTGACAATATCCAGGGATAATTCTAGGAACTTTGAGGAAAAAGTACTTGTCTAGTGGCAATTCCAGGGGCAGAAGTTGTAGAAGAAGTAAAGTCAGACATGGTTCTAGTGACATTGTTTATTACCATACACAGGAAGGGGCTCCCTGAAATGACAATAACAAAGTAATGAATTGGACAACATTGGTAGGATTTAAATGCCTTCTTGCACTTTAATGTTCCATGGCATTCAATTAGGGGAGAATCCCATGCAAGAAGCATGTATTTGGCCATTGTATATAAAAGTGAATCAGTGCTTACAACTCAACCTATAATTTCAAGGTCCAGCGCAGGACTATCTACTAGAATGTAAGGTAAAATTTAGGTTAGTTAGAAGATTTTCATGACCCATTATTGTCTCTGGAACTGAATCCAATTTCTATAGCTAATCACTCACTACATCAATTTATAACCTATAATACCTTAAAGTTCATTGTCTATACCTATGGCCAAGTTTCATATTCTCTAAAATTCACAGAGATCTCTCATGTCATTTCTTTAGCGATCTAGTTAACCACTATATGAAATCAAAAACATTTTGAGTAGGAATTATTCCAAAATACTTAGTATGTTCCTAAGCTACATACTCCCACACAAAAAAAAACACATACACAGTCTCATAGATATGCTACAAATTAATGGCTTGTCATCATATGTGATAGAAAAGAAGACAACCAAACCTTGAACATTCATTGAATAACATATACAAGATTCAACTCAGCCAAGTTCTCTCACAAATAAACTTCTCATTAGAAAAAAAAATTAAGATGACCAATTTCAACCCTAAATTCCTCGGTTTGTATTGCTAGTTAGATCATTTTTAATCTATTAAAACTTCAAGTGATACTGAGTTAGTTATCAATGCTAGTACAATTTGTTCATTCAAGCATCAAGAATAACTAACCAATAATTATTTTGACTAAGGGATAGGTATTTGACATGACAATATACCATCCTTTCAATCATTGTCACCTCATACCTAAATCTAAATCTCCTCTCAAAGGCCATATTCTCTTCTCCCTTTGATTTTGCAACATCTGGGGAAGTGTCCCTATGTGGATGTCCTCTCTTTTTATTTCAATATGTACATAAATATACCTGTGATGACTTCGAAGGATAGAAACGGACAATCAATTTTAGGATAAGTCTGGAGGATAAATTGTCTTCTTCTCATCAATTTTCAACCAAACTCCATAAATTTTATATTGTGGTGTTGCATGGTCCAACCATGACTTTCAATAATATAAAATCCACCCTTTATTGCAAAAAAATAAACCAATATCATCTTCAATGCAACCCTCTCTTAACATCATACTTTGACACAACATATCTGTTCTAGAAAAAGGTTGGTTTTGGAGTAGATGTTAAAGTATATAGCTAGCAGGAATTGAATATCATATTAATATTTAATATATTCAATATGGGATTAGTTTTAACTGGTCAATACATGAAGTGAAATGGGTTGAGCACCTTATGATAAAATAAGTAAGCCCTTGCAAATTGAAATTTTATTAAAGTGTGTTATGAGGTGTGATAAGAATTAGGAATTTCAGTTCATCCTAATCAAACATAATTTTACTCCCGACAAATTCCTTAGCATACTAAAGTTCAATGGCACAAAGTTATTGATAAAACAACAATACCATAATTTATTTATAAGCATGAAAAGTCTCTAAATAGTGTGTTGGTACCAAAGGAAATTCGTCGGCATGCCTCTCCTTAGATCATGTAGAGCTAGAGTAACGCGATTACACTATTTTCCCACCATCATCATTCAAGAAACTTTGTTGGATCCTTCAGTATATGGAAATTTAGAGAGTTTCATAGCTCACAACCACCACGTTGAGAGAAATCATAAACATAGACAATAAATATTTAAAATTCACATGTCGTTGTCAAGTTTAACATTAAGCTAGGACTAAACCTTATAGTCAATTTATAATTAAATAAGCAGGGATCTCAAGTAACATTTCTAGAACATAAATCTCTAATAAATGCCAAATTTCCCATCAAATTCTAGAGTAGGAAGACCAATATATCTAAAATTATTCTAAAATAGAACCCACAAAAGAAAAATTGATTTTCAGGCCTATACATTTTCTGTCGTAATTTGAAGATGTTACATGAGTTCCTGATCTCTAGGGTCAAATTTTATTTCAGAAGGCTAGGCCAATCTTGAAGAGCTTGTAACCAAAATAAAAATTCCTATAGTTAACTACACGCAAGAATATAATTAGTGGGAACTGAAATTATTATTCTTCTAGTACATGGGCATATAACGACCCATATATATATTCTCCATGGATTGAACTTGTTTAGTGGGTCTCCCACACCATGAACTGTAACATATTCCTCCTGTTGAAATAGAAATTAGTTGCATAACTCTTTGTGTTATATTTGGTGACCACAAGTAGGATATCATTATAGTCACACGTTATTCTACTAACCTTTTCCACACAAAACTCATATCCATAACCTGAACCGTCAACTCTTAAGCTCAATTCTAAGCTTGGAAACTACTTTTCGTAACAGCTAGTCACAACCCACAATTTCTTTTTCAATTGAAAAACATAATAAACTACTAAAAAAAAAATCATACTTAAATCAAAGAATTGAAACACAAATAGATCTGGATATATCCACACCACTTTATCCTAGCCACACTAAAAGAAATTGTCGCAATTAAATATACCAATCTCCAGATGTTCATAAAACCATAATTCCATGACTCCACTTAACATGTTGAGAGATGCAAAATGGGTTCAAATACTCACCCAAAAAATTCCAAATAAGTAAGTCAATACCAAACCCTAGAGATGTGAACTCACCAATCAAGCAATCCTAAGGATTTTGAAAATCATTTTGGAGGAATTGATCAACCTATTTCATGTGTTTTGTTAAAAGGTATTTGTTCTAAGCAGAACAAGAAGTGACTGTCGTCGTGGTTCTATGGTCGTATCAACGCAAACATCACACTAGTTTTCACAAGCCTAGGAGGAGGAGATGAGATGATAAATCTCCTCATTTTGTTAGCTAAATCCTCCAACTCCCATGAATCTATAGTTACATGAAGTCTGCCTGAGAACCACTACTTGGAACCCATCTATCTATCCCTTTTCTTTTGAATCAGAAAATTTCTTTTCAGTTTTTACATCCATGATTCATGGGTCTTCCATAAGGATGATTTATACATCACGAAAATGGTATTAGAATATGAAAACCATCAATTGATTTTTCATAGAAAATAATGAGTCGATGAATCCCCTCCCGATTTTCATGGTTGTGATTAAGGGAAACAGAAACACAAATATTCCTCTACTACCCTATGTCTTTGATGAAATATAAACCAAACATAATATTCTATAGGCAATAGAATAACCTCCTTTAATAAAATGCCTTCAGTGTAAAGAGAGTAGTTTAAGACATTTCTTTATGAGTGTTTATGATGAAAAATTATTTCGATCCTCAAAAAATATGTCTCAAACTACCCTCTTCTATAGTAGTGTGCCACCATGTTCTCTATGGAAGATGAATCCAACTAATTTTTCATTGATTCCTTAAATTGTACAAAAATTACGGCCTTAATCCTTTCTCTTTGTGTCATTCTGTCCAAATATTCTTTTTGCCTCCACTTTATTGGGTTCATTACTATAGCACAAAGTGCTGAAGAATTCTATAATTACATTAGGCATTTCTGGCATGGAAAAATAGCTCACAACAATAATTCTGTAATTATGCTACTTGTTCTGAAAGGTCCCTCACAAGCAGAATCCTTATTGCATCCATTTCTAGGCCACGGAGGCTGAGGAAACTTATACTTACAATAGTAATTTATGTTAAGGAAAAACAACTTCTGAGAAAAAATCTATAACTATGTTACTTCACAAGAAGAATTATATAATTATACTATGTGCTTATGCTATGCAAAATCATATTTGTTGACCAAAATATAATAACTTCACCAGATTCATGTACCAAAATACATGAAATTTGTTAAAAAAATAATGAAACGACACCATACGTGTATGGAAAATGAAATTCATGATTACCAATATAATGAAATAGTGCCATACATTTACTAAAATAAAACCCTTTTTCTAGATACCGTTTTTCAATTCAACTTGGAGTTGTCCATCTACTTTATGTTTCATGATCAAGTTTCCCAGGGACATCCAAATCGACTAATGACCTTCTTTGTTGTTTCTGTCTACATGTGACCAATCCTAAGACTCTTCTTGGATTTGGAGAAGTGTTATTTGGTCACTGTGCAACCTACTATATTGTAGGTCTAACTGCAACCGAAGCTTTGATCTGAAGAGGCATTTTTTAGTCGTTGTAGAATTAACTTTAGGCCTAAGTCTAGCTACGACCCACAAAAATAAAGAGATTATAGCCATGATAAGTCTCTTCATGTTAATGTTGAAGCTCATGTTTAGAAGATACACATTATGATATTCATAGAGATTTCTAAATGAATGATATAGTATCAAATAGAAGCTCACTACCTAAAAGGAGGATAATCGATATGAATAGTAGTTGTTGTGGTGCAGGTAAATTCGCAGTGTGGACACAAATAATTCCTCTAGCCCGAGAGAGGGGATCTAGCTACAAACAAACAATATATGGAAAATCTCCTTAAGCAAGAATAAATTAAGAGGGCCTACCTCTTAGAATGTTAATCCGCTTGGTGATGATCGTGGTTCCTTACTCTAGCTATCTCTCATTTCCTTCCTTCGAATACCTAAAACAAGCAAACAAAAAACAACAACAAATGTGATAGAATACAATATTTTATTCAGCCTACTTGATAGGTCAAGGAACATTAATCCATAAAGATGTAAAATAACACTTCATGTAGGAAATCAATCAATAGTTGTATTGATATAAATTAGAAAGAGATTACAACCAATGCCTTGACATTGTTGGTCTCCTCTGACATATCCAGGTTCCCACACTTCTGTTAGCATCTCATCAATAGCCCCAACAATGGAATTTTTGAGGCCTCTTCCCTTTAGTCTCAAACCAAATCAAAACACATTGTTCTCCCTCAAGCATACACTAGAATGATAGAAGCTATAGATATCTTGATGATCATTCAAACTCACTCCAAAAATAGTTTAGCTTGGGAAAAGAGAGGTTTATATAGCCCGGATGGATGGGAGATGGTTCTTCTCATCATGGGAGAATGTCTTATCTATTGAGTTTATTCCATCCTAATAGCAGAAAGGAGCCTAAACTGACTTCTTTAGCTCCATCCAGCCCAACTATCTACTAGACTTTCGTTACGAAGCTTCTAGAGGCGGAAGCTTCGAATCCATATTTAAAAAACTTGCCAAAAGAGCATCAGCATGACTGGAAAAGGGCTTAGTCATGCCAGATGGCATTAGTGGCAGTTCTACTCTTTGCAAATCGGTGTGAGGAGGAAACTGATGAGTAGCGTTGGTCTTGTAAACTGGGATAAAAGGAAGATTCTTGGGAAACGATGCAAAGTGGAATTACTCTGCTCATGAAGAGAGACATATTAGTTGTTTCTTCATTATGGGAAGGCATGTAGAGTTCACTGTACAGGTCCTCTAGGATCATGGATGGAGAGTACAGGGACGGTGACAAAATTTTGTGTAACAGATTCCCCCTAAAGCATGAAGGTCGAACTAGAGTGACAAATGAAATGCTTTACAAGTGCATGTGGAGAATGATAGTTTGTCATTGGAAAACCTGCAAGCAAGAATAGAGAATGCATATACATCACTAAAAACTATAACACATGATACATGAATCTTGGTATGTGCACAACCATCTAGAGAATGGTCATGTAAATGGATGCAAGGCATGGGCATAGCCCTCCAATAGATAGGATCATAACGAAATTAAGGTAAGGTCGCAGCCATCCAATAATGAGAAGGATCACATATAAGAACTCATGTTATGGTGGTGGCCACCCATCTGAAAGACATATGTATATGAACATGATCATGTCACATCGCCTCGCAACCTGGACTTGTGTAATCTAAGCCTGAGGTCTTACGCTACAAACGACTCGATAAAAGTATAAATCCTAACATGAGAATGAATGTGTTGAAGTCAAACATGTTAGAAAATTGTTTGATTACTAGTCAATGATGTGAGCTGTTAACAAGCATGAGATAAACCACCAATAATGACAATGGATCTCAAGGTACTAGCAGCACAATTCATAGAATGTGAATAAAGGAACTTATGTTGAACACCTGTGAAATCACCCGATTGGAAGCCAATGATGTGAACTTGTCATCGAGTCAAAGAACTTGCAACTAGGGCATGAAAACTCTAAGGTACTGGAAGGGAGTCTCTCAATTAACCTCCTGGATAATGAGCTATAGTTGACAAGAAGTGACCACGTCGAAGGAGGGTCATTATGTTTCCCACATCAGCGACATGAGACAAAGGGACGCAAATGATTTTGGATTATACAGAGAATCAGGAATAAGTGTAACTATGGAGGGACTAACTCTTGAACATATCAGTGACATGACTCAGGAGTTTGGTAGCTATTGGATCCATAGGATCGATAGTCATGATGATGTGGAAGAGATCAAATGGAAGGCGAAAATGAACAACCCAACCTAGGAAGGTCAATGATGAAAAGGAGGATATCCCAACCTGACACAAAGCAGAATGTGTCATGTTCAAGAGTGAGTTTCCAACAGGACTGAGAGGATTTGTAATTTTCTTGCACTATTTATTGCAGGTGCCCCAATTATTTTTTATCACAAGCTTGAAGGGGATAACATGTTCTTGCACTATTATTTCATCCTTTGTACGAATCTGACCTGGTAAGTTTAATGATCCCTAGGAAGGAGAAACTAATGTCCATCATGGTGACAAATCTAATGGCGTTGAATGTTTTAACGAGTCTGAAAAAGGGGTAACTCAATATCTCTTTCATGTTTAGAGAGTTTGAAAAAGACATGGAAAAGAAAACTCCACAAGGTCCCCTTTCATACATTTGTGTCTGTCGAGCTCGAAAAGGTACAAAATGATACTTGAGAGAACCGCTTGACCATTTCAGATGAGTACCTTTTTCGTAAATAGTTCTTCCCATCCTGAAAAAGGGGTAAAGGTATACTGGGTAAATGATGTTTCACAACCTTTAAAAAGTTCAAAATGACAAGAGCTCGTCAATATTTTTGTGTTTGAAGAGTCGGAAAAGAGCTCGAAAGTGGACCCCCAATTTTTATTCTCTTTTACGAGTCCAAAAGTGAAAAATACTCAATGATCTATCCATTTGAGTTTTACAACTCGAGAAAATAGCTAAAACATGACTCAAGTATCATCATCAATAATTTGTTGCCTGTCGCTATGCAAAAATAAAATGAATTATGCAGTTCCTAAGGAAAGAAAGGTCAAAAATACTTTTAAAACGTTAATATTTCATGACAAAATAACAAAAGGAGGAAAAATTAATTTTTTTTACCATTTACCATTTTACCTTTCTATGAAGAGCTTTTCACCCATTTGTGCCTTAGCTTTTTAGGAGAAGAATGCGAGAGAGGCCATTCGTCAATACATCAGTTTTACGTAAGAGACAAGACCTTAGGGTCCATTTTCATGCTTATTCTACCTATTTTAAACCATTTTTTGTATTTTCTTAGGAGATTTTGACCAAAAAAATCGTCCTATCTTGACCCGATTTCCAAGCCCGAAATCGCGTCGATCATGGGGTTATAAAGACTATCAAGTGTGTCATCGGCACTACTATGTTGAAAACAGACACGCTGATGCTGTGAACAATTCTTTTTCAATTTTTTTCCTAATCAGTCCGCTTGAATCCAATTTTTTCTAGCCAAATACATTTATTGAATTGATTATATGGTTTTTGCAAGGAAACAATCATGAAAAATGGTGGATTGGAAGGAACATGAGCATGAGGATATTGACACTCAAGCAATGGCAAACCCAAATTTCTTGAATGCTCTCACGAATAGTGGGCTCGTCAAATTCTTCATCACATCGGGTCTATAGGCTCAACCTGAATTGCTATGGTATCTGATTAGTCTCTGTGATGTGGATTGAGAAGTTTTCATGATCTGTGACCAAGAGCTAGAGCTAGAAACTTCATACATTTATTTCATCACAAGACTATCCCAAAGAGGGGATCCAGTCAATATATGGGTCAAGGCCGATCGGAGAAAGTGTGACCATGCTACTTGCAGAACACTGCCCAGAAGCACTCAAATCAAAAAGTGGCAAGATCGAGATCATGGCTGTTTCGGATCTTGTGTTGAGAGTGTTTTTTTTTACCATAAACAGAGTGGTTGTGGCCCAACCATAGCATGAGACCAAAAAATTGATGTTTCATTATGCTATCGACTATATTGTGACAACTATCTTCAACTCGGGGGAATCCATGAAGGTAAACAGAACCACCAACTATCAAAAGCTAAGGTGGGAAACTTGAAGCAGTTATGCTATGGGTTCATTTTAGTGACTTTCTTCCTAGAGCGGGTTTCATTGTTTCACTACTAGCTGCCTGAGGTGGAACTGCCATTGCCACAAAACTCATGGATGGTCCGTTGGAGTGCATTAACACCTAGGATTACCGAGGGACAATAGATTTCCTATAAGCCCACCTTCTTCTCATGGCTACAACGACATCTGATTGTAGTAGAGAATTTGTCCTAGAACCTTACTGACTTCTACAGTGATCCGAATATGCCACTCCAAAAGTGGGAAGATTATGATGATGGAGGTAAACAAAAGCAATTTTAATTTTTAATCTTTTATTACCTTTTGATATATACGTGCTCACAACATTTCAATTTCATGAACGTAGATGTTAAACTAGAGAATCCTGTCGAGATGTCCTCGATTGCCAGACACGTTGCTCGATAGTTCGATGCCGCTCCTTATCATGAAGGAAGTGACAATGAGGACAAGATCAGGTTTAACCTCGAGGGATTGACCCACTGTATCCCAGAGTAAGTCTGGATGGGTGATGTCCCACGCCAATATAAGAGGCATACAGTGGGGGTATCAGATCCGATATGCCTACTGCTGACTTGTCTAGTGCGAGCAGTTACATGCTATGATGAGCATCATGTCGTTTAGTTCATAGGTCTAGAATTTCACATTTTTGAGGCCTGCGAGACACAGATGTATAAGTCCTGTGAGCCATGGTTGTCTTTGAACACACATATTTTTTTTGGGGGTTTTGATGTATGACAAACATTATGGACATATATACATATGCTATATTTCATTGCTTAATATGATAAAAAAATTTCCCAAATTTCAATCCAACACATAATTAGTTAATGCATCTATTAATGTATTCATGTGTCTAGGAATATGATGATATGTCATGTAATCAAAATTTATCTCCAATAGAGGAATACGTAGATATATTCTAAATATCTAAGGGTTTCTGACAGAATATTACCCATTGAGTTGAAGAACAAGAAGTTGTGAATCAAGGTTGACAACCAACTCTCAGATGCCAAGAGTGATAGCTTCTCACAACAATTCGATAATTGCGCTATAATCAGCTCTGTTATGAGTTGTTATACCTAGAAAAATACCTCGAAGATCAATCAACTCACCATGGGGGTCATAAATGGCCCATGCCATGGATGATAGATTCCAGATACTACCGTAAGCACCATCAGTGAGACCAATGTGAGGAGACAGACATCTTGAGAGCAGACAAAATCATAATAAGTAGGAAAGATGCTTGCAAAACAACACACCAAACCACACTGTAAAAAAATGAATAACACACTATTCTACAAAATTATGCATTCAAGATGACCTAAGCATAGTACTTTTTCAGATAAAGCCCATTATAGGGCTCATCTAAGGGATACCCCTCATAGTCAATAAGCTCATAGGGCCATTTTTATAACACATGTTTAGCAATGTAGGGCCCATGCCACATGGGTTCGAATTTGCCTGCCCCCACATTATCATTATCCTAATCATACAAAAGAACCAATTTTCCCTTAGTAAAGGCTCGAGGAGAGATAGGGTCATCAAAATGGGACTTGACCCACTTTTTCTGTGCTTCAACAACCAAAGCAGCAACATGGTGAGTCTCATCCAGTCATTCTAAACACAAGAGGCACTCTTCCTGAGGTTAGGTCTATGGGATACGTCTGACAGCCAGCTTGAGGGATGGAATTTTTAATTCAATCTGTAAAGTTACTTCCAAACCGTAGAATAGCTAGAATGGTGTGAATCTAGTTGCATCTTTGGTCAATGTTCGGTAAACCCACACTGCTAAAAAGAGCATGAGATGCCAATTTGACTTGTGCATGCCAATGGTGCATTGAAGCATCATAACCAAGACTTTATTCACAACTTCAACTAAGCCATTGGCCTCAGAGTAATATGGGGTTGGGCTATCGTGATGCAGAACTAATGTATAAGTCACCTGAGCCATCATGTAATCTCAAAAATGGGAGCCATGGTCGGTGACAATGGCCTGAGGCACTCCAAACTTGGAAATAATGTGATTGAATAGAAATTGAGTTGTCGTTTTACCGTCTGTAGAGTATGTAGGCATCCCTTCACCTCGTTTGGTGAAATAATCCACAACAACTATAATATACCCATTCCCCTTAACTGAACGAGGGTTACAAGTCATATAATTAATGCCCATTTCGAAAAAGGACCAATGGTAATAACCGAGTGTAGGTGAGCGGGTGGCGTGCACATTTTACGTTGATAAATTTGGCACTCATGGCACTTGCGAATAGCAAGGATGCAATCCTTGAAGATGTAGGGCCAAAAATAACTAGGGCAGAGGATTTTTTTGAGTAGTAGAATATCTAGATAGGTGACCACCACATGCGCCAGAATGGTAGTCATCCAAGGCTCTCTTAGTCTCCTCGAGAGTGAGATAGTGGTGAAGAATTGAATCGACACCTATGTGGTATAAAATATCTCCAATGATATGGTAGGGTTGAGATTGATGTTGAATGTGTCAGCGGTTATCCTTGGTCAATGCATACTGGAAAGTGGATGTCTGTAGATACATGATGATATCACTGTATCAAGGGTGAAGAGTGCCGAAAGAGTCTCGTCTAGGAGCTGCTCGTCGACACCAGCATGAAGTAAAGTAGAGACTAGGGAGAAAATCAACTCAACGAAGACCAGAGATTTCTTATATTTGGCAGTAGTGAACAACAAATCGAATTCTTTGATGATGAAAATCAACTTCAAATACCTAGCCCCCAGCAACTAACGAGTCACGATGTAAGTCATGGGGTTGCATTCTGAAATCATAGTGGTAGTGCGGACTAGAATGTAATGTCAAAAGCACTGAATAGCCTGTATGACAGCCAAAGCAAACTTCTTGACATGGGCATAATGTGTTTCAGTGTCGAGGAATTTGCAACTTAGGTAATAAATAACATGTTCATTGCCTTCGTCATCGTCCTGTACTAGCACCATAGTGGTAGTTCAGACTAGAATGTAATGTCGAAAGCACTGAATAGCCTGTATGACAGCCAAAGCAAACTTCTCGACATGGGCATAATGCATTTCAGTGTCGAGGAGTTTGCAACTTAGGTAATAAATAACATGTTCATTGCCTTCGCCATCGTCCTGTACTAGCACCATAGTGATGGTACTAGAGGCTACAACTAGATAAAGGAAGTAATCGCGATGATAGTTCGTGAATGCAAAAAGGTAGCATTGATGAGGACAACCTTTAGGTCATCAAAATGCCTTTGGGTAGCCTCATCCCAAACACACAGGGTTCCCTGTTTGAGAAACCGGGTGAACCTTGAAGCTAGCTCAACATAGTTCTGTATGAAACAATGGAGGAAATTCTCGTTTCCCTGCAAATTGTATAGTTGATGCAATGAAGATGGAAGGGATAAATTAATTATGGCCTCGGCTTTATGCAGATCAAGGCGAATGCATCCTTTCGAAATGATAAATCCAGGGAGCCATCTGTATTTGATGCAGAAGACACATTTATGTGGATTATGTTGAATGTTGTAGTGTCTACAACAAAGAAAAATTTGTCAAAGATGATCGGTGTGATCATGGCATTTACAAGAGTGAGCGGGGAGATCATCCAAGTAAGGTTGAATGATGTTTCAAATGTTGTGGAACACATAAGACATCTTTCTTTCGAATGTGGCCCAAGCATTCTAAAGGCCCAAAGGGAGATTTTTAAATGCGAAGGTCCCCCATAGAAAAATAAAGGTTGTCTTATCCTAATCAGCTGGTGTCATTTCTATCTGGTTGTAACCAAAAAAACCATCCATAAATGAAAAGAATTCGCTTCCATCATAAGGCGTGTGCTACAAAGAAGTTTTGCACAGTTAGTTTTTGGAGTGCAATTATATATTGGTGAAGTGAGGTTAGCCCCAATGGACTAGTTGGTTTCCCTTACATAAGCGTAATCCTCCCTGATATCATATGGTCCAAGGAAATTTGGCACACTATCTGCTAGTGTATTGTTGCTTGATTTCACAATTTTCATAGGAAGTCTCTAAAATTCAGAGTGATTAAGAAAAATCCAGAACATCAGTAGAGGGAAAATCCACCAAACTCATTGGGTTGCATAAATTCAATGAACCCTACAAAGTTTTCTAAGTGTAGAACAAGGTGGTGTCCATGTTGTTCGAATTAAGACAAATGAATAATTTGATGAAATAGATGAAATTGTAAAAATGTGAATGCCAAATCTACTCTCTTTCCCATGTATGAATTATGAAATATGGGTAGCTTAAATGAAAACAATGCTATGGAAGGTAGATTTATTGAATTATGTTGAAGAGGATTTTGTTAATTTGAACCATGATATGAGTAGAGATGCATCAATATTACATCTTTTAACATATTTTTGAAGAATTCTTCGGTGAAAATCACATGGAGAATTTTTTGTCGACGCGTTTCGAACCAGCCAGTGTGGTTCATCGTCAGGACAAGTTGAATGAGCAGATCTGGCCATGCACTTTAAATAGATAGGGTAGAATATCCAATGACTCAAATTTCTTGATAAGGTAACGGCTAAAAAGATAACAGCTCAATTTGTCGTGATAACGGCTAGTTTGACCATGATAAGGGGTATTATATTAATTTATATTATTTATTTATTTATTTTATTATTATTATTATTATTAAAGAAAATTCGGTTATTAAAATAGAATAAATTAATATAATATAATAAGTAAATCATAAAATAAATTAATTTCAAATATATTAATATATTAATAAATCTAAATTATTTTAAAATTGTTAGAAATATATAATAGAATAAGTAAAATTAATATGTAAACCAATCAATAAACAATAATAATAATAATAATAATAATAATAAAATAAATAAATAAATTCAAATATATTAATTAATAAGAATAAAATTAATTTTAAATTGTTAGATAAAAATATTAGTTAGTAATATAAATATTCGTCAAAAAATTAGAGAACTAAAGGGTCGGAAATATAAAAATTAATTCAAGGTCTATTTAATGGTAAAACAATGGTATATTAATTATAAAATGGATTAATTTTAAAATTAATTTTATGTAAATTAAGTTTAATTTGATACCCAAAAATAATAATAATAATAAAAAGAATAATAATAATAATAATTTTACCATATTAAAATTATTTAATAGTTTCAATTAATTAATTAAAATAGATTTAAATTAATTTTTGTAGATAAATTAAGTTTAAATTAATAGTCAAAGAGTTTTCACATATAAATTAAAAATAAAAAATAAATAAATATAAATAAATAAAATAAGTAAATAAATAAATAAATAATAATAATAATAAATAAATAAATTACCATATTAAAAATTAATTTATCGATGAAATAAGGGAGGAAAAAAAAGAAAACGAATAGGAGGAGAGGGTTGGGATCCAGCAACTACTGATCTTCCAGCCATCCTCTCTATTGAGATTGTTCGGTCTTTTTTCAATCTCGAGGGCTTCCCTAAATTTCCGGTGATGGAATTGTGACACTCTAGTAATTACACTAGCCTCCTCGATGCAGACATGATGATTGGTTTTCTCCACATGCTCTGCTAAAGCGGGAGACTTAGTTCTCATATGCTTGAGGTCAGTTGCATGCTCACTAATCCTTTGACTAATGGAGCGACCAGTCTCACAAATATACGGGGGTCGCACAAGAACAAGGAATAATATAAACCCCTTTCATGTCCTTATGGTCAAACTAGCTGTTATAACCAACTAATATTTTTATCTAACAGTTCAAAATTAATTTTATTTTTATTCATATTAATTAATATATTTGAAAATATTTATTTATTTGTTATTATTATTTTTTAATGATTTACTTATTATAATATATTAATTTACTTATTCTAGTATATATATCTAACAATTTTAAATTAATTCATATTTATTAATATATTTAAAATTAATTTATTTTATGATTTATTTATTATAGTATATCAATTTATTCTATATTAATAATTGAAATTTCTTTTATATAAATAAATAAAATAAATAAATAAATAATATAAATTAATATAATACCCCTTATCATGGTCAAACTAGTTGTTATCAAGACAAATCGAGCTCTTGTCTTTTTAGCCGTTACCTTATCAAGAAATTTGAGTCATTGGATATTTTGCACTATCTATTTAAAGTGCATGGCCAGATCTGCTCATTCAACTTGTCCTGACGATGAAACACACTGGTTGGCTCGAAATGCGTCGACAAAAATTTCTCCATGTGATTTTCGCCGAAGAATTCTTCAAAAATTTGTGCATCACAGAAGTCTCAATTCAATAACCTTTTAACATCTACATTAGATTAAAACATCTTGTTTAGTATACTACATGAATATGGTGAGGTTCAAAATGAAAAATGATTGTGGGATATTTTAGAAATGAAGTATTGTTTGAATGAGGCTGAAAATAATAGTTGGTATCATGAAAGTTTTTTTTTTGAAAAGCATGATTGTGCTTTCAGTGTGATAATTGATTGTGAAAATGAAGATGGCAACATTGAAGATGCAATGATGAATGACGAATATGTGTCTGTAATTGACTTTGAAACATGTGCTCATGAAGAAACAACCATTGACTTAGAATGTGAATATTTTTATGAACAACGTCTCTCTGATGTACAGATGTCTGAAGTCAAATTTGATGAAAATTATGTATCTAATGGAGTGGTTCAATCTTATGCACGAAAATGATCTTATTTATGAGTTCTTGTTTGGTGAGAATAGATGGCTACCTCCATACACGAATCAAATGTAGGACAATGTGTTTGTAGAACCAGAGTTCATTAAAGAGGTTGAAGACATGAAACAACCAAACATGTTAGAAGTGAAAGGTGAAGAAAGGAAAACTCTCTTAAAAGAGCAGGATGACAATAATTAGTATGGTTCTCTTTATGAATCTAAGCTTGTTTTTAAGTGTGTACATATTTGTAGCCAAGAAAAAGCTATAAAACTTGAAGAAATTTCAAACATTAAGAACATGTATAAGTCCCAAGAACCTACAACGAATACAAATAATTTTAGCCTGCAATCATCGTCAAGAAACAGGAGATTAAGAGTTCAATTGTTCCACTTTTGGCACAAAAAATGTAAAAAAGAAGGGAATCTCTACCACTATCTTATGGTAAGATAGGTGAGGATGAAACTTTGTCTGCAACTCAACAAGCATGGACCCTTTAGCAAAAGTGAAAAAAATGAAAGGTCAGTTATCAAGTTTTTTTATGTAATGTTGCAAGCCTAGCTGAGACTAAGACCAGCGGGCATGTTGAATTATTTATGTTATCCTTTGATCCATTTCTCCATTAAGGGGGGGACATGGAACAATGGATAAATATAGGGTGTTATAGATTAGCTATGGCTGAGATTATGGTTCATATTTAGTTCTTGGATGTTATTTATGAGAAAGTTATTCTAACTCCTCAACATATTCATAATCCTATATATATATATATATATATATATATATCTATATATATATATATATATATATATATATATATATATATATATATATATATCTATATATATATGAACATTTTGATTGATTAAATAGTATTGTCTTCTAAAGGCACTCTTCAGGTTTAGTTAGGCTCACCTGAGAATTGCTCATTTCCTCCTTATTTTTTGTGTCCTAATTTTTAGTTCCAACTCCTTTAAAGCTACATAAATGTTTTTTATTAAATATAGTAACACAAGTTTCATTTGAAGTTGAAAAACAAGTTTAGTTCCCTTTTCACTTTCTTAAAAAGTACATAAAACTACTCTTAGAATATCACTAGTTCACATGAAACGGTGGTTACAAACAGAACGCCAAATGAAAAAAAAAAAAAAAAAATCATAAATAATATATGACTGAATGGAAATCACTCAAAAGATTCACCTTAAAGGCTATGTTATTGACAATATATCTCAAACATCTAATTTTTCTCCCTGAGAAATCACTCAAAAAACTCACCTTAAAGGCCATGTCATTGACAATATCTCCCAAACACCTATTTTTTGTCCGTGAAGTCTGTTCCTCTATAGGATAACATCTCAACTACATGAGGAAGTGATAGTGATTAGGTACTTACATCTCCATCTCTCTATATATATTTGGTCGTGGAATGAAAAACCGAATTTTTTACTATTGCCATCATAGCTTGGTTATTATAACTTTTTTAGAATGGTTTGTTTGCAATATGATTTTAAATATCATCCAAAGTCTTACAATTTCATATTATCATCGCTTGTTTATGTTAAATCTTTGAAAATAAAAGTGTAATTATATCATGCTTGTTGGTTCTAAACATTATATCACATTAAAAAAATACTTTGATCTAAATTTAGTAAATTTATCATCTTCTACTAAAATATATAAACTAACAATCAATATGTCAACATATTTATTGCTATCGATAATGTTGATAAAAAATTCCTCGAAACATTTTAGATTCTTTTTATAACATTCCAATGTAGTTTCAAGGTGTCGATTTCCATGTTGCTACCACAACAATTACATAAGCAATAATTAGCTAACATGTTTTCGAGAGTGTCAAAATGTCAACTAGTTAGGATGAATCCTCCATTACTAATCTCAACAATTTTATATTCAAGATAACGTGCAATCTATCATTCTAAATTTATGAAGCATAAATATAATGTATATATATTTTTTAAAATTCGCTGATTTTAATCCCCAAGGCTCCACGTTCAAGTCCTCCCTGGGTGAACAACGTAATTATATGTAATATAGTATCAAAAGGTTTTAATGACAAAATATTCTGTGTCATATTTTTCATGAAAATGTTTTCTTCTATTCTATAATTTCATTTTAAGTTTTCTATAATTATAAAATTATCTACATAACATTTTTTTAAGTAGAAATTTATATTAATCATAAGGAATATACATGGATATCAAAAAGCATGTGGTATCACCCTAAACAAGTTTGTTGACCAATGTGATGACCATACAACACACGAAAAACAAATTTTCTAGTTGAGAGGTCGAGAGCTTGAGAGGTCTAACATTCAAGAAGAGTAACAAAGAAAGGAATACATCATTTAGCATATTGAGTCGTCAGTTGTGATGGAAGTGGGGTTATCTGGCCCAGTAACTAGGGGAGGTGGCAGACAATAAATGTAGTTGACATTGTTCTCGATGTGAGTAAGCCAGTTTTCGAGATTTTCCACCCTTTAAGTTAGCAAGTTATGGTCACACCAAACTACAAAGACCCTTTCATGAACATGGCACTTAAATTATTGGAGATGATCAAATTTCACCATAGCAGCCTCATGATCCTCTCTCAGAGCTTGATCATTGGTACATCCAAACAAACAAAAATGGAGTGAAGTAGCTCGAGAATTGTTGAGGAGGGACCTGTCCTCGTGGAAGGCGTTTTGTCTGTGGGATTGGAGTGACCTTGCTAGGAGTAGCCCCACATTGCTGAGCCCTAGAGATGCCCATGCTCGTCACCAGCCACACCTACATCACAATTGAGTTGTGCGACCATTTCTCGATGAGCGCTCACACTAAAGGCCACAAACGAGCTACAAGCCCAACTAGCGCCACAACTCCCATGACTAGAGCATCTTGCTCCCCACGTGGAGCTATCTTTATGAAGAAAAATATCATCACCATGGGCCCCAAAGAGAGGGAATCATCTCCCGGCTTCAGCAGATCAATTAGGAACTAGGAGCGTGGAGAGGGCTTCATTGAGGAGTACCAAAGGGACCTGTAGAACTAGAGAGGAGGGACTCTTCCAAATATAACACAGACACCTAGAACTGACCGAGACCAACTTCAGACCAGATAGAAAATTAGGACTAATGGCAAGTTCCCCATCACCATGAATTCTCCACCCAAGGGATATCAGCCACCCAAAACTAAATAAGACTAGCCGCAGACGAGAGAGAAATTAGGATCCAATGCCAAGAGCCTCACCACCCTCACCTCGCCACAACATAATAGCAAGGTTGAGCCAGAGAGGGTAGAATTAGTAAATAGAAGCCATGATGTAATAATTCCTAGACACCATTGACACCCTGAACCTAAGGTCACCACCGCAAGAATAGTAGCACCTGTGGCCTGCCCAAAATTGTGAAGGTAAAAAGAATAGTTTCAATAAAAGTCAATCTCGAAAATTCTCGAAACGTCCATGGCAGAGAGCCACCAGAGTAGAGGGAAATTAAGAAAGGTTCTGGCCAAAACAAATGAAGAGGTTTCCCGTAGAGAGTCCCATAAAAGGAAAGATTATTAGGAAACTCGAATGAGCGAGAGGGTGATAGTTGAGGGATGCCTGTGGAGGATTGAGTAGACTGCCACCCTAGAGTAGATGCCAAGGAGGATACAAGCAAGGAGGGAGACATAACACACAACAAAGCATTTGGAAACAAAGGGGAGTGATCTCCATGTTGAAAAGTTTAACTAGGTTCGGTCTTCATAATGACATGTAATTGTGATTTTATGTAAAGAGATGTAAAGAAGAAAAAATATATATATTTTAATTCTTGCATAATGGGTTTCATGAGCAAAGTATTTTATTTTTGAGTCAAGGCTCCCATTGAGAGCCTTTAGGAATTTTTCATGTAGTCTTAAAAGAATAAAATAGTCATTTTCATGTAAAGAAGTCATGTTACACATTGTAAAGACTCACATATATCTATGTAAAGTAATTCTCCAAGGCCTTGTCACTAGTCCTCTTCAAGTTGACCTATAATGAATGAAGAAACCTAGAATATGATGTTGGCACTCCTCCTTATGATCATGTCACACTAAGTAAATGAGGCAACATGTATATATAGCCACACTTAGGCTCACTTAGAAGAAAGAAATTAGATGAAGAAGAACCTACAAGAATAGGTGGGAAGAAAGGACTAGTAGAGAATAGAAAAACAAAGAAAGGATATCAATGAAAGAATTTCTTCTCAAGTATCTGATTTAGGGTTATATACTCTCCCACATGTGAAGGAAGCAGGTCGAAATGCATAGAGAGAAGGTCAAACAACTTGTTGTTTCACTGGGGGAACCTTGTTTAGGTATTGGATCTCGCACGAATCCAAGGAGAAATAGGTCTCTCTCTTTTGAAGAGACTAATCAAGGAGGGAAGACTATTGTAGGGTTTCTGAAATAGGTTTATTCTAATAGAAAAATATTCTCTAGGGAGGTTGAGAAGATTCTCTAGGGAAGCCAATAAGAATAGTGTGGAAGAGTAGAGATTGAGATTCTCTAGGGAAGTATAGAAGAGTAGTGTGGTAGAGTAGAGACCGAGATTGCCTAGAAGTAGCCGAGGTGCACCATTCAAGATCTAGAAGAAGCCGAGAAAGGGAAGATGTAGAGCATTAAGGCTACTGACAAGGGTCTTGGGTGCACACTCGATTCAAGGGAATTTTTCATGGTATTGGTATTTTTTATGAAACCAGCTCACAAAATGATAGAAAAAATAGTTGAACGCCTTAGAATTTAGCCTCTTCGAAGGGGAAACCTCCTTTACATTACACAAATGAACAATTCTTGGATGATACAAATGAAAAGACCTCCTTTCTATATATAGGAGTCTAAGGGTCATCATATAATCAGAGCCAACATAAGAATAATAATGTAAGGGCACAGTAATAATAATAGTGGGCTTCCATGGGGCACAATAGTAACTATATGGGGACTACATGGGTACAACAATATAATAAGGGGGTTACGCTAATAACAATAAGGAGTTGCACAAGTAGTATAGGGGCCTAACATGCCCGTCTCCTTCAAAAAGTGTTGTCCTTAATGCTTGAGTAGTTCTTGATGCTTCTGTATAAAATTCTTGTCCTCCCATGTGGAATATTCAGCAGCTAAGTCCTTCCACTTGATGAGATACTCTGAAATTGATCGATTTCTGTGACTGCTCTAGGTTCCAATATGATTTTTCCTTCCTCTTCAAGTTCTGTCATTATTGTTTGAATTGGGATCTTTTGAAACTTTTGAATGAGTGGCCATACTTCTTCATCCTTCTTCCATTCATCCCTTTCTTCTTTTATCCAATTTGGTTGGATAATGGAAATATCACAAAACAATGCTTCCACGTCCTCATCCTTTCTTGAGAGTTCATTTGCAACAAAATTTTTCTTCCCTTTTCTATAGATGATGTCAAAGTCATAACCCTACATATTTGTGACCCATGTTTTCTATTCTTCTAAAGATAATAGTTGTTCTAAAAAGTATTTAAGACTATCATGATCCATTTTTACCTTGACGTGTCTTCCCATTCGGTAAGGTTACCATTTCTTAAGTGCATGTAGTATTGCCAAAATTTCCTTATCATAAATAGCTTGCTTGAGATGTAGCAGTAAAATACCCAATCACCTAGATCAAATTTCTTTTCACTACATTGTTGATCTACCTATTCTTTCATTCGATTTTTCACCAAAGTGGTGTTATCATTTAAAAGTTGGAGAACTTGTTGTTGATGCTCGATGTGATCATTCACTGCTTCAACCAATTTCTTCTTGATATGTCCTTCTATATTTAGAGTTTGAGGAGTGGTAATTTCTTCCAATGCTTTACAAGATATGGTCGAATTCATTTCTTGATGCTCGATGTGATCTTTCACTTCTTGAACATTTTTCTTCTTGATATGTCCTATCTTGGTAGTTTGAGGAGTGGTAATTATGGCCAGTGCATTACAAGATATGGTTGGATTCATTTCTTCTTTCTCGATGTGATCTTTCACTTCTTGAAACTTTTTCTTCTTGATATGTCCTTCTATCTTGAGAGTTTGAGGAGTGGTAATTCTTTCCAATGCTTTACAAGATGTGGTAGGATTCATTTCTTCTTTGTCTAGGGTTGCTTCCTGGTGCATATCCTCTTCTTCCTCCTCTTGATACTCTATGTAAAATAATTTCTTCTCAGCACACTGATGACCTTTAGTGCATTTGCTATCACAATTCTAACGAAGCCCTTTTTCTCTTTTCTCTTCTAATTGTTGTGGTCACACCCTTGTAGGTTGTGGAAGGCTAGGAGAAACAACACTTCCATGTTTATAGTTTTGAGGGGTATAATTCATTGTTTCCATTACTTTTCTTTCCACTTTTCTTTCCAACCTGAATTCCTTCTCCAATCAATTAGGTTCCCAAAGATGAACCTCATGTTGAATGTTATCCTTTAAAGTCCCTATGGAGACATCAATCCTCTACTTGTCTGGAATATCGTTTTCCATTATATTCAATATTTTAAAGTCCTCAACGTGCTCTTCCATTGAACACTTTTTTTTGAGATTTATCAATTGGCTAAAGAAGGTGTTTCTCTTTGTATCCTCATAATGTGATATCATTTCCCCCATGAAAATTGACCATGTGACAAGTGGTTTATGAGAACAAAGCCCTTTATACCATAAAAATTGATTTGGTTATAAATAATTGGATGCAATACATACCTTTTGCAACAATGGTACACCATGTAGATCAAAATATTTCTCCATCTCTAGTATCCAATTTATCGGATCCCTGCCATCAAACTTCCTCATCTCATTTTTTCTTGATTTTAGGAGCTTGATATTGAAACGACTGTAACTTTGTAATTTCAGCACTTCTAGCTCTTAAATTGCAACTTGCAGTAGCCCTGTATGTCCTCTTACCAATGCCACTAGTTTGATGAAAATTGGATTCTCTAGGACAGAGTTATGCACAATCTCCCAAGTTGACCTGATTATAGACCTTTCAAGAAGGGCGAACCTGTATGAAGTGCCATGTGTCACTATTTTGACCTTAGTATCTAAAAAATAGACAAAAGAAACTACAGTCTATCCTCTTTCTATAACTTCTTATGAACTTTCATTCTGATGCTCGAAACAAAAGTTATGACACTTTTCCCTAGATCACTTGTTTGGAATGAAATTTGGGAGTCTGCAAAAAGGCAAACTTCCTCAGAGCATATCTCCGCAAATATAGCATGAAAAACTCTAAAATTCAAACCCGAGGTTCAAATGGTTTCGACCGAAATGAGTCTTTTTTTTAGCATCTAAAACATCGTATGAAAAAGTTATAGTGAAAATGCCACAATGGCCTATTTGGAGTAGCGAAACCCTAGAATTCAAGGCTCTTATACCAAATGTTATTAACCAGGTCAAAAAAAGATAGAAAGATAGTTGAACACCTTAGAATTCAGCCTCTTCAAAGGGGAAACCTCCCTTACATTAGACAAATGAACAATTCCTGGATGATACAAATGAAAAGACCTCCTTTCTATATATAGGAGTCTAAGGGGTCATCATATAATCAGAGCCGACATAAGAATAACAATGTAAGGGTACAAAAATAAAAATAGTGGGCTTCTATGGGGCACAATAGTAACAATATGGGGACTACATGGGTACAAAAATATCATAAGGGGGCCGTACTAATAACAATTAGGGGTTACACTAGTAGTATAGGGGCCTAACAGTATTTGTGAATTGAAGATCTATAAGAAGAATTTTTTATTGGGTTTTCCTCACAAAAGGTGAGAGGTTTTGGCCCTGGATGAAAAGCCTACATATTGTGTCTCTTCTCTTCTATTGATTATTTGGTAATTGTCTTAATGAATAGAATGCATTAATAATATAACGAGGAAAATATTATAATCTTAGAATTAAAAGTATATCGCAAGATATTACCAAGAAGGATAAAACTCCTAATCATTTATGTCATAGATTACTCAACATGGTATTAGGGCTTAGGTGCTAAAGTCAAGACGAGGAATTCAAAAAAGAAGGCACTCGAGAATCGAGCTTCAAAGAAGGATCGAACAAATTCAAAAGAACACCAAGAAAGAGATAAAGATCTTCATGACACCAAAACCCTATATTGAAGAAATATACTCTAGAAAGATTCTTGAAATTATCTTCAAGAAGGAGGCAAGAAGAAAGATAAAAACCTTGGAAGCATTTCCAATATCATCATCGGAAGAATGCTAGATCATCCATGAAGGATCTCTCAACCTTTCAAGGAGTAATATTATATCAACATAAAAATACAGGAAGGAAGCATCAAATACTGAAGTAAGTTTATGACTTTATTGGATACTATCAAAATCTCCTTTTGCAAGAAAATAAACAAATTTGTTGGGGCTTCAAACTTCCTTGAATGGAAGAAAAGAACTAACCTAAATCTCATTGAGAATGAGGTCATTGATCACATCAAGGGGTCAATAACCCAACCTACCAAAGAATATACTCAAACACTTGCTAGATTCATGAAGGCGGAAGTGAGGGTTCATAGGATTCTCATAGAATCCATCAATGACTCTCTTATCCCATATGTATCATAACTAGAGACTACAAAATATATATATGAAAAGTTGGTAGAGTTGTTTTCCGTAAGCTCTATAGAAGAAGTAATATCATTAATGCAGGAACTCTACAAGATAAATATGACAAAGGAATATGGAATAGCCTCATAATTTATGAGGATTTCCTGAGATAAGAGATCAGCTGCAAGGTTTAGGAGAAGTCATGTCTGATAGAGAAATGACAACAGTGGTATTAAATGCACTACCAAAATAATGGGGTAACTTTACTTCAAGTATTTATCGGAAGAAATAAGCTACCTCTTACCAAGATCTATATTCTATACGTAAGATGACTAAGGTACAATGCTATGGACATCACGAATATGGGCACTATAAAAGGCATTGTCCTGAGCTTAAAAGGGAAGATATCAAGAGAAATAAGGAAGAGTCTCATATTACCGAAGAACTAGAAGATCCTGAGACAAAGAAGCCTAAGAAGGAGGAAGTAAAAGATCTCTACTATGACTAAGAAAATCTATTTCACAAAAAAGGTACTCTTTTGTTGTAGATAAAAGCATTGTAAATGAGATATGATGCATTATATTAGAATGGCATCATGGTAGAAGCATTAGAGGTAAGAGCTTGTGACATGTGTAATATGATGAATGTCTAGAAAAAAACCTATGGAAGTCAACTATGTAGGATATCACTCTAGGAAACCTCATTGAAAGATTATACAAATCATCTGAAAAAAAGGTTATCATAGAAAAGTGTAGCATTGTATATGCAAAGTCGTGAAATATTTTCTGATGGAGTCTTCAATGTAGCATTCACCGATGAAGAGGAAAAGTATGTCTTTCTTCAAGAATTCCAATCTTTTGGAAGTCATAGAATGATGGTATGATAATCTGACAGTGAAGAAGATCAAATGAATCAAATTCCTTCATTGAAAGGAAGTCATTTTAGGAAGTATGGATGGCCCAAAAGAAATATGTAGTATGTATGCTCAAATTCATTATTGTGGAATTAATGTCATATGGTTATAGATAACATGGATCATTTCTCTTAAGAGGCTGATCAAAGAAGGAATATCCTCCCTCAAAATAATGCTACAATGCATGAGTCACGTATTTATCAAATGAAACCAACATAATATGTCCTGATGTGGAAGTATGGGATGTTTTTATTACAACTAAGGAACTCTTAAGCTCCTCAGAATGGAATCTCTGAAGAAAGGAAGGAAGAGATCATGAAGCTATGAAACTATGGTAAAAGAAGTTAACATCTGAGGATCAAGAAAATTTGGCTATGATATCTCCCAAAAATATACGAAGACTCTAATGAAAGTCTGGAAAAAGATGGAGACCATTGAAAATACATATCTTTAAGGAGATGTGTCAACATATATGCAGGATGTTGATTCCTACAAAAATATGTCATGATGAAAGACCATCACAAGGTAATTATGATTTAAGTATTCATTATTTATGAACTAGTGTGTATATGGGATTATGTGGGGCTACCAAAAGAAAGAAATATGAATTTATTCCATCAAGAACCATGTGAAGGATGCAAGAACCTTCAAGAAAAGACAACCTAATGAATGTAGCATGACATGAAGAAATTCCATATGAAGAATGATGGATCACTTTCCAATGAAAGGAATGATGATATGACTAATGGAGGAAAGTGATGGATGTTATGTGCCCTATGAAGAAGTGCCAAAATATGAGGACCCCATGATAAATAAGAAATTCATGACATCGAAGAAATGAATTCTTCAAGCAGATGATTGTCCCATCATCTTCAACTAAGGAGCTACTAAAGGTCCCTATTCTGAGAGGGAGCCTGGAATGTTTCTTACTTGTAAGAAAATTGGAAATTCCTAAGACAAGAGGGAGTTTAGGTACATTCCTTGTGTATGAATGATTAAGTTCCTTTAATCGAATAGATATGTCCTCCCTAATTGAGAGGGAGATATAGAGACATCATTCTAGTCTTCACCTGGGAAGATAGAATGAGAGAATTGGGTAATCATTTTGCATCTGATACTCTTTGAGGATGATATAGGGCATCCGAGAAAAGAGTATTCATGGAGGAACAATATTCTTTCAGGGCTACGGAGTCCAAGAAAAGAATAGTCCTTATGGAACACACCCTGAGTACTCGAGTAGGGTATGTTACAAGAGAGACAATGATGATAGTGTCTATAGATCATTGGTGTCACCAACATTGAGATCAGAGCTTGTTGAGATATAAATTTGTTTGTAAAGGCCTTTCTAAGTCACAATGTTGGTTGATATCATGCCAAGAAAATGGATTACCAATTCGATTCTTCTTATGAGAAATTCTTGAAATTGAGAAAGACCAAGTATCATTATGAATACCTCCCTAGTTAAGAGGGAGTGTTGGAAAGTGTAACTAGGTTTAGTCTTCATAACGACGTGTAATTGTTATTTTATGTAAAGATATGTAAATACGAAAAATAAAATATTTTAATTCTTTCATCATGGGTTTCATGAGAAAGACATTTTATTTTTGAGTCAAGGCTCCCATTGAGATCCTTTAGGAATTTTGTCATCTAGTCATAAAATAATAAAAGAGTCATTTTCATGTAAATAAGTCATGTTACACATTGTAAAGAGTCACACTTGTCTACGTAAAGTAGACCTCTAAGACCTTGTTAGTACCCCTCTCCAAGTTGGACTAGCGCGAATGAAGAAACGTAGAATATGATGTCGACTCTCCAACTTACGATCATGTAGACCTCAAGGACATGAGGGAACATGTATATATAGCCACACTCAGCCTCAGTTAGAAGAAAGCAATTTGGTGAAGAAGAATGTACAAGAATATATGCCAAGAAATGACTAGTAGAGAAGAGCAAAGAAAAAATAAAGGATAACGAAAGAAGAGATTCTTCTTGGGTTTCTGGTTCGTGGTTATATACACTCCCATGTGTGAAGGAGGTAGGCATGAAGGCATAGAGACAAGGTCAAATAACTTTCTTCTGCACTGAGGAAAGCTTGTTTGGGTACTAGATCTCGCAAGAAGAAGTCATGGAGTAATACACCTCTTTCTCTGTAGCTTTTAACCCTGTACAGGAATTACCTGCATACGAATTCTTAAACAAATAAAATAAACAATGCGAGAGCACAACCCATAAAACACATATGCACAGAGATTTTTCCCTAGATCCCAAAACCAGGACTACCAGCTTGATTTTTCATTATGTTCCTTTCAATGTTACAATACATATTTATACATGTCGAAGCATCCAATACCATGGACTGAAAACCATCGCGTCCAATACCATGGACCGAAAACCATCATGTCCAAAAAACATGTGCGAAAATCATGCACAAAACCATAGGTGGGTCTGCCCAACCTAACATATGGTCCAAAACCAAAATTTTGTGGGGTTACGGGTGCCCTTCAAACCCCCTATTAACTACGTGGAAAGAATATAACACAACCCAACATTCTCTTGAAGAGACCAATCAAGGAGTGAAGACTATTCTAAGGTTTTTGAAATATGGTTAATCTAAGAGGCCAAGATTCTCTAGGGAAGCTGAGAAGAATAATGTGGAAGAGTATAGACCAACATTCTCTAGGTAGGCCAAGAAGATAATTATCAAAGAGTAGATACTGAGATTCTCTAAGGAAGATAAGAAGACCAGTGTGGAAGAGTAGAGACTGAGATTATCTAGAAGAAGTTGGGGAGAGTTGTTCAAGATCTAGAAGAAGCTAAGAAATGGAAGAGGCAGAGCATCAAGGCTAGTGATAACATCTTCGGAGGGCACTAGATTCAGGGGTTTGTTTCATGGTCTTCGTATTTTTAAATTGAAGATCTATTAGAAGAATTTCTGATTGGGTTTTCCTCTCAAAGGGGGAGAGGTCTTGGCCCTGGCTGACAAGCGTACATACTATGTCTCTTGCCTTCTATTGTTTATTTGGTAATTGTCTTGATGAATATAACACATTCATAATATAATGAAGAGAATATCGTAATCTTAGAAGTAAAAGTATATGACAAGTAATTACTAAGAAAGAGAAATCTCGTAATCATCGATGACCTATATTACTCAACACTTTGATGAGATATAGCTAGAGGAGTACTGGAGCCATCGAGTCAGGGAAAATGCAAACCAAGGAGACATAACCATTCACACATGCAAACAAAGACATAATAACTATAGCGTGGTGCGGGGCTTTCTTCCCTACCCACTCCCACCTTATACCTTTTACACTTGGAATTCGTGATGTGATGGGTGACGGTATTTATCCAACATGCCCATCAGGGAGGCCTCTTCTATATCGATGGTTTGGATAAGTTCTTCCATCGTCGATGAGTGATGAAGAGGTGGCTAGTGAGAGAGATGTTCTTTACTGTCATGATCACAAGCCTAGTTAGCTAACTGGTCAGCTGCTTGGTTTCCTTTCCTCCTGGTGCGTTCTTTGATTATGTAGCCAAAAGAAGGTAGATAGGCCTGAATTCTTCATAGATTTGTTCCAGGCACCACCTCTTGATAACTTTCTTGAGAGGGTAACCATTGATAAATCTAGATATGAAGGTAATTACCAGTTGTTAATCCCCTGAAACTTGGAGGTGCGAGATACCTAATACTAATGCGATATGGAGACCCTTTTTAAAGGCCAGGAATTTTGTGACATCATTGTTGGAGAAGTCACAATCTACCACAAAGAATTTCAGAGTTTCCCCCTCCGTATCTCGAAGAATACCCCGTAGCCCAGTAGGGTCAGGATTTCCTTTAGATGATCTGTCGAAATTTAGTTTGAAAAATACTTGAGAAGGACAAAGGAACTTGTCTATCGATTTTGAGGACCATCCTTGCTATCTCTGTGGGACCTGTAGGAAGAACAGGGGAAAAGATCAAGGTCCAAAAGGATTTTGGACTCGCATCCATTCACCTTCCAATCATCAACTTCCCAGCAATCCATGATGATGATATATTTTATATTACACTTAGTCGCTGACCAAATATGGCTGATTTGGATAGGGGATGAGAGGAACACTTATTTATTCCTAGCTTTCCATAAGTTCCATACAATGAATCGCAGGACTAGGTGCCAATCTTTTTTCACTATTGGATTTTGGAACAAGTTCCACCGCCATAGATGAAGACATTATTTTAAACTATTGGTTGATTGATCCAGAGTGCCAAAAAGATTTTCGACAAGCTTCCAAGGCTCTACCACCGCCAAGTAGGATTTCAAGAGATGATATGTTGTTTCTTCTTCCGTCATACAGAGGGGGCAACAAGACAGACCTTCGAAGCCTTTCTTTTTTATCTTGTCCCAAGTTAGATGTTTATGGTGTAGGTGGATATTGGTGGCCACCTGCCTATTCCACTTGGACCCTCACTATTGTTTTTTTAGATTTTTAGTTTCCTTAATTGTAGCATAGTTTACTATTTTTGGCAATTGTTTACGCCTTCAACTTATAGAGGCATTTTGAGGCCCTAGACAACGTTTATTTGGAAAATTACCGTGACGAATATTACTTTCCAACTTGATATTTGTTGTTGTAAGTTGTATCCCTTGGATATCTATTTCTAATGAGGTATCCTATGCCAAACAAAGATCGTATGCCAATGTTACGACCCTAGGAAGTTGATGTACCAATTTAACCCAGTTGGGCCCATCGTTTGGCTCTTCATCTCCTAGGGTTAGGTTTTCGGATGTTTTAATGTTTTCCATTGTTTATCAATGATAAATAGGCCTTCAAGCCTCATTGTCACAAAATTCAGAGGCCTGTAGCTGCCACATCGCTTCTCAGAGATAAGCTACCATTGACTGAGCTATTTTATTTCCATTCTGTATGTAAACATATTTCAGTTCTTTCATATCAACGAAATGAAGTTTCATTTCTGCTTCTTCTCTATGTTGATGGTTATATCTATATTTCTTTGCATTCTTGTTTAAATTTGGATCAGTGGTATTAGAGGGGTCTTCTCTTTCTCGATCCTTCTTTTCATGTTCCCAACAAGGTCAAGGTATAAGGAGTTACGACTTGATTTGGTTGAACCTTTGCAAGATCAGCCTTGCAAACCCCGACGACCGCCCATGGGGGATGAAAAATAAGACGAAGGAGAAAGAGATCCTATCAAAATATTGCTCAAGGAGGCCCTGGAGAGACAAAGGAATAGGATGATGGATAACTTTCAAAGATCCTTCAACGGTTGCCCACCGGTAGTGCATCCACATCCAAGGACCACTCTAGAGGCACCACTCCTTTTAAGGTACAAGTCAACTTTGACATTCCCATATTTCAGGGCCAAATAGATGTAGAGATCGTAGATAAATGGTTAAATCTTCAAGAAGGATATTTTTCTATTCATGATTTTTCCATTCGGAAAAATATTACTTTTTCTCTTCTCAAAACCACCCGCCACGTCAAGGACTCATGGAAAACCTCCTGTGAGTAAAAGGATGAAAGTACACCCTCACTATTTTCAGCTGCACCCACTTGGAATTCATTCCAGGACACTATCAAGAAGCAGTACTACCCCATTGGGAGCTAAGAGGATAAAAAAATAAAGAGGACCATGCTACGCAGGGAAGGGACCAAAACGTGTTGTAGTTTACCACTATTTTCATACCCTTCACATGAAGTTGGGTATCAAGGATTTTGAGAAACATTTTCTACTCAAGTACCATTGTTACGTACATAGTTTCATCCAGGATGAGATGGAGTTCTTGGACATCTCCTCACTCGGAACGAAATACTAATACGCTATCAAGATCAAGAAAAATCTTAAACAGAAGAAGCAAGACTTTGGATTAGCAAATTTGAAGGAAGTGAAACGTGCCCCCAAGCAACAGACCAAAGGAAAAATGCAAGGATGGATAACCCAAGAGAACTCACCAAATCCACAAGAAAATAAAAACATCGTGAAGCCGAAGAAGGACACGAGAATGTGGTGTGAGTTCCATAAGATCTCCACTCACAACCCAAGTGAGTGTTGGCTCAAGCAATCACTGGTGGTGAAGCTGAACACTTCTAAATCAAATGCATATTCTGAATCTGAGTTAGAACCCGAAAAGGGGAATGGAAAAGGGAAGCAGATTATCGATGTGGAGCCGAATTCCACTATTTCCACCACGAAGATCCAGATGTAGGAACTCGAAGATCCAGAGGAGGAGGAGTGCCTCTTCCACTCCCAAATGTGGGTAGAGGGTTCCCCTCTACAATTCATTATCAACAGTGGGAGCCAAAAGAATATTATTTCAGCAGAGGTTGTGAAGTGGTTGGGATTACCATCCAAAACACACCCACAACCATAATCCATCGGGTGGCTTCACCAAGGATGGGATCTTCATGTCAGCGAGGAGTGTCGCCTTCCATACATCATCAAGTCCTTCATGGATGAGCTATTATGTGAAGTTACTTCTCTTGATGTTTGTGATGTATTATTAGGCCAGCCATACTTGTAGAAGTGACAGGTTGTGTGCTATTCAAGGCCTTGCACTATTATTTCTACCTTGGGAAATAAATTTTAAAGGGTGTCGAAGGTAGCACCACCTACCGCCATCTCTTTGGTTACTGCAAAACAATGTAGTAAGCTCATTTCCAAAACTGGGAAATTTATTCTCCTAATGAAATGCCATTAGGGAAAGAAGAATAGAGTGGCAGCAACCTCGAGACAGGGTGCCTCCACATGACAAAAATAGATGGACAAGGTCATGGAGGAGTACGAGGATAGCTTCACCTCCCCCTTAGGGGTGTATTTGAATTGTTAGGTCAAGCACTCCATCATTATTACCCCAGGTGAATCGTTGCCCAATGGACCAATCTATCGGTGCTATATTCTAAAGAATGACAAAATAAAGAGGCAGATTTGGGAGTTTCATAGAAAAGTCACATATAGGTGAGTTCATCACTGTGTGGGACCCCGATTGTGTTGGTACAAAAGAAGGATGGGACTTGGAGACTCTGTATTGACTATCGGGCGCTGAAAAAGATGACTGCCTTAAATAGGTACCTGATCACATGGATTGATCACCTTCTGGACCAACTCAAGGGGGCCAAATATTTTAGCAAGATTGACTTTAAGTCCAAGTATCAATATGTACCAATCAAACCCTCTGATGTGGGGAAGACTAGATTCAAAGCGAAGGGGGGCCTTTTCGAATGGCTAGCTATGCCTTTCGAGTTGACGAGTCCTCCTGCAACCATCATAAGGCTAATGGATGACATATTGCATCCATTCACCAATTAATTTGTAGTGGTATACTTGTATGACATCCTGATTTTCATCCAGAGTTGGGAAGATCACTTCTACCACATTTGACAGGTTCTCCAAACACTACGACAACACACGTTTTGTGCCAATTTGGAGAAATGAACTTTTGACATGTCCCAGGTTTGGTAAATGGGATACATTATTGATGAATGATGGGTGCATATGGACCTATCCAAGGTTCAAATATTTCAGTATTGGCCAGCCCCAACTACTATGACAAAGCTTCGCAGCTTTCTAGGTCTTGCTAATTTCTACCACAGGTTCATGTTCGGGTTCTCTCATATCACTTGATCCTTGAGTCAAGTCACCAAGGGAGGAGTGACAACAAAATTATTTTGGTCTGAATCTCAATAGAAGGCATTGAGAGATTTGAAACATCACCGCTGCTCATCACAAGTGCTCACATTACCATACTTGTAACAACCATTTGAGATCAAGACACATGACTTTCACTATGCTATTGGGGCAGTCCTTATTCAACAGGGGCATCCAGTGGCATATCAGAGTGAGACACTTTCAAACACAGTTCGAAAGTATCCAAATTATTACAAAGAAATGTATTCCATTGTGTAGGCCTACCAGTAATGGAATAATTACATTTTGGGGAAGGAAATGGTCATGCACATAGACCACCGACCCCTGCGATTCATACAGATGCAAGGGAAGTTGAAGAATGATCATGACCAAAAGTAGTCCACATACTTGCAACAACTCCATTTAAATATCAAGTAGAAGAAGTGTAGTACCAATAACGTTGCAAACTGCAAAAGCCAACCACCAATCATGGTGTTAAATGCCGCGCTTAACTCTTATGGGCATGAGACTTTTGATTAGCCGCTTCTCTACAAAAGTCACCCATAATTTGATGACACATGCCAAATGCTCTTGGAGAGTCAGCAAGCTCCATATTTTCACATCTAGGATCCACTAGTATGCCACCTAGGAAACCTTTGTGCTCCTCCAACCAAGTGTACAAAGATTACTTGGGCAGCTCACTACAGTTGGGTCATTGGGCATTTTGCGGTCGAGAAAATAGTGGCAGTATAGGAGAAGTATTTCTGTTGACCAAATCTTTGACAAGATTTCAAGAAGTACATCAAATCCTACACTACCTACGTTATTTCCAAACCAACCATCCCAAAGCGAGGCCTCTATACTCTGCTACCTTTCCCTATTCGACCTTGGGAATCCATCTCCATGGATTACATGTCAATCCTTCCTTCTACTAAGCATGGAAACAAATTTGTTTTTGTGGTCATCAATGGATTCTTGAAGATGGCCATTATGAAAACCTTCAAGAAGAATATCACAGTAGAAACCACTACTAAACTCTTCTTTGAATGAGTGCAGGTACACTTTAGGATCCCAAAATCTATCATCTCAAATCGACACAACAAATTCCTCGATACATTTTGGTCCGGTATCTGGTCAATGCTAGACAACGAGCTCACTAAGTCCATATCTTTCCATCCCCAAACTAAATGCTAGACAGACGTCATCAATAGGATGATCATATATATTATAAGCATGTACAACTCAAAGCATCCATGCATATGGTATGATATCCTCCCCTATGCCCAACACAGCTATAATCGGGTTCTCCACATCTTGACTAGTCACACCCCTTTTTAAGTCGGCTTGGGATTCCAGCCACTATGTCCCATTGATGTGGCCATACCATTTGCAGCTGCTCAAGTAGATTCAACTCATGTCTAGTCTGAAGTCAACAAGGAAAACAACTTCATTGAGAACATTCAGCACATCTGCCATTAGGTCCATGACATTTGGATAGAGCCAATGATAAGCACAAGCAGTGGCATGATCAACATCAGGTGCCACATAAGTTCCATGTGGGTGACAAAGTTTGCTACATTTGTAGAAGGAGCACGTCACTGGGCCCCACCGCAAGCTTTTGGCTCCAGTATGGGCCATACACCATCACCATGGTAGTAAGGGACAATGCCTTTGAGTTCAATATTCCACCATTCCTTGGTCTGCACCTAGTGTTCAATGTGGACCACCTTCAACCATACTTTTTAGCATTGTTGGACACATACGACACTGCAGGACATCTCACACCAACAGAGTTAAAGCTAGATTGCATCAAACAAGCCACAACTAATTGGATCATGGACACACATATCAATATTACCCAACAACAATGGATCCAACTATATCAAGTTGTCAAAGTAGGATAGCTCCTTCACTAGGTCAAGTGACTCACCAAGGAAAAAGTTCAACAGAACTTTCCTAATCTCATGGAGGAAATCAATGCAATGGGAACCATTGCTTCCTAAGGGTGCAGGAATGATCTAAATGAATATTAGTGTGACTTTCCTATTCCACTTGGACCCACACCATTGTTTCTTTTAGTTTTTCAATTTCCTTAATTGTAGCACAATTTACTATTTTTGGCAAGCTTTTTGGTTCTAAACTCCCAGAGTTGTTTTGAGGCCCTAAATGATGTTTTTTTTGGAAAATCATGGATGGGAAATATGTGTTTTTAATTCAATATTTGTTGTCAACAGTGGTAGTCCTCGGATAGATATTTCTAACGAGGTATCGTGTGCATCAAACATAGATAGTATGCAAAAGTTACAACCCCGATAAGTTGATGTACCATTTTACACCAATGGGGCCCATAATTTGCCATTTAAACTCCTAGGGTTAGATTTTTGGATGTTTTTGGATTTTCCATTATTTCTCAATAATAAATAGGCCTTCAATCCTAATTGCAACACAATTCAGAGGCATGAAGCCACCACAACTCTTCTCAAATATAAGCTACCATCACCCAAGCTAGTTGACTTCCATTCTGTGTGTAAGCATATTTCAGTTCTTCGATATTAATGAACTGAAGTTTTATTTCTATTGCATCTCTATGTTGATGGTTATATCTGTAATTTGTTGCGTTCCTATTTAAATTCAGATCAGTTTTCCACATGCAATCAACGAGAGGAAGAATGCAACTTTAGTCCAAAGCCTTGAGTACCAGATTAATTTTCATAGAAGATTAGGGCGAGGCAAGCCACTGGTAGAGAGAATAGTGTAGGATTCCTTTAGAGAGAACAAACCACTAGATTGGTAGCTCCATCGAAGTTTTTCGGGATCATCACATGAAAAAATATGAAATTATCTACATAATATTAAGATAATCACTAACTTATCAATTATATTTCCATAGAATATTAAAAAAAAATTACTTGTTATTACCATAAAAGATCTGATGATAAAAAGAGATATATGGAAATTTGAAACATATAATACCCTGCAAAAGCCTTATTGAACTATTATCTTTATAATAACATCTAAATATGAAAACGAGAGATGTGGCATTTGATCAATCTAGTTGGGGCCATGATTTTTGAAAATATTCTAAAGTGGTTCTCCTAACTTCTTTCATCCAATGCCAATAAAACTTTGATAAGGTCATCCATTTATTAATTGATTTATCTGTAGAAAACATGGAGAAAAGTTTTAGTTTGGAAAAGAAGCTAGATAATGTAATTTTGAAGAGAATAGAATCCATTCATCCATCCAATTGATTACCAAATGAATGGGAGGAAGCCTACTTAGAAAAAAGCAAGTGAGTGAGAGCTAGACAAGGAGATTATCTTTCCTTCTCCCCCACATCGAAAGACTCCTTTCTGTCACAATGTAAAAAACATATTACCCCATATTGAAAGATTATTTTTTTGTCACAATGTCAAAAAAAATATCCCCACACTAAAAGGTTCATTTTCATCATCCTAAGGTTGGCCTTCATCAATCTACAAATTGGGGAAGGTTTCAGGGAGAAAAGATTAGTTAATGCCCGCATAAGTCTCCATTATAACTAAGATTTGAAAAACTATATGGAAATGAGAGAGGCTTGTTTTCAAGGTTGAAATGATTCTATGCCAACCAAATGCCCCATAAGCCTGAGACCGGATGGGCCAAGGTTTTATTTAGTTGTGGAACAACAAACTAGTCTTGCAATGCCTAGTCAATTGAATTCCCCTGAAACTATGAACTAATCACAATAATATTCTAAATTTCCTTCCACGTCAATTTAGAAAAAATAGGAAAAGTGGCAATCTCGAATGAGATAAGCGTTTGTGGAATTTTCCTCCTTCAAGCACATGCATCACCTTATCTGAAAGGATCCTTTTTGTGAATTGTCCCAAGCAAAAGCTTTATTATGAAACAAAATCCATGTGAAGATTTTTGTCTTGGCTGGGGGTTTCAAATTCCAAAGTCTTTTTCCCAGCCAAGGGGATGGCCAAGGGTCAAGTTCTTATGCAAGAGTCAAATTATAATTTTCTAAGTTCTTACTTTAACATAAAATTGTACCTGTACGAAGATTGAAAACATGTCTAGTAATTAACTTCTTATCATCACATACTCTTTTTAACCTTATCCTACTGAGTCTTTCATTGTTTGATGTACTTCTTACAATGCAATGTTCATCCTTAGGAGGTGTCATAAACCGAGAGTATGCTTAACTTCTTGCAACACTATCTGGCACACCTCTTATTTATCTTTCTAAGGTCACAAATGATACCTGAAACCATCTTCATCATCCTTGTCAAATATGCATTTGTCAATCACCATAGTAAGCTCGTAAGGATAGTGCTTGGAAACTATTCATTACTGAGGTAATTAGAGGAACCGATTTTAGCTTTTTATTTGTCAATGAGGTGAACTAGCACCAAAAACCTTTAGTAATATTATATGAGTGAACCATTCATCTATTTATTTTGGAATATTTAGTTAGTAATATTATATGAGCAAACAATTAATTTATTTTATATTTTAAAACATTTTGAAAAATTAATCGAAAATATAAAGTAAATTGTTTGATATAACTTTTGTCGTTTAAACTATCAAAATATTTAATAGCTTGTAATCCAATTACACTCAATTACTCAAACATAAAATTATTAGTAAATTATAATAATGACATAACAACAAGTTTAAATTTCTGCATAAAAGAATAAGTATGAACGTCCATAAACATTGAAATGTGAATTATGTATGCATAGAAAACCTTGCTAAGCCACATTCTATCCTACAACTTGGGATATTCAATAGTGCATAGCATTTTGAATCTCTTCTCCCATAGAAAAATTGTGTTTTCACCTTACACAAAGACCAGCGTAATGCTTAAATTTTTTATGGCAGATCTTTTAATCAATTGAGAATAGTAAGAAGAATGTTGTTAGGTTACATGTAAAGTTAAGTAAACTAGCAATGATGTCAATCATTCTTTGAATCACTAATGACCATCCTAGATACATATTGACTCCGGATCTATCAGGCACTGAGAGGGATCAAATGTCTCAAGGTGAAAACCTCTTATTTTAGTGCAAAACTTGATTAAAGGTATTCACCTCAAGAGATTTGATCCCTCTCGGTGCTTGATAGATCTAGAGTTAATATGGATGTAGGCTAGTCTCAGTGGTGTGTAGCGAAGGAAACTCTACCTCACATATGATTAATTTTATCAATGATATGTAAATACATATAATATTAATATAAACATTTTAAATATGATAATATGTCTGATATTTATTTGGTCATTTAAATTTTAAATTTTCTTGGTTACCTCAATTTGTTGAGATGATAAATATTGTCAATAACTTTAATTATGAAAAATGATGAGAAAAAATTTTGAATGCAAAGCGACAATATAATAGTGTTGAATGATAGAAAATGTGAATAATAAAAATGTAGCCAATTACTAATAGTCTTCATTGTGATCAACCTAAAACTATTTTCTTCTACTATTGTTATCATCACCCTTGTTAGCGTTGTCATATTTTCATATCGATTATATGGAAAGGACAATTGAGATCATAAACCATTTAAATATTTGGCTTGAGGTGTTGTAGTAAACATCATACATCGTCTCTCTTGTTCTCCAATATTAATAGGTTGAATTACTATAATATAAAACTCAATGAACATTGTCAATATTTTTTGTCCTTACACCAAAATCAATGCATCTAGTGGAAGCAATCAAATATAATTAGAAATAAACATCTACATTGAAATTAATCCATCTAGTGAAATAAATCAAATAAGGTTATACAACACCATCTACAGTAAAATCAATGCATTTAGTGAAAGAAATCAAATAGGATTAGAAATGACGATCTACATTGAAATCAATGCATTTAGTGCAAGCGATCAAATAGAATTTGAAATTATCTACATTAAAATCAATGCATATAATGCAAGTAATCAAATATCATTAGAAATAAAGATCTACACTAAAATTAATTCACCTAGTGCAAGAAATCAAATAGGATTAGAAATCACCATCTACACTAAATCACCATCTACACTAAAACCAATATATCTAGTGCAATAAATATTCTTCCCTCTCTCACTGCTATATATATATATATATATATATATATAGAGAGAGAGAGAGAGAGAGAGAGAGAGAGAGAGAGAGAGAGAGAGAGAGAGAGAGATATCTCCCTCCATCTATGCTTCTTTGTCTCTTTATCTCACCCTCCAAGCACACATTCTCTCTCACTCAATATATATTAATCCCTTTGTCCCTCCATCCCTCTCTTCATCTCTCCTTTGTCTCTATTTCTCACCCCGAAACATACACAATCTCTCTCCATCTCTCACTTGTCACTCCCTCTCTCTCTCTCTACTTCTCACTCTCTTTGCCTGTATTCTTCCCTCCCTCTCTCCCCATCCAACTCCATCTTTCTATTCCTCCCTCTCTCCTCCTCTCTCTCAAGTACTCTCTCTCATCCTTTTACTCCTTCCCTTTCTCTCGCATCTTCCTCTTTCTTCCCCCATATATATCTCTCTCTCTCCTACAATCCTATATCTTCCCCAAAAAATCTCTTCCTCTCTCTCTTCCTCACTATCTCTCTTCCTTTCTCTCTCTCCCTTTCTCTCTTGCCTCCCTCTATCTTCCCCCCTTACATTCTCTCTCTCTCTCTCTCTCTCTCTCTCTCTCTTCCATCTAATCGTCTCTCTCTCTATCTATCTCTCTCTTCTCTCTTTTCCATCTAATCCTCTCTCTCTCTCTCTCTCTTTTCTGTTCAATCCTATATTTCTCTCTCTCTGCCTTTACCCTCCAATCCTCAGATTACTCTCTCTCTCTCTCTCTCTCTCTCTCTCTCTCACTATATTACTATATCACTCCATTTCTCCTTATCTCTCATTCTCTCCCCCCTTGCCTACATATCTCTTTCTATATCTCTTTATCTCACCCCTAAGCATACATTATCTCTCTCAATCTCTCCCTTGTCACTCCCTCTCTCTCCACATCACACTCTATTTCTTCTTCCCTCCCTTTGTACCCTTCAAACTCCATTTTTCTATCCCTCCATCTCTACTCCTCTATGTTAAGTCCTCTCTCGCATCCTCCCTTTCTCTCCTACCCCCCTTTATCTTCCCCCATCTCTCTCTCTCTCTTCCCTCCAATCCTCTCACTATCTCCCTCCCTCTCTCCTCCTCTCTCACATCCTTCCTCTCTATCCCTTTCTCTCATACCTTCCTCTCGCTTTGCCCACCTCTCTGTCTCTCTCTTTGCCCTCCCATCCCCTCACTATGTCCCTCCCTCTCTCCTTATATCTCTCCCACCTCCATATTTATGTCTCCCTCTCCCTCTCACTCCTCTCCCTCTCTCTGTCTTCATTCCTCCTCCCCCCACTCCTTCAGTTTATGTCCATCTCTCCCTTGTCACTCCCCCTATTTCTTCACCTCTATCACTCTATGTCTTTGATTACCTACCCACATATATATATATATATATATATATATATATATATATATATATATATATATATATATATATATAGAGTTAATATATCTATCTATCTATCTATCCATCGAGATATATATATATATATATATATATATATATTAATTATAATATAACAAATTTAATGTTGTATTAATCCAAAGTTATTAAATTTAATAATATTAATATTATAATATATTAATATGAATATTATATTTAATAATAATAATAATAATAATAATAATAATAATCTTTTGATATTAATATTACGATTAATAATGTTTTTTTGCATGATATTAATAATAATTGGTCCATGGTATTCGGCCCATAGGCTCGATATATAATTACATGTTGATTTGTACTCATATTTGATATATTTTTGTTTATTTATCACATCTCTTTATACCTCTTTTATAAATATGGTATTTGGCCCATGGTATTAATAATATTTTGTCCTATGGTATTTGACCCATAGGCTTCATCTAAATAAAACATATTTTTTGAGTTTTTGTAAATATAAAGAGGTTTATTGAGTAAATATAAAAATATGTTTTATTTATTTATCATACCTCTAGTTTAATAATATTTTTATTTACTTACCATACCTCTTGAGTAAGTATAAAAATATGTTTTATTTATTTACCATACCTCTGGTTTATTTATATTTTTTTTATTTACCATATCTCTTTTTATGTGTATTGTGTTTATACATAACAATAATTAGATTAATTTTTAAATAGCACTGACATTAGATTAAAAATGTTAAATGTTAAATATTGAACATTACATGTTAAATTTAATTTTAAGATGACATGTTTACGTGAGATCTACCCTAGAACAGAACAATACCAAAAAATAAACTTAGAAACTTTATGTAATAATACTACTAAAATGTGGTGTGAATATTTGTTTTCCTTATGGAAGTAGGAATTTTCTGGCTAATATATATTACTTCCACGTAACCATTCTATCATAGCTTATTTTCCATGTTAATATCTCACAGATTGTGTTGTGTTAATGACTCGGAATGAACACCAATAGTGTTAATGTCTGAAAACTAACACCAATGAATATTGAATGAGTTTTTTTTTGTTAATGAATTTTTAATTATTTATTTATATGGTTATGTAAGATAATGTTTAAGCTAACATTATTGAGATTTTATTTTTTAGATTTTTTTTAGTTTTTTTATTTTGGCCAACTTTAGTGACACAATTACACATCTAACACCAATGAATATTGAATGAATTTGTTTCTGTTAATGAACTTTTAATTGTTTATTTATATGGTTATGTAAGTTAATTTTTAAGCTCACATTATTTAGATTTCAATTTTTAGATATTTTTTTTTTTTGGTCGACATTAGTGAAATTTTAGTCGTAGAAACACTTACACATATACCCCATACTGGGTTGTAGAATGTGCCTCTAGTCCCAACAAGTTTCAGTGTAGACCTAGAGTGAATGAATATAGAATGAATTTGTTTTTGTTAATTAAATTTTAATTGTTTAATTATATGATTATGTAAGTTAATGTTTAAGCTAAAATTATTTAGATTTTTTTTTATATTTTTTTTCGTTTTTTATTTTGGCTGACATTAATGAAATTTCAGTTAGAGACACACTTACACGTCTACCCCATACTGGGCTATAGAATGCCCCTGTCACCCGAACAAGTTTTAGTGTAGACCTAGAGTGAAGTTCTAGTTATTTGAAAGTGTCTCGAGGATTTACATGAAACTTCATATAATGGTAATTTTTTTTAAATTTAATTTAACAAGGAAATGTATGAAATTGATCTCTGATGTGGTCAATTCTAGAAAATAAAATATTTGTTACAACAAATGAATGTAAGTGGGAAATAAATGTGAATGATGACATGGTTATAATCACTCTTAAAAGTCTACCAACCATATTTGAGTTTCTTACTAAAACCCTAAATATAGTTTATAACAATTTTCACTTAAATTTTAAGAACTTGAGCAACTAAACATTTGTAAAAAGATAAGTCAGAAAATAATTTTGAAGTGGTAAAAGAAATGGCTTTGCTAACTAAGGGTTCCTTATGTTCTAGGAATGGATCAAAATTTACTTTGTATTAACGATATTATGAAGCACAACACTGGGTTATAGTGATTTTCAATAACCATAAATATTTCTTTTAGATAAGGTAGGTAAGAAGACATTTTCTCTTAGGAATTGAAGAGCATAGGATTCTCAAGTTGGGACCCTAGGACCCTAGGTTGGTCTGAGTATATGTGCACATCTCCTTGGGTTGCCTCGATGAATAACGGAGTCTTGAAGGAAAAATTAAGAACTCCAATAAGACCCTGATGGAAGTAAGAAACACCTACAAGCCACAAAGTTCTTAGACATTGGGTACCTTGGTCTTATTCACAATGGCTATTGGAAATGTACCTAGCTTATCTATTCATTGGAATTGTGGAGTAATGGTTGTAACGCATGGGAGATCTAATATTAAGATAGCTAATGAAATGCAACGTATGGATGGTTGGTATGTTTGAGGTCTACAATTATTCATTAGATTTATCAGATGTGTAATCAAATCCATTTATTTTTTTAGTGGTTTTTATGCATTGTTTTATGTTTATGGTTATGTTCTATATGTTTATTATTGTGATCATATGATATCAACCACACATTGAGTGGGATCACCTTAATTTCATGGTTGAAGGATGTTACAATTGGTATCAAATCCAAAATTACAACAATGAGCTTACATAGGCTAATGAGAAGAGGCAGGGCCTAAGGATAGAGATTAGAAGAAAAATCTATAAAGAATATTTTCCACAAGGAGAAACGATACAAAAATTCATTTGGAATTTTCATCTTTAGATTTCAATTACTATGTACAAGGGAGCACTAGAAGACGGTAAATTGCTCGAGGTATTTGTCGCTATAGCTAGAGCTAGATGTGACATTAGTTTAGTGAATGACTCTCTCTCTCTCTCTCTATCTCTCTCGATATATATATATATATATATATATATATATATATATATATATATATATATATATATATATATATATATATACATATATACATATATGCCAAACTTTACATGATGAACATCACGTGTTTGATAAAAAAAATTCATGAGACGCCATCTCCAGGAGTATGATAGTATTAGAATACACTCAAAATGGAAATGTGGTGGATTCCTTTAATTTCACTTATAGAATGTTAAGGAATGGTGCCATGGAAAATATGTTTACAATTTCTACTGCCATTAAAGCATGTGTTGGTCTTGCAATTCATGAGGAGGGAAAATAGCTTATGCCACACTTACTATAGGATGGAATGATCATTGCTAATTTCTTGATGTAGATTCTCTCATGTCTCAAACAAAGTTATTAGGACCAAATTTTTGATCAAATCTGTAGACCCCCGAATCTAGGAATTGGTCAAAACCAAAATCCTTCAAAAAAACTAAACCAAAATATCGATCAACCAAAACCTGATATAATATTAAAAATTTAAAGTAAAAACATATATATTCATGTGCATCCATATGAATCTGAACCATTTATACACAAATAATCATAATTTCTCATTTATATAACATGTAATAGTGCATGTAACCAAAATAATACCAAGTGAAATGCATATCTAAACCAAAAATACATCTACAAATAGGCTTTAGATGGTCTCTAGCATCCAAAAAAATTATGCTACAAAAAATACTTAAATATCATAAAAATAATTTCCTATATTGGGATATTCTCCATGCATATCACCCACTAAGCATTAAAATAAGATAGAAAAGTCAAAGCATGTCAATTCAAGATTTTTTTATGAAATCAACTCACAAAAAGATATAAAATATAGATCAACGACTTAAAAATTAGCCTCTTCGAGGGGGAAACCTCATTTACATTACACAAATGAAAAATTATTGGATGATACAAATGACAAGACCTCCTATCTATATATATGAGTCTAAGGTGTCCCAATAGAATCATATCCTTCACAGCAGCAATATTGTAGGGGCACAACAATAACAATAGTGGGCTTCTATGGGGGATAATAATGACAACATGGGGACTATATGGGAACAATAATATAATAAGGGGGTTGCACTAATAGGAATAAGGGGTTACACTAGTAGTATAGGGACCTAACATGACCATCTCATTAAAAAAAAATTGTCCTCAACACTTGAGTAGTTCTAGATGCTTCTGCATAAAATTATCATCCTCCGATATGGAACCTTCAGTGGGTAAGTTCTTCCACTTGATGAGATACTTTAAAATTGGTTGACTTCGTAGCTGTTGATTGTTGTTCTTATGACTGCTTCTAGTTCTAATATGATTTTTCCTCCCTCGTGAAGTTCTGGAAATATTGTTTGAAATGTGATTTTCTGACCTATAACCTTGTTTAAGCATGAAACATGGAAAATTGGGTGCACTAGGGGAGATGCAAGAAGATCCAATTTGTATGCCATAGTACCAATCTTTTGTAACACCTTGTATGAACCATAATACTTTGGTGATAATTTATTATCCTTCTTAGCTTGTTTGAGGGACATTTTTTTGTTGATCCGCGATGTTGATCTTCCTATTGTTTCATTCTATTCTGTGCCAAAGTGAGGTTATCCTTTAAGAGTTTGAGAACTTGTTGCTGATGTTCGATGTGATATTCCACTGCTTCAAACTTAGAAGTTTCTTTTAAAGATGATCTGATGGTCGGTGGATGATATCCATAAAGTGCCAGAAATAGGGTCATTTTTGTTGCAATATGGAAGGAAGTGTTGTACCACCATTCAGTGAGAGGAAACCACTTGACCCATTGTATCTTTTTATCATACACAAAAAAATGAAGATATCCTTCCAAACATTTATTCACTATCTCAATTTTCCCATCAAATTGAGGATGATAATATGAGCTATGAGCTAACTGAGTACCCAAATATTCCACATCTTGTACTCCAAAGAAACATTTGGATCTTTTTGCATATAATTGTTTCTCCTCCAATAGTTTGAGCACCCTATACATATGTTGAACATGATCCTTCCAAGACTTGTTGTAGATTAATATATCATCAAAAAATACTAAAACACCTTTTCTAAGGAAGGGTTTGAAGATGGAATTCTTCAAACCTTGAAATGTAGAAGGTGCATTGGTAACAATATGGTTCGATTCAATTATCATCTTGGTTCAAGATATGGTCAAATTCATTATTCTTTCTTTGGGATTGGTTCTTTGTTTATATCCTCTTCTTTTGACATTTCTTATTCCTCTTCTTGCTCCTCTTCCCCATATATGTAAATTAATTTCTTCTTAGCACACTTATGACCTTTAGTGTATTTTCTATCACAATTGTAACAAAGCACTTTTTCTCTTTTTTCTTCCAATTTTTGTGGTGTCAACCTTGTAGGTGGTGAAAGGCTAGGAGAAACAACACTTCCATCTTTATAGTTGTGAGTGGTAGGATTCGTTGTTGCCATAATTTTTCTCTCCATTTTTCTTTCCAACCTGAATGCCTTCCCCACTGAATCAGGTTCCCAAAGGAGAACCTCATGTTGGATGGTATCCTTTAGAGTCCCTATGAACACATCAATCGTATGCTCCTCTAGAATATCTTTTACCCTTATATTCAATTTTTGGAAGTCCCTAATGTGCTTCATAATTGAACCCTTTTATTTGATATTTCTCAATTAGCTAAAAAATGTGTTGGTTTTTGTACCCTCATAATGCGCTATCATTTCTTTCATAAAAAATTGCACAAGTGACAAATTGTTTAAGGGAGAAAATCCACTGATACCATACAAATTGATTTGGTTCCAAATATGAGGTTGCACTACATACCTTTTGTGTGCTTTGCATATTATGGAGATCAAAATATTGCTCCATATGTAGTATCAATGTTATGGGATCCTTTCCATCAAACTTCCTCATATCAATCTTTGGAACATCGTGTAGGAATTTAAAAGGTAAGTTCCTCAGACAGAACACCAAAGGACACTGCTCACAAAAAGATCATAGATCAATACACAAGTATTTTTGACGTGGTTAAAACCCTCAAAGAAGGAAACATTCCATGGCATGAGCCAACGCGGACACTTCAGGCAATTTATTAATAAAAGAATGAAAATTTACCTAAGCTTCTCTCATTGACGGTTACCCTACAAATTACCCTCTATGCTCCTTAAATAGAGATCATGGACCAATCGGGTGTTAAGCGATGGATTAAGTGTCGGTAATACCGAGGAGAGAATGAACCATCGGATCATTACATATCGTGACGGTCGGATTGTAAGCTACAAAAAGTAAATAGTAAAGAAACAAACTTTACCTAACTCTATACTAGACCAAGTTATACTCAACTACTTCCTATGTGTCGGAATATCCTAACATCCCCCCTTAAGGACAACTTCGGATAGGATTGAAGGATGTACAAATATGACACAATAGGATAAAGAAGGAGGCACTAGAGCCTATCCCTGCTCAGTGACAACTTCCATAACTCCAACCATAAATCGAGTTTTAGTAAACTTCGCCTCTGTGAGAGCCTTTGTAAAGATGTCTGCAACTTGATCATCTGTTGACCAATATTGCACTTCAAGAACATGGTCATGAATGAACTTTCTGATGAAGTGCATGTGCAGTTCAATGTGTTTGTTGTGCCGATGTTGGACTGGATCTTTGCATAGTTGAATGGCACTTTGATTATCACACCAAAGTGTAGTACGATGCTTCTACTGAAAGCCAAACTTTGACAGGATCTCACGAAGCCACAAGGCTTCCTTACTAGCTTCTATGGCACCATGATACTCTCCTTCTGCTGAGGAAAGAGAAATGGAACCTTGTTTCTTGCAAGCCATGTAATAGGTCCTGAACCAAGAGTGAACACATAACTTGTAGTAGACTTCCGATCATCAGGGTCACCAGTCCAATCGGAATCAGTGAAACCAACCAATAGAGGAGCTGCTTCACACTGTAATGAATCCCAAACTGAACTGTACCTCGAACATAATGAAGTATTCTTTTAGCTACTTTCCAATGACTTTCATGTGGGTTTTTCATAAACTGAGAAACAAGGCCAACAACAAAGGAAAGGTTAGGACAAGTATGGGTTAGATACAAAAGTTTTCCTACAAGTTGATGGTACAAGGTAGCATCAACTTCAAGAGAAGTACAAGTGACTGAAAGTTTGAATCTAGACTGAAAGGGAGAAGGGGCTGGCTTACAGTCTTCCATGTGAAAATGGCGTAGAATATCATAGGCATACTTGGACTGGGAAAGGGAAATACCTTCCTTGGATTGCAAGACATGAAGACCAAGAAAATAATGTAAGTGTCCTAAGTCTGTCATTTCAAACTTCCTTCTAAGGCTAGAATTCACATGGTTTATAAGGTTGGAATCACTACCAGTCAAGATAAGATCATCAACATAAAGAACAATAATGACAAGAGACTTGCCCACTTTCTTGGTGTAGACAGTATTGTCAGAATGACACCTAGAAAAGCCATTTTCAAAAAGAAAGTTATCCATATTGGCATACCAAGCTCGAGGAGCTTGCTTGAGACCATAAAGGGATTTCTTAAGCCGACATACAAGGCTGGAGTTTGTTTGTATAAAGCCAATAGGTTTTTCTATATAGATTTCTTCATGCAAATCCCCATGCAAGAAGGAAGATTTAACATCCATCTGATGGATTTCCCATTTGAAAGAGGCAGCAAGGGAAAGAACAAGGTGGATAGAGTTCATTTTGGAAACATGGGAGAAGGTTTCAGTGTAGTCAATGCCTTCAACTTGTGAAAAACCCTTAGCAATAAGACGAGCTTTATGTTTATCAACTTTCCCATCTGGTCAATACTTGGTTCTGTAAACCCATTTGCATCTAACTAGTTTTCGTCCCTTTGGTAGAGGAACATGATCCCATGTATCATTTGCCAATAATGAATGATATTCTTCATTCATAGCTGCTTCCCAATCTGGATGGCCTGAAGCTTCTGCAAAGGTGTCAGGATCATAATTCACTGAAGCTTGAGCTAGTAAAGAAGAGGCTCTATCAAACTTAGAGCGTGTACGTCGCTGATCTGTAGGATCACCAGCAAGATCACCCGCTCCATCCCAAGTAGCACGGACCCATTTTGGAAGCTGAGGAGCTGAAGGAGGATCCTAAGAAGGTGGGGGGCATTTTCATCTTCGCTTTCATCATCTAAAGAAGAAATATTTTCAAAAGTATAAGAGATAGGGAGAGGTAGCACATTCGCCAAACTAGGCTCGTAGGCCGATATATTTTCAGCAAACTTTACATCTCGTCTAATGATAACATTTTTGGACTTAAGTTGAGTAAGTCTATATCCTTTGACATCTTCAGAATATCCAACAAAAATACATTTTTCACTCTTGGGTTCTAAAGCTTTATGTTTCTCATCTGGAATACGGGCCCATGCTTCACTTCCAAAAACACGAAGGTGACTTACATTTGGTTTAATTGAGCTCCATGCTTCTTCTGGAGTGGTATTCTTTAAAACCTTAGTAGGAGTGCGATTTATTATGTAATTTTCACAGTTAATTACTTCTGGCCAAAAATTAAGACCAAGTCCTTTAGATTGAAGCATACAATTAGCCATTTCCTTTAAGGTGCAGTTCTTGCTTTCAGCTACACCATTTTTTTGTGGAGTATATGGAACAATATGTTGCATTTGAATTCCATTCTCAGTGCAAAAGTTGATGAATTTGTTGTTAACATATTCTCCGCCATTATCAGATCTTAGCTTAAGAATTTGATGTCCAGATTGTTTTTCAACAAAGGCCTTAAAGGTCAAGAACATGTTAAATACTTCACTCTTGAGTTTTAAGAAGTATACCCAAGTGCGTCTGGAGAAATCATCAATGAAATTTAAGAAATACTTGTAGCTAGAGAATGAAACAAATGGAAGTGGACCACATAAATCACTATGCACAAGCTGTAAAAGGGCTGAGGCGTGCCAAGAGGCATGTTTTTCAAAACTATCTTGATGATGTTTTTTGAGTACACATCCGGAACAAACCATCTCTACAAGATACCATTGGAAGACATGTCACCATATTTTCTTTACATAGATTCTGAAGGGAGCAATAGTTTAAGTGACCAAATCGCTCATGCCAAAGTTTTCTCACTTCATCGTTATGAAAAACAAATACCGAGGGAAGATTCGATGACTCAAAGTTGTGAAACTTATACAACCTTGTAGAATCATCAACAATGCCAGTAGCTGAAATCTGTCTAGGATCTCTTAGGTCCTTAATTACAACATCGTGAGGTGAAAATTCAACGATTTTACCTTCACCTGAATGGGTTATCTGATATACAGATAGAAGGTTGCAGGATAAGGTTGGAACACATAATACATCATTAAATTGACCATTGTCTATATGAACAGTTCTAGTCCCTACAACACTAAGAGATCTATCATCACCAACATATATATTTTTGGTGTTACAATCATTTAAAGTAGAAAACATGGCTTTGTTTTTGGCCATGTGATAAGAAGCTCTAGAATCAATGAGCCACTCATGAGAATGAGAAGAAGAAGATACATATAGTGCATAGCCAGACCGAGATGCTTGACAACCAATGCAGAAAGTGCTATTCCTAAAGATGAAGTTGAAGTTGAAGAGTGCTCCAAATGGATGTTATGCTTCTTCATTGCTGCTTCCAAGGCTTCCATATTCTTAAAGAATTTGGATTCTAAGTGGCGATCTCAGTTACAAAAGTTGCAATGTCTATCAGCCTTCTTCCCTTTATTTTTATTTGTCTTATCATTTTGTTGAAATGATTTTTCATTTTGAGGCTGAAATTGCTTAGGACCCTTGTTTGGTTTAGGACCATTCCTTTTAGGATACAACTTCTTAGGATTCTTTGAATTTGCTTACTGCTGGGTGGCTAACACTTTCTTAGAAGAGTTTCCAAGATGAAGAAGACCAAGGTGTAAGAGTTTTTCTTGTTCTCTTATTAAAGAATCATAAAAGGAATCAAAGGAAGGTGACTTGTAGGCTTGTCCTTGAGAAATGAAGGCTTCTCTTGTAGAATGGAAGGTGGAAACAAACACAGAATAGGCTCGTCCCAACTTAGTAAGAATGGAATAGATAAGGTTGCTATCTTCTTTCTTAACCTTAACACCTTCCAAGAGAAGTATAAGGGTCTTGAACTTGGACAAAAAATCCTCAATGCAAGAAAAATTATTGGGGTCCAATGTAAGCAACTCATTTTCGAGTTGATGGGCTTTAAGTTCATTTTTAATTCCAAAAACTTTAGTGATCTATTTCATTGCTTCCTTAGGAGTATCAAGTTCTGCAATATGGAATCTAAGATCTGGAGAAATAGACATCCCTATCAACCCTCGTGCTTGATCTTGCCTATTTTCCCATTTAGCTACCTTATCTTCATCTTTGAGTTTGGTTTCTTGGCCTAAGGCTATTCTGTAGAGACCTTTACTTCTAAGTAAATCCACAATGTAGGACCACCATTGGAAGTAGTTGGTTCTTTCAAGAATAACTTGGCATGGACTTTCGATTTTAACAAAAGCTAAAGCTATAGATGCTGAAACTAAGTGTTCCAATGGAAAGATCTCAGAAAAATAGGCTGGTTCAAAAAACGGCTCTGAAAAAGGCTTCTGGATGAAGAAGTTATGGCTTTTTGAAGCAAAGTTGATGAAGATACCAACGAAGTGCAGGAATGTGTGGAAATGAATGATAATGTTAAAAAAAAATCCACCCCCTTTGCAAACTTAATCTAATTAGCTCAACAAAAACAAGACTTGAACTCAAGACCTCTACTCTCATAAAGTAGCTTTGGAACAAGTGAGCGAAACTAAAAGTTTAGTAATTTTTGGAAAAGAGGAAGGGTTTTTTTTTTTTAGTCTCTGAAGCTTTGGGCTGCGTGCTTACTTGAGAAAGCTATTTTTTCCTACAAAACAAAAAACACAAAAACCCAACATAGACATACAAAAAAAAAAAACCTTACGGCTTGAAGTTAGCATTAGCCAGAAACTAAATATTTTCCTCAAAGTTTTTGATTTTCCGAGATCACACTAAGGCATGGTGGAAAAGAGCATACGCATGAGAAAAATCTGTCCTTTCTATTTCTGATTTGCCCAGATCGCATAGAGTCACTGGGAAAAGAGCATACACAAAAATGAAAGGTATAGATCCAATAATAAAAAAACAAAAAGCTAAATAAACCGAAACCGAAATAAATAGAGAGAAAATAACTGTAAACTGCAAATAGACATTGTATACCTCTAGATCTTGAAAATGATGTAGCTAGGGCTACCAGAAACATTTTCACGTGAAACGAAAGGGTTTCCTCACTGGAACAGATGCTCCTAACACAATAAAGCAGTCCTCTCAGCCAGAAACTAGTCAGAAACAGTAGATATAGGAAACAACAGTCGGATGTAGTTCTACAGGCTTTAGATTTCGATCACCAATGGACGCGGCCCTCAAATAGCTCTAATACCATGTAGGAATTTACAGGGTAAGTTGCTCAGATAGAACACCAAAGGACAGTGCTCACAAATAGATCACAGATCAATACACCAATATTTTTGACGTGGTTAAAACCCTCAAAGAGGGAAACAGTCCACGGCCTGAGCCAACGCGGCCACTTCAGGCAATTTATTAATAAAAGAATGAAAATTTACATAAGATTCTCTCATGGATGGTTACCCTACAAATGACCCTCCATGCTCTTTAAATAGAGATCATGAACCAATCGAGTGTTAAGCCATGGATCAAGTGTCGGTAATACTGAGGAGAGAATGAACCGTCGAATCACTACATATCGTGACCGTCAGATTGTAAGTTACAAATAGTACATAGTAAAGAAACACACTTTACCTAACTCTATACTAGACCAAGTTATACTTAACTACTTCCTATGTGTCGGAATATCCTAACACATCGTTGGTCTTGGATCCAATGTTAGAGTCTATGAAATCATTATTAACATTTCTTTTGTTCTCATCATGAGTTTCCTTTACTACCCTTTCGCCATTGGTAAGCATTTCTTGTAACAAATTTTTCAAATTTGTCTTCAAATCTTCCATGTTTCTTTTCATTTTTTCTTCTATACCATCCATCTTAGCTTCCATGCCCTTTGAATTCCTTCAAACTAATTTTTCAGCTAAACTTATGCAAAAATTTAAGAAAACCACACACTTGTTCTCACTTTGTAGGAGCTCGATATTGAATCTATTGTATATATATAATTGAGGATCTCCAAGGTCTCAAATTACATCCTATGGTAGCCGTCTAAGTCTTCTTTCCAATCCCACAATTATTATCAAGATTGGATTCTCCAAGGAAGATTTATGCTAAATCGCCCACGAATACCTAATTATAAATTAGTTCAGTAGAGAAAACTTGTATGAAGTACAACGTGTCATGGTTTCAACCTTATGGCCTAAAACGATATACAGAATACTAGAGGCCATCCTCCTTTTGTAACATTTTACAAAATTTGAATATGATGCTTAGAGAGAAAGTTATGAAAATTGTCCTGAGGTCACATGTTTGGGATGTAATTTTGGAGCTTGCAAAAATCCTAAATGTCTTGGACCATATCTAAGAACATATAGTGAAACAAGATCTAGAATTCAGGCCCGAGCTTCATCACGAATCTGGATCAAATTGATTTTAATTTTAGAGTTTGAACCTTTGTATAAAAAAAATTATAGCAAAAAATCGACGATGTCATGTTTGGAATGGAATTCTGGAGCTTGTAAGAACCCTAAACTCCATAAATCGTATCTCCGAAAATATAGAGAGACAAGATTTGAAATTCAAACCCAATGTTCAAAACATCTTCAGCTCAAAAGGGGGTTTTTTTTATCTTCTGAAACTTCACAGGGAAAAGGCTATATTGAAAATTCCACGATGTCCAATTTGGAGCAGTGAAAACCTATAATCCAAAGCTCTGATACCAAATGTTATGAAACCATCACACAAAAAGATATGAAAGATAGATCAACAAGTTAAAAATCAACCTCTTCTAGGGGTCAACCTTCTTTACATTACACAAATGAAAAATTCTTGGATGATATAAATGACGAGACCTCCTTTCTATATATAGGATTCTAAGGGGTCTCATTACAATTATATCCTACATAACAATAATATTGTAGAGGAACAACAATAACAATAGTGGATTTCTAGGGGGAATAATAATAACAATATGGGGACTATATGGGCACAATAATACAATAAGGGGGTTTCACTAATAACAATAAGGGGTTACAGTAGTATAGGGACCTAACATTATGCCACACTTACTATAGAATGGAATGATCATTTCTAACTTGTTGATGTATATTCTATGATGTTTCTAACAAATTCATTAGGAAAAAATTGTTGACCAAATGTGTAGACCCCCTAAGTTAGGAACTTGTCAAAACTAGAATTGTTTGAAAAACTAAACCAAAAGTAAGGTCAACCAAAACATCATATAATATTAAAAAATTATAGAAAAAACATATGTATTCATGTGCATCCATATGAATTTGAATCATTTATACACAAATAAGCATGAATTCTCATTTATATAGCATGTAATAGTGAATATAAGCAAAATAATACCAAGTGAAATGTATATCTAAACCAAAAATACATCGACAAATAGGCTTTAGATGGTCTCTAGCATCTAAAAACTTTATGCTACAAAAAATACTTAAATATCATCAAAATCATTTCATATATTTGGATATTTTCCATGCATATCACCCTCTAAGCATTAAGACAAGGTAGAAAAATATTTGCATTTCAAGTCAATATTTTTTCTTAGTGTTCGATACATTTTTAGTTGAACGAGCATAGCAGATTTCAATAATCAATGCCACTAACATGAAGGAACATAGAGGAATTTTTTCTGTTCATTAAATGCTAGCCCTGTTGTGAAATCTAGGGCATCAAGCTTAGGTGATCTCTCTTCATTAGATAACTGCCTCTGAATTCTCTTTACTTTCTTGGATTAGGATCTTGTTTTACTTAGATTATTAGTGTTTTTCTTCATTGACCAACTACCAAGTCATAAACCATAAAGAGACAAGAGACACATAATGTAGGTTATAATCCAGAGCCAAAACCTCTCCAACTTGAGAGGAAAACCCAAACACATTATTCTTCTAATAGATATCTCAATTGATGAATACCAAGACCATGACCCTTTACCTATTTGCCTCTCCAAGACCACGACAAAAGTTCTCTTACATTGCTTCTCCTTCATGCCCAAGTCAACACTTGGTCTAATTGATTTCCTTCCTCTATACCTTGGTTATACTTCAGATGTTTAACCTCTTGTTTCAGATCTACAATTCTGGGTCTCTTTAGAAACCCTACCACATGGGAACTACCCTTGATTCATCTGTATATGATGGAGAATTCTTCTACTATAAGTCAACTTGCACTCTAGACTTTTCCTCTTTCTTGACTTAAACTTCTATGATGACTCATATTGTCTGAATTTCCCTTGCAGTAGATGATCCTTCTTCATGCATGTGATATGGGTACTATCCCTTAAAACAACCCAAACCAACTTGTATTTGAGTCCTTCCTTCTTCGCTTAGAGAGAGATTCTCCCTTCAAGTGATTTCACACTTCCTATTGTAGTCCCCTTCTTGCCCTAAATTTTGTGTTCTGAAATGAGGATGAACTACCTATTTTTTAGCCTCACTCTCTTAAAAATCAATAATAAATCGAATTATTAAATTAAATAAATAAAATCATGAGAATTTCTCAAACTAAGGAGTCTAGTTTGGATGAGAGATTCTCTCCAACTAGCTCTCCTAAATTAGTGTGTAACTTGAGAAATTTTCTCAACTAGGTGATTCTGAGATAGACGCACTATCTTAAGACCACTTACTCACGTATTTAAATGTATTATTAAATTTTCTGCATAATAGAGAATTACATGAGCATGAGAGAGCACATGATGGCTCTTTGCCTTTTCTCCGGTTTAATTTTTGTGTGTAAATTTGTTGTGCATATAGTTATATGGCTTTGTGATTCTTCTTCATGTGGTATCAGAGCTAGGGTGAAAGATGAGTGCTATTGTGAAGTGGTTGAATTAGTTCTATTTTTAATTCATCTTGGGGAGGCACATAATTTGGTTGATGGCAAACTATGCCTTTCAACGCTGCTTGAAGATGTCATTGCAGAAAGCATCGTTGAAAAATTGTAGGAATCATTGGGTTTATTAGCATCTGGGGTGCGATGGTTTGTCTACTAATAGATTAGTTGTGTGAGAAGATGAGCATGTTTTCTCTAGTTTTCATATGGTGCTGCTCTTTGTATGGAGAAGCCAAAATCAATGGAGGGAAAATTTATTTGAACAATGGTTTTTGTTCATGTGGGTATTTCCTTTAAATTACAAATGTTGAGTCAAAATGGCTTGAAGGTTATTCAGAAGGAGTTGAAAGATATCGCTGCATATTTTTGCATGGATTGGAAGCGTATTGTAGGTGATACTACATTAAATATACTGCTAAGTATGTTTTCTGTGTGTGAGAAGCTGTGATGAAAGTCTGTTGATTGGGGGTGTGAAATGTTTAAAATAAAATTTCTGCGTGGAGACTTGTGTGGATGCTAGAAATGGAGATTAGTGTGAATTGTAATCCAATGCCTAATGTAGCCCATACCGCATATAGAAAATCCTTGTGAGGGTATATCAGTTTGTAAATGTTTTTTTATTTAAACATCTAAAAGTGTGAACGATAGATACGTTGTAAGCACTGCCATATCTTTGGGTAGTAAGTTAAATAGCATTATTTCAATGGTGTGTGCTCAACTCTTATGCATGTGCTCTAGTCGTCTATGACTACATTCTTTGAAAAGAAGTGGTGGTTTCTTGCTACCATTCCTTCCACGGTGTTAACGCCTACATGAATCTTTAAATTGGTGTGTATAGATTTCAGAGTTGGAATATATTATTACATTTCTTCTTGAGATAACATCATCAATGGAGATCCAGAAGAATTGCAAGACTTTTGCGTGATATAAAAAAATGACTCTATGAAGTGCCCTTACATCTATAGATAATGTTTTCATAGATGGTGGTGGAAAATAGAGAAGGTTCCTGCCGCTTGAGTCTGACATGGCACCATAGTGAATTGAGGATTTCTTTTTCCCGATTCAAAACTAATAAAGTAGACACAATTATTTTATATTCATTTCTCAGAAGCTTCTCATGAGATTTCGTTGAAGCAAGATCAGGTAGCTTTTGTTTTGGCTTGGAAGCCACTGAGATACAATGGATTTTGATGAAATACAATTATCACGAGAAGACAGTCAAAAATCCAGAAGCAATAATTGCATACAAAGGTAATTATAAGGTACAAAGATAATGGTAATGTTAGAAATACATTGGATGATAAAGATTAGAGAAGCTGGAAAGTGAACGAGATCACAAAATCATGAATCATTTCCGTGAAAGGAATGAGTTTATGTTGGGTCATCAAAAAGCATCCAATTAATGACTCATTTGTGTTTTGTTTTATGCGTTGTCCCGTGATGCAGACAACCAATGTCAAATGTCAAACATGGGTAATTTTGTATACTTGTAGTTGTGAGCTTGATTTCGTTGGTGACAAGATGTCAATACTCTATCATGACCCCTTGTGGCTATAGCATTGTAGCATTTCTCCCTGTCAATTGAAATTTTCAAAAGGGGTACCATGTAAAATAATTGTTAAAAGGGTCATTAAGAGTATTTAAAAACACCTTTTTTTAGTCGAGACATAAGCTTCTTTATTTTTTGTAGATTTGGAGTGAAACAAGTCAAGTGAAAGTCATTATTGTGATCCAAGGAAGGGTTGAGTAAGTTTTTGAAGACAAATTGATGCCATAGAGTTCTCAGTCTGTGCATGAGACACCTCACTGAAGACATTGTCATGATGATGTATCTTGAAGGTTAATAAAAACATATCTTTTTGCTGATCGTATCCTAGATCCGCTTGAAATTGAATAAGGGGATCATAGGTACACTCTATATCGTGAATGTGTCTGTATGGTTTGTGTCGCATTCACCAAATGCTTTCTTTGTCATCTGTTTACACAAACTAAATGGGTATAAGAAACGCTTAAGTATAAGCATGCTCGATTACGCTCTTGAAATCAATACTCTTGTAACCACTTAACTTCATAAACATAAAGCATCACATGATCGACTTCATAAAAGGAATCTTTTGCAACAACATTTCACAATAGCTAATTCATGCCATCAAGTTAAGGATGCTACAAAATCAAGCATTTGAAGCCAAGATGACATCCACTGCATCAACACTTTTTGTATCACTTGCATTTTTAAACTGAATTGTATCTGTGCATTCTTGGTTGAAACCCACACCCATGCTTTGAATTGTTAAGGTGAATACATTAAGTCAAAGTAAGTCTTCCACTGAGTCATCAAGATTGAACTTATCATTTGTCTCTTGGGTGAATTTTTTACAATGTTAAACACCCTTTCTTTTTTAAAATCAGCAGATTTAGTGACTACATTCAAGAAAGCAAAAAGTGTCATTCAAAAAATCAAAGCAAGCAAGCATGTCAATCAAAAAACCAAGCAAGCGATCATGTTAGAATCAAGTTTGAATGTTTGAAGCATGAAATCTACAACAAACGAGCCAGTATGAAGTTGATTGAAGCATTCACAAAGTGCGAGTGAAGCATTCAAGCAGCAATCGTCATCAAGTCAGCATGAAATCAAGATTTCAAGCAACCATGTTATAAAACTCAAGTGTTTAAATCATCAACGATAAGCAACAGTACATGTGAGCCTCACTTCAAATTGAGCAAGTTAACATGGTGACACACATTGAACTGTCCCAAATTCTTACTAATTTGATTTTATCATCAACTAGCAACATCGTTCACATCAACAAAACCACTCTTGCTGACATTCAAGTCCATATTCAACATGCACATGAAACGATTAAGTTCCTTCAACTGGATCCACAACTGCATAGAAATGACTTGCAAGAGAAGCATGTTACTTCCAAGTCTTTGACCACTCGAGAGAAATTTGATCATTTGACTTCATTCATCCAACCAAATTCAAGTGTTGAAGTTATTCTAGTTCAACTTTCTTCCAAACCCATCATCAAGCCATTGGAACAAATCCAAAGTAATCAAAATCGACGTGGCTTAGGAATGTCAAAGATGACGACAACTTACATATCCCTGATTATTCAAAGCCTATTCATTTCGTTGGTGACTAATTACTTAAACATATCACCTCAGCAAGTTCTTTACAAGTTCTAGACAGACATCAATGCACACAAACTGAAAGTGCATACAAATAGAAATGCATGCAAACTCAAGTTGTAGAAAAACCGAAATGTTCTCATTGTCAAAGAACCAGTCATCTGGAAGATCAATGTTTTGATCTCCATCCTTGTCACCATTATGGCAAGCAGAATCATTCATCAGAGAAATGTTGCAAACAAGACCAACCTACCAGATTAAAGATCAATTATCCATGGATTGATCCACTGGAATGGTCATCCACAGTTAGAAGATTGTCCAAGTTTTACAATCGAACTCAATCACACATATTGCAGCCAACAGTCAAATGAAGATGGTACTCTCATGCATTTGAATGGGGTAGTACACTAGTGAAACACTCCTACACCTATAGGGGGGAGTTCAGATATAATTTGGAGAATATTTCCTCTCCTTTCAACTGACAAAGGGGGGAAAATTTCAATGAAATTTACAAGTGGTTGTCAGACTGAAAGTCTCAGCAACATTAGCGAAGCAGCCAATGGGCATCTTCATCAACCAGTGGGCGATCATCATCAGCAAATACGCCATTGGACATTCATTAAATTCTGTCAGTGGACACCAGATGTTGTTTTCAAGCAAAGGATAGTTGTATCCTTTTATGGCTTGGCACATGATGGAGTTTTCAAGTGACATTCAGAGATGAGTCAATCATGCAACCGACTCATGGTCTCTTCATATTGTAGTTTCTTCAAATCCAACTTTGTTGGTTTTTTAGGCATATGTTTTTTTGAGGATAAACTTGAGAACTTGGAATATGGTTCCTTATTCACTTTGGATTTATCATTGAAGAGGGGAATGTTAGCCTCACTCTCTTAAAAATCAATAATAAATCCAATTATTAAATTAAATAAACAAAATCATGAGAATTCTTCAAACTAAGGAGTCTAATTTGGATGACAGATTCTCTCCAACTAGCTCTCCTAAATTATTGTGTAAGTTGAGAAATTGTCTCAAACAAGTGAGTCTAAGATAGACACACTATCTTAAGACCACTTACTCATGTATTTAAATGCATTATTAAATTTTTTTGAATAAGAGAGAATTACATGAGTATAAGATACCACATGATGGCTCTCTGCCTTTTCCGCCAATTTAATTTTTGTGTGTTAATTTGTTGTGCACATGGTTATATGGATTTGTGATTCTTCTTCACTATTTATAGCAGTTTCCCATGATAATAATATGACTTGATAGTGACCTAGGCCGATGTGTCTTTTGGAGAGGTTTCATCACTTTATTTAAGGATGACTTTCTAGGAGATGCTTATGCTTGTCTTGGAGGGTATTTTGAATCTTTTAATGACTTATACAAATATGTAAGATTCCAAAGAATGGTCCTTAATACATGATGTCGACTCAATTTGACTTTACGACTAATCCTAAGGGCTCAAAAATGGGGGCCATTACTAAAAATAAAATTCCTTTCTCATGAAACGCATGAGATAAGAATTACAATAAAAAGGTATTTTATTCTTTATATCAATTACATATAATCACAATTAGATGTCATTATGAAGACTCGAACCTAGTTACACTATTCGACACTCCCTCTTAATTAGGGAGGTTTTCATAATGGGACTTGGTCATTCTCAATTTGAAGAATTCTCGTAAGAAGAGTAGGATTGGTAGCCCATTTTTACAGCATCATATCAACCATCACTATCACATATCAAGGTCTTGACTAATGTCTCCGTCTCCCCATGAGATCAGAGTACAATGACAGCAAGATGAATGATGTATAGACGCCCTCATTATTGTATCTCTCAAAACATAACTCACCAGCATTCCCAAGTTGTGTTCCAACAGAACTATTCTTATCTTGGATTCCCAGTCCTCAAATAATATCAATCCTCTATGAATACTCTTATATTGCATTCCATAACTCATCCTTAAAGAGTATTATATGTCAAATGTTTACCCAAACATCCATTATGTATTCCCAAGTGAGGAAAAGGATGATGTGTATATCTCTCCCACTTAATTAGGGAGTACATATTTATTCCAATAAAGTAATGTACTCATTCCTATGAAAGGAATGTACCTAAGCTCCCTCTTGGCATAGGAATCTTTCTTCCAAGACACTTCCAAGTAGGAAACTTGTTTCTACGACCCCTCTTAAATAGCGACCTATTAAATATCGTCAGGTGGAGGTGATGTGACTACCAGCTGCTTGAATAACTCCCAATGATGTCATGAAAATATTTTTGTTATTCAAGAGTATTCATGTTTTATGACTTCTTCATAGGGCACATACCATCCATCACTTTCATCGATGAGTTAGTCATGTCATCATCGGTAAGTGATCCATCATTCCATATAAGGAATTCCTTCATGCAATGTTTCTTTATTCATGCCTTGTTTCCTTAAGAATATTTCATCCTACTACAAGGGCATCATTGGTGGAAGACATCCATATATCTTCGCTTGGCAGTATTGTATAAGCCCATCCATATATTTTTTCAAAAATAAGAAATTAACACTTAAATCAAAATTACCTTTGTGATGGCCTTTCATCATGACTTCTTCTAGTCTGCATCAGCATGCTACATACATATTGACACATATCTGAAATATATATATTGTCAAGGGTCTCTTTCTTTTTAAAACTTCATCAAACTCTTCATATATTTTATTGTGATATCCTAGTAAAATATTTTTGCTCTTTGGATGTTGATTTCAGTTTTCCATGGTTTCGTGATTTCCTTCCTTTCTTCACACATTTCATTTCCAGTAATTTCCAATCAGAATTTCTCTATTTGTTTCAAGCCACCTCATATTACATACAAGGATATATTATGTTGATTTAATCTAGACAATATGTGAATCATGTGTCCTTGCATCCTTTCATAGGAGGAGATCCTTTTCATTTTTATCATGCTCTCAAGATAGAGAATTGATCCATGTTACTTGTAACCATATGACATAACTCTTCAATATTGAATATGAGCATACATACCTCATTTTACTTTAGGTCATCCAAACCTCCTCCAAAAAATTCCTTGTTTGAAAGAGATTAAATCCCTCGATATGCTCACCTTTTATGTCATCATACCATCATCCCATGAATTCCATAAGTTTGGAATTCTTGATCAAATGCTTGGTTCCTCTCTTGATCAGTGAACCTTCCAATAGGGATCCCATCATCGAATCTTGAAGATCTAGAGTATCCCCATCCAATAAATGTATCCTTTTGACTCATTTATGATGAGCTTTGATCTAGATGGCTTTTTTATTTTCCCTAAGTGCCACTTATGTTTCCAATGAGTTTCCAATTGCTATCTCCTTTCATAGTTGACTTCCATAGACTCCAATTTCAATATATTTAATGCTTCTTTATGATGATCTTACGAGCTCTTATTTTCAATGCTTCTATGATGCTATGATGCATCCCATAAACTTTCTTAGTGAATTATGATAACCATACCTTACAACAGAAGAATTAGGAACTTTCCAAAGAATGTAGGTGAGGAAGACTATCTCAGTCATAGTAGAGATCTTTTTCTTCCTCATTCTTGGACTTATTATTTTTAGCTTCCTTCACTTCTTCATTGATATGTGCTTCTCCTCTACCTCTTTTTCTATTGTCGTTCTTGATCTTAGGACAATCTCTATTATGGCACCCATATTATTGACACATATGGCATTGAATCTTATCCATTTCCCTTTTATTTTTTTGAGAACTAGATTTCCCAAATTTTCCCTTTCTTCTTGTAATGGTAGCATAAGCTTGATTTTTCTCACCAATCCCCACATCAGATTTGGCCTTTAGTGTAGATTTTTTAGTGTTGCACAATGAAGATAGATCCTAGAATGGGGTAGCTTCTTTCTTCCCATAAATACATAAAGTAATGTTACCCCACTCTTGTGGTAGTGTGTTTAGTACAATTGTGTTCATTTCCTTATCAGACATGACTTCTCCCAGATCTTGAAGTCGATCCCCGATTTCAGATGTCCTCGTAAATTATGAGGCTATTTCATCTTTATTAAGGATGAATTCTCTATCAATGCTTATAGAATACAACTCTACCAATTTGTCATAGATTTCTTTTGAAGTTTCAAGTTTTGATACATATGGGATGAGCAGATCATTATTGGGTTCTATGAAATCCTTTGAGTCCTAACGTCCCCATTCATATACATTTCAAGTGATTGAGAATATTCATTTTTGGTTTGATGATTGATCCTTTGACATGTTCCATAGCCTCATTTTCAATGAGTCACTACAAGAAAAAATGATATTGGTGAGGGGCGAAAAATGTCACCATAAGCTCATTGGTGATGGTCACAAGAGCCATCATCATGAAAAATTGAATGTTACCAAAGGTGGAATTGTCAAAAGTAGAGGTGTTGTAGTGACATTCAAAGTCTATCACAAATAATGATTTATAATGATGGATAGCGATCGTCTCCATTTCATATGAGCAATGGTGATGGACCATACCCTCTGTCACCAAAAACTGAATGTCACAAAAGGTGGCATCGCCAAAAGTATAGATGTTGTAGTAACATTAAAATTCTGTCACCAATAATGATTTACGATGATGGATAGTGACCGTCACCATCTCATATGAGAAATGGTGACAGACCATAGCCTTAGTCACCTAAAAATGAATGTCACCAAAGGTGGTTTCGCCAAAAGTATAGGTGTTATGGTAACATTCAAGGTCCATCACAAATATTGATTATAATGATGGATAGTGACTGTCACCATTTCTTATGAGAAGCAACGATTTATTGTGATGGATCTTTCATATTCATCTCTATTGGTGCATATATATGGTGACGTTCGTTGACTGTCACTGAAAGCCACATTTCTAGAAGTATAGGTGTTGTGGTGACATTCAAGGTCCATCACGAATAATGACTATAATGACGGACAATGAATGTCAAAATTTCATATCAACAACAATGATTTATGGTTACAACTATTGAGGGTCGTCACTATTGATGCATATATATGGTGGCGTTTGTTGACCGTCACCAATTCATATTTTGGTGAGGGTTGATAAATGTCACCAAAGCTCATTGTCGATGGTCAAAAGTGCCTCTGCCACTAAAAATTGACTTTTTTCATTCCATATGGATGTCAGGGCACGATGAAATCAAACCACCAACCTCCTGCTTATAAAGAAGGTGCTCTTCCATTGAGCTAGCACCCTTTAAAGAATTACACTTTTTGAAATTAGACCTTGAGACTTCATAAATTGTAAATTATACAACTTTCAATAAATTAAACTCTCGACAATATTTTACTAAACAAGCAAACCAGAATTGAAGTTGCAGGTGATACCTAATGGTTATGGAAGCTATGAAAAGTTGGTGGAGGGAAAAATAGTTCTGTATAAGAGAATCAATATGTTCAGTTGAATACTCAATTAGAAGTGAAACTCTGAAGGCATTTGTAACCTTTAAACTACCTATAACTAGCAAATGCACCAAATATTGCAAAGGAAATGTCATAAGTGGATAGCATATGGGAGAAGACTATTGATGAAGACAGATGCAATATGTTATAGGTTTAGTGAAAAAAAATCGCAATGTTGTTGTTGTTTTTCAACCTTTGTGCAAATGTAACACAGATCTCCAAAAACCATGAACGAAATAATATATATATATATATATATATATATATATATATATATATATATATATATATATATATATATATATATATATATATATATATATATATATATATATATATCCCCTTTACATAAACGAGCATGCAATTTGGAATTTGACAAGTCCACACTCAAAACATGACAACAAGAAACAAATAAAAAAAATTGACTTGGACAAAAATAAATAGCTTTACCTTCATTCTTGAGCTACTTCTGTTTATTTGAAATTGACTCACAACATTCTTTATCTCACAAGGAATTAGAATCATCACTACTAGTAAATTCATCCAATGCGGACTTTGGATATCCCACTAACATCTGTGTTTTTGTTCTAATGCCTGAAAACCATGGATTTTCATGTCAATAGTAGAATAAGATGTGTGCCTCCTACTCAAGAACACATTCCTTATTAACCATTGTTACCTAGAGACAACACAATATCAACGTAAAGAAAATCCCGTACCAAAATATAATCATAACTTAGCTAATAAGTTTAAAAGATGTTCTTAATTAATAAACTTTGTATTTGTGAACACTATTTCTTTAGATTTAAAAAATACTATGTTGTACAACACTTCTGTCTATTTATCTAGGAAATTATATCATAGCATATGTCACACAGTAGCAATCTACAGTACCTAAACTAAAAAGAGAAATTTGCTCACAAAAATAGATTTAGAAAAGAGCTTTGAAAAATATAAGTTTGTCATCAAAGCTTTAATTAGTTTTACAACAAACTAGTTTGATTTTGAAAATCAAAATTGTTCATAGGAATCAAACAAGAGAATGGCCAAAGTCACTATTCATACAAACTAGAGTCATTATTACTATTGTAGATAACTAAAATTTGGGTAGTGTTCTAACAGTTAGAGCATATTTTTTGGGAGGACTCGTCAATATCATCATGCTTTTTCCATGGTCTATTGTGTCTCTAGATCTAGATTAGATAGCTTTCCATTCTCATGTTCTACCTCTCCAGTACTGATTTCTAGCTCACCCTTTAAAACAGAATTCTACCACTCCATTTTATTTTATCGTGTCAGGAGAATTGGTAGGACCTTCCCATCCTCTGTTTTACATGATCAATAACCATCCATCAATGATATAAAGAATAACAAATACACAACAAAGGCCAAAGATGTTCTTGTTGTATACCTATGTTCTACGACTCATTTGACCTTACTGGTGCAAAGAGATCACACTGGAAAAATAAAATCCACATGGAATTTATAGAACTTTTTTAAATGAAGCTCCAAGTAAGCCAATAAAAATATGAACATCCTTTTAATCAATATAATCTTTGACTTAAAATAAAGGTGGCCTAGATTTGAATGTTATATCAACCATGTCAAGTAACTAACATCGGGTGAGGAATACAAGTCATGCATATTGGATTAGTGAAATAATTGATCTCGTAAAGCTCAAAATCAAACCAATGATTTACAACTAAGAAATGCAAATAAATGACTTAGAACTAAGACATGAGGTTGTCCTCTCAACCATGTCGTTAAATAACTCTTCTCTATGTCATAGAACATTAAAATTCTTCTTATACCAGGTGGAAGTGGTATTGTAACATTAACCTTTGATAGTATTTTTCCATGACTACTTCTTAAGATACACTCCATTACCAACATTTGTGGCTAGATAAGATACATGCAAAAACCATCAACATGAAAATGAGATCTACACCCTTGTAAAAAAAGGCAGGGAAAAGTACCCATAAATTGAAACGGGCTGGAGGATGCCTCATTCCTACAACATAATTATCTTGTCATCAACAATAAAAAAATAAATTAGGAGAAATGTAATTTTTGCCACATTTTGACAATGAAATCTTTTGCATATTCTATGAAAAAATGATGAAAAAAGTCAGCTAAAGCTTGTCAACATAAGGATTATGGTAAAACATAAAGGAACTGCTCCAACACATATACAATCCTAAACATAAATATCTATACATATAAGTATTTATTGGGGATATTGTATTTTTTTGAAAATATGGAAGTGAAATCTTTGAAATAACACAATTTATGGTACCACTACCTTACGAAGTCCATTCAGGAATTTCTTCAAAGTTAATTTAAACAATTAACATGTAGCCTAAAAAGCCTCATATTTGAAAAAGAGATAACCCAAATATGTATAGTATATATCTCACATTTATATATCCTAATTTCGAGACATTGAAATGACAATTTTTAGCATACTATTGTGAATTCAGCACAAAATGCTAGAAAAAAATATTGATGGTTATTTTGCTAATATAGAAGTTTAATAAATTCATCTATTTAAACAATTATTTTTCACTCTCAAACATATCTAAGGATGTACACAATACGTTTCATCTTCAATGCTGGTGTGTGAACTTCAGACAATGAAGTCCAACATTTAACAATTTTCCTACAATATGCACTAGCCAAATAGGCAAACAATAGTATTGTAGGTATGTGTTATGAATATATGTATTGTGGTGATCTGAAGAAGAGATCAAGGAAGCAACACGAGAAGCGAGCTTAAATATGGTTTGCATCAGGGTACTAGTGCTGGTTACCATGGAGGGTGTAGTGTCCTATCTAGGGTGCTAGATTAGGCTATATTTATTATCAACCAGGATAAGTAAACTTCGAGGCATGCGTCTACAATCTATAGACATAAAGGATTCCTGACTAAGTGTTCATGATGGTAGGTTACAGAACTTCTTTACGGAAGGTTGAGGTATGCTCCCTATCACTTGGACACTCAGGTCACTCAATTCATCTACCTATTTTAAAACACTGTGTATTACTTAAACCAAGATTTCAATCCCCTTATGAGGATTTTGTGCATAAAACCCCTGTTCAATGAACACTCAGCATTCAATGTTTATCATTCATGAAATATTGAAACATACTAAAATCATAAGCACACTTAAAATTCAAATACATGAGAAACAGGGTTCATGAAGATGCTTTTAAAAATAACGAAAGATCAGATCGCTTACAGGATACAGTTCAATGATCTCAGCGATGAATCCTTCAAGCCACCATCATAAACATTACTCAAACAAATTTCTAATTAAATCAACGAAATCATAAACCAAACTCTAATCACTGTGCATACTATTGAATATTCTGAAGTTGAAAATGAAATGAAATGACAGTATACCCGTTCCACGCAGGGCCCGTCCGCGTTTCAAAGGTATACTGGACTGCGCTCAAGCAACTATAGAATCAATGCAATAACGAAATCGTGACTGCAACCGAGTTTTGGTATTAAGTTCAAAAGCTCTGTTTTTCAAAACGATACACTGATAACAACTAACCAACAACACATAACTGTGTTTACATATGTCTAACAACGTTTACATTTCGGAACGAATGTACATTTGTTATGTGGCTGTTGCCGCTTTTGTTATGGCATAGTTTTTAAGTTGTTTCCATTCTAAACCGATTTCAAAAAGGAACAAAACTAAATCAGTTTAGAACCCTATGTTGTTGCTGCTTTTGTCGCCAACATGTTGTGCTTTGACCATCATTGACCGCGCATTCAGGAGTGTTGGTTCTGCTGTAGGATAGGTGTTCGTCCATGCTTGTACATTCTATTTTTCATCCCTACCCTTTGCTTTAGGTTAGCTGTCATGCCATATGTCAAACAATAAACCAATTATAGGATGTTGCAACTTCCTGTAGTCTTTTTATAAAAAAATCCCTAATTCTTTAACATAAAACTCATAAATCAATTCTAATGCATTTAACAACTATAATACTGTTAACTAATCAATTTCAAGGGGTCTAAGAGATGTATGAAGGAAAAAGGTAGGCAAACAATGTGTTTCAAGAGGAAAATGGAGGTCAAGGAATGGTACCAACATCTCTCCCCGACTTAATGAATTAGCATGACCTCATGCTAACCCCGATGTGCTTCCTCTGAACTCTGTCTCTGCCTGTACCTCTACTGCCTTCAACAATGTATCCACATTCTTCTTCACCTGGGCATCCTTCTGACCATGGAGCTCATGCTTCAAACTTTTGTACTTCTCCTTGAGGACCTTCTTTTGGTTGTACCATTTAGTGGCCCACTTATAAATATCTGTTTGTTCAGCTTCAAGTTCATTGATTCGTTCCCTTAACTTTTCATTTTTCTGTTGATTTTCTTTACTCTGTGCCCTTAGCAATTCATTTTCTTTCTTGATAACTTTTTCCAGCATATTGGCCTCCATTAGTTCTTCCTTTAACTTCTCAATTTGCTTCTCCAGTTTCTTCTGTTTCTTAATGGCAGGTTGTGAATCTTTTTCTTGCCCGTTATTGCTTTCAACCTCCATCTCAGCTCTTGGTCCAGGTTGTGAGTGGGCACTACTTTCAATATCCATTGATATAGGTGCATTTGATTCAGGATGGTCTTCTTGTAGCTAGGTCTTTGATGCTCTCCTGGTTCTTCTTGTATAGGTGGTAAAAATTTTATCTCTCTCTGCTTCCTGAGCATCCTCTTTTCTCAGTTTCCTTGTCCTCACACTGCTAACAGGTGGAGGTACCTTGCTTGCTTTGTGTATAGGAATCTCTTCATCGCTATCATTCATAAATCCTGAGTTTTCCTGTGGTTCTTCCTTGTCCTCTTCGTCTTTAATTTGGTTAGCAGCCAAGAATTCCTTCCATGTTTTCCCTCTTCTTTGTAACTCATACTCAATAAGAATTTTAACTAGCCCAAAGTGATATAAGCTCTTGTCTTCGTTACCTTTTTGCTTTTGGATGGTCTTCGACATTTTGGTTAGGCTTTGCAAGAGGAAGTATGGCAGACTGATAACGCACTACCCTTTCAAATGTAACAGTAAATTGATATGGTACTTGAGTAAACAATACTGTAGCAGCCTTCACAAGTTACAAATTTTTGGATGATATAGACCATCTCATCCCAGGGATGCACCAGCCAACTCCTTGGGACACCTTTATTCCAATTAACGGATGAAACCCTAGATCTGGACATAAATTGAGTCCATGACTTCTCTTTAAATTGCATTGTCTTGAAGTACTTCTCCCCTTCTGGGCTGATCCCTAGGGACTGAGCTATGGTGTCTTCCGAAACTCTGAATGAAAAATTACCTATCAGAGCTTTCTCTCTGTTGAATGTAAAAGTGAATTGTTTGGTGGCTTCTTCATTACTTCCACGAAATTTCTCTAAAAAGGGCAGCCACTGTATTTCTTTAAGAATTGAAATGTAATCTTCGTGATACTGGGAACTGTCGAATATGCTTGGTTCGACCCTATTGGTCATTTTGGCAGAGATTTGTGCTCTAACTCTTCTTTGTTTATGTTTTGAAAATTCAACAAAGAATTTTTGATTTGTTACCTTTTGTCTTCTGCCTCAATACTGCTGACCTAGTGGCGTCCTCCGCTCTTTAACACTAGCTCCTTTAGTAACCCAAGCGATGCTCGATTGACTGTTTTGTAATTATGGTGGAGGTCGAACCCAATTGACTACATTTTCCTTTCGTGGCGCTTGCTACTTTCAACCCTTACTATTGAAGTCACAGGAGTCGAATGCTAACATAGAATAATTGAGAATGATAATGAAATAACCGGCTTACTCAATTCATAACATATTCATCTTTTGGAATAGAGGAATGGTTGTACTTGTCGTATGGATGCCATCATAGAAGCGCTAGAAGCATATATGAAGTACTGGGATATGATTTCAGGTAGTCGTTTGCATCATTTGGCTTCGTCGGGTGGTTAAATCATAATTCAGCCATTTCAAACATAATGAACAAGCCCGCATAACATTTGGTTTTCAAACAATTCACCACGTGTCCTACTTCTGTTGGTACCCGGCCAAATAGAAATGTTGGGATGGTTGTAGGGTCTGATTGGTTGGTAACAGAGATTGAAAAGGTGATATGGGAGGGGATTAACAAAATCATATAAGTATGAGATGGGTTGGAGTATTGGAAGATGATAGGGGATTAACAATAGGATAAGGAGTGATAGGTATGGAGGTGTCTCTGAAATCGATCGTAGCAGTCACAGTTATTAAATTTAACATTAAAAATTAATCTAAGAATTTAAATGTTAAGAATAAGGAATACATTACACTTTTCTTGGTTGTTCAAGCGTTGCATTGGCATGCTAGGTAGGACTAGTCTCTTTTGACTATTCTTTGTTGTTCATAACAGGTCCCTTGAGATAGATTCGAATGCAATAGGTCCCTCTGAGATCTGGAAAATGTTCATGCAACTTCTTTGAAATCCAGAAAAAGAACTATATGTATACAGGTTCCTTGATCTTTGGTATTTGATGAAGCATTGGTGACTAGCAACCTGTGGATCCTTGTTGAAACTTGATGAAGCTTTGTTGAAGTAATCTTGAAGTAACAGTCTCTTAACAGGTCCTTTTTATGTGTCTTGAACAGGTCCCATTACTGCTGGTGTTGGTAACATGGTATTTTGGACAGAACAGGTCCCCCTGCATAATGTTTTTAACCAGGTCCCTCTGAGATAAAACAATGACAAAACAACTTCTTTATTGAAATCTGGAGTGCTGAAACAAACTTCTTTGGAAATTTACAGTGAGGAGATGAGATAAGAAATCTTTAAGAATTTACAATGAGGAGATAAGAAAACAAAATGCTGATGCTTCTCTCCCCCACTAAAGTTTTGACTTGTCCTCAAGTCATTATTCAGTTGATGAATCAAACAGGAAATAAAAGAAAAGGAATTCTTACCTGCCAATGAATTGGTTTTCAAGTAAGAATTCAGGGTTAGAGTGTGCCAGAGTCTGGTTTTCACATCTAACCCATTTTATTATTTTTTCGTTGTGTTCTTTTTTTTTTTAGATTTTGTTTTGTTTTGTTTTTTTTTTTAATTTCTTTTGAATTTCTAAATTGAAATGAAATGAACTAAGGCAGAGATACCGCAGCTGGAGGCTGCAGTATCTCAACCTCTCTTTGTTGAGATATAGTTTGGAGAAAAATTTTCTTGCTGATGGACTTAGTGTAGAGTTTCAGGCGATGACCATTGATAGTAAAGGAATGACCTTCCCCATCAATAGTTTTGAGCTTGACTGAACCATTGTCGTAAGCCTGAATAATTTGGTATGGGCCCATCCAATGTGTGGTAAACTTGGCTTTATGATCTCTGAATTTAGAGTAAAAAAGTAAAGCCCAGTCTCCTTCCTTGAACTACTTCTTCTTGATATGTGCATCATGCCACTACTTCCTTTGTTTTTGCATGAGGATTGTGGTTTCCCCTGCTTGCTGCCTCATTTCATCTAGCTTGTTCAACTGCTGAATTCTTCCTTGTTGTGCTTGGTCCAGGTCAATTTGCAAATCTGCAGCCAGTTTAAAAGTATGTATTTGAAACTCAATAGGAAGCATTACCTCTTTGCCATACACCAACTGATATGGTGTAAATCCTGTAGTATTCTTCCACGTAATTCTGTAAGCCCAGAGTGCACCTTTGAGCTTCTCTTCCCAATTCTTTCTGTTCATTGCCACAATTTTAGTGATGATCCCTTCCAAAGTTTTTTTTGTGGATTCCACCTGCCCATTGGCCTGTGGATGGTAAGGTGTACTTCTTCTGTGCTTGATTTGGTATTTTTCTTTGATTTCCTTCACTAACTTTGAAGTAAATTGAGTACCTTGATCAGTCACTATTTCCCTTGGTACTCCATACCTTACAAAATCTCTTCAAAAAGGAAGTTTACCACTGTTTGTTCGGTGGCTCTAACTAGTGCTTTTGCTTCAACCCACTTTGTTACGTAATCAGTACATACTAATATGTACTTCTTACCATTGGAGGTTTGGTTAATGGGTCTTATAAAGTCGAGAGCCCATTTTTCAAATGGCTCTAGGTGAACTTGGGGCTGAAGTGGCATCTCATCTGTAGCTGTTGGCTTGCCCATTCTTTGGCAGCTATCACAACTCTTCACATACCTCTTGGAATCCTTAAAAATGGATGGCCAGTAGTATCCAAGACTAAGAATTTTGAATGCTGTTCGCTTAGCTGCAAAATGCCCACCACACGGTTCATCATGGCAAGATTTTAAAATATCAATTATCTCATCATTTCTTACACATCATCTAATAATCATATCATAACCAGTGTAAAATAAATCGCCATTAATCCATGAGTATCGAGCACTTTGTTTGACTAGTCTCCTCTTTTCCTTTGGAGTAAAGTATGGAGGTGTCCTTCCTATAGACAAATAATTGGCCAAGTCAGCATACCAAGGATTCACTATGGAAATTGCAAATAAATTTTCATCTGGGAAAGAATCTTCAACCGGAACAACCTCACCTGGATTTTGCAGTCTAGAAAGAAAATCTGCTACCTGATTCTCTTTACCTGGTCTATCTAACAATGTGATGTTAAATTCTTGTAACAATAATAACCATCTGGTAACTCTGCCACTAGTTATTGGTTTATTCATTAAATGTCTAATGGCAGAATGGTCAGTATGTACAAAGACTTCATAACCAGTTATATAATGTCGGAATTTATTCACAGCATATATGATGGCAAGTGTTTCCTTTTCTGTGACTGTGTAGTTTGATTCTGCATGTGTTAGATTTTTGCTAATGAAATAAATGGCATAATTACAAGATTCCTCTTTTTGGCCTAATGAGGCACCTGCTACAGTGTCAGATGCATCTATAAAGATATGAAATGGTAGGCTCCAGTTAGGCCCTCTTAAGACTGGTGCAGTTGATAACTTCTTTTTGAGTGCTTCAAATGCTTGCTGGAAATTCTCATTCCAGTTGAAAAGTACATATTTTGTTAGAAGCTTAAACAAAGGTAAAGCTATTTTACTAAAATGTTCAATAAACCTTCTGTAATAGCTTGCATACCCAAGGAAACTTCTTACCTCTCTTTGATTCTTTGGAATTGGCAAATCAACAATGATCTGGATTTTTGCTGGATCAACTTTAATGCCTTGAAAAGAAATATAGTGGCCTAATACTATTCCCTCGTTTAACATCATAAAGCACTTTTCATTGCTTAGGGATAGATTAGATTCAATACATATTTTCAAAACTCTTTCAAGGTTCTCTAATGCATGTTCAAATGAATTGTCGTACACTGAAAAATCATCCATGTAAACTTCAACACAATCATGAACTAAATCAGCGAAAATAGCTAATACAGCTCTTTGAAATGTAGCTGGAGCATTGCGAAGTTCAAATGGAAAAACATTATAAGCATAAGTTCCCCAAGAGCAAGTGAATGTGGTTTTGTCCTGGTCTTCTGAGGCTATCCTGATCTGGTTGTAGCCACTGAAACCATCAAGAAAAGAGAATGATGATTTCCCAGCTAATGTGTCTAACGCTTGGTTAATAAATGGTAGTGGGAAATAATCTTTGAGCGTTGCTTTGTTCAATTGTCTGTAATAAACACAAATGCACCACTTACCATTTTTCTTGGGCACTATAACCAATGGGGATACCCACTGACTATCAGAAATAGGATATATAAAATCAACTCTCAACAGTTTTTGCAATTCTTCTCTGACAATATCCTGGAGCATGGGGTTCATTCTTCTCTGCGGTTGCCTCACTGGTTTGATAGTACTATCTGTATAAATATGGTGAGTGCATGTGTCAGGGTGAATCCCATGCATATCGGTGTAGTCCCAAGAAAATGCTTTCTCGTATTTTCTCAATAGTTGAATCAATTTCTCTTGCTGAGATGAGTCTAGGTGATTGCCAATGTTCAGAGTTTTCCCTGGACTAATCTCTATGATCTGACTCTGTGTGTTTGTGATGGATTGAGCTGGAAAAATATCGTGAAATGTGGTCTGCAAAGATTTAATGGTGCATGTTTCCTAAAAATTTTGGGCTAAAAGCAGATCTGCAGCATGATATTGGTTGTTTCTCAAATTTTCGGAAATATCAGGTTGAGAAAGGAACAATTCTACCAAATCATTATTATTTTGTTCTTCGAAATCATAGATTTGGTCGATGCTAAAAATAGATTGTACTTCTTCTTTGTCATTGTATTTATCATCAAGCCATAAATTGTGTGTTACTGCTGGTGATTGTGCTAATGGATAAAGAGTGAGTTGTTTTCTTTCGGTTCCTCTTGAAATGATCATGTTGCCCGATCGACATCCTATGAATGCATCAGCAGTCGCGAACCATGGTCTACCAAGGATGATAGGGTGCCCTCCTAAATTGGATTTGGGTTGAAGAGCTAAGAAGTCCACTGGATACTCCCAAGAGTCTAGTGAAACAATTATGTCCTCCAAAATCCCTTCAGGAATCACTTTAGACCTATCAGCTAGTTCTAGAACAATCATTGTGTGTTGCAAATTTTTGAGCTGGAGTGTTCTCATGGTTTCAAGAGTCATGCCATTTATTGCGGCCCCAAGATCTATTAAAGTGTTTGGAATCTGTATGTTGTTAATGATTGTAGTAACTCTGGGGATACCAGGATCAACATACTTTTCCATTAAGATGGTATTTGTCATAAGGCCAGCTAAATGTCCTATAACATGAATGGTTTCTGGATCAATCCTTTTCCTAGTGGGCTTCTTAAGGCACATTTCTTTGATTGCTTTAGTATATATGGGAATGTCTTTTATGGCTTGTAGTAGTGGAATTTTTATATAGACATTCTTGAGCTCATCTAAAACATCAAACTGTGGTATAGACATTGGAAGTTTTATTTGGACCAATCGGTCTGGAAAAGGTGGATGCAATGGTTACATTTGCTTATCTTTGGTATCATCGTTTAGTTTTCTTTGATTTGTCATTTCATTTTCATTTTCTTTGTTTTCTTCTTGTTTATTAGTTGTTGGAGAATCTTACCTTACCAGACCTCAAGTTGATATTTTGCAAGGGTAGTGTGGGATATGAGGTTCCCTCTTCTACATTGTAGGCTGGCCTCTCTGCTCTGTTATTTGGATTTGGGATAGTTTGAGCAAGAATTTGAGTAGGTCTGGGAGGTTGTGAGTTAGATGGAAATTGCAGTTGTGGTGGATTTATTGGTGGAGGAGCAGGCAGTGCTTGTTGAGTAGGTTGAGGTTGGTAAACAACTTGCTGCTGAGGATACTGTCAATATGGTTGAAGATGTGATGAGTATGGCTGATGATATTGTTGATATGGCTGCGAATATGGTTGGTATGATTGAGGATATGTATGATATGATTGAGAGTATTTTTGAGATGGTCTCCATTGTTGCTATGGGTGATTTTGGTGCTGCCATGGCATGGGTACATTCCATGAATTCTGAGCATACATTTGATCATTTACAGGAAATTGCAAATTTTGATTTGGAAACATACCTTGAGGTGTTGTTCTTGGCTGCCATGGTCTCTTTGTGCTCATGTAATACACATTTTCCATCTCCGCATTAACTTCCATATTACAGTTCTGCAAAACCTTAACTTTAGGAAAATTAAATATATGATGATTTTCAGTACAGAAGGCACAAACTTGGATGTTTTCTAATGGGCAGTCTTTTAAGGCATGTTTCTTCCGGCATTTTGGGCAGAAGATAGCCATTATCTGATCTTCATCTTCTTGTTTCTTCTTAGCTTTTAGAGTGTCAATTTGGTTCCCTAAGGTGCTTAACAGATCTGTTTTAAATTCTTCTAATAGATTCCCTATTTCAGCCCTTGTGACACTTGCTGAAGCAGATTTTGTGACTTTGGATGACAAGGTTCTTTTTCCAATTTTAGCTTTGCTCCTTTAATACTTTTCGCATAATTCAGCGATTTCTTCAAAAGGTAAGGTAGAAATGTGACCTTTGCCCATCAAATTAAGATCATCCATGTATTCCTCTCAGATGCCTTTCAAGAATATTGTGCGAATCAAATCAAGAGGCATAGTTCGGTGTTTGGATTTTTGTAAGTTGTAGACAAACCGTTCTAAGTATTCCTCTAAGGCTTCATCCTCTTGTTCGCTCATTCTAAAGATATCATCTTTGGAATCTTTGGATCTACAATAAGGTTGATATTTCTTTAGAAATATCCTTCTCATGCCATCCCAATCAATTATCGCATGCTCACCAAGCCTCATGAACCATCTTAAGGCTGATGCCTTTAAAGTCGCAGGGAAGAGTCTAAGCCTATGGGCATCATCTGTGTAACCATATGTTCGACATACAATGTCAAACTCGAACAAGAATGAGTCTCGGTCTTCTGAAGCCATACCATAAAATTTTAGTAGCACGGATGGAGGTATGTTTTTCATTTTGATCTCATCATCTTCTTGTGGTTCATGAATAGGAAACTTAAAGTTTGACTCTTCTTCATCTCTTCATCCTTGATTTGGTACTGATCCATCTCCTTCCTCAGCCATTTTAATAGGTTCCTCTGTGTCGGTGTCACTTGTTTTAAAGAGAAGATTAAAGAAAGATTGTTCGGTCACTGTGCTACTTTCTCCTTGTGTAGAGGATCTAGGAAAGTGTTTCTTCTACGATTTATGTGCTAATAAAGTTTGCCTTTCGATGAGAGTAAGTCTTTGCCCTGACTTTTGTTTATCCTCTAATGCTTGTATGGTGACTTCCTCAGCTGGTGTTTTATTTCCTAAAGAGTCTACTCCTGATGATAGGTTAGTTTTTGGATGGGGGGTTTTTATGAATCTACCTTGATTATCTCTAGATCTAGGCATAAGTGAACATGATTTCTAAATCTATGTTTTTGCTCGTTTTTGTTTATTGAATTTTTTTTCTTTTCAAATCCTTTAACTACGCCTCCCCGACAACGGTGCCAAAATGTAGTTTCCTATCTAGGGTGCTAGATTAGACTATATTTATTATCGACCAGGATAAGTAAAATTTGAGGCATGCGTCTACAATCTATAGACATAAAGGATTCCTGACTAAGTGTTCATGATGGTAGGTTACAGAACTTCTTTACGGAAGGTTGAGGTATGCTCCCTATCACCTGGACACTCAGGTCACTCAATTCATCTACCTATTTTAAAACACTGTGTATTACTTAAACCAAGATTTCAATCCCCTTACGAGGATGCTGTGCATAAAACCCCTGTTCAGTGAACACTCAGCATTCAATGTTTATCATTCATGAAAGATTGAAACATACTAAAATCATAAGCACACTTAAAATTCAAATACATGAGAAACAGGGTTCATGAAGATGCTTTTAAAAATAACGAAAGATCAGATCCCTTACAGGATACAGTTCAATGATCTCAGCGATGAATCCTTCAAGCCACCATCATAAACATTACTCATACGAATTTCTAATTAAATCAACGAAAGCATAAACCAAACTCTAATCACTGTGCATACTATTGAATATTCTGAAGTTGCAAATGAAATGAAATGACAGCATACCCTTTCCACGCAGGGCCCGTGCGCGTTTCAAAGGTATACTGGACTGCGCTCAAGCAACTATAGAATCAACGCAATAACGAAATCGTGACTGCAACCGAGTTTTGCTATTAAGTTCAAAAGCTTTATTTTTCAAAATGATACACTGATAACAACTAACCAACAACATATAACTGTGTTTACATATGTCTAACAATATTTACATTTCGGAATGAATGTACATTCATTATGCGACTGTTGTCGCTTTTGTTATGGCATAGTTTTTAAGTTATTTCCATTTTGAACCGATTTTAAAAGGGAACAAAACTAAATCGGTTTAGAACCCTATGTTGTTGCTGCTTTTGTCGCCAACATGCTGTGCTTTGACCATCATTGACTGCGCATTCAGGAGTGTTGGTTCTGTTGTAGTATAGGTGTTCATCCATGCTTGTACATTCTATTTTTCATCCCTACCCTTTGCTTTAGCTTAGCTGTCATGCCATATGTCAAATAATAAACCAATTACAGGATGTTGCAACTTCCTGTAGTCTTTTTATCAAAAAATCCCTTATTCTTTAACATAAAAGTCATAAATCAATTCTAATGCATTTAACAACTATAATATTGTTAACTAATCAATTTCAAGGGGTCTAAGAGATGTATGAAGGAAAAAGGTAGGCAAACAATGTGTTTGAAGAGGAAAAAGGAGGTCAAGGAATGGTACCAACAAAGGGGCGAGGAGGGGGGAGTTCCACTTGCTCCCATAGTCATGCAGTTTCAAACCACTTCAAGAAACCATTGGAAGCAGAAGCTAGGAGTATCAACATAGAAAAACTAAAAAAACATCAGATCACAGGAACAAGAAGAAAAGCAAGAGAAAGTCAGAAGAGAGAAGAGAATAGGAGGAGGCAGTCAGAGAGCTGAGCATAAGAATATGACAAGACTATGTAAACCTGGGTCAACCATCACACCCCAGGTTGCATTAAGTGATGTAGCACTGCAGGTGCACAGGGATCACATGGCGACTTATGTAGTAATATTCAAATTTATGGGGATATGGCGAACGGAGAAGGCTTTTCATACATGGATAAAGAACCACTGGAAACCTAAGGGAGAAATAAATCGTCACCTTGGGTCCAAGGGTTTCTTCATAGTAGTGTTCACAAACTTAGAGGACAAATACAGAGTGTTCCAAGGAGGACCATATTTTTGTGTTGTTGTAGGCCTCTACCTGCGACCATGGGTGATGAATTTTGTCCCAGAATGAGAGACATTCACATCAGTGCTGAAATGGATAATACTCTACTCCATACCTTTAGATTATTTTCTACTAGAATCCTTAAGAGCCATAGGCAATAAACTAGGTCATTTTTTAAAAATATTAGATGTGACTCTACGCGGAAAATACACCTCCTTTGCCCGAATATGCGTAGAAATGGACCTATCTCGACAACTTCCAGATGAAATCATTCGAGAAGTATATGATGAAGAATGGGTGGAGGTGGTGGACTATGAAAATGTCCCTTTCAGATGTCACAAATTTCATGAGCACGGGCACCTCTTTAGAGACTACCCATTAAACAAAATGGAGAACAATATTAAAACCAACACAGGCAAAGATACTGAAGGCTTTACCAAGGTGGGAGGCAGAGGGAAAGGAGGGAAAATGAACCAGAAGAAAATCAATGAGGAGAAGCAACCAAGTCATAACAACTTCAATATATTAGAGGAAGAAGATGGGAACAATGGGATGAACCAAGTACTAGAGGATAGTCCTACAGAGAAGGAAAAATATGATAGCATGGAGGATATACCTGAAAAAAAAAAAATAAAGGAGGATCTACCAAGCACTATGGAACTTATAGGGACCTTGAGATGAGCCCAAGTGATCTAGAAACGTTCCTAGAGCAAGGGACCACTAAAGGGGTTGATTCTCTACCACAAGAGGAGTTTGACAGAGTACAATAACTCTTCCTTCAGAGATTTCAAGCAAAGGGTTCTAGAGTCAAAAGAAACCATGATATCTAGGAAATAGAGGGGTAAAAAGGATGGAGGCGACATCAAGACATGCTCCAAAGAACCCAGGCAGGAAAGGAGGAAGAGAAAGATAGAATGAGCTGCTGATAGAGTGTGGGAAACTCATGATCAACTTAGGTAAGATGAAATATCTTAGTATTTACTCATTTGCAAACCTTTCTTAATGAAGCTTACAACCAACAATATTAGGGTTCTAGGAAGTAAAAGGAAAAAAAGAAATCTTAGCAATAGAATAAAAGAAAAAAAACTAGATATGGTGTTTATCTAGGAAACAAAATGTCCAATAGATAAAATAAGAGAGATACATAGAAAATGGCTCATGAAGTATGAATATCTAGAAGTTAAAGCAGACAACACAGCAGGAGGGATTCTCATACTTTAGAACCTGCAAAAACTTGGAATCCTAGATGTTGAAGCATCCAGGAAATGCCTATCGATGGTGATCCAACCTTTGGGTGGTAAGGAAGTTTATTTGATCACAAATGTATATGGTCCTCAGAAACATGATGACAAACTCAGGTTTCTTATCTCACTAGAGGAGCTAAGAGAAAGATATCTTGTTATGCCCTGGATTTTGGGAGGGGACTTTAATATGATCAGATATCTTATAGAAAAAAAGGTGAGACCAAAACACTAGGCAGAGACACCATATCCTTTCATAACTTCCTAAACGACATGAGGCTAGTGGATATGGGGACAAAAAATGGTGGGTGGAAGATATGCCCATTCAGGGAACTAATATGTTCCTTCTGCATCAGAGACTGAAACATATCAAACTGAGGCTTAAAGATTGGAACAAAAATGAGTTTGGAAATATCTTCAAAGCCAAAAAATAAGTTGAATAGAAACTACAGGGAATTAACCAGGTCCTCATCACATATGGCTTTACCGAGGAAAGGAAAATACAAGCTGACTCTCTCCAATAGGAATGGGAAGACAAATGCGGGCAAGAGGAGATCTTTTGGAGACAGAAATGAAGAGTGTAATGGATAAAATATGGAGAAAGAAACACAAATTTTTTTCACAAGTTGACCATGGATCACATGTCTCATAATGGGATCTCAAAACTCAGAGATACTCTAGGAAAACAACTCAGCACCCATAAAGAAATAGAATCCACTCTAGTAGAACATTTTCAAAGCATAGCATAAGAGCCTCTCATAGACAGATCAAAATTTATCAATAACTTCACAAAGAACATTCCTAAGCTTGTAACTAGAGAAGACAATTACAATCCTAACAAGATAGTGACTAAAGAGGAGGTCAGCGAAGTCATCAAAGAGATTCAAAATGGAAAAGCTCCAGTCCTGAATGGGTTCAGTGTAGACTTCTTCAAAGCATGTTGGGAAATAGTCAGTCAAGAAATCCTTGATGTGGTGGAGGACTCGAGAAAAAACAAGATTGTTTTGAGGGCACCTAACTGCTCTTTAATAACTTTGATTCCAAAGTAGGAAAAAGCTATGACACCAGATAGATTCAGACCCATAGCTTTATGCAATGTGGTGTACAAAATTATATCCAAAGTAATTGCAAACAAGCTCAACCCCTTCTTCCAACTCTTGTGTCTAAGGAGTAAACTAGATGTGGAAGGAAGGCAAATTCTAAATTACATCATTCAAGCTCACAAGGTGGTACATTCTCTCAAGAGCAATAAGCAAGTAGGTATGATCATACAACTTGACCTAGTGAAATCTTATGATAAGCTAAGGTGGGCATACATCAGGGAAGTACTAGAAGCGTATGGTTTTGACCACAACTAGATAAGATGGGTAATGGCCCTTGCCACCACAACTAGTTTTTCAATCCTACTTAATGGCTCACTATCCAGAACCTTCAAGCCTCCGAGAGGACTCAGACAAGGAGATCCATTCTCGCCCTTCCTCTTTATTCTCATGATGGAAGGTTTAGGCAATAAAATCAAACCAGTCAAAGTAGAAGGAAAAATCCGAGGTCTCAAAATCACCTTGAATGGGGATTCCTTGACTCATCAACAATTTGTGGATGACACTATGCTGCAGGGTACACTGATTTTCAAGGAAGCTAAATCCTTCAAGAAAATCTTGAACGACTTTTCTATGGTTGCTGGTACAGAGGTAAGCCTTACCAAATCAAAGTTTTTCTTTTTTAATATTAACATTGCTATTCAGAGAAACCTCACGAGAATTCTCGGCTTTCTAAGAGAACAACTACCCTCCAAATATCTAGGAATGCCTCTAATGGACAAACCTCTAAGCAAGGCAGTTTGGGAGCCAGTCACTAATAAACTACAAGACAAAGTTCGGAAATGGACAAGCAGGTTCTTGAATTTAGTAGGACAACTAGTGCTAACAAAAGTTGTCCTACAAACTGTTCCCATCTTCATGTCTTCATCCCTTCCTGCTCCTAAAAGAGTTTTGAAACACATAAAGAATATCCAAAGAGACTTTCTTCCAGATAAAGGGGAAGAGAAAAATAAATGGGCTTTGGTAGCATGGGATAGGATCTATAAACCTAAGACACATGGAGGTTTGGGACTTCATGATCGTGAAACCCTAAGAAAATTTTTGCGGGGAAACTATGCTGGAGATGACTAAAGGAATTGGTAGCCCCTTGGGCCAAGGTCTAGAAATAGAATTATGCAAATAATTGGCAAGAAAGGGATCACGTTCGAATGTATAGGCTCATCAATGTCTCCCACATTTAGAACAAAACATGGGAGAATAGAGGCATTGTCCAAAAACTCAATTTCTAGGACATCAAAGATGGAAACCTTGCTTGGTTTTGGGAGGAAAACTGGCAATAGGAACCTAAATTATTAAAAGAACAACTAGTTAATCTCAGGAATGACAGACAATAAACGTTTACTCAGGGTAAGTGAGCTTTGGGATCAGGCTAGGAACAAGGGTAAATGGAGAATATTGAAGGACCTAGATTATAGTGAAGAGACCCCTTTGAAGACCCAGGTAGAAGCTCTTGCAGTGATCTTGCAACAGAGAAAGATTTTGACATCAACATCATCAAACCAATTAAGATGGTGAAGAAACAACGAAGGAAACTTCAAATTCAAAGAAGCCAAGAGAATTGCCCTAGGTCTTGACTTTCGAAACCCAGATAAGGTATGGAAGGACCTCTGGCACAACCCATACTAGATGAAAATCAAATTTCTCATGTGGTTGGTGCAACATAAAAAAATTCTGACCTGTGAAAACCTTCGGAAAAGAGGTGTAGTTGGTCCATCTAGATGCGCGTTATGTGAGTTACAAGAAGAAACAATGGAACACCTACTCAACCTTTGCCCATTCACCTCCAACTTGTGGAATTGGGTGGCTTCAATCTTCAAACAAACGGATAGGGAAAATTTCAACATCACTGGCACTCTGATGAATTGGAGGAGAAACGTCTCTGAAAATGAAATATTCAACAAATCTTGGACTCTGGTTCCAGGCTTTCTTATTTGGGGTCTCTAGAAAGAATGCAACAATAGGATTTTCAAGAACAAAATGGGATCATCCCAGAGCATCATAACTTAGATCATTAGATATCTCAAAGAGACTGTAGGCACCCTTCTAAAGAAACCCCCCAAGAACCCACCTCAAGACCAGGATGCACAAATACTATTACATTTAGGTCTACAGATTCCTTTCCCCCTGGGCATAAGCAATATTGGAAGATATATAATAGCAGATAAGGACTTTTGGAAACCTCCTCCTCATAGTTTCTTGAAATTCAATATAGATGGAGCCTCTAAAGGAAGCCCTGGGGTCACTGGTTATAGAGAAGTCATAAGATATGAGCAGGGATACATAAAAGTCATCTCTCATAGTCACTTGGGGAAGGCCACTCTTAATATGGTGGAACTCATGGACCTAGAGCAATGCCTAAAAATCTTGATTGAATCAAATTTGCATAATACCATCACTAAAGCTGATTCTGAATTGATAATTAATTGGGTCAAGAAAATATGTAATGGCATAGCACCAGAAAGAGTGTCGAAACACTGGTGGTTATTGCAAGTATATAAACGTATACAATCCCACCTGAGAGCCCTGAGAACCCTCAATTTTGTTCATGTGCATAGAACAACTAATAGATTATCGGATCGTTTGGTGAATCAAGGAGTACTCTATTCAAAAAGTAATAGAAGATATGACTAGATATTGACACCCCGAAGGAAATTGCATGAAGACTGTGACACACGGGATATCAACAACAAGGAGTACCTTCAAAGCGTGAGAATGAAGCAATGAGAAGATTAATGGAAAAAAACAAAAAGTAGACCAATCACAGGGAAGTAGCAAGTGGTAAACAGTAGGCAGGATGGCAAGCACCTGACTAAAGATTGCCTTGAACTCCATCATCCTATGGATTTCGACCCAGAAGATGCTCGTAGGTTAATTCTACAAACGGACCCAAAAAACATAGAATGTTGGGCTATTTACTCTTTGGGTCCGTAAGAAAGGTTAAAGTGTGGGAAAGTTCCCAAGATCACTTTCATCCTATGGATTTCGGGCAGAAAACTGCATGAACGTTAATTATCCAAACGGATCCGAAAAACTATAGTGCAGTGGCTGATTTATTCTTTGGGTTCACAAGGGAAGTTAAAGAGTGGGCATGTTGCCGAGATATCTTCAGATCTCCTTCATCCTGTGGATTTCAGGTGGCAAAGCTATGAAATTTTATTTCTTCAATAGAACCCAAAGAAGTTTAGAGAGGTGGCTTATGTTTACCTTCAAGTCTGTAAGAAGAGATAAAGTGTGGGCAAGGTGTCAACCCGAAATCAACTCTTGATCATTGGATCATTGAGGGTTGTATCGCATGGTCTTTAGGTTTTCAAGATAACTGTAGGTTAGGGTTGGCCATTTGATGCAATTATGTGGGCCTCAGGATGGTCACATGTTTTAGTTTTGAGGGCCTTCGGATCTATGGGCCCCATCACCAAAGGTGTTTCGGTTTTTTGATGCACGGTAGTTGTTTGATGCAAGGTAGGTTACTTGATGTACGATAGTTCAAATAGCAGGTTTCCAGTTTGCTGGTTGTCTAGAGTGATGCCTTGAGGGCAGACTGTTCTTGAATGTTTTTTGGATTCTCTACACTCTAGTTTGGGTGGATGTTTTGTTAACAACTCCTTTGTAGCCTTGTTCTGGCTTTTCACATATTTTCGAGTTAGGTTCGGGTATTTTTCAGCCCAGCTGCATGTTGAATTTTCACAGATTTGGTGTTTCTCTATGTACATTATGTATTGCTTCTAGATTAATAGAAGTTCCCACTCTTACTTGATAAAGAAAAAGAATGTATGTATTGTGGGCCAATAAGAGTATGGTTGGAATAGTCACGTCTAACCCTTCCAAGTTTTTCTATAATTTCCACTAGTCTAATAAGTGAACAATAGAACTATAGATGTGCATTTTTCATAACTTACCTAAATTGAACAACTCCAGCATAGAAATTTCAAAAATTATGTCCAAGACTCGTAGGTAACTTGCAAAATGAAAGAGTTATCTTGATTGTTTCTAGAAAAGACTACATTCTCACATTGTTCAATGTAAATTCATGACACTTTTCCAAGCTTAGATTGAACAAAAAGGAACCAAGCTACAATGTTATTTAAAGAATCTTTACTTAGCCAGGGTAAAATGTTAGCTCTTTTTTGTCAAAAAGCATAAATTTAAAAACTTTCAAAAATTTAGTTAAGGGACTATAGAAATTTTCTTATCAAACCACCAATGTAAACAAAGCTAAGAAATATTGCTTTGTAAAGTAGGTATTCATGGTAAAGGATCTAAGAAAATGACCTTTTAGCATAGTTAATGGACTAGTGCTGCTATTACAATATTTGGCCCGAACAATAAATAGAAGAAATGCATTTTTAATTAGTAGGAGCATGCTGCCGAAATAATCTCACAATAATACCCATCATTGAACATTCTGACCCACTAAATCACTTTTACATCCTTTTGAAGTCATTCAACGGAGTACTTAAAAGTTGTGAACAATGTCTTAACAATACTTCTAGCTATGGAACAAGCATTTCAAGCTTGCCTCTGTTTTATGATACAGACATTTCTCCTTCAAACAAAGTTATGTGGCACAGAACCACTTTCACCCTTAAGAAAAAATGCGGTTGTAAATGCATGGTGAACTCTCTTAGAACAAATATTCTCATAACATTGTATAGGATTCTTAGACTAGTGCCACATTTAAGGGTGCCAAAGACTTTAGAATTTAACTATGATATGTTGCACGCTTTTCTTCAAGACAACATATTCTTTAGGAATTTCATGTTGGGAAACCTCCGAATCTATTTCCAAGAAAACTCAAGTTAAATTAATTTTTTTTGTATAATGGTTGTGATCCATATGGATGCACATTAATATATACGTATTCTTCCTAAATTTGAATAATTTATGTATTTTCTGTTCAACCAATTTTTTTCCAGTTTTTATCTAGTTCTGATTCGATTTGACAACACAAAGAACTCATGAACTTGAGAGGATAAATTAATATCCTCCCCATCTAAGTTCAATTTTCATTTGTGATGCAATTGTTGTTCGTGAGACATTTTTTGATCTGTATAATAAATTTATATAATCTTGGAATATGCTCTAACTACGAATATTGAAGTGTTCAACTATCCTTTTGAGGACATTGTATTTATGAAAATGTGGAAGTCAAATATTTGAAATAACACAATTTCTAGGAGTGAAAAGGTATACTAGGCAGTGGTAAGCTGGAAGTCAAATCTAAAATAACACAATTTTGCATAGTTGAGAACTTGATATGTGTGTGTAAGAATTGAAATCCATGAAAATATTCACAACTCATCATATAATGCTCTAAGTTCTCCAAAACTCTAGATAAAGAAAACCAATAGCAACCTAAGCTCCGCCAAAGATATTTCAAAAAGATATCCAAAAATATTGATTATTGGAGAATGTTTAGTGGATCTAGGGTTTCTATTGGTTTTCCCTATATATGGTTATCAAAAGCATGGAGAATTATTTGATAGGTTGTGATTATCTTCATGGGTTTCATTTCCTCTTTATATATATGAATTTTTCAGGTGAATTCTCCAATAAACGCTAGCACCTTAAGACAAACACATATAAAGTAGAAAGAATATTGAACGAGAGAAAGAAAGAGAGAGAAAGTAGCACTACTCTTACATCTCTAACACAAGTATGAAAAGGTATATGCATAAGTGCATGATCGACTATAATAACAACTCACTCCTTCCTGTATTTATATCTGAGGTAAAGAGTCTTTACAATAACAAGTGGACCTAGTCCACTACAAGAAAACTTGGAAGACACAAGTAGGTCCACCCATGTGAAGCACTCTACTCTAAGTGACATGTGTGAGGCTCAAAGGTGACAATGATTAACAATCATGGCCTCCATGGCATGAGCACTAGTCCCCAAGGTCCAAAAATCCTCCAAAGCTCCAATGCACCTCCAAGGTTGTGTCTCCTTAAGGAAATGCATATCCAAGGTCATGCATCACCTTAAGGACTTCCACACCTATATTTACACTCGCTCAACCCAAGAGTCCACATGTCAAGTGTAAACCTCCATGCAAGAAACCATGTAGAATTCCCTTTACATAAAAAAATATTGGTAGAATGCCCTTTTCCATCCATATGTACTAGCCAAGAATTGGTTGCAGACAAAATTATCCTTGGTCAAAACAATTAATTAATTGATATTAATCAATCTCATGTGTGAGATGACCCTACCGTTTAGAAAAGAGTGGTTAAAGGAAATTTTATAATATCGTCCACCTTCAAACTATAACCCAAGGGCACCTTTTTAACAAAATACTCAGGCTTGGAGATTTCTGAAGCTACGTTCTTGTTCTTGTTCTTGTTGCTTAATGTAATTTACTCTATCTGTTTAGTCTCTATGTTTTTCAGTCTGCAACTCATTCCCTTGTTTCCTTAATATGGTTCATATAGCAATTTTTCTATATTGAAACCTTCAAATATTCCAAACTTTAAAACATTCTTGATCTTCAAACTTGCAAATATCCCTTACCATCCCTATGTATTATTACATTTTTTGTTAGCTTCTAGTTCTCATTTTTTCTTGAGTTATTCCCTACCTGTTTTTATAGTCTTGTCATTCTTCATTTTTCCTGCACATGGCTACTATAACTAAGAACTAAATAGATCTTTGCTATGTTTCCTCATGGTGGAAGCTTCAAGGTTGAGATTTGTTTTACTGTCACGTACTATAAGTGCAAAAAACACCACTTTGACTTGCCATGGAACCCATAGAGTGTTGGACCTGGATCATAACATAAAAAGTCCCCTTTACCCTTGTCAGCTACATGTTCAGATTTAATAGTGGATTTTATGAGCTACCCAGGAAACCTTTACAATTGAAATTGCACCTACAAACACACATCTGAGTCTTTATTAGATAAAAATCTTACTAATGTCTCCAAGGCTCAAAGTTGAAATGGTATCTAACCCAGGATTAAAAAAAGGTGTATGGGTAAAGGTAATGTTAATTGTTGGGAGAGGTGCAGGATTCAAATCTACCTCCCCTCATGTTAACCTAGGTTTGTAGCACGATAATGCAACATTGGGGTTTGTAACAACTTTGGGTCACTTAGTGTTTAAATGGATACAACTGCTACTTCAGTAATACACTAGAAATGTTGAAATCTACAAGCAATTCTCCTTGGACATCAAATATGGAATCTTTTTCCACTTATCATCAAGTTAATTTGTGTTAGTGTGATCATTAAGTTAAAGAACATTCATCTCAATCATTCTTATTAAATTTTATTTAAATATAAGAGTCCATACCTGACACACATGGGGTCAGAAAAGGAGCCCTTTTTGATAGAAGCGATAGAATAGTAGTTAGAACAATAGTCTAAATTATTCTACAAAGTACCAAAAAGGACATGACAAATTAAACATGGTTCTAGCATTTATACATCACCTTAGTGTGTGATGGCTAAGAAAAGCAGAAGATAAATCCAAATCTAACTAATACACTAGATATGCAGAAATCTGCATGCAATTCTCCTTCAACACTTCAAATATGGGTCCTTTTTCGACTTACCATCAAGTTGATTTGTTTCAATGTGATCATTATTAAGTTAAAGAATATTCATCTCAAACATTCTTGCTAAAATTTACTTAAATATAATATCCCATACCTGGCCCACCTCGTGGCAGAAGAGGAAACCTTTTGGACATAAGGAAATGAATAATAGTTCGAACAACCGTTAAACTATTCTCTAGAGTACTAATGAGGATATGACAAATTAAACATGGTTCTATAATTTCTAAAGTACCGTTGTGAGTTATGACCAAGCAAAGTAATAGATAAATCGGAATCTAACTCCAAGAATTTGTGAAAGCATCCATCCAAGTCTCCATAGAACTCAATTTAATGTGGACAATCAGAACAAATAAGCAACACCGATGAGTTCAGTGCATATTGGATTTCTATAAAAGACAAATATAGGTTGACTCCTATATAAGAGAAAAAATATATATATATATATATATATATATATATATATATATATATATATATATATATATCTAATATACATACATACATACATTATATGTAAGGTATCTTCTGAAGAGGAGATAAAAGTAAAACCAAATAGCCAGATAGTTTTGGCCAAATAGAGGTCTTCACTTGTAAGTTGTAGCATAGACCCTATAGAACCCAATTTAGTACCAAGAAAAAATTTATGACCACTCCTAGATGAGGGCATGTGAGTTTTCTCATACCTCCTACGTGACATACAAAACATTTTACAATACTTTCTAGTATCCAAAAACAAAACTACAGAAAATCTCCTTAACAAGACATTAGAACATCCAAATACAGAGTTAGTTCCATACAAAATTTCATCCAGGTAGATGTCAAAACCTTTGAATTTTGATGCTTCAGTGGATGATGAAGTTTTCAATTTCTGTATAGCTCCTTAGGCTGTTATAGAATATTTTTTTAGGATGACACCTGTACATATCATCAAACAGGGTTTCCAAATTATTGAGGACTCTACTTTTAAAGTCTTCATCCTTTTTTTGGCTGCAATCCAAGATTTTGATAGCAGAAACAATAAATTCCATGAAGACTGGTGGCTTTCTGTTAAAAAATTGTGCGTTGTTGAGCTGCCATTTCATCCCACTCCATGGTAAAATATTTCAGCTAATGGAGTTCAGCCAAATTTCTTTTGTTGGAGAAACTTTGTTATAGCTATGGGGACAATTATCTAGGACTTAACACTCACTTAAAAGGATTTCCCTCTTGGTAACTTCCTGCTGCAACCAAGGATTGTCCATTGGCGAGCTTGATCTCAATGCATAACTCACTCAGCCATCTTCAAGGGCAGAGAATTTGACACATTGGGAGAGAGCTGAAGAAAACAAAGGTGGTAGACTGTCTTCATGCTGAGAATTTGATGAGGGAAGGCTATTGTTATGACATATGTTTAGACATGTGTGTCTATTGTGTCTAGTTTTACTTGCCCATTAGGTTCACATAACCTGGTTATATATATGTAGTCACATGAATTTATCCACATGTGAATAATCACATGTACATGTATTTATCCATATGTGAATAATCACATGTGGTCAAACATATTTATCCACATGTGATTATCTTCTAGGAACTTATAATTTTTTGCTTTTCCAACTACCTTGCTTACCCTACCTATCATTTGTAATCTATACATTGGAAGTATGTGGAGTTCATTTTGTAAGAGAAATGTGACAAAGGTTGTAGTTTTCATCGTGGTTCATTGAAGATTATTTTATAGGAAAACTCTATTCTCATACCCACTTTCGCATGTTTTGATGTTTTTATTTGAGTTAGCAAAAGATCATTTCCATGTTGGTAAACAACAACAACAATTGGAGAGAGATGACACGCTTGTAAGGTTTCTCCTCATGAGTTAAATTTTCCTTATGGGACCTTCCTTCTATTTTTGATTTACAGGGGTTATTTTTTTCTCATGAGGTATGGGGACATACCATAGAGCATATTCTCTTGTAAGATTGTGGGGTATATATCCCTCTGTGGCACATTTATTCTTGGAAGTTACAACTGTTGAGTCAGGATGAACTTACCAAGGATAATTCATTGCTAGAGAGGGGGCTGCATTTACTTTAGGAGTTACACTTCCTTAGGGATTTAATTAGCCAAGAATGGTGCACTCCTTGAGGCCATTAATGGCCATTTTTAACCCCCTCCTCTTGGCTTATATAAGGACAAAGGGCACACTAATATTTCAGACAATAGAGTTGTTTGTACTATATCTTTCAGACATGTGTAGAGCTTGAGCATGATGCCAGGCTGCTATAATACTTTATTTTTTGAGTAATACAAAAACCATGTGATTTTTGTTGGAGCATGTCCTTGCCATCCAAAACATTTCATATTGTTGCATGATGTATATCAGGCCCTATTTCACTTCTATAGCTGAGTAGACATTATTTATCTATTGTTGTAAATTAGCTCATGAAATATAGTCTTTGAACTCATGAATATTTCCTTACAGTATTTTAGTATATACTCATCTAAAGTTTTCATAGGTGCAATCTAAAGGTTAAAGTTTTAGGAGCTATAAAATTCATTCTTTGAGTAAAGAGCTGAAATATGGTGTAGAGAACTGACATGGTATCAGAGCTGTGCATATGAAATCCTTTAGCAAATCCATGTATGGATGGGACTATTTTCTCTGATATAGAGCTTTCAGAAGCTTTCAGTGTGTGCAATTCCCTTGTTTCAGTGCTTGCAATTAAAAAAAACATGATAATGTTTCCATGTGGTGACCATGAACAAAAGGGACATGAAATATCTCACTCATTACCTAGTTTTTTTAGAGTTTCCTTATGTATTTCAAAAAGATTTGTTTGGGCTCCCACTAATGTGTGATATCATGTTCACCATTGAACTCAATGCGGGATGACTACTATCTCCAAGGTTCCTTATCAGTTGATTTCACCCAAGTTATATGAATTACATATGCATCTATAATAATTGTTGGATTTTGGATTGATCTGGCTTAATGCAACATTTTGAAGTTACTAATTTTGGTTATGAAGAATTATTATTTGTTGGAACTTTTAATTTCCTATAAATGGTTGAATAACATCACCATCTAGAATCAATATTAGTTCTCATAGATTGACTACTTCTCTGATCTAATGAAAAGGACCATAATATTCTTAAAGATGGATTTGTGATTTTAATACCAACCATTAAGAATTTAGAAGGGCATCCCAAATATTTCTTTGAAACCATGATTAAGAAATTATGATTTTATGGTACTCTTTAAGTTTACCAATTCCATTGTACTCTTCACGATGCTAATGAATGGGGTTTTACATCAATACCTTGGCAAGTTTGTTCAAGTGTTTTTGGATGACAGTTTGACTTATTCATGTGTTCCAAAGGAGCATGAGGAGAACATAAACTTGATATTGTAGTGACTTGGAGAGAATAAGAATGATTAAAATTTATTTGAGTGTTCCTTATTATAGTCAAAGATCCATTCTTTGGGCCACATTACTTTTGGAGAAGGTATAGTCATCAACCTTGCGAAAATCAAGCCCATTGTGGAATTCTTGACACTATAGGATACTCATAAGCTACACTATTTCAATGGATTGGTTGGGTATTATAGGAGATTCCTAGAAGAATTATCGAAGATAGCTAATGCAATTACCAAGGTCAATAAGAAGTTTAAGGAATTTTTATGGATACAGTAGTTTCAACGAGCCCCTTTGAGGCTTACAAATTTGTAAACCGCTGCTCTAGTCGTAAAAGTGCTTGAAATGGACTAAGATTTGTAGAATTTACATATTCTAGAAATCATATTATTATTTAATGAGTAATTTATAATCTTGTGGATTGGTTCATTAGTCAAGAAACAAGATCATTATGAAGGCATAAAGAGGAATCCCTGATTAGTTGGCTAGATAGTTGTGCTCCACAACCATGCATGTGGACATTAAGGTGTATATGGAGGTCCTCGTCTTGAATTAAGTTACCATCACAAGCATAATAATTCCTCATTCTTTACTTCACATCATTCATCCGTCTATGTTAATCACATGTGCATGTCTATGTGTATAGGCAATCACTTGAGTAAGAATTTCATGACAATTCCCATGTTGTAAGACCTTATTTTTTCATCTTGAGAAAATGGAGTCCTCACCAAGTCACTCTCATAGTTTAGGTTGTCATAACAAAATTAGGTGGTTTACTTTAAGATGTGACCATTCCATCCGATGCAGTGTGATAAAGTGGTTTTAGTGAGGCATTAAAATATGGAATGAGCATGCAAATTTGGGATGCTAGTGTTATGTTTTGCTTGAGGCATGAGTGAACATATTGGAATACTCTAAAAATGGTTGAAGAGGTGAAATAGTTAGAGAGGGTGGGGGGTTGTAGTATCACTTAGAGGTGTATAAGAACAAGTTAAGAACTATGAGAAGTTTTGAAGCAATATTAAGACATTTGACGAGCTGAATGAAGCCAGCCTGGCAGTGGTACTAAGTAAACGTTCCTTGGTCAAAATTGATACCCTATTTGTGGCACTAACACTTTGCAAGGCGAAGAAGAAATGTGGAATATATGTGCAATATAGTAAAGAATTTTCCAAGTTTTTGCAACATATATAATGGTTTTATCATGTTACAAAAGGTATTGGAACTTGGAAGGTGACCATTGTAGTAGATTTTCCATGGAGTGTCAAGGAGGTGCATCTGATAAAGAGGGAATTACACAAATCTAACAAATAGGCCATATTGGGTAAAGATATTACTATTTTGGGACATCCAAAGTTGAAGGTACATTTTATGGAGGCGTAGTCTGCAAGCCACATCTTATGGGTATCTTGGAATTTTTGTATGTGTTAGTGGTGTTATGCATTCTATTTGAAACTTTGATGAGCACCAGATAGAATGTGTTCCATGAAGGAAAAAAGCCCACAAGTTTGAAATGGCTTAACCATTTGGAATTGTAAGGTGTGTTATTCCCTAGTTTTGAGGAGACAATTAGAACCATCTTAGAGTGTGATGGGTTGTAACATGGACTTAGGTCCACTTGCAAGGGTTGAGGTGTAAAGGTACTGCATGAGTTGAGGAAAATGATTAAAATTCTTACGTGTATAATGTGTTTATAATATAATATTAACAATTTTTTGATGAAGAATGGAAGAGGAAGATAAGAAAGGAGAGGCACTAAAGTTTGTTTTAAATCAATCAAAAGGAAGGAAAAATGTCTCCTATTAGGAGGATTTTCAAGTTTTCTCTTCAATAGGACTAAATTTTAGTTGGAGCTAGGGAGTTGGCCTCACCAAGTCATAACATATTCAAGCTAGTCCATTAGATAGATTTGTATTTAGAAAAGGTTGCAAAGATTAAGGTGTAAATCTCCCATTTTTTAATGTGGGTTTTAAACCTTCCATTTAAGAATGATAAAAATAAGGTCATGACCTTGAAAGCTTGATTTTAGCAAACTCAATGTAAAGGCTTAATCCATGATGTGATTGTTTCTATTTGGGTTTGGCCTTGAATATTGAGATCTATCTTTGGGTATAGTCATCAGTTTGTCATTTCATTTATGTGTTGAGAAGATTTTAAGGGCTATAGGGGATAAGATGGTTATTTTAAAATACCCCTCCATTGAAACCTAAAAATAGATAGTGCTTCCCGTTTTGTTGTCGTGGTATTTCAACAATGAGTTCTTCCTATGAGGTTTCCTTTGTTGAATTGAAGGAGGGGTATAGATTGCGGGTGTATCTAGAGGTCTTGAAAAAGGTGAAGGGGAGTATAGTTTACCTCCAATTGCAATGCCTTTTATTCCACGATTCGAGGTGGTAAAGGGCACTAAATTTATGGGCCATAGGTGAAAGCTCATGAAGATCTTATAAATGGGAAGGTAAGTGTGCTTTATCATGAGATTGATTCTTCAACGGTTGACTTTTTGGGTGATATTTTCTAGTAAATGGAAAAAATTGAAGCCCTACCATTGATAGATTAAGTAGAATATGATAAAATGTTTCCCAAGATTCAAAGGTTCTCTACATCTTTTGTCCATGAGATCCATGGCAATTATGTTCAAGTGTCAATAAATCATGTTAAGATATCAACTTTTATTCAGGGCACATACACTTCTTCAAGTAGTGGTGGAGATTCCAACCAATGAGGAGGCAAGATTGTTGATTTACAAGGTTGGCATCAATCAAGTATTCTCCCTCTCTAGCCAACTCTAAGATGAGGAGTGTGCATAATGGACTTATTATTGTAAAAAAATGCAAATATTGGATTATCTTGAATTCCAAGGCCATGAACTAGTTGCCTCAACCTACAAATATTTAAAGGAATCGTGTGTTTTTCAATTACACCCTTGTGGTCAGAGAGCTACAAAAGGGGCAGGCCTTATGGCTATTTCTAGGGGCACAATTTGTCATTTTTTGTGAGATTGGTTATGTTTTTTCTTCCACTAGTTTAATGTTAATAACCTAGTTGTGCATTCATTCAGTGGATCTCTAATCTAGTAGGTCAATGAATTCTCAGGTTCTAAGTTTGAAGAAAAATTAACATTTATGACAAAGTTGAAAGATATTCCTTAACAAAACAATCTAATGACATAATCCATCTCATTATATGGATGGTGTTGAGGTTATTGGTAAATTTGATAACTGCTCAAAAATAATAGTGAGGGAAGCTTCAAAGATTGAATTGAATAAAAGCAATATCAATCAATATTAACAAGGATGATGGTACCAGATTCATGAAGCATGGATAAATGATGCTTGAATTACTGCAAAATTCTTCAGAAAATAGAATTGCCCACAACTTTCCATATATATATATATCTATATCTCTCTATATATATATATATATATATATATATATATATCTATATATATATATATATATATATATATATATATAGATATATGAAATATTGAGATCATTATAAAACTCTGGGAAATTATGTTCTTCTAATGATGATCCATGAGAGTGGATCAAAACATAGAGAGTTAACAAAAACTTGAATGCAGTTTCCTTATATAGTTTTCATTGGATGCATAAATTATGTACAGTAACTACGAGTTTGAAACTATAAATGGATACAATATAAGATATTGTGTCTTTCAAGTTGGTGTCATGCTAATCATTTTTAAATATATTTATAAAAAATATATAGGAAAAAGTGGGTTATTAAGAAAATGATATGCTTCTAAATGACATTGCATATTATAGTTGAGGGTATTTATGCCCCACTCAAAGATAAAAGATCAATAAAACCTTGGTTCCTACTTCTCTCTTGGATTTTTCTGTTAGTGTGAACTTTGACCTTCCATTCTAGGAAGAAAGGTATTAGCTACCTTTTTCCAGACTAACCACCTGAGGTGAAATTGGATGAGAAGGTCTTGCTCGAGTCTGGTATGAATTTTCCTTAGAGAAAGCTTTGGTCCTCCAGTTCTACATAGTTCATTATTGTTTCTCTGCTATACTCAGAAATCACTTGAGTTTTGACAATCGGATCATTTGGATATTTTTTTACTAGTTATGAGTTTACCTAATGGGTTGAACCATAATGACTAGTTTAACAGTCTATATGAGGTGGAGTGGTGCTCATAGTGATGTGATACATGTAAAAATAGGGCTTTTTATCATAGCAGTACAAACTTCATAAAAATCATATTTGCATTCTTAAATAATAGTGCCAATGCAATGTGAGTCCCAGGGGGGCAACTCAATTTCCAATCAAAATAATGTGAGTACGTCGTAACTAAGAAATCCAATATTCAAATCCCTCAGTTGTGACCTGATTCACAAAAAGGTGGGCAGGGCATAGAGACCAAAGTTTTATTGGTAGCCCCATGCCACGTGTGCTACTAAGTACCTCTGGGATAAAAAAAAATAGTGCAAATGCGATGTGAAATGAGATTTCTAGACAGACAACATTTTTATACAGGAAATTTTTAGGATTGATAGTTATAACAATGAATATATGTTGAAAAAATATGCAATTTAAATATACATTATTAAAATGCTATGTGCAGAAGTAAAATGACACCATAAAATATGTTAATAAAAAAACATAAATCTTAAAAGCTAAGTTTAATCCAGCCTATTCAGTGGACATGGTAGCATGAACATGAAAGAAACTTGATTCACATTAAATTCACATAAAAAACACTTAACAAATACAGTTGATATATAAGGATTGATGAAAGTATGCTTATAAATCAGACTGCAAATATGAAGAATTCTAATATTTTATATAGATATTGTAACCAATTGGACGTGCCATTACAAACTACTAAAAAGCCTTAATTATATTCGCTTCAACTACGAAGGAAAAGAAAACTGACTAATGATAAATAGAAGATAATCAAATAGATCTAACCTCTCTAGCTCATTCTCATCCAATATGCTATCTAATCTCTCTTTCTCTCTTTTTAGTCTATTCCCAAATTCATCTCCTTTTACTGTAGCTTTAGCAACTTCGACAGTTGCCCCCTATGCAACCATTTGTTGCTCCCTCATTTTACTCTGTACTTGTTCATGCCTATCCACTTTGGCATCCTCTGAATCAGATCTTGAAGTTCAATATTTATATGTGTATGACCTTTATCACTTTCTAATGAACTACCATGGACATCATATAATTCAACTTTGACTCTTTCTTGCCCTTCCTTGGTGCATATTTTTATGTCCACGACTTGCAACTCTAAAACATCTACAACAAACATACTTATTTCTTTACCATGTACACTATCCCATAGTATGTAAGCGATTTGTTTCTTAGTTTTATCAAGAGATGCACTGTAGGAGTCTTCCACTTTCCTCGTTACTGTCACATTTTTCTAGGTTTACATTAGTCATTTGAAGTTCCTGAACTTCATATTTTACTCCATTTTGAGCATGGCGGGCAACTTCCTTTAAGGTCATTGATATTATATCTGTAGCTTTAACATGGGACTCAAATGTGAATCGTTCCCATGGTGTTAAGCCTAGTGAACGATGGGTTGTTATCAATGGTTGGGGATGCGCTCTTATTGGTTCTTGGATTGGACTAGTTATTCTTACATAGATCGGCGCTCAAAGGTCAATTACAGATGGGTTGGATTAATAACAAATAATAAATATTTTAGTGGTGTGTCTGCTGCCTATTTGCTTCTTTCATTGGCTAGATCAACTGGAGTTTTTTCTTGATCCATTGATGAATGAAGACATCCAGGATTACTAGGATATACCCACTTACCTTCCATTTTAGTTTTACCAACTACCTACCAACCTATTAATACTATTGTGCACGAATAGATGGCAATGCCCTATACTTACTGCATTGGACATTTCCTCTCGAGAAGGGTTTGTCCATGGAGCTCTCTATCTTGCAACCTAGAAAATGGAAATTTACATGAGAGTAGTTAACATGTTAGATGAAATGGCACATACAATATCTATTCCCTCATATAAAAATTCCTAGTTGTTGCTCTCATACCCGACGGATGAGCTACTCCAAATATTGAAGGGGAAAGAACCTGTGTCAACATGTGTCAGTAATGAACCTGTGTTGATAAAAGGAACTTTTAGCTTCTCCCATTCATAAAGCTTTGGCCTGTCTCCCTTCAAGTACTCATTCTCACTCTTTCCACCTCTTTAGGCATCTGTAACAAGGTGTGGGAAAGGCAGTTCCATAACACTAAAAGTAGTCAAATGCCTGCTTTTGTGAGCCACGGTCTTTATCCAGCTAACCTAATTTCATAAGAAACTATGGAAGCAACACAAGTATAGCCATGAGTAGATAAATCATAGGCAATTATGGACATAAAGACAAAGGTAGGGGTAGGAATAGATCCTGTTGGCTCGAAACCAAATGTCAAGATAGTAGGAATAAAGCAAGCAACATACCTTTTAGTGAGAAGGTTCTAGTTGGGCTCTTATTGAGCTGTCTTCCTTTACATGTGAAGGAGAAATACTACTGACTGAAATAATGAAACCTCATCATGTCGGTCAACACTTTCATTTGCGTGAAGCCCTTTGTAACCATTGTTGTCTGTGTTTTCTACCCCATCTTGACCCTTTGTTAAACCTTCTGATATAGATGGATCAGATCTGCTCCCCTCGATTTCTGGTTCACTGGTACACTTAATGATACTGAAGGATTCACCTCTTGTAGAAGGTGTCTCATTCTAGATTTTGTATCCATCTCCTTTGCATCTAGAATCAGTCTCTGAGTTATTATCATGTCTCACAAATTTGTTTGAATCAAGAGATACTGACGATGCCAAGCCATCTGAATGACGAGCACTCTGTGAAAGCTTTGAATTATATGAATTGGGTGGAGCATGCTTAGAAGAAACAGATGCTGATATTCTAGTATTTGAAACCTTGTTTTTGTATGCATCTTTACCTGGAAAGAAAGGAGTCTTACCTATAACATTTTCATTTCTAGCATTATCAGAATTTCTCAAACTACTTCCATGACTAGTAGGCTCAGGGGAAGCCAAAAGTTTTGTCCAGTCATCATTTCCGAGAACCAACAACTTCTTAGAAACCTTAGGTAACAATATCCCAACTACCTCTTGGATTGTTGCCTCAGGCTAAGAGCCAATTGAACTTGAATTCGATTTCTTAAGGCAATGGAGATGTCAGGTCCATGAATTCTTTTCACCACAAATATTTTTTATGTGTGATTTATTCAAAAGTTTAGGGGTCTCCTGTGACTTCTTATTGAATTGATCTTGCAAAGGAGGAATTCCATTCTGCTTGCCAAAGCCAATGTCAAGTTCATTGGATCGAGGCTTGTCTTGTTTTCCAAGTGATTCCAAACCTTGCTGGTCAATTTGTAGATTTACACAATTTATTGAAATGGAATTGAAATCTTAATGATAATTTCCACAGAATTCACCAAAACTAATGTAGTAAGGGTTAGCAGGATAACAAATCCCTAAACATCCAAAAGGGTTGATTTCAAATCTCATTGGGTAATGTTACCAGGAGAGCTCCAATGGTCAATCTGTAGAATTTCATAATTTCCTTAAGACAACACAAGTAATGAAGTGAAGGATTTGTTGGGTTTCAATATGCCAAACATCTAGAGGTTTTCTTTCAAATTGCATTAGGTTTTGTTAAATAACATAAATTTGATTTAACATTCTAGCATTTGCCACATACTCTTTGTTTGAGATAAACATTCAAAATCTAAGAGGAATTAAGTAGATATATGCAGTAATTTTGATGGATGCATGCAATTTGGATTAAGCAATGAGAAAAGGCATTAGAAAAATTGTGGAAAGAGGCAAGAGATATGAATATATTTACATGCTCAAGTAAAATTTGGGCCACCTGAAGCTTTGAGAAATCCATCCAACCATTGTTGTGAAGCAGATCCATGATGCTCAGCCTTCCATCTTTCGATTCTCCGACTAGTCTTTCCTTGTGCAAACCCTTTGAACTAGGATTCGAATTGACTATTTTCAGTGCGTAAAATTGTGGTGGGAAAACCGATTCAAAACTCAACTACTACAAAAGAATATGGTTTGAGAAAAAATATCGTAGATACTAACATAAAGTAAATAGTTAATACATTAATATAAATGATACAAGATTCAAACTCAAAATCTAGCAAGAATATTTGAAAGGAGTAAGGGGATTATTTTTAAATATTTTATTTCTCTTTTCATAATTTAGTTTAATTTATATTTGAAGATCTCAAAACATAATTTATTTTAATGGAGATGAAATCATTTTTAATGAAGAAATTATAAGCACCAAGATAGATGTTACATAATTTGAAGAATCCAATAATATCATAAGAAATTTATTTAACTCCACTAAAACCATTTCGGGACTCTTACAAAACGAAACTTTGAAAAGCTCAAGGAAAAATGTATTTCACCATAGAAAAAGTGAAAGTGTCTTCTAGATTTTTTTAATCCCCTTTCTATCCATACATCTAATTATTGTGGAAGAACTCCAGTATATATCCCAATTTGAAGACATAGTTTGAACAAAGGCATTGATATGACCCTCAAGAACTAAATCCAAGAATTGTTCTTTGTTTATAAATTCATCTTCTCTTATCCTATACCCACCCCCCTAAGTGGCATTAAGGAGGTGAGTTAATGAAATTTTTCCTCTTTAAGTACTATTATAGGATCTCTTTTGAGCTTGTGTATGTATTTTTCTCAATAAGAAGTTTCCAACCATTGTATTATTGCTTAATTATGAGTTTTTATATTTGTAAAAAAAACAAGGTATGTCCTAAGCATAAATTCCTTCTCAACCCTGGAATCAGTGTCTCTTTTACTCAACCCGTGTTTAATTTATTTAATTTACAATAAGAAAAAAATGGTAATTCGAGGTTGTCACAATTTTCGTAGTGAGAAAAATTCAATTTCCGTTATCTCCTTGCCAAATTGAGATGGAAATTGTTGTGCTATATGTTGGTCCAACCAAGCCTTAGTACACAAGTTTCCTTTATGTTTTTCAAGGTGTTCATACCTAAGTCCCATCACATAGGAAGAATGATGGTTGCACTCAATGTTGTGTGATGTTCAACTATAAAAAAATGGGTTGGAAACAAATCATTTTTTGGCATGTTCAAACTTCAGAGATTGAAATGTTCTTTTGAGTAATTTTGAATTCTGCAAGGGCTTAAGGATGATAAACATGGATGAAAAAAGGGAAGGAAATCACCCAAAGCCTCCAATGTAGATCCCACATCTCCTTTTCCTCTTGGAGGAATGTTATGTGACATTTTTCCTTACCAAAATTTTAGTGATGATTATCTTAAAAAATAAACCTTAATAGTGTTTAACTATTTGTAATGCAATTAACAAAATAAAATACTTTTGTATTATGACAAAAAAATAGCCATTTCGTTGGACTTTCAATGGTTGTTGACCAAAGAGACGTTGTCCAACTGGATAAATATTGACTTTGTCAAACATCGGTATTCTAATAGATAGATAATTGACCTGGTCAAACATCGGATATCTAATGAACATTCAATTGTTGTCATATATCTGACAAACAAAATTATTGTCGGATATTCGACTAACATATCTTTGGATATACGAAGATAATTGTATTTGTCGTATATTCAACAAATATTGGGGCTTTAAAAAAATACAAAAAATATTTGCAAGTAAAATATGATAGTATGACCAAGCTATCAGAGTACGACGTTAAATTTTCCTCCCATATGTACTAGTGATGGTTAGGCGAGTCGGCCAGATAAATCGTTCTTACAGACAAGACTGATCTCCCTAGTATCAACAGATATCTAGTGACAAGCAGGACAAGCAAATCTACCTTTCTCTAAATATTTTGCAATTTATTAGTAAAAACCAAGAGGTGTTTTAGACCCTACCTTAAGTCCAACGCTAGTTTGTGCCAGCCACGCTTCGACAATCAGAATGAGTTTCCTTTTGAGAACCTGCAACCACAAACAAGCACACATCAAATAAAACCTGCATAGCTAATATAATAAATCATATTCATCATGGTGATCAAGGAATCCATGAAATAAACCATAAAACATAGCTTATTGAGAAAAATAAACTTGATTGTATTAACTTTGAAAATAGAAGAACTTTACAACCTTTGGTGCCTTGATGTTGTACAAGCTCCTCCCAGGGTCCAAGCACGAATCTCTTCTAGTTTGACAAGCCTCACACTCTTCCCAATGAGATCAAAAAAGGTATGTAATCTCTCCTCTCAAGCTCAATTAGGAAGACTAACTTCCGACAGAATTTCACCTCAAAAATATTCAGCTTTCAACCTCCTCAGTAACCAGCCCAGTGCCTCATTTTATATTGCAAAGGAAGGAGGTTACAGGTCCACCTATGGAGGGATATAGTCCTCCTTCAAAGGGATAAGCTCCTGACATCAAGGGGTTAGCTCATTAAGATATGGGATGCATGAACCTTCAAGGAGTCAACCTGCCACCTCAAGATTCCCTCTAGAAGCTTCCAAAAATAACCCAAAGTGATTTTTTAAGAATGAACTTGCGCCTTTCTGACTTTTACAGGGGTCCACACCCATTACACAGAAACAAAGTGGTCAGGTATGTAGGAGACATGACCAATAGGTGCGAGACCGTAGGTAATGCTAAGAGAAAGTGTGGAACCAGAGTTTTAGAGATTTTTAAGGTCTTTCTCTCATTTTTCAAGGCTTGACATGAAGAGCTGAGGTTTAAGACTTGCAGAGGAGGAAAGTGTGAGTGGTGATAGACTCACACTGATTGCAAAATGTCATGGTGACAATATTTTGTGCAACAGATTTCCCCCTAAAGTGCAAAGTCTGTAATAGATGAGGATAGTATTTGTCATATAAGAAGAGTGAAGTACTTTATCATTTCGGAAATCGTCCTGTGGAAAAGCTGGTCGGAACCTATAAAAACATTCAAAATGAAATATATATATATATATATATATATATATGTGAAAATATCGTCGCTGAGGTAGGCATTCCCATACTTAGATCAAAACTTACTAGAAACCTAACTCTTTGATATAGGAATGATTTTGTAATACATCGCAAGTAAAGGCATATGTAGACACAGTATCGATGCAGCCATCTATTTATGAATAGTCCACTTTATAATGAATAACAAAATTCCTTGCAGCCTGGATGGTGGAAACTAGATCTAAGGTCTTGATTTCTACTTCCCGAACTAGTACGATTCTATCCATGTGAATGAATGTGTCTAAGTCGAACATGGTAGAAACCACTTGATTACCACTCAATGATGTTAACTATTAACAAGTGTGAGAGAAACCACCAGTAATGTCAATGGCTCTCAAAGTACTCAGTACAATCTATGAAATGTGAATAGATGAGTTGATGTCAAACATGTCATAGAATCCTTTGATCAAAGGTCAATGTTGCAACCTATTGTCGAAGGAAAGAAACCTGCCATTGAGGCATGCAGATTCCAAGGTACTGACGATTTCTAGATCATGTTTCTAGATAATTAGCTAAAGTCGATAGAAAGCGATCCGTCGTAGGCAAGCCTACAACACGAAATCATAGATCAAGTTTGAAGAAATATATTTGGCAAGGACTAACTCAGGGATTGTCAAGATGGATGACAAATATTTTGCAGATGAATGGTTTATTTGGACTGACCTCTTGAACACATAACGACACTGCAGATGGTTTGGTGACAATTGACCCAAAGCTAATACCCAGAAACCAGCTGAAGACTTTCAATATGGTTTGATTAACTGTTAGGAAAAGGATTTCCCAACCCAAGTGAACAAAAAGTGTCATGTTCAAGAGTGGTTGAATGATTTTCTAAAACATAAAGTATAACAAACAGGCTCATTTTTCTCTCTTTTCCCCCACCATTTCTGGCAAGTACCTCTTTATTTTTGTCAAGCTTGAGGAGGATAACATTTTCTTGGTTATAAGCTCATCCTTCGGATGAGTCCAACTTAGTTTAAAATTCGAACCCTAAGAAGGATTGGTTCGTTCCTGTTTAAAATTGAACAGGTCCTTTACTGTTAAATTTTAATGAGTCTAGTATAGGAGAAACTTGGTGTTTTTCAATTTTGGGGAGTTAGAAGAAAAACTTAAGAAAACTCCATGGATGTCCCTTTTCATAAATTTGTGTCTCCCAAGCCCGAAAAAGTATAAAATAATACTTGAGAGAACTGCTTGACCATTACAATCAAGGAGTACTTTTCATAATTAGTGTCCCTGATCCGAAAAAGTAAAAAAGTGATCAAAGACACGTAGTTTTATAACCAATATCGAAATTGAAATGAAAAAAGCCCAGCAATCTTTTCTTGTTTATACAGTCAGAAAAGAGCTGTAAGTGGACCATCCTATTAATTCTATTTTAACGAGTTTAAAAAGGGGAAAAACTCAACAATCTTTTCATATTTTATGAGTTAGAAAAGAGCTTAAAGAGGACTTGTCCTAGAGGAACGAGTGGTATAAAGGGTAGCAAGTGGTTCCAGCAATGGAGGAACTGCTGAAAACATGTAACGGTTAAGAGGTTGGCTAACAAAACCACTCGTAGATGCGGTCCCTTAGGAAGGGTAAACAACCAAGTGAAAGCATACGATCATCCAAAGAGATGGTGGTGATAGAATGAAAACAACCAAGGCTCATCTATCAGAATTTAGCAGATAAAGATAACAATCACGAGATGTAAACTGGGTATGGGTTCATTTTTACACAAGCTTGAACCATAGAGAACTCTGCTTGGACTCAATTTCATGTTTACACAAGCTTGAAATGAAAAACTATGCTTGTTGTAAGTTCGCATGCCCCTAGCATAACAACGCAAAATGAGGTACATGCCCCCGAAGCTTCATTGCATTCAACCAAGTGGATGGAATGAAGATTCACTTTCAAGATCTTGAAAAGACTCGACTCGAAAAGGGAGTTGTTTCATTTTTTAATGAGGTTGACACAGGAAAAGAACTATCCTCAAAACCCTTGTTTCATTTTTCAAAATGAGCTTGACACAAGAAAAGGAAATATGCTCTAAAATCCTTAATTCATTTTTTAATGAGCTTGACACAAGACAAGGAACTATGCTCTAAAATCCTTGATTCATTTTTTAAGGAGCTTGACACAAGACAAGGAACGATGCTCTAAAATCCTTGATTCATTTTTAACGAGCTTGACACAAGAAAAGGAATTATGCTCTAAAATCCTTGATTCATTTCTTAAAGAGCTTGACACAAGACAAGGAACTATGCTCTAAAATCCTTGATTCATTTTTGAACAAGCTTGACACAAGACAAGGAACTATGCTCAAGACTCCTAGTTTCATTTTTTAACAAGCTTAACACAAGACAAGGAACTATGCTCATGTCTACTCTCTACAGTCTACCTATATAACCTATTGATTCATTTTTTTTAAATGAGGTTGACACGGGAAAGTAATTATCCTCATACCTGATTCATTTTTTAACGAGGTTGACACAGGAAAAGAACTGTCCTCATACCTGATTCATTTTTTAATGAACGAGGTTGACTCAGTAACAGGAACTATCCTCTGACCAACTGATTCATTTTTTAATGAGGTTGACACAGGAAAAGAACTGTCCTCATACTCACTAATTCATTTTTTAATGAGGTCAACACAGTAAAAGGAACTTTCCTCTAACAAACTGATTCATTTTTTTAGTGATGTTGACATAGGAAAAGAACTATCCTCACAGACACCTATTTCATTTTTTAACGAGGTTGGCACAGGAAAAGGAACTATCCTCACACTCATTGATCATGGCTTCCAACTGGAAGAAAGACATGTCAATGGACACACCTTGATCATGGCTTCCAAGAGGTCTTCATCAGAAGGAAGAATAGTTCTCTACAAGGAACACATGTCAAGGGACTCAAAAGGGATAAGAACATCACGTTCAAGTAATCCCATAGAGTTTTCCATGTCAATTACCAGATCTAAGTCAAAGGAAGATGAGAAAATAGTGAGAGGCTCACTTACATCGGTAACTGAAAACATGGGACCAAATGCCACATAATTAACCCGTGCCGAGGTAGATACCACTTTAGAATCAAGAACATTTAGCGGTGTCGTATTATTGGTAGTTGAAACAAGACTACAGAATGAATGCTGGTCTACAGTCACAATATTTCCATTATGATGGAAATACATCACGGGAAAGAGTGTCGATATGATAGCTTTCATTGCATAAACATAGTCTCGCCCAAGGAGTAAATTGAAATCCAAGGGACCTTGAACTACCATAAGATCAATACAGACAATTTTACCTTCCAAGGTAATAGAAAAAATAGGAACGATCCCTAAAAGTTCATTAATGGTTCTGTTAAAAGCTTTTAGATTCTACGTAATAGGTACAAGCTGAGGGGAACCCAGAGCTTTCCAAGCAGTTTAGGATAAAATACTAATAGAAGCACCTTCATCTACTTGTGTGCGGTGTATGTCCCTACCACCAGCCTTGACAATGATTTGGAAAGGGATGGAGGAAGGAAGACGAGATTTTGTTAGTCTATTCCAATCAAAGGAAAAGACCTCAGTACTTGGAGGGGATTTTGTAGAAACAAGTGAAATTCCCCCTGGTGTAGAAGAATATGATGTAGCAAGAAGAACCTGAGTGGAATGAAGTTCAGTCTCTAAAGGGAGAGTGGGATTGACTGAATGTAAGATTGAATCGACCACCTGATCAACTAATGGATCATCAACCTGAGTGATATGAGTTTCACTCTCCAATGGAAGAGTGGTATCGACTGTAATTAAAATTAGATCAATCACTCCGTCAGTTGACGGTACGTTGGAGGAAATTTTACCGTAACCAGTTGGAAATTCTTGTTGTGGAACAGTAAGGTTTTCCAACAATTTTGAGGCTTCATCCATGTGAGGGCAAATGTGAGTTTGATGAGTCCCTTTGCATAACTTACAAGGAAACCTAAATTTACCCTTTTTCCCAGGAACCTGACTATCACTGGTTGATGGATCAATAGAAAGTTGATGAGATTTTTCTGACCATACTTCCAAGACCTTTGGAATACCAGTACAATTGATCAGGAAGTGGTCACCCTTACACACCCTGAAAGGGTGTTAGGGTTTACGATGCATGTTGGAGGTTTAATCAACACAATTAACAATTACAGCCATGGTTGGTTGGTTGACTTCTTTCCTATCTTGCTTCTTCTTCTTCTTCTTCTTCTTCCCTTTCTTCTTATTCTTAGCCACCTAGTTACTAGCGTCAAGGCTTTTGCCAAGCGAAGAGGAAGAAATGGAGGAAGAAATATTAGGCGAAGAAGGTAAAGGGTCAACATAAGGTTGGTGATGTTGAGATGGTGAACTCTATTGAGGTGAAGCATTCAATTGAGGTGGAACAATTGGAGTATTTGGGGCCAATGAAGTTGAAAATAACCATATCTGTAAACCTATTGTAAATCCAGGTAATGACAAAGTAGCCATATAAGGACGATCAACATTTCCAAAGTAAGGAAAATTACTAGGATTCTCATTAAGAGGGGTTCCTTGGTTGTTAAATTCTAGAACAGATGCCATTATATTCAACTTCAGTGAATTTTATTAACAATTTAAAACTAAAATTAACAATTCACAGTTCACACTTAACAAATAAAATTCACAATTCACACCTATGGTCTCTAAAAGTAAAAACAAACAAATTAACACACGCTATCAAATCTAGGAGTTAAACAACACACAAACAGTAACTTCCCGTACTGAAAACACTAGTTGGTGATGAAATCCAACTTAGTAGAAACTTAATACAGAAAGGGCGGTTGGAACAGTTACCCCGACAATCTGCTTAATGAAAGAGACGGCACAAGTTTCTTCACAAAACCATCTCGAGTGAAGAGAACCCCCCAGAGAGTCCAAGTGAGTCTAGTCGACGTCTGCTCCAGGTACAGTGGGATCTTCCCTCCACCGTCACCTTAGGAAAGAATCCTATAGATTATGGCCACTAAGGTTACCAATAGAAACAAATATACCTAGGGGAATAGTCTATGATCTGATACACATGCAAAGGCAGTCTAACAAAGCTCAATCCCCTTGAAGACTCCTTGACATAATCCAAGGTTTACCAACAAGTGACCCCAGGCTCCTCGACTCAATCCAAGTTTTACCATTTTTAATACGTGTATATATGCTATTGTTCCCAATGAGGAAGGATTGATTACCTCACTGGTTCAGATATGATCTCGTGCTTGACTCCTTTAAGAGGAGCTTCCGAGAGCATACATGCAAAAATTGGAATTTTTCCTACCACAAGATCGACTACTTGTTTGTTTTATTGTCTTGGAGAGTTAACTAAAACCTATTCCAAGACACTAGCCTAAGCTATATTAGTGGAAATATCCCTAAAAATGAAAAAACTACTAGATGAATTTTAATTCAGCATTGTGTTATTTAGGTTCTTATTACTCAAAAGAGTAAATGGATATGAAACCAATGGTGTTATGAGCCGACCCAAAACTGAATGAAATCGAATATGATAATGTAATCTTTTCAATTCGATGAATCCTAACTAAAGTAAGGAGAGAGTTTCCATTCACTTCCAACAATGAAAAAAATTTATCACTAAGAAAAAATATAACAAATTCTCTAATGCACTAATTTCATCAAGAAAAATTAATGCAAATCAATTCCAAAACAATTTTTTTTTTTGTGTTAAAAACAAGAATAAAAATATGTAAATTCAAATCAAAGAAAACTGATCTAAATCTATGATTGATTTTTCATAATGTAAACTATGCAATTGTAATCTATGCACAACTCACTTGAAAAGTATCCAAATGTAATCTATGCACACTTTTCATTCATATTCTGGAAATGAGAATTCTAATTATGCAAATGTGATCTATGCAAGAGAATTATCAAACACAAGATGATTCTAATGTAATATAAGAACCAATCAAGTGCAAGTCAAGAAAATTGGGTGAGAGTTCCAAAGATCAAAAAATAAAAACACTCAAAGGTGATTAACACTTAAAGCAATAAAGGGAAATTTTTTTTCAAAAACAAAAGCAAAAAGATACAAAATTGTTAAAAGACTGAGACAAACCTCCAAGTAATGACCAAAGGAAATCAAATTAAGAATTTCTCAAAAAAGAGACTCAAAACACCCAATTAAATTAATGGAGATTGATGAGATGAAGAATTTGCTGAAAGAAACTCATAAAAAAAGGCTTTTTGATAGAAAAATACAGATCTGGGTAGACTAAAAGCCGTAAATAAAACCTAAACCTAACTGGATGAAAACATTTTAGGTTTCTCAAAAATTTTGGCAGGGTCCGCAGGTTTCTAGTAGAACTAAATGCAGTACCGCTTTGTGCACTAAAGGAAAAGTGTGGAGATGTTTGCACTGTATTTTAAAAAGAAAGTGCGGTCCTCTTCAAAACTTCAGAAAAAACAAAAAATACTCAAGATCCTAAAAACTACCCAATCCAACACACATTAAGAAAGAACCAGAAACAAGGATAAGTTTCTCAAGTCAAAGAAAATGGAAAAGCAACAAACCAAATTCAAGTCCCTAGTGGAGTCGCCAATTTTGGAGAACCAATTTATCCGGCCGGTAAATTCTTGAGGACAAGACCAATCTCCCTAGTATCAATATATATCGAGTGACAATAAGGACAAGCAAATCTACCTTTCTTTAAATATTTTGTGATTTATTAATAAAAACCAAGAGGTGATTTAGACCCTACCTTAAGTCCAACGCTAGTTTGTGGCAGCCACGCTTCGACCGTCCGAATGAGTTTCCTTTTGAGAACCTGCAATCACAAACAAGAACACATCAAATAACATCTACATAGCTAATATAATAAATCATATTCATGATGGTGATCAAGGAATCCATGAATTAAACCATAAAACACAACTTATTGAGAAAAATAAACTTGATTGTATTAACTTTGAAAATAGAAGAACTTTACAACCTTTGGTGCCTTGATGTTGTATAAGCTCCTCCCAGGGTCCAAGGAGGAACCTCCTCTACTTTGACAAGCCTCACACTCTTCCCAATGAGATCAAAAAAGATATTTAATCTCTCCTCTCAAGCTCAATTAGGAAGACTAAATTCCAACAGCATTTCACCTCAAAAATATTCAGCTTTCAACCTCCTCAGTAACCAGCCCAATGCCTCATTTTATAGTGGAAAGGAAGGAGGTTACAAGTCCACCTATGAAGGGATAGAGTCCTCCTTCAAAGGGATAAGCTCCTCACATCAAGGGGTTAGCTCCTTAAGGTATGGGATGTATGAACCTTCAAGGAGCGAACTTGCCACCTCAAGATTCCCTCTAGAAGCTTCCAGAAATAACCCAAAGTGAGTTTTTAAGAATGAACTTGTGCCTTTTTTACTTTTACAAGGGTTTGCACCCATTACATAGAAACAGAGCAGTTCGGTATGCAGGAGACATGACCAATAGGTGTGGGACCGCAGGTAATGCTAAGAGAAAGTGCGGAACCAGAGTTTTATAGATTTTTAAGGGCTTTCTCTCATTTTTAAAGGCTTGACATGAAGAGCTGAGGTTTAAGACTTGCAAAGGAGGAAAGTGTGAGTGGTGATAGACTCACACTAATTGCAGAATGTCATGGTGGCAATATTTTGTGCAACAGGGGTTAGGGGTTGAGGGTCACAGGTTAAGAGGATATGGGGTTAGGGCTTAGGGGACTCATGGATTTTAGGTTGGGGGTTAGTGGCTTAAGGTTTAATGGGTCAAGGGGTTAATGGGTTATGCATTATGAATGTACAAATTAAGGGATTGTGGCTTGGGGGTTAAGGGGATAGGAAATTTAGTGGTTATGGGTTAAGGGTTTATGGGTTGTGATAGTGGGGCTCCTAATCCCCTTATCACCACTATTGGGGGTTACCTTGTCAATTTCTCTTGTTGCCTTCCCTCTAGGCCCCTTAGCCCATATGACATTAGGTCCTAAGGCACATTTTCATTCTCTAATGCTAGGATTATAGATCTTACTAAAAAATTCTTGGACCTCTCCTTGCCCCATTCAATACACAACATGAAGCCCCTCCCGCCTTTTTTGTCATACCATTCAACTTATCCTAATGTTTTGAACCACCAAAATTGGTCCCAGTGCCATATAACTACATGCTTCGAACCCCTTTCCTAAGGGATTAACTGCATTAGGGTTTATGGGTTGTAACAAGGGAGCCCCTAATCCCCTTATCACAACTATTGGGGGTTCCCTAATCAACTTCAATTGCATGATACAAAAGAGAAATTGAGAGAAAAAGATAAGGAGCTTGGAAAATTGAAAGGAGTTGTTGAAAAATTAATGGAATGAAAAGCTACCATGGAGGTAGAGAAATAAAATGGTGGAGTTAATCCAAAACCATCCAACAATGTAATAATTACATGTGTAGTTTATTTAATTTTTTACGTATGTTTGACAATAAGGTTCATTTTGATCTATGCTTTCTCCTCTTAATGTATCTTCTACCCCACATGTTGAGAGTATTATTGTAATTTTGTTTAGAAGAAAGTCATTCCTAAAGAATGAAGCGATATTTTCACTAGATCTAGAAGGGAGATCCAATTGTAAGATGACCTTTGTCAACTTTGTATTGAAGGCACAAAAAAGGGGCTCAAAAGGGGAAGAACCTTGATACAAATAACTTGAAGGTTGCACCATTCATGTAGTTGAGGACTACTTGCATCAATTTCGAATAGACCTGGAACAAACTAAGGGAATTTGAATGTTGTTTTGAGCGTGTTGTGGACCAAACCTTTGAGAAAGATTGTAGAGTTGTATGAGACTGTTACCCATACTTTTGGTAAGAGAATGGGCCTGTGTTAAAGGATGATGATAGCTAAAGGGGAATCCTTATATCCTCTTTTTTCTTTTGAGTGGACATGAATTACATTTGGTCCATGCATGGAGATGAACCTTACTTTATTCCTATGAACTTAGATGCATTTTTTAACATTAGAAGACCATATTGTTTCCCTTTGAACACAAATACATGGAGGATATTTGGGGGAAATGTGATTTTCCATAAAATGTAGATCAGATTTGGGGACCTTGTGGCTCTTTTCCTTGGACCCTAGTAGTGCTTGGAGTCTGTATTTGGAGGGGTTAGCAAACAAAAACCTACTATGACCAAGAATATTAGTGTTGGAGCACCTATGGTTTGGGAGAAAGGCTTAGGGGTTCTAGGAGTTAAGGGGTTTACAAGTTAGGGGTGAAGGATTTGGGCATAGGGGGATTAGGGTTTTAGGAATTAGGGGTTAGGTGTAAAGGGTAAAGGGTTAGGGTGTAGGGGGTTTAGGGGCTGAGGAGTTAATGGTTTAGGGTAAAAGGTGAAGGGTTAGGGCATATGGGGTTTAGGGGTTAGTGAGTTGATGTCTAGGGGGTTTAGGGGTTAGAGGCTAATGGCATAGTGGTTAAGGGATTAAAGGGTTAAGGTTTAAGAACCAAGGACTTAGGGGTTAGGGGATTTAGGTGTGAAATTATTAAGGGTTATGGGATTGACGTGTCAGTGGGTTAAGTGCTTATATGTTAGGGGTTAAGGGGTTATGGGTTAAGCGTTAAGGGTAAAGGTTTAAGAGGATAAGGGGTTAGGGCTTAAGGGGTTCATGAATTCTAAGTTAGAGGTTAGTGGCTTAGGGTTTAAGGGATCAAGGGGTTAGTGTATTAAGAGTTATGAGTGTGGAATATGGCTTTCAAGTTAAGTGGATAGGGAATTTAGTGGTTGTGGGTTAAGGGCTTATGGGTTGTGGTAATGGGGCCCCTAACGCACTTATCAAAATTATTGGGGGTTCCCCTATCAAATGCTCCCATTTCCTTCCCTTCAGCCCCCTAGTCCATATGTCATGAGGCCTTAGGACCCCTTCTCAGTCTCTAATGCTAATATTATAGATCTCAATAAAACATGCTCAAACCTTTTACTTTTACCCATCCATGCTACCATTATGTCCCTTCGACCCATTCAATACACCAAAAGACTCCCCTCCCCCAAAATTAATAATAACTAAACATTTGGAGGAGATCATTTAACAACCGCCCCTAAAAGTTTAATTCTAATGAAATTTATTGTTTTTGGTGGGGCGAGGGGGGTGGGTTTGTCCAAAAATGCCTCGAAAATGTTACATTGTTGTGAAATTTAAGGTTGTTTTTGGGATTCTAAGTTAGGGGTTCGGGGTTAGTGACACAGCTTTTAATGGACCAATGGGTTAATGGTTTATGAGTGTAGGGGTTAAGGGATTATGGATTTGGGCTTAAGGGGATAGGGAATTTAGTGGTTATGGGTTAAGTGCTTATGGGTTGTGATAATAAGGCCCCTAATTTCCTTATTATAACTATTGGGGGTTCCTCTTGTTATAAACCAGGTAAAGTCCCACTTGCTTGATGACCTTATGATAAATGAATAAGAAACAATTGGTATCAAAGACTAATCCCATGGTAAGAGGAGAACTCATGTATCAAGAAGAACATGGACATGAGAAGAAAGTGCATGTTATGTGTAGGTGGTGTTATACAAGTGTAGGAATGTGTGGATGTTTGATTCCCTTAAATCAATGATGCACAGAGAACCAAGTTGATACAATGGAGAGGCTAAGGTAACCCCACTAGTATATATGTGTTCTAGTTTTTTCCCTTCGCCAATTCTAGATGGTCCTGGGAAAAGTATTTGTGTTGCGAGTGACCCTTGTTGATATTAGATGGAATGAAATCTTGTTACGAAAACATCTTCCTTAGGCCACAGAGTTTCATTCTTCCTAGATTATTGTTCATGTTGAATTGTTTTTTCTTTTTGTGAAAAAAATGCAATGAAATCTTATCCATAGTATTAAACATTGCAAATTATTCCTATGAACCATGGACCTCATAATAAAAGAATGGATCATCATATATTTTTTTATATATCTTGGTACTTTCTAAATGGAAAAATTGAATGAATTGGATTGGAGGGCCCACTTTAGTATCAGGTTCCACATTAGTGATCTGGGGTCTTATACATTTTATTGGGAGGCCATTTTTCATGGATATCTCCATCCCTTCAATGTTACTCTAAACAATGGAAGCTTTCCAACTCTGTGAAAACCACCTCAAATGAAGTTTGTATGTGAAAGTTAGGTCTCTCGCAAGTTAACTTGCCTTATTGACCACCGTGCCACTCAGTGGATGCCATGTCAACTCCCATCATTCACACATGTGGGGGTGTTTCAAAATAGAAATACTAATTGAGGATTGAAGCATGCCAAAACCCTAACCTTGACATTGGATGACTATAGGTTGTGTTATCCTAGTTTACAAGGAAAGGAAGGGGCTCCATTCCTTTGGATTTATTATTATTCCATAGTTGAGCATGAAGTCAAAGAATGGGATATCAAGCATATCATAGGAGGAAGAAGGATTTTAATGTAACATTTCATGCTAAAATTTCCATGCCCACTCCATAGTGAGTGCCCCTTTCTTTGTACTTATATTTCATAATTGAAAAAGAGAGACTAGAGCATATGCCTCACCTTGGAGCTAGGATTTCTCTCATCTTAGGTTTCCCAACTCATGTATTTTATTCATTTATGTGGATGGTTCGTTTATTTTCTTGTTTCTTCCATTTTTATTTCAAATATATCCATAATTTGGAGTGATACACTAGTAATATTTAATCTATGATCTAGGAGAATAAACTACATAATAAATTATTTCAAAACATTGTAAGAACTAGTGTGAAAAACTATTCCGATAGGATATTCACAACAATTTAAAGATCAATGAAATCATTCTTAATGATTGTCAATCATTGGATTGACAAAATCACAATAATACCTAGAGTTTCCTACATATGTGCGCTCTCTAGTGAAAACTTTATTATATTGTGTAATGTACTGTGTGGATGTTCTTATGTTTGGTTAGACAATGTGCTAAGTGTCATGGAGTGATAGGGAGTGTCAAAACATGCCAAGAAATGAAAGGGATGCTAACACGTGCTACATAGTGCCAAGGGATTACTAGGCATGCCATATGTTATGGCTTATCAAGATGTAAAATTTTTTGCTTAGTTGTTTAATTTTATGACCACGATTGGATGTGAGCCTTGTCTTTGTAAGTTGCTAAGTTGGATAAGTTGAAATTATACATAAGTATCCTAATATTCATAGCTTCTTTTAGGATTCATAGGCCTTCATTTTAAAATTATACCTCCTTTGTCATCCTTCACTAACCATTATCCATCATTCACCTCATCAAAATCCTTTCATTTCCTTATTTCACCAAAAACCCTAGAAATCTGCTATGCTCTTACCCTAGGTCCATGTTTTGACCTTTTACCCCCCTTTTTCTCACTATTTTTGAGAAATTCCACTTTTAGTATTTTCCTAACGCCCTTACCTATCCCCCATATTTTTCCCATAATTTTTCCTACCTCCCTTCCCTCTCATTCACTTCCCATAAGTTGTTGCTATTTTGCGTTGTGATTTTACCTATTCAACATGTTCTCATCATATATATTAAACATCACACCCATTTTCCATGAAATTTTTACAAGCGATTAATGGGGATGAAATCAAAACAACCACTCAATTTCAGCTCAAAATGATGCACAATTTTTGAGAAATGAGCCATCATAATCTACATACATTTTGGCATTCTCCCATGATTTTAGCCTCTAATTGGGCTGAAAGTTTTCTTGGAGGTGAATTATGATGATATTAAATTTCTGTAAAAAAATTCAGCCCATTTCAATTTACCGTTTGGGAGATATGCCCAAAATACAATTGCTACAAGAGAGTTGTTGCACTTTTGACTTTATTTTTATCATAATTTTCAAAAGACATTTATAACTAAATGGAGATGAATTTTGGAAACCAAAAGGATATTTTTTTTAAACATGGAACCAATGAAAATAACCTCCTTCAGTGCTTTCACAGATGTTATGGTTAAAGAGATATGAGCTTGCCCTCCCTGCTGCTCGTTTCACTGCACTTCTAGACAGTCAATTTTGAAATCAAGTTTGAAGAGACTAAAATGATGTTTTTTCACGGCTTAAAGGCTCCATCATGTACTTGAAATCTCCAAGTTTCTTCAAAATTCTTCAGAAAGACTCAAAACTTCATTCAAGTCATCAAAATTTCAAGTCAACTATTTTTTGCGCTTTTGAGAGGATTTGTTGCATTTCTGTGTGACCAACTTCAAGATTTGATTCTCAACAAATGGGAAAGTATTTTTGAAAACGGGAGGAAGTTGTTGTTCATAACATACCAAAAAAAATTCCCCTCTCATTTTTTACACAGCAGCTACTGTCTTGGAGTTACAGGTGTCACTTTGAGACCCGTTTTTCACAACTTTGTTAAGCCATAATTGTTGACAGGGTTTTAGAACATTTTGAAATTCGACTTGGTGGACCTCCAACTTGCCATGGTTGACCTAAAATCTATTTGGATAATGAATTTAGAGGATTTTTCTCTCGTAACCCATGATTATAATTTCAATTATCATATTTTTAGTTAGTCAAAAACCAAACCCTATATATTACGCTATGGAAAATTTTGTAAATATTTTATCCATGCATGTTAGGGAGTGTGAGGGACAAGTTCGAGGGAAACACAAGGGAGCACTAATTTCAAATGCATGGAAATGAATTGTCAATGAGCTCTAGTGTGCTAAGGAGGGGGTAAAAAGGTATTCTTGCGAGTGCCAAGGCATCACAAGGGAGAACTAAGTGAAAATGCTTGGAAATGAACAAATAAGAGTGCAGTGCGCCAAGGAGTATCAATGAATTCCAGGTGTCGCAAGGACGAAGTGTGTTAGGATAAGTTCATAATAGGACTTGTAGGAGGAAAGGCTATGACTATGATAAGGTTTGTACAAGTAGTTTCACACAAAGGGAGGATTTGGGTTGGGCACAACATTATTTTCTCAATGACTTGGTTGGGTTCCTAAGTCACAAAAAAGGTAGGGTTATCTATGGGGTCTTGAAAGCTAGGGAGTTCCCAAGTGTTCCAGGGAATTCCAGGAAGTACTAACACATGCTAGATAGTTCCAAGGTGTTTTAGGCATGCCAATACATTCCAATTTATAAGGCATGACAACAAGTTCCAGGCACTAGGGTGTGGTGCCAACACATGCTAGGGAGTGTTAGGTCCAAGTTCCAAGGAAGGACAGGGGAGAAATAGTTTCAAATGCATGGAAATGAATGAATAATAGTGTGACAAAGAGTGTTAGCTAGAAAGTACGAGGTGCACTAAGTGTCAGGGTCTATTAGGGAGAGCCAAAGCATGCCAAGAAATGAAAGGGATGCTAACACATGCTACATAGTGCCAAGGGATTATTAGCCATACCAGATGTTATGGCATGTCAAGCTGTAAAATTTGTTGCTTAGTTTTTTAATTTTACAAGCATTATTGGATGCGATCCTTGTCTTCACAACTTGTTAAGTTGGATCAGTTTAAATGAGTAGCCTAAGATGAGTTATAGGAAGTTCTTAGGTGAATAAGGGATATTCTAGTTGTAGTAATTGTAACTTGGTCAAGTTGTTGTTATAGTAAAGTTGTTGTTATAGTTGAGGTAGGATTATGTTGGGTTCCATCGTTACAAAAAATGTAAGTGTAGTTGTGAACGCATGATAGCTAAGGAGTGCCACAATGTGCTAAGGAATGAAAAGGTGTGCTAACACATGCGAGACAGTTTTGTGATCCCATGGTTTGATTTAATTTTATGGTTTCATTTTTATTGTCCACTTTGCATAGCACTATTTTTCCTACTTTGGAACATTACAGTCAGCAAGTCCCAGGTGTGATAAGGAGGGAGTGAAAAGGTATGCTATGCATTGTTGGGAAGGCATGTTAGAGTGCTAAGGAATCATACCAGGATGTGCCAAGCACCAAGGTGTGCCAATGTGTGCTAAGGAGTGTTAGGGAGTGCCATGGAAACATAAGGAAGAAATGGTCAAAATATATGGAAATGAATGAATAAGAGTGTGTGATAGGGAGTGTCAATGAGTTCCAAGTGTGCTAAGGAGAGAGTGACATGGTATGCTAGGTTGTGCTAAGTGATGATATGATTGATAGGGCGACATGTAGCCAAGATGTGCGAGGTGTCAGGGTCTATCAACATGTGGTAGGACATGTTAGGGAGTGCTACAGAAACACAAGGGAGCACTAGGTCAAATTAGTGCATGTAAATTCAAAAATAAGAGCTTGTGAAAAGAAGTGTCAGTGAGATACAAGTGTGTCGAGGGAGTAACAAGATATGGTAGGCAATGCTAAGGCATGCTAGAGGCCACAGAAACATCCAAAGATGTGTCAGGTGATAGGGTGTGCCAATGCATTCCAAGGAGTGTTAGGGAGTGCCAAGGAAACAAAAGGGATCACTAGTTTCAAATACATGGAAATGAATGAATAACAGTGTGTGATAGGGAGTGTTAGTGAGTTATAGGTGTGGTGAGGAGGGAATGAAATTATATGTTTGGTAGTGCTAAGGAATGTTAGAGTGCCAAGACAACATGCCAAGATGTGTCATGTGCCAGCGTGTGTCAATGTGTGCTAGTGAATGTTAGGGAGTGCCACAAAAACAAAAGGGAGAACTAGTTGAAAATGCATGGAAATGAAGAGATAAGAGTGTGTGATAGGGAGTGTCAATTAGTTCCAAGTGTTCTAATCAAGAGGAAGTGACAAGGTTATATACTAGGCAGTGCCAAGGCATGCTAGAGTGTCAAGGCATGTGGGAGAGTGCTAGGGTGTGCTAGGGAGTGGAAAGCATGCTAAGAAATGTAAGCAATGCTAACACACACCAGATAGGGCTAAGGGATTGTTAGACATGTCATGTGTTATGGCATGCCAAGATGTAAACTATGTTTCTTAGTTTTTTTATGGCCATGGTTGGACGTGAGCCTTGTATTGGTAACTTGTTAAGTGGGATGAGTTGAGATTCGACATGAGTAGCCTAAGATGTGTTATAGGCAGTTCTTAGGTGAAAAAGACATAGTCTAGTTGTAGTAACTATAACTTGGTTAAGTTTGTGTGTTCAAGGAAGGACTTGGTTGGGTTCCAGCCAAGTCTAAAAGAATGTAAGGGTAGTTGTGAGGGCATAATAGATAAGGAGTGCCAGGTTATGCCAAGGAATGAAAAGGCGTGCTAACACATGAAAGATAGTGTCAATGGATGGTGAGGAGTGTTAGGGAGAGTCAGGGGAACACAATGGATAACTAGATCAAAATGCTTGAAAGTGAACAAATAAGAGTGTGTGCCAAGGGGTGTCAGTGAATTCCAGGTGTCCCAAGATTGAAGTGTTTTAGGAGAATTTTATAATAGGACTTGCAGGAGACAATCCTATGGTTGTGATAAGGCATGGACAAATAAATTTCAGAGAAAGGGAGCCTTTGGGTTGGGAACAATATTGTTTTTCTAATGAATTGGTTGCATTCCCAAGTCACAAAAAAGTAAGGTTATTTGTGAGAGTGTTAGTGATAGTCAGTTTAGTCTATCACCAATGATCAAATATCCCCTTACAAGGTGTTATTAGGGTGTCAGGTCAAATTTTTGTCATTTCAGTGAGTCTACGAATAAAATTTGGTCACTTCTTAGTGTGTCTACGAATATTTCCACTCTCTCAAGAATTTCATATGTCGATCACTTTCATCACTGATTTGAGTCTACCATCATGAAAAAATCATTAATATCACTTCGGTCACACCATCATGGTCTCCATTCAGCTCAGTTTCAGCATTAGGTCATTAGGGTTAAGGTCACAAAATCAATCATTTCATGTATAAATTCGGCAAATGAGGAGTAGCAATAGGTAAATTGGTCAATAACACTGATTTCAAATCTAATTTATGTTTTTAGATGTAATAATGTTCCTAAGGATCTAAAGTTACAAGAAGAGGTCCTAAGGCTATAAAACTAAAAAAGAAAGTCAATTGGTGAGGTGGGCCATCCTACCTCAATAATCACTTAGATACCAAAAGAAAATTATAAAAGCACATGGAGGAGCTCATTCACACTCATTTGGACTTGTATACCATCCTAGCATCAAGATTCTCTCTCTACTTTGCAAAAAATTGTGATTCCATAGTCCTCACTAGAAAAAATTGACTCTCGCTGTGCACAAAGAGCATTCATTGTGCACCTCGACATCACGTTGTGCACAGGAAGCCTTCACTGCGCATGGGATAAAGTTTTCCAAAATTTTTGTTTGACCACCAAACTTCATTTTTCAAATCTTGTGATCATTCGTTTCATCCTCAAGGCCCTATAACAAGTAATTTTAATCATTTTCATGCCCTCCTTTGCCTCATATGTCAAGAAAATGATCAAATACTTCTTCTTCAAAGGTTTACATGATTTTCAGGGTTTCGATCCTCAAATGATGAGTTGTTGCCATAAACCATAGATTCATTTTCCCTACACCTCTGTTTGCGGCTAATAAACCACTTCCATCGATCGCAAAGCCTGATCCCCTCATCTTCTATCATTTTCCTCTAAACCCTAATCTTCCCTATCTCTTTCTAGGATAGGCTTGTGTTTTGGCCTTTTCCACCCCCTTCCCTCAATCATTTCCCAAAATTCTTTCTTCCCCTACTCACTGAAATCATCCCCTACCCTCCTAAATTTCCTTACAAATTTAGGCAAATCCTAAGTCCATCATACCAACTCATTCCCTCAGAAGAAGAGAAAAAAATTCATTGTTTTTTGTTACCTCTCACCTAGGGTTTGAAGTATGGAGCCTCACTCATCACCATAAGAGGGGACGAAGTACAACAAGGGGGGAAGGGTACTGACGTTTGATCCCTCTAATTGTGATGAAATCACCCCCTCCTGATTTTTCATGAAATGCTTTCAAGATGCTAATTGTTTAATGTTTTGTCAAAGAGGGTAGGAAGTAGGTTACCATGAGTATGTCACGGGTATATTTTCCCTCACCTCGAAGGAAGAAAATATCACCATTGTAAGGATTGATTTCATGTATTCAGTGGATGCCATCTCTCAAGCTACATGCATACCAAGCTATTTTGAAAACTAGTTCAAAGTCATGAACCTAGACCTAGAAGAGTACAAGCCCTACTTGAAATCACAATACAAAGGAGCTCACTCACATGTTTTCCCATTCAGATACTTGTTGGAGAGATATACACCATTGGTGAAGGTTGTCATGAAGTTCTTGACATGTGAGGGAAGATTTTCTAGGCTATATCAATACCACATAAGGCTACTCATGAACTTTACAGCTGCCAAGTCTTTAAATTTTTCCAGCTACTTGTATAGGATCCTAACAAAAACATATGAAAGGTTGAACTGAAAGGAAAAGTGAATTATCCCAGTATTTTTCACCATATTCTGATAAATTTTATAGTACTCCATCAATTGAAAGAGAAGAACATGACATGGGACACCTTGATTGAGGCAGCCTTGAAAACACATATAACCACTTCACCAAGTTAGAACCAAACCATGTTAGTACAACCCATGGAGGTGGGGTAATCAAGAAAGGATGATGCGGTTTCCAACGCACCTAAGCCTAAGGTGACCAAGACATATCAGAGAGGTAGAAGCCTTTTGTTTTCTCCTTAAATTGAGGAAGGGGATAAGCCTATTACATCAGTAGAACGGGAATCACCATCACATCATGAGGCTTCTTTGCATGATGAGGAGCACACTGAGCATGACTTTGACATAGTTGACATCGAGTGAGATGATGAGCATCAAATGCTACAACAATTCATCATAGAGAAGGATTCTTAGATCATGGATCTCAAGGAGCATTTGGAAAGGGCCAAATTCATCATTTCATTCCTTGAGCAAGAAAACATTCAACTCAAGCCAAAACATCTAGTCATTGAGAAAGAGAAATTCAAAGACAAGAAACGAGAGGTAAAAGTCAAGGTAGTGGTGGACTGTGAGGATGATGAGCAGCATGAAGGACATGTGGCAAGGAAGAGACGAAGGATAATGGGTCTTAAGAAGGTACTTCAAAGGGAAGGAGAACAAAAGCCAACAATGGAAGAATTGACCTTTGAAGAGAGGATTTCCACGGAAATAAATGAGGACACGGAGTTTTGGCTTGACAAAGTAAATTTCCACCTTGGGAAGCTCCTCGGAAATGCCAACATGGATAAAAAGTTGCAAAAGAAAATGGTCGTTCATTATTACACAAGGAATGAGGTTGTGAAGGTCAAAATCAAAGAGTTGAAGGAAAAACTCAAGGAAACCCTAATTAGCCAAGACGATAAGGGTAAGTTAGATTTTCTTGTTGATACATCCATGATTTCATAACATACCTCATCAAACATCTCTCAACAAATTTTGGGATGATTTGGAGAAAAATTTTGGACTCATGCAAACTTGCAATTTTTTGGCAATTTTCTGTCAAGGAGCACAGTGAGATCACATTGTGCTTCTTCCTCAGAGATCCAAATGATGGAAACTCAGAATATTTAGAAATATTATGAACCCCTATAAAATTTCATTTTTCCACTTTCTTGGTCTAGGACTTGGTTTTGGAGAAATTTGCGAAAAAGAGGCCAAAAATCACCTTTCTACCCCTCTTTTTCCATTTCATTGCACACCTCGAGACACCTTGGGAGAATGGCTACATATCAGCCAAAAATGGGACATTTTTAGTGCACAAATACTCTAAAGACATATAAACTGTCCCATACTTCCCAAAAATGATTCTGATCTGGATTTTGACTTCATAAAGCCACTCAAAAATGGCCTACAACACCTTGCTGCACACGTGGAAATTTTTGAGATATTTGTAAAATGTTCAGTGTGTAATTTTTTGTAATTCCTAGTTTGACTTTGGTAAAAGTCAAAAGGGAAAAGCAGATGAATGTGAGGGGTAAAAGTAAATGTAAATAACTGGTGGTTAGTCTTCGTAAGCTTCTTTGATGTAAATTTGACCTCTCTTATGAGAGAGGTTGGAGTCAAAATTAATTGTAGAAGTTGTTTTTAACTTATCCTAGACATTAGGGTTTGGTTAGAACACCTCATGGAATAGTTCCTAGAGTCATGGATCGACCCCTAAGACTAGAGATATGTTTTTTGGGAATTTATGTATCAATTTCTCAGTGATAGAACTGGTTGGATTTCGGAGGAGAGAAATATTGTAACTTGTACTTGGACATTTTCTAGAAACCAAATGACACAATTTGCAACTATTATCTAGGAATTCATGTGGAGTAAGTTTGTGAGGTTATTTTTTCTTTGTTATAGATTTATATGAAAAATATTCTACTTCTCTTTCCATTCATCAATTATTCAATGGTTCTCCTTGCATTTTATAAACAAAATTCTTTACATAAAGCTCTGTTTTGATGGAAAAGTCATTATGTGTTACTTACTTTCTTGCTTAATGAATTCATGTTTCATGCTCATTAAGACCTTTTTCTTCTTCTAAACACTACATTACATTGAAAGACCCTATGATCCATAGTAAAAGTAATGCTACCTTGTTGCTTTATATCTTTGCTCATGTAACCCTTTGATCCTCTCACTTAGCTACCTAGTTTTTATCCCTTATCGAGAAACAAAACCATAAATTTTCCAAAACTCACCTGGGCTTAGCTATATAGCCTAAAATCCTTTACAATAGAGTCATCTCTTAGCTATGATTTCATAGCAAGAGCCTTCTCTCATTTGGTAGGTCTAGATACCAAACTAAAAGCTTGGTTTGTTGTTACCTCTCTTGATCTCATGATTAACCTCGTACAATGTGGAGGATAACAGAGGGCATGACAAGTAGGGAGTGGTAAGGTGTTCTAGGGAATGTAAGGTTCCCAACTCATGGAAAAAAGTAATTCTAGTTATGAGGTCATGACTTGCAAGATGTCTTAGGGAATACTAGGGCATGATAACATGTCCCAGATAGTAAGAAGACATGTCAAACAAGATAAGATGTGCCATGTGCTAAGACGTGCCAAGATGTACAAGGGTGGGACAATGCATGCCAAGGACATCCAGGGGAGAAAAAGGGAGGAACAAGTTAAACTACAAGGAAATGAGCACATAATAGGGGTAATAAGTCATCAATTTACTTTTTCCATGAAGGGCATGCTAGGCACACCAACACTAGATGCCGATAGGTGCCAAGTGCCAAGTGTCAATGCATTCTAAGTGCCAAATCTTCCTCCATTTCTTCTCATGTAGTTTCCAATAATTTATCTCAAATAAATTTAATATTAAACCATGCCAAATCATACCAAGTAATCTCAATGCATGCCAAACATGCTAAGACTTTCCAAGTGAAAACACGTGCGAAGTGCCAATGTGCATCAGGGAGTGTGATGCTTGCTATGAAGTGGCAAAGCATATCGAAGAGTGATAAGGTGTGCAAGAGAATGCCAATGCATGATGAGGAGTGTTAGGGAGTACTAGGACAATAGAAGGGAGCACTAGGTTAAAATGCGTGGAAATGAATGAATATGGGGGTGTGTTGGGGAGTGTCAATGGGTGCTAGCTATGATGCTAAGAAGGGTGTGACAAGGTATCCTAAGCATGGATAATACATGAGAGGGAATATCAGGTAATGTCAAGAAGTGCTAAAGTGTCCTAGGTAGTTCTAGGGTGTGCTAACATGTGCCAAGTAGTACCAAGGCATGCAAGGTGCTAAGACATGCTAGGATGTGCATGGTGCGAGAGTATGCCAATATGCGACAAGGAGGTTTAGGGAAACAAAAGGAATAACCAAGCTAAAATGAAAGGAAATGAACACATAAGAGGGTCAGTAAGTCATGACTCTATCTTTTTGAAAAGGGGCACGCTAGGAACACTAATAATATGTTCCAATTCATGCCAAGTGACAATGTGTGCCTAATGTCAATGTTTGTCAATGCAATATTATGCCAATGTGTTCCATGGAATGATAGGGACTACAGGGCATCCCAACACATAATAGATAAGTTCTATGCTATGCTAGGGCATGTCAACGTGTGCTTGGGCATCCTACTCATGGCAAGATGTTCTAGGTACAAATATGTGTGAGGTACAAAGATGTTCCAAGACATATGAGGTGCCAAGGAATGTTAGTGTATTGTTCCAAAACATGCTAAGGTGTGGGATGAGTGTTGAGGAGTGCTAGGTCTATCTCGCTAGTAGAATTTAGATAGCTTGATTATGCATTAAATAATATAGTTCCTACACACACTATTGGAACTTTATTTAAAGAAATTTTTCTAGATAATAAACCTAATAGAGATGAATCATGTGTTGACTAATAGGAAAACTATATTCTTATGACTTAGAGTAAAATGATACACACTAATTACTTCTTAACAAATTGACTGACTATTATAACCACTATGACCTTGGACACATAATGAAAAAACTCCACAACAATGGTCTTAAATCGTTATCTTTTGAAAAAAACTATAGTAACCAGTACATAATGTCATAAAAAACTCATTGGAATGATCAATGATAATGAACATTTTTTGATCATCTCCAAAAGTAACCAAAAAAATCATTGGTGAGAATCAATAAAAGTTTGTCACTAGAAGTGTCACCAGAAAGAGAATTAGTGATGGGCCTTTAACGACCCTCACCAAAAGTGTCACCATAGAGATAGTTAGTGATGGGCCTTTAACGACCCTCATCAAAAGTGTCATTGAAAGTGGCTTTGGTGACAAACCTTGAAGGACCATCACCATATACACTTACAACAACGATTTTTAAAGACCGTCAAGATATGCGACATTGTTGAAGGACCTTAAAGGTCTATCACACGCACGAAGCATCATAAAAAACTCTTTGGAATGATCAATGATGACAAATATTTATTATTGACTACAACAAAAGTAACCAAAAATATCATTGATGACGGTGAATAAAATATTGTCACTAGAAGTGTCACCAAAGAGAGAATTAGGGATGGGCCTTTAACGACCCTCATCAAAAGTGTCACCAAAGAGAAAAATAGTGACGGGCCTTTAATAACCGTCACCAAAAGTGTCATTGACAATGGATTTGGTGACAAACCCTAAAGGACCATCACTATATACATTTACACCAACACTTCTTTAAAAACCATCACCACATGAGAGATTGGTGATGGAACTTAAAGGTCTATCACAAGCATGACCCTCAGTAATCACCTTTTTTCTTGTAGTAAGATTCAAATTTTTCATTTTCTTCCATGCAAGGTGGTTTGAAGCCCCAACCAATTTGTTGCTTTCCTTACAAAAAGATTGTGACATATTCATATGTGGACATAAATATAATTACTTGATAGGATTCTCCTTCTTCTTGTTGCTTCCTTGATGTTGACGATGTTATAGAAGTTAAAAACTCCTCCTTGATAAAGGTATTTTTCTTCAAGAATGATCCTTGATCCCATAGAGTGCGAGATATATTTGGATCATTCGATGGTGATGTCTTTATTGATGAAGATCAATGATGACTTCATGGTGATTTATTTAATGGTAAGGACCTATCTTCAATGTGATAGGGATCACCTTGGAATCTTGATGACGACTCCTTTTGATCTAGCTTCCTTTGGATGAATAGTTTTCAAGAATTTTCAACTTCAAATTGATTGAGAGAAAATCCAAGAAATGCTTCTAGGGTTTTTAGGTTTTTCAAGATGATTATTTGATACTCATCTTGAAGTGATTCTCTTGGATGAATAAATCTCAAGCTACCTTGATTCGTAGATCTCTTCACTTTAGTAGATATAGGGTCTTGGCCTTTTCCTCTTGATGATGATTCCAAGACTTCTTTTGGTGTAGATTTCTTCTTCGACCTAGGGTTTTGACACTTATTAGTAGATATTGAGTTGAAGATGATATTCTATAATCACTTTGATTCCTTTATCTAGATTTTATCCTTGAGTTTTCCTTGATCATATGTCGTTTCTTCACTTTGTGGCCTTAGCTCTCATTCCATGTTGAGGAATCTAGGGCATTGAGATTAAGTGATTTATCTTCGTTCTACAATTTCTTGTGAATGTTTTTTACTTTGTTACACTTGGATATTATTTTACTTAGATTATTAGTGTTCTTTTCCATCAAACAACTACCAATGCATAAACCATAAAGAGATAAGTGACACAAAATTTAGACTATCATCCAAGGCCAAAACCTCTCCCACTTGAGAGGAAAACCAGAAAAAAAATTTCTTATGTAGATTTGAATCGATGGATACGAGGACCATGACCCTTGACCTACTTTACTCTCCAAGACCAAGACACAAGTTCTCTTACACTACTTATCCTTCATGCCCAAGTCAACACTTGGTATAACTACTTCCCTTCCTCTTTATCTCAACTATAATTTAGATCTTCACCCTCTTGTTTTAGATTTGAAATTCTCCGTCTCTTTAAAAACCCTAACACATGGGAAGTACCTTTAATTCCTCCTTATAGGATGGATAATTATTTTACTATAGTTAGGATTTCCCTCTAGACTTTCCCCTTGCTTGAATCAACCTTCTAAGATGACCGATATAGTCTTGACTTCCCTTGCAACACATGATCCTTCCCCTCACATGTGTGATGGGAATTATCCCTTAAAACACCCCAAACCAACTTGTCTTTTAGAATTTCATTCTTCACTTGGAGAGAGAGGCTTCCTTCATGTGATTTCACACTTCCTACTGCAATCCTCTTTTTGTCAAAAATTATGTGTTTTGAACTGACGCTGAGATGCCTATTTATAGTGGTTTCCCATGATAATAAGTTGACTTGACACTAAGCTAGGCTAGCATGTGTTTTGGAGAGGTTTCATCACTTTATTTAAGGGTGAATTGCTAGGAGATGATTACGCTTCTCTTGGAGGGTATTTTGACTCTTTTAATGACTTATACAGATATGTGACATGCCCAAGAAGGGTCCTTCATACATGACATTGACTCAATTTGACTTTATGAAAAATCCTAAGGTCTCATAATGGGAGCCATTACTAAAATTAAAATTCCCTGATCATGAAACTCATGAGACAAACATTACAATAAAAAATGTATTTTTCTTCTTTATATCAATTACATAAAATCGCAATTACACATGTCATTATGAAGACCAAACCTAGTTACGCTTTTCAACAATTTGCATACCCTCGTCATGATAATATCCAATGGAAAAGTTGCAATCCCCCCAATCAAGAAATATTGAAACGTGTTAATTCCATTGTGTTTTGAGTGAGATCTGAAATTCTACTTTATCCATATGAAATCCAATGAGGTCAGGACCACTGCCAAACATCCTAAGCCAATTAATGGTAATGTTTAAAGTATAAGCAAAGGGATGACGTTTTAAGAATTTAACATTACCATTAATTGCATGGTATTATTAGAGAAATATGGTCAAATACTCGGATTCCCAATTCATAAATTATTGGATTTAATTATTTACTTTTCATTCAAGGGTATGTGGTAGCATTGTACAAAACTAGTTAGTTCGATATTGAACCAACAAGTTCAGCGAAAAAAGGTTTCTTTGTTATTGAAGTGATTAGTTCTGTACAGGAACCAAATGGTTCAGAATTGAATCATCCTTTTCCAATCCATGATATTGGGTAAGAGCAATTTCCCCTAAAAAATGATGATATCTACCCATTGAGTCTAGACTAGTCTGGTTTGTTAACACTAATTTCAATATGCTACAATTCATTAGGAAAATGTACCTTTGGTATACAATACACCTCATTAGGGGTACTAAAAAAAACCTAAAAATTCATACAATCCATATATTCTAGGAGTTGTATTGGGTAGGGATGGTTAATTTATGAGCCATGAACCATATAATAATGCTCAAATGTACCAACACTCAATTTCATCCCCTAGTTATTTTTCATCTTTACAATTTGGTTAGGGTGTTCTAGTATTTGGTGTTCTTGAACCAAGGCATGTGGTTATTGATATGATGAATGAAAATGGAACCAATGTAAGTACATATCCTACCATCCCATCATTATGTCACTTCGCTAAAATGATATCTAATCGTGCCATTTTCAAGGGCTAGCTTCTTTTTTGGGAAAAAAAACTCTGATCAAAACACAAAAGGTTCAACTCGATCATGTGAAGACAAACAACAATCTTTCATTCCTTTAGGACAAACCGCAAAACAATGATTTAGAACCTGTACTCGTGAGAATCAAAGGAAAATGAATCGAGGTCTATAGCTAAACCAATAGCAAGATGTTAGTCCTCAAGGTCCGGTTCAAACAAAAGCTTACATCCTACTTGGAAAGATATCTCCGTATTATAGTCAAATGAAGGTGTGTGTACTATTAGTTACCAATTCTACAGATTTAAACTTCACTCGGCATGGATGCGTAGGAATTAAGAAGCTAAATGAAAGTATACAAGTCAGGAGATCCTCATTTAATGGTAATAGCGCTTGAGATGTCTCAAGTGAACGAACTTGATTGTTCAGACTAACAAGATAAAGAACCAGTGGATATCTCTAGCTGGTGTCACAAATACTAGAACAGATCAAGCTATATGAAATAATGAAGCTTATTTCCTGCTAATGTGATAGATGAGCATAACCACTTTGATTTTCCTACTAGTTATGATTATGCGTGATATTTTTTGTGATAAAATATTGGAGGATGACGTCCATAAGTATATTAAATATAAAGCATGGGCAAGCACCCCAAATGGTAATATGATATTAGGTCAGGCTTATGATCAGGATGCACAATATATAGTAGTAGCAAATCTAGGATGCTATCCATTATTCTTGTTCTCCTCTATTAATCGGATTTGTCAATTCAGAGGCGTAGTTGAGATGATTGGTCATGTGGATTTTAAAAGTACCATGGATTTCTGGAAACTAGACAAATTGAGTGGTTCCTTCATAGTGAAATGACATATCTTAAAATGTATCAAATTCTAATCTTCTTCATATAATTTAGGAAAACAATGAGGAAAATCATGTAATAAAAAATAGGGATACACGAGATCAAATATGTCCAAGGTATGCATGTGGGGAAATTTTTTAAAAACTACTCAACAAAAGAAATCAATATTTGATTATTCCAGATATTCTGAAGACTGTGAAAAATCAATGCTTAAAAAAAGCTTCATTCTAATCAACTACAACCACTTCCATCTATAGTGGATCATATTGATCAATAAAAATTTGAGCAATTATGCCAATTATATGGAAAAGTGTAAAATATTTGAACAATTATGCCAATTATATGGAAAAGTGTAAAATTTTGGGGATTTAAAGGTGACTGAATATGGTACCCCAGTGTCTTGTGCAAAAGAGACAAACATAAAACCTATTGTTTTAGTTTTTGGAGAAACTAATTCCAACTATTGGATTAGTTTTTTTAGAAATTAATGCAGGTGTCATAAATAGTTTTATAAATAGTTCTAGTTCAATTTTGGTCAGTTGATTTTCAGTTGAGTTCAACTTCAATTAGTGAATGTTGATGTCTGCTATGTAATTTAACTGTTTGATAATTTTGAGAAGAGAATTTTTGCTTTTTGCTCCACATTTTTCAATCCTTAACCTGGTATTAGAGCTTAGACTCCATAAGAGCTTACATTCCATAAGACTCTTTGAAAGAAACAGAGAGAAGTGTGCAGCTGCATAAGACTCCTTGAGATAATAACAAAGAATGTAAGAACAAAGTGGTTATGCCCAAGAATTTAAAAAAGTGAAACACAGAGATGGTAATGTTAAAGAATGAAAGAATAAGTTACTTGTGAAGAAAGCCTTATGCCGCTAAGCTGGTAGATCGTTTCCTCACCTAAAAGAGAAGGCCGTTTGAAATTTTTTTAATTTCGCAAAGTTACCATTGCACCCGTTTTGAGGGAGATGATGCGATGAAAATGACAAAGTTCAAAAACACAAATTTTGTTCGATAAATCGTAGTCGTCTGCGTCGAAAAATACGATGAGAAAAGTTTATGAAGAAAAGCAACAACACGAAGAAGATTGGGAGCAGTGGCAGGAATCCCCTCAAAAGTCAAACGTACATGACATAATCACACCGGTTTGTTTTATAAATTTTCTCCGATGAACGATGGTATCGATTTTAGAAAGGGTTCTTCATTTCCTTAAAAAATGGCTTCCCTCTTTCCAAAAAGCCTTGCATAAAAATGTATTATCAAGCCTAGTATTTGAAAAGTTCTTGAAAGCTTATAATTTTAAAAGAGAAGGATTTTCATTTATTTTAGAAAAACAATTTCTTTGGATGAACAAATCTTAAAAAGGGTTATATTTTTTTTTAAAGTTAGGTAACTTTAAAAAGGGGGCTTTTCATTTATTTTGAAAAAATAGTCTTTTATGAAAGAAATTCATATGATATTAAAGGACTTATATGATTTTGGTTTTATGGAATTTCTTTTTTACTTATAAAAGGAAAAATACTTTAACGACACATTCAAAGTGTATTTAAAAAAAAGTCATATTCAAATAAAAAATGGTTTTCTGAAATCATGTATGGAAGTGTTTCCATACATGATTGATCCACCATTGCTGCATGTAGCCACCATGAGCTAAAGCCAAAGACAAAGACAAAGCTGAGAGTCTAATTTGTTTGAAGTTATGCAACACAGAATAAGCATTAAAGTTTTTTTTATTGCATACAATTTCTATGTTTGCAAGACATTTTCTTATTGAGCCGAATTCAACCAACACTCAACAAATGGGAAAAGCCAAGAGGTTGATAAATTCAAAGCAATAAAAAGTGTTGTTTGAGATCTATTTGAAAGAAGTGGAAGACAAAAGGCCTGGGACACTCTTGAGAGGAATTTTCTTGTAAGGGGGAGTATTTAAATTGAAGATAAAGGTGGATCTATACTAGAAAACATACAACACTATGAAGATTTTGGGGAGTCCCACCTCAAAGTGGATAACAATGATGATGATATGTTACAATATTTAGAGAAAGAACACACATATACTTTTGAATAGCAGCACTAGGCACAAGATTAAGATTTTGTGAATCCAACAATAGTACTTGTTAATCACAATGAAGTTGTCTTTGGAGCAACTAGTGTTATGGTGAATCCTACAATTCAATTTGCTGATGCTAAGTTTGATGAATATTGTTTGGATAATGATAAACTTTTGCATATGATGCAACAAAAGAATCTTATTGATTAATTTTTATTTGGTTTGGTGAGAGAAGCCCATTTATATCTGAAAACCAAGTGGAATAAATCCTATTTGAAGAAGCAAAGGTTAGTAAATAAGAGGAAGTGACAAAGGTAAATAAGGAAGCACAAGAAAATAAATCTCTCATTACAAAGAACAAATAATATGGTTCTGCAAATATTTGTAAAATTAACATTGATTTTGAATGTGGAGATGTTAGCAGCAACAAGGAAGGAGAAAAAACATTTGAAGATGAAATAAGGTTCCTTGAAGCATAGCTTCGAATAACATGTTCTTATAAACTATGCATATAAGTTGTAGAAATGAATGTTGAAAAAAACATGGATGATTAAAACATTAATGAAATTTTCATTTATTGGAGTCCTTAGGGGATGAAATTGTATTATGGACTTATGTGGCAAGAAAAGATTGACATGTGGTATAAGTCTACATATACGCCAATTTTAGAAGAAATCAATGAAATTATTGGACAACCTGGAACAATGGAAGAGTTTCACCTACAAATTAAGAATATGAAATTTAAACCCTACAAAAAAAAAAAAGTTTTAACAATTTAGAGGATATAGGATTTGGAAGAGAATGAAAAGAAATGGAAATGTAGCTCATGTCAAAAAATTCTAAAATTCTAAGGGTAGAGGAGATTCACATCACCGTGTATCTTAGTTTAAATTTATTTGTAGTCGTAATTAAGGCTAGCCTCTAGGGAAATATTTCCAATCACATGCTAGGTATCAATCCAGGTGTCATAATTAGTTCTAGCTCAATAGTTGAGTTTCAATCACATGCTAGGTGTCAATCCAAGCGTCATAATTAGTTCTAGCTCAATAGTTGAGTTTCAGTTGACTTCTACTTCAGTTATTTAATGTTGATGTATCTTATGTAATCTATTTAACTCTTTGATAATATTAATAAAAGCACTTCTACTCCACTTTTTCAATCCTTCACATCAATTTCTTCTAATGTGGAGCAATGAGAGATGTCAAATCAAAGTGGTTGGTACTTTTATTACTATACTACATATTTCTTGTGTGCTAATTGCTGAAAGAAAGTCTTACTATGTGATCAATGCTAGGATTTAAGTATGAAAATAATCTGAAGCCAAATTATACATGTGAGATATTTCTATAAAAATTATATTGGCTCAAATTATCTTGAAGAAAGTAAGAGTTGTTCAAATGTGTTCATTAAAACACATTTTTCCACCAATCCCACTGATTATTTATACCACGGTCTTCAACATTACATTTTTTCTACATGTACAATGGTTTATCCTATTAAATATGCATTGTCAATGAAAAAGAATGGGCTCCCCTTTGCCTGGATGTAATTTTCCAGAATGTAGCCAATCTCATGGGGTGATTGTGATCACTCACATGGCATTTGAAACACATTAGAATTGGTCCCTTGAGAATTGAATCTTATTTACCAATTCATCAATAAGTAATGAAAGAGAGAAAGAATTAGGAAACACTAGAATGATGTACTAATGTTGTAAATTTCTCACAAACCAAATCATGTTTCTCCAAAAATGTGATAGGAAACATGAACGACTATTGGCACCAAACTATCACGGGTCAAAATTTCAAGATTTCCATATTGAAATAGCATTGAATATGGAAGAGAATTCATGGATTAGAAAAAAAAACCTATAACAATATCCAAAAAAACAACATGATTTAGGTACATGACCATGGTATTTTCGAAGTCTTGTTGTTGATCATTCAGTTCGAGGAGAGTTCATTCAAATGCAAGAGGCAAGTGTGACACACAACTAATTTATCATTGCCAATATCTTGAAGGCATGTGCTAGTCTATCATCATTTTAGCTTGAAGGAAAGTTAATCGATGTAGTTCAACTACCCTTTCAAGGTTGTTGTATTGTTCGAAATATTACTCATATACACTAGGCATATAATCAATATGGAAATTCCTTTGTCACACAAACCATAAATGTGACAATGGATAGGTTCTCTACTAGTTTTAGGAAAACTTGGAGGAATGGTTAGAAAAATAAAAACACTATCATTAATCATTTCTTTTTAAAGACAAAAATACTTCTTTATCCTATAATCATTCATTTAAACAAAGCAATGCAAAATTTCAATGCTTGAACCCACAAGGTTATGCTACACCTAGTGTAGACTCGAATGAGCATGGTCATTTGGTTGGTCTAGTCTCTCTCAAGCTTGAAACATTTCTATCAAAACCAAATCATTAATCTAAAGTATAGACCACCTGAACACGGAATCTATGAAAACCTTACTAGAACTATTCATAAGACTAGACTATAAAACTATTCAACCCAAAATTCATAAAATATTCAAGTTTTAAAGTAAAAATTATATGAATCCAAACCATTTATACACAAATAAGCAATATTTCTCATTTATATAGCATCTAAGAGAACATAACCAAAATAGCACCCAGTGAAATGCATATCTAAACAAAAAGTAAATCAAGAAATAGGCCATAAATGACCTCTGACATCCAAAAAAAAATACCTAAATGACATCAACATCATCACTTATGTTGGGATATTCTCCATCAATATCACCCTCTAAGCATTAAAATAAAATAGGAAAATATTAGCATGTCAAGTCAAGATTTTGTTTGAGTGTTAAGTACATTTTTAGTAGGGTCATGATAGAGGAGTTTAACAATCAATACTACTAAATCAAGGAACATACAGGGATTGTTTCCCTTGATTACATTTAAGTTACATACCCTTGTACATTATAATATCCAAAGAGAAAGTTGCAATCCCCAAATCATGAAATCTTGAAAATTGTTAAGTCTACATTTGGAGTGGGATATAAAATTCGACTTTCTCCATGATGGGAAATCCAGTGAGATGAGAACCACTCTCAAAAATCCTAAGTCAATTAATGATAATGTTAAAAATTTAAGTAAAAGGATGATACTTTAAGAATTTAAAATTACCATTAATTGCATAGAATTATTAGGAAATATGGTCAAATACTAGGCTTCCCAACTCATAAATACCACACCATGAGACCATATATAGAAGGGTCCAATACCCTATAATGTCAATATAATATTTATGACAAAGGTCCATATGTGTGTTTGACCTATTCAGAGTATAATATAATTGATATATGTAGAATTGAATAAAATATGTTCATGAGAATACAATTCCATTAATGTATTAGTAAATTAAGAGTGGAACAAAAAAATGACAATGTCCTTCATGTATACTTATAACAAGAGGAAATTTTTTTTGATGAAAATTAAATATGTTCCATGCCAAGTGAAAATAAGTCACATGAATTAGTTGTCTAAATCCCATTTATATATTTAAGGGCATAGTCCATCATGTAACTATAGTACAATTATAGAAAAAAAAACAACAATAATTAAAGAGTTAAGGTGTAACAAGTTTAATTAAGGGCTAGTGTTTACTCTAGCAAATATGAAAGTTATTTAAAATGAGATTTAGATTCCATGGAAAATTATTTAGGTTTCTTGGAAAGAAAAAGGAAAAGCTACTATGTGAGAGTGTTAGTAAACCAAATTTATAGAGCCATTATAATATCATTGGGTGTTATTCATAGCATGGAAAAAAAAAAAAAAAAGGTTGGAAATGAGGTAGGTTACAAAGGGAAACTATTCCACCTCAAAAGTTTTGGATTTGAAGGATATGTGCATATTCCCAAAGAGAAAAGAACTAAGATAAATGATAAATTCATGAAATGCATTCTTCTAGGATATGTTGATGTTTAGCTTGGCTATACACAATGGGATCTAGTAAAAATGTAAGTATTAGAAGAAAATATGTCATTTTTATGGAATAACAAATGTTTAAGAGGTCTAGACTAAATATGGAGGTAAATAACTTTCTAATAGGCAAACAAAACAACAAGAAAATATTACAGCCCTACATGAAAATGAGCATGACCCAGATCAAGATGAGCAAGAAGGAGAAATTTTACAATGTTTATTGCAAGAGGTCCAACCACATCATCCATTACAAGAAGTCCAATTGCAACAACCATTGCAATAGTTACAATCATAGAGAACTCCACCACATTTAGTTGGCAAGTTTACTTGGCTTCATAAGCCCTCACAAAGGTATCATCCCAAACTGTGTGTTTTTCACTAATGAAGGAAATCTTGACTCTTTTCAGGAAGCTTGTAAGATGATGATACCAAGGAATGGAAGAAAGATATGCATGAAGAAGTGGACCACCTATTAGAAAATCAAACCTTGGAGTTGGTGATGCTTCCAAAAGGAAGAAGGGCCCTACAAAACAAGTGGGTATACAAATTCAAGCACAAGGGTGAAGGAAAGAAGACTACAAGGCAAGACTAGTAGTGAAGGAATTTTCCCAAAAAGGAGGTATTGGTTTGAATGAAATATTTTCATGTTGTTAAGATTCCATAAATTACAGTCATTCTTGAGTTATTTCAACCATTGGGAGGTCCCAAATAAAGCATAAACCCTTTTTTAGAAACTCGCATTCAAGAAAAAAAATTCTTTAGAAAATTATAGATGTTTCATTTGCCCAAATTTTGTTAAAGTCCTTAAATGCATTGAATACTAAAGAAAAAATGTAGGGATGAAGGCTCTAGAGAAGCCATGCCTAAATAAATAAGTGATTGTAAGTTGTTGTCACTAAGTCAAGTCTTGTAAAGAAGTGTAATATTCTTGTGTTGTTTCATTTTATGCTTTGGGCTTCCTTGTTGCTCTCTCTGTGGTTTATCTAAATATTGTACCTCTTCTATCCTATAATAGATTTGAGGTCTAGATTCAATTTTTGGATTGCTCATAATCATTCATCATTTTTAATATAACATAATAAGTTGAAAAGAAAATATCAAATAAAATCCAATTGTTTTAAAAAGAACAATAATGCAACAAAAATCTCAAAGTAGTAAGCATAAACAAGCATCTTAAAAAACATCAAATATCTTTAAAAGAGTCATCCAAAAAAATCTATTCAACTATTAACTGAATAACAATAATATAATGCTATGGAGAAACACACAAGGATTCAAAAGAAAGCATCAATATAAAAGCCCTAAACAAATATAATAATTTATATGATATTTCCTTAACATTGGAGAATTGATAAAACTATGATAATGATATTATTTTTGATTAATCTATATCATATCTTTTTAACATTCAAAAATGATATACATGTGATAAATATATTATTATTTATGAAAAACGCTTAATCTGTATCACACCAATTATATATATATATATATATTTAATTTCTAACCATAAAAAATAAATTATAAAAAAATGTTAATAAACAGAAATGTTTTTTTAAAGCTTAACTAAAATGAACCAACAAAACAAGACATAACCAAATGTTAAAGTCTACATCCAGTTAATCACAATATTGAATAGAGATAGCATTAAATTCAACGTCATAAAACTAGAGAACTTTTAAAAGTATACATTTTCATCGTTCAAAAGACATGTTTCAAACATCCACGAAAAATTTTCCTCATGATCCTTTAAACTGGAAGATAAAAACGACTAGTTTTCCAAACCCATATCAGAGTTTCGAAGCTTCCTATTCCTCTAACAGATTATATGTTTTTCGATCATTTTATTGGCGGGGAATGCTTGTCCCATTGTTGAAGGCATTCCTTGTGACTGTTGCGGTTGCTGTTGCTGACCAAGAAGCATTTGATTTGGAAATGCATGATCAGTTTTTAAGGGCAGTCTTTGTGGCTGTGGATTTTGCAGCTGGCGTTGTCCCTGACTTTGCAGCTGGTGTTGTCCAGTTGTTAGAGGCATTACTTGTGGCTGCAGATTTTGTTGCTGGTATTGTTGCAGATGCATCTGGCTTGGTTGCTGCCGCCGCTGCTGTTGCAGATTAGGGAAAACCATACCCATCAGTTGGTCTAGGCTGTCTAAGTTTGATAGCACAAGTGTCTGCGTTGGTCTGGGCTGTCTAAGTTTGATAGCACAAATATCTGCGTTGGTAGCTTGATCACTCCATATTGTAACAAAAGCAGGGAAAACAAAATTATCAAAAGCATGTAACACATCGAAACTTTTCAATTATACTATTTGGATTTTTTTTAATCATGATAATAAAAATTAAGCAACTGAAATTTATAAAAATCTTTACTATATTTTGAACAAAGTTGATTAAAAAATTTTATAAAAAAAACATTCCTATTAATTAGATTAAATTAAATTTATTTTAACTACTAAAATTATTTATAAATTCAAATACACATCCTACACAATAAGGAGGAGAGGGATTAGTTATGAGTAAAAAATTACTGTGATTGTAAATATGACGATGATAGGATGTATGCAAAGATACAACCCTTGCAAAGATACATACCCTTACAGGATTCAAGGGTTAGGAATAACAGGTGCATATGAAGACAAATACCTTACCCGACAGAAAAGTTGGAGTAGAAGCAACCTGTGTGCTGGATTTAGCTAATTAAATAGCTTAGAATGTTTAATGGTTTTATATTTATAGATAATAGACCATTTTAAGCTGTGCAACTCACTAATTCTTTTAATTTGAGATGAAATATCTTGAGTTGGGACACAATTTGAAAATCAAAAGGCTATGGTATGTATGCTTTTGTAGATTTTAGTCTTTTGTTTATGTAATTATCATTATGATTGTTTCAATTTGAGATGAAAGACCTTCAGTTAAGTCAGCTTGAAAATGAAAGGGGTAGACTATATATGTATTTTTAGATTTTAGCTGTCAAATAGGTGTGGGGAGGTACCTTGTATCACAAACAAGGGGATCTAATACACCAATTCGGTGTCTGACTTGGTTGTGACTTTAAAAATGGATATCACATCATATTTAATATATGCCATCCGCTTAAATATGAATATCACATCATATTTTGTTTATGTGATCCTTAATATTGGTACCAATCAGTTTTGATTAATTTGTTTATAAGTGTATAGAGCACAAGGCAATGTGTATTATTTTCTTACAAATATTTATATGATAGGAAAAAGATAAAATTATTTGTAATGGATATCATTACTTTTATATAATGGTAATAAAATTAAAATAGAATAGAAATAAATTATGTCATCTAGAGATTGAATATTTCTTATTAACAAAACACTTGGAAATTAGAGTTGATGACTTACCTCACCCCATCACTTAAAATAAAAGGAAGATAACCAACTAACCACATGTTTATAGCATACTCAAACCTTATCTTCCATGTAACAAATAATACCTAAATATATTGAACTATCATATCTCAAAGGACATAGAAACTCAAGAACAATATTGTTTAAATTATGAAGAATGCCAATGAACCCTACCATCAAACAATAATATATAATTATCATCTAAATATATCTAGAAATAGATGGAAAAATAAAACTTGTAAACGATTTTCTTCTGAATATTTGTAGTGACAAATTGGATAGAGGGAAGTAGGCCCTGAAGTTGATTTTTAAATAAAAAATCAAGACAAAAAATTTAACTTAGAATAAATCCAAATATACCAAGAACAACCCATCTATCCTCCATGTCAATTAAGGCAGAACTCACACTAAGGGGTAGTTAACATCACAATCATGAAGTGGTTGACCAAGTCTTGATTCTCCACCCCAAAGTCCTTCAAAACGGCTAGGCATCTATAGATTCATTTTCAATAGTTCTAAATTTAATACGAGGCTTCCCAACTTTCTAACTAAAGGATGATGAAGAGCAATCAAATCATCTTTAGCAAGACACCACTAGTCATTTCGTGAACAAATGGTTGATACCCACAGCATCCCCACAAAAGGATACCTTTCCTACTCAACCCACATGCCTAATATATAGAATATCTGCAACACAAGAACCATGAAACTTTGGACTCCAAATGGGAAAAAAGAATAGATATAATCCTATTCTATTGCACCCCAATGCCAAAATTTTAGTCTTGCAACAACATCCCAAGCTAATGGTATACTCTTGTAGATGAGTGAGCCTAAAAAATAAAATAAATAGAGTGAGGATTTAATGGGACATAGATCAAAATCCCTTTGACTATACCTATATTCTAGGTAGACACCATATCATGTGGAAACAAGGCCTAACAAGTGGTTGAACCCTATACATACCTTACCATGCACTTGGTCATAAAATTACTACCCTTAATGGCAACATCAATAAAACAAATCCCTCGTCATCCTTGGGCATGGGGAACACATTCCATGAAGTGATTACTAAATGAAATTGTTGTAGAAATGTCATCCACTTGTAATTCTTGGCTGGTTGTAGATTACTTTGGGCCCGAAGAACTGTAATGGTTGGTGATATGTGTGGATTACTATCTCCTTAGCCATCAAGTACTGTTTACCCTTCTTCACAACTTACTAAGGTATAAAAATCCTTGTTATAGGTGGGAAAATTAATAAATGCCCCATGAAATACTTCAGAATGGTAGGATATAGCCCATCCTCCTTGCATTAAGATTTCTTCCTTATTGATATCTTTCTCTGCTTCAAAGGGTTGTTGCATGTTTGTTAATGTAACTAGTGCTTGATTGATCTACTTCTTTAGCTCCTCAAATTCCCTCTCCTAACTCATTCTCCATTGGAAATTATTTCCACTCACTATTATGGCATAGAGTCATGCTTCTACTACTAGAAATGAGGCAACGAATTTCTTGAGGTATTATGCTGCTCCAATGAAACCCTAGAATTAGAAACACTAGTAGTAACCAACCACTTCATGATGGCTTCCATCTTGGTAGGATTTATCTTTAGTTTTCCTCCACTTGTCACATACCGGGATGTGCCAAATATTATTAAGAAAACTTGCACTTCTAGAAATTTTCTAGCAATTTTTACTTCTTCAATGCATCCAACACCTACACCAAAAGTGACATGTGCTCGTCCCATGTCACTATTGTATATTAGTTTATCGTCCAAATAGACAGTATAAAATGAATTTTTTAAAGGACATAATATATTGTTATTTATCCTCATAAACATATATGTTGCATTGCATAAGTCAAATTACATGACGAACCACTCATACAAACCTTTCTAAGTTTTGAAGTCGATCTTGTAGGTACCTTCCTCCATTACTTGAACCTAAGAATATCCATACCGAAGCCTAATTCATTGAAGTATTTAGCGTGCTAAAACTAATCCAACATATCATCTATAATGGGAATAGGGTAACTATTCTTGAGCATAATATTTTTTAACAACCTATAATCGATATCATGTGGAAACAAGGCTTAACAAATGGTTGAACCCTATACATACCTTACCATGCACTTGGTTATATAATTATTACCCTAAATGGAAACATCAATCAAAAAATCTCTCTTCATCCTTGGGCATGGTAGACACATTCCATGAAGACATTAATAAATGAAACTATTGTAGAAATCTCATTCGCTTGTAATTCTTCGTTTGTTATAGATTAATTTGGGCATGCTTAACTATAATGGTTGATGATATGTGTGGATTACTATCTTTGTTCCCATCAAGTAGTGTTTCCACTTCTTCACAACTTGTACTATGGCATAAAACTCCTTATTATAGGTGGGCAAGTTAAGAAATGCCCCACAAAATACTTCAGAATGGTAGCATACGTTTCAACTTCAAAGTGTTGTTGAATGTCTGATATTGCGAGAACTAATGCTTGATTGATCTACTTCTTTAACTCCTCGAATCCCCCGTGCTAACTCATTCTCCAATGAAAGTTATTTCCACTCTCTATTATGGAATAGAGTGGTGCTTCTACTATTGTAAATGAGGCAATGAATTTATTGAGGTACTATGTTGCTCCAATGAAACCCTGAAATTAGAAACATTAGTAGGAACCAAACATTCATGATGGCCTCCATCTTGGCAGGATCTATCTTTAGTTTTCCTCCACCTGTCACATACCCGAATGCACCAAATATTATTAAGAAAACTCGCACTTCTTGAAATTTTGTAGTAATTTTTACTTCTTTATATCATCCAAATAGACAATAACAAATGAATTTGTCAAAGGGTATAATATATTTGTATTCATCCTCATAAACATATATGTTGCATTCACAAGCCACATTACATGACTAATCACTGATACAAACTTTTTCTAGTTTTGTAGTCGATATTGTAGGTAGCTTCCTCCCTTACTTGAACCTAATAATATCGATACTTAAGTCTAAAGTGATGAAGTATTTGTCGTGCTACAACTAATCCAACATATCATCTATAATGGGAATGGGGTAACTATTCTTTAGCATAATGTTTTTAACAACTTGTAATCGATACACATATGTTATGTCCCATCCTTCTTTCATATAATGATGTTTGACACCCCATATGGTTAGATACTTCGTTGAATGAGAACTTGTTCAAGTGGTTGTTCCAACTACTTCACCTCACTTGCTTGTATAACAAACGTTTTTTACAACCCAATGTTTGGTAACTCTTCTAGTTGCTAATACTATTTCTTATTACGCCCCTCAAGGGATTACTTTTCTATAATTAACTCTTCTATAGATTGATTTTATCTTGAAAGTAGGAAAACATACTTCTTTTTAGAATTGAACAATTTCTTGTATTGGTTGGCACTCATTAGTATTTTTTTTTACTTTCACTTGTCCACATTGATGGTGAAGGATTTTCCATATTGGATGAGGTGGTTCTATTTATTTCTCCACATGAGCTAAATTCCACATGTAGATATAGGGTTTTCCAAACATGAGTCCACATACATCAAGGAAATCTACTTCTAATTCTAAGTCATTAATAAAATTAATGATGATAGAAAAATTGATTTTTCACTATTTCATTAACTTTATTTTTGCATCCTCATTTACCGATTCCAGTGGATATGTGTTCATATGATCCTGAAGATCCAATCCCAATTTGTTGACTGTTATGAATATAACAATAAATAATAATTAAATGGTAAATAATGATTAAATCGTAATTAATAAAAACATTATTAGAAGAGGAAAGAGTCATGTCTTCCAAGACTCTCATGACTATCCAATGCTTATTTAGGCACACCGTTATGAGAGTTTGTAATTATCTATTCATTCATTCATTTAATAATAAAAAATATTTATGTATTCTGCAAGTTGTATTTCTGTTTTGTATTATTTCTATGAGAGTGGTTCAATAATTTGGTGAAAATCAATGCACTTCTCCACCCGCATTACCTTCATAACCTTGTTTGTTTTTTTTGCTTCATGTTCACTGAGCTTGTCGTTGTTCCACTCTTGTTCCCTTTGACTGCCACATCTTGTGTCCATCGCACTATTACCTATTTTTCTCTTTGTGTGTCGTCATCCAAATCAACCAACTATCAAATTAATTTTGAATTATGGTCATTGATTTCCCAAACACTTGCACTGCATTCAACTTGTATTCAATGTTTCCACCATCACACTTTCATTCCATGTTGTTCCCCTCCAATGTGAAGAAACCATGCAATCAATTCCTTTCCCTCTAAAAAAATACCTCATCCTCTAGAGGAGTCATGTCGTTCCCTACTCTGATGTAAATTTGTTGCCTATTAACTAGTTTGTCACTCTTCAACAAAATTTGACCATCATAGCCCCACAATCATCATCCGATTATGCTCCCATCAATTTAAATCAATTTAATAAATACCTTAATTTGAATTATATAGTATAGATTTATTAAATATATCATATAGTTATAATAAAGTATTTAATGTAGAAGATTTAAAATATAGTTAAATTTTTTTTATAACAAGGGTTATATATATATATATATATATATATATATATATAGATATAGATATATATATATATAGATATATATAGATATAGATATAGATATAGCTATATATATAGAGGGAAAGAAAGTGTGTTCTATTAATAGAAAACTAAACCCATAATTGGGAACCACAATAGCTACAAGCCAATGTTAATAGATATCAGGAGGGGTTTCATAGCGTACATTGTCATCTCGGTAATGTTGAAAAACTACAAATAGAGTTAGGATAACGACGGAAGGAGATAATTTGAACCTAGAAGCAATTGGTGGGAGATATTAGTAAAACAAACAATCTTAAAAAAGTGTTGCAAGGAATTCAAAACCAAGAAAGTATATATTTTTATTATCATTGGTGAGTCTCTTTGTCGGAAAAGCTATTAGCACTTTGAAACCCTAGGTTCACGGCCAGCAAAAAAAAATATCTTAGTTTAGCTTAGCACAAAATTTTTCATGCTACTTAAGCAAATTAAGGAATGTCACCTGGGGGACATCAATAACTTAATAAGGTAAGTGGTTGGAACTAAGAGTTAGGAGAACTCACATGGAAATAATAACAATTACTAAACCCAAGACCGGACTATCAGATGTACAACCATAACAAATGAACCATTTAAAAGGAACATGTTTGATGCAAATACATTCACAACAAAATTTTAAAAGGGCACATAAAATCACACAACAAGACTCTTATATATCCCTACAGATCCTTCTTTCATTAGGCTCGGTAGCATTACAAGAATATACTAGGCTAAGATCCTCATTAACATAGTAGATTCTACAGCTAGCAGACAAGACAATACATAACTAGAATAGTACAAAATCTTGTAAGCTCAATAGGCTCCACGACAACATTTTCATACTTTTGTCTTCTCTTTTTCTCCCTTCTCCTTTGGCATTTTTAATCTCTTCTCCTTTGACCAATATTCCACAACTGCTAGTCTCTGACTATGTTCTTCTCAACATCCCAATAGTAACATTTGGTAAAAATGTAGTCAACGATGAAATGTGACAAAGCTTAACCTTCAAAATGATGGACCCAATAGGCCCCAACCACAATCCATTGAATCTTCCTTGAGTCAATCATTTTCGGATGTTGTTGTTGGTGTTGTTGGTGCTTCCCACTATTGGGGTGCTTCTTCATGTCTTTCTCCTTCTTGACTCCTTCCTCCCAACAAAGGACCCAGATCTAGAACTGAATCAATGGATGCATTTTTGAATTGTGTGTACTTAGTGTGGGTCATTTTCCATGACCCTGTGAGGGTGCTTCCTTGATCGAGGAACTTCATTGTGAGTTCAGTGGTAGGTTGGTGAAGGCGAGTCATGAAGAGGGTATTCTATTGAGTCTTTATGTCTTTGTTGATTTGTTATAGTATCTCTAAGTCAGCCTGTGTTGGTGGCTTAAGGTCATGTAGAAGGCTATTGGTCTTTCTCAGTTCATCCTTAATTTGTTGGATTTTTATTTCGGCATACAACTGTGGTTAAACCTCCTTTCATTGGGTTTCGTCTTTGGTGGTCATGGATTGGTTGAAGAACTCATTAACTTATTGGCACAGGGGGTAAGCCGATTTATTTCTCTTCACAAGCCAACCTGAATAGTTGTTAACTCATTCTTAGAGTCCCTTGACTTCCTCTCTATCTTGAATGGTAAAGGAATTTAGACAAGATGCTTCTATTATTTTCTCCTCAATCTTCTCGTATATTGGGAAGTAGGATCTAGTAGAGAGGCTCAGTTTTTGTAATTCTTGAGTCTATTTGAGTGGCTGGAATATAGATTATGGTCTTCTTCATGGTTCCGTATAGTGATGATACAGAAGGGACGCAGGGGGCTTGAACTTGAGCTTAGGATAGGGGAAATTTGACACCGAATCTAGACTAGGAAATTAGAGCACCTCGACTTTGCTACTAAGAAACTTATCATTGTCGTGCAAAATAAACAGAAATACTTGACAAACATTTTCTGATGACCACTTAACTAATTAATACAGTAACTTTCCATACTCGATATGAATCATGGAAATGACAATGACTATGACTTGGGCCACACTTGGATTACACCAAAACTAAAAAATGAGGGTGGGGATGATGGGTAATTATGATGATATGATGGTAGCTTCCTAGAAATTGATGAATGGATCATGTCATTGATATTACAGGAGAGTTTCAGCTCAAATTCTAACTAACGCATGGAATTATTACTAATTATTATGGATAATATGATTGAAATGTGTGACTCTTTCACCACAACCAGTTGTGAGGGGGTGAAGCAGTTTCCACTACAAAAAGAACTGACGTAAATTTATTGATGATGGACTTGACTAAAATAACCATCACTAAACTAAATTAACTAATGAAACTCACATAGTTAAAATAAATTATTGGCTCCACCTAAACATATCTATGATCCCCTTTAATAGATCAACCAATTTGATGAAGAATTTATTGTGCCATGGAAAGGATTTAGGTGTTCACCGTTCACCCATCGAAGAAATAATACTTCATCCAATTTCATTAGCTTGACAACTATCAATTCTTTTACTTCTGAAATCATTAATGACACTAACCAATTCATTCTCAACTTTCCAGAATGTTTCAAGAACTTATTGTCATACAAGAGTCCACCTAACCATATCTATGATCCCCTTTAATAGATCAACCAATTTGATGAAGAATTTATTGTGCCATGGAAAGGATTTAAGCGATCACCATTCACACATCGAAGAAATAATACTTCATCCAATTTCATTAGCTTGACAACTATCAATTCTTTTACTTCTGAAATCATTAATGACACTAACCAATGCATTCTCAACTTTCCAGAATGTTTCAAGAACGTATTGTCATAAAAAAGGACCTAATCTCCAACTGTAAAATATATCCACTTTATGTGTTGGTCGTTCCACGGTTTCTGCCTCTCCTTCTCAACAGTTTGATTGAAATCAGCTAGAAATATGTCTTTGTCCATTTCCCATAGTTCATTTAAGCATTTATCTACTAAGAGCATTGGGATCTTCTAGGTAGCACATGATCTCCTTCAGCATTCCCTTGTTGGTCACAATTATAATAGTGGATTGCACCTTTGTTTCTTGTTCTCCCCGATTGTTATACCACTTCCTCATCCTCAAGGAGCTTCATTGATCATGTAACTAAGACGGTCCAGCTAATTAGCTAAGGCATCCAATGCCCTGCGCTGATCAATGTGGTGGGTAGGCAATCCATAAAATTCATACAAAAAATTATTTGGGACATTTGAATAATTTTGTAAAAGTAGACGCCCATGGGGCTTTGGATTGACGATGAATGGGTGCACTGTTAAGGCATTCCTTGAGATAGGTCACCGATTCAAATCGCCCGTGGGTAGTTAGGTTAGTCTAATAGATAAAATAAATAAAAATAAATAAATAAATTGTAAAAGTAAACAAAGATGAGGGAGATGCCCATAAGTCCTACAAATTTCACTATACTTAGTTTCGGCTACACTTTACTGATTAGGAAAGGCATGGAACTAAGTTTGACCTTCATACAATGCTTGCGTTCCAGCAAAAACTATAGGTTTTAACCCCATACAAAAATTACCTGCATATGAATCCTAGAACATAGAAAATAAACAATGTGAAAGCATAACACATAAAACACACATACACAGAGATTTTCCCCTGGATCACAAAATGGGACTACCAGCTTGATTTTTCATTATGTTCCTTTCAATGTTATAATACATATGTATACATTCCGAAGCATCCAATACCATGGACCCCTCCCCACTACACAATCGGCATAACGAAAGGGGGATCCACACCCCCTCTAACCCCCCAGTTGACTACATCGGCTAGTCATGGAAAGAACATAACACAGCCCAACATTCTCCCGCTTGTTGTTCTCTTTCCATAGGGGGCCGCAAGAGAGCTTAGTCATTTTTCCAGCCCTGAAATGCCCATTGTCTCTATACACCAAGAGAACTTCTTAGAGCTCACAGATTTTGTCAATTCATCTGCAGTATTCTTCAAAGTGTCCACCTCTACCAGTGAAACCCTTTTGTCTTCTATCATATCCCTCACAAAGTGATACTGAACATCAATGGCTTTGTCTTCAAATGATATGCAGGGTTCTTTGCCAAGAAAATTTCACTTTGGTTGTCACAGTCTATCCTTATAGCTCCCTGTACTAACCCAATACTTGAACACAATCTCTGCAACCAAACTGCTGCCTTGCTTGCATGAGTGGCTGCCATGTATTCTGCCTCTGAGTTGATAGTGCCACTACAGATTCTTTCTTACTCCAATTGACTACACCTCCAAATAGATTAAATACATATCCACTTGTAGATCTTCTTTCATCCAGATCTCCAGCCTAGTCTGCATCAACAAAGCCATGAATATCCAACACTCTATCCAATCCTGGTCTTCCTTAGTAGCACAAACCATAATCACTAGTCCCACGTAAATACCTAAAAACCCACTTCACTACTGTTGAGTGCTCCTTCCCTAGTTTTGACATAAACCTGCTCAATACTCCCACTGCATGTGCAATGTCTGGTCTAATCTAGACCATTGCATACATCAAGCTACTGAATGCACTTGCACATGGAACATGAGACATATCCTCTTCCTCTTCTTGTGTATTGGGACATTGTTCAATAGATAACTTTACACCTACAGGAATAGGAACCTTCACCGGTTTACTATCCTGCATATTAAACCTCTTCAATATTGTCTCGACATACTTCCTCTGGTTTAACTAGAGCTTCCTCTTTTCCTGATCTCTTTTAATTTCAATGCCTAAAATATAGTTTGCAGCACCAAGATCTTTCATGTCGAATTTGGAGGACAAATGGGTCTTCGAATCCTAGATAATTTCTTCTTCATTTCTAATCAGAAACATATCATCCACATAAAAGACCAGATAAATAACACGGAAACAAATTAATTTAAAATACACACAATGATCTACTTTTCTTCTAGTGAAGCTAAGTCCCCATATAAATGTATCAAATTTTTGATACCACATCCTTGGTCACTATTTTAACCTATACAAATACTTTTTTAACTTGCGTACCAATTTTCTCTTACCCTTCACCACAAAGCCTTCAGGTTGCTTCATGTAGATCTCCTCTTCCAGATCCCCATGAAGAAATGTTGTCTTCACATCCATCTGTTCTACCTCAAAATCAAAAGCAACAGCAACATAGAAAAGTAACCTAATAGAAGTTACCTTGGCAGCAGGAGAAAAAATATCACCAAAATCAATTCCTAGCACCTGGGAATAACCTTTTGCTACCAATCGAGCCTTTTATCTCCCCACCTTTCCTTCTACATTTGTCTTCTTCTTAAACACCGATTTGTTTCCAATGTGTTTCCTTCTAGCTAGCAACTCCACCAGATCCCAAGCCTCATTTTCGTGCAAAGATGCCATTTCATCATGCAAGGCCTCTTTCCAAAGCTTTCCATCCTTTGAATCTATTGCTTCCTTCACAGTTCTAGGATCATCATTAGTAATAGATAAAGCAAAATTTGAACAAAAAGCAGATGGACTATACCTTTCTAGCTACCTTCTTTATGGAGCTAGTCTTCTTATACCCAGAGTTTGTGGCTCTTCATCTTTTGATTCCTCCTTTGTTGTAGAGTCTGATTCTTCCTCCTTTAGCTCAAACTCTATATTCTCAAGTTCCTTTGGTTGGACTTCATGTTTAACAACATCTTTCACCTCTCTGAACACCACGTCTCAGTTGTACATAGCCTTCCTTGTTGCTGGGTTCCAAAGATTATAACCCTTTAAACCATCCTTATACCCAAGAAAGATGCACTTTTCAGATTTACTATCCAACTTGGTTCTTTTCTCCTTTGGAACATGTACATATCCATCTCATCCAAATACCCTCAGATGTGAAAGAGAGGGTTTCTTACCAGTCCATACCTCTTGCGGAGTCTTATTCTCCAACGTTGATGAAGGTGACCTGTTAACCAGGAAACATGTAGTATCCACCGCCTCTGCGCAGATTTCCTATCCCAACCCAACACCACTGAGCATGATTATTGCCCTTTCCATCAACGTCTTATTCATTCTCTCTGCAACTCCATTCACAGAGGTGTATATGGAGTAGTCTTCTGTCATGCTATACCACACTTCTTATAGAATTCTTCAAATTCCTTGCTACAAAACTCTCTGCCATTATTTTTCCTCAACACCTTTATCTTCTTCTTTGTCTGGTTTTCCACAAGATCCTTAAATTCTTTAAACCTGTCAAAGACTTCAGACTTATTTTTAAGGAAATATATCCATGTATTCCTTGAGAAGTCATATATAAATGGTACATAGTGCATAGACTTACCGAGTGATGGAACCTTCACAAGTCCAAACACATCACTGTGCACAAGCTCTAATATCTGTTTCTCCCTCTTACGACTAGAGGGGAAACTCACCCTATTCTACTTCCAATATACACAATTTTCACAGAAATCAAAATCCAGAGAGCTATTACTCATACCTTCTACCATACCTTTACCATCAAGTATTCTAAAGCCCTTCTCTCCAACATGTCCAAGCCTTTGATGCCACAACATGGTCTTCTCTCTAGAGACCACTAGATTTTTTGCTCCATTTTCAGGAACCAGAGAATTGTTGCACCCATCAACAACAATGCTACCTTGCAGCTTGTACAGAGGTATAGTCCAAACTCCCCAAATCAATACCAGTTCTCCCAGAACCATATTGCAGGTATCGTTCTCAAACACTATTTTTACACCTGCATCATCGAGCTTGCTTGCAGAAATCAGATTTCTGACCAAGTCAAGAATATGCAGAACACACAGAAGTGTTCTAACCCTTCCACCTTGCAACTTCAACTTTTCTTTTCCACGACCAATGATTCTAGACTTCCTATCATCCCCTAGGAAGACATCACCACCATCGTATTTCTCATACTCGCAGAACCACTCTCTATGGGGAGTGAAGTGAAAGGATGCACCTCAGTCAATCAACCATGCCTCATGATCTACATGTGTACTTGAAGAAGCCAAGTACACATCCCCACCTTCATCTGAGGTGGTTTTCATCTCTACAAAAGGAGCATCATCAGATCCCTTTCCTTTATCAGGAGCTTTAGGTTTACAATCCCTTTTGAAGTGCCCTTCCTTTCCACCTTTCTAGCACACCACCTTTACAGGTTTTCCTGAAGATTTAGATCTCCCTCTAGATTTAGGTCTCCCACTCAATGACTTATTTTTGTTTCTATTCTCAGACCATCCTCGTACAAAAAAGGAATCACCATTTTGAGTCTCCATATTTTCCCGTCTCATCTCCTCTGTAAAAAAGGATGAGACTATTTCATCAAAATGCAAGGCAGTTGCATTGTTACCTATTGCAATAACCAGACTATCCCACAAATCTGGTAGAGAACACAAAAACCTGATGCACTTATCTTGATCTGAAATTTTAATATCAATAGATGCTAATTGACTTACCACAGTATTAAATGCATTCAGATGCTCTGTCACTGAGTCTCCATATTTCATCCTCAGGTTATCAAACGCTTTTCCGCAGGAATAGTTTATTCACCAGAGACTTAGATTGGTACAAAGTCCCTAACTTGTCCAACAAAGCCTTCATCGTAGCTTCCCCTGATACATTCAAGAATATTGAATCTAAGACACACAATCGTACTGTGCTTTTTGCCTTTTGATCCAACATCTTCCATTCTTCATCGAACACTCCCGTTGGTTTAGCACCCTGATTTACCACGATCTACTAATCTTTATCCACCAACAAATCCTCCATCTTGAGTTTCCACAACTCAAAACTCTGACCATAAAATTTCTCGATCTTTTCCACTTCTCGCCATCTTCTTTCACCACCAAAATTGATCTTGTAGATCTCCCATTAAAAAGGGTCTACGACAGGCCCGAGCAAAAACCCTCAGCAAGAAAGACGTTCCCTTGAAGCCAAAAAAACTCTGATACCAAATGTAGTTTTTAACCCCGTATAGAAATTACCTGCATATGAATTCTAAAACACAGAAAATTAACAATGTGAGAGAATAACACACAAAACACATATACACACAAAGATTTTCCCCTGTATCCCAAAATCGGGACTACTAGCTTGATTTTTCATTATGTTCCTTTCAATGTTATAATACATATTTATACATGTGAAAGAATCCAATATCATGGACCGAAAACCATCACGTCCAAAAACATATACGAAAATCATACACAAAACCATAGGTTATGGGTACTCCTCAAACCCCCTATGATCCCACCCCGCTACACAATTGGCACAATGAAGGGGGCCTTCGGCCCCCCTCTAACCCCCTTGTTAACTATGTGGGCTAGTCGTGGAAAGAATATAACACAACCCAACATCACAACTGTGTCAGTGGGTAAAGATGTAGAGGATCCCTCTAGCACATAGGAAGTGGTTGACCCTTTGAGTTGTGGACACTTTGCGGCATGATGTGCCTTGATGTGGCAGTTGGTACACCATATGTGTAGTCACAGTGGGTCACACTGGCTGCATATCCCTTAACTTCTCTGTCATATAATTGATATGATGTTGTAATCTTATGAGAGTGGGATCATGGGAGACCATTCATCCTCAACGTTCATGTGGGTATACTACCATGGATTTGATTCATGGTGCTTGTTCTAGGGCATCCTATATAGTATCAATATTTTGTTGAGTCAATGGTGTGTGAGTGAGTGGAAACAGTGCCTTGATAAACCAATCATGCTGATGATTGGGGTCAATAGGATAGCTTAGCTTGTTGATGGCATCCTTAAATATGTGGATTATCTCCAAAGCGATTTCACCCTCCCTCTTATTAATTTTCAGTAGTTCTAATAGCCCTTTTTCATTAGTCTAAGGAATCCTAAACTCCTAGAGAAACTCATGTTGAACCTCATCTATCATCGAATTCTATTGTAGTGCGGACCACTTAATGAACCATCTAAATGCTCTATCTTGAAGAGTGGTCTAGAATTAAATAAGGTTCATGGCATTTAGAGTGTTGCAGGCTCTCCAAATGGACTTCCACAGATACTAAGGTTTTTCTACGTCTTCGTTCGCTTTCTTGAAGAATTTAGGCTATCTAGTAAATGATACCACCATATTTCTAGCCATACATGATTGAACTGAAAGAATGAGTACAAATACATTGGAATTGAGTTTTTATGATCCTTATGGACCTAAACTACATCTACTATTTCAACCAACAGAGATACCAACCTTGTAGCCAATGCGTACATTATAGACTTTGATAACTTTGACTAGCTTAGATAAAAATTAAATAGGATTCTTATAAAGTATGAGGGGAAGGGTGGGCACAATACTACCAGAGATCCTAGGAAATGAATCTCTATTGATGGAAAACACATCATTCTCATAAAATAATATTCTCATAGTGTAGTGCATGTCATCATCTAGGATTTCCTCCGGTCTTGTATGACCCGATCTATCTGGCGTTCCCATCTCTACAGGAAAGGAAAACTCTCGATTGCTTCTTTGAACCTCGATTATCACGATGGTCTCGGCCTATCCTCTTAGGCCAAGTTTTACTCTAACCTCAACCCCATCTCTCCACAACTTCAGCTAGCTCCTCTCTCCTTCTTGCACCCTCAAAATTCTCAACGCTACTCCTACATGGTGTAGTTCCTTTTATTTTCTATGAATCTCCTATAAAGATTTCTTTCGCCATTCTCCAACTTTTTGTGCCCTCCTTTGAGCTCTCATCTATCTAGCCTTACAAAAATAATTTGTGTCCATTTCTCTAATGGTTTCATAGATCCTATATAGGTATCATCCACCCCCTTTAGCTCCTTCCCTGAGTACTATGTCTTTAAGATACCATAGGTCGCTTTCGGAACCTCAACGGGTTCTCTTCTACCATTAGAACTTTAATCCACAACAATATTTCCTTGAGAATCCTCCCTCATAGCCTTGATTCAAACACAAGCTCAAGCTTAGAGAATGATTGGTGGCCCCTTCGCTACAAACTCTATAATATACACATCTAGAGCGGTCTACACCCAAAGGTCAAAAACTTGCATCAGATATGAGTCAAGATGATGTAATTCAGCAAGATCAACTTGAGTCCATGTATGAGGAGTTGGACTCTAACAACCATAATTTTCCTTGATCTATAGCCTCCCCACAACCAATTGTAGAGTTCCTCTGAGAACTTGCATCAAAATATTTTGTATTGATCGCTTGTAGGTTTCATGTACACAATTTCTTCTTTTAACCACTGCTCACTTCGGCGACAGAGTTGAGCTTGTTGGGAAATAAACCACTCTACTTGTTCATGCAACCACTCTTGCAAATCCTTCTTCAAGGTCTTTAACACCATATTCTAGATCCCTTTGGAAATTTTCAAGTCCCAACAATAAAACCATTTATTGGCAGTAAAATGATGAATAACTTGAGGCCCTCGGTTCAAGCATAAGGACCAAAAAAAGTTCCATCACAGTCTAGCGTGGGACCTACATTTTCACCCTACTAAAAAAGAATAAGGCATATCATCCGAGGCACATTGTGACCTTACTAAAATAAGGGGTTGGAAATCAGTGTTAGGAGAACTCACATGGAAATAGTAATACTCAGTAAACCTAGGACTCAACTATGAGAAGTACAACCATAACATATTAACAATATAAAAGGAACATATACTATGCAAATACGTTCACAACAAATTTTTAAAAAGGGAACATAAAATCACATAAGAAGACTCTCATATATCCCTGCAAATTCTTCTTTCATTAGGCTTAACAATATTACAAGAATATAGTCATCTTAGAGCCTCATCAAGAGAACAGATTCTAGAGATACGGGAAAAAACAATGCATAACTAGAATTGTACAGAATCTTGCAAGCTCAATACGCTCTCTCACAAAATTTTGATACTTTTCTCCCATCTTTTTCTCTCTTCTCCTTAGTGTTTTTAATATCTTCTCTTACTTGGACTACTGTGTCTCTCTTGAATGTTCCATCCTCTCCCTTTTTGGCTGGCTTTGCCTCTTGGTTTCATTTATTCCCTCGGGTGTTAGTGAACCTTCTGTCTTGGTTGCAAATGCATGATCCCTAATTTCTCTCGCCAATATTCCACAGTTTCTAGTCTCTGACAATCTTCTCCACAACTTCCCAATAGTCACCTTTGGTCAAAATGTAGTGAACGGCAAAATGTGACAAAACATAACCCTCAAAATAATGGACCCGACAAGCCTTATGAAAATTGGGATAGGAATACAAATAGGTAGCAACTCTTATGTTTAATTAAAAAAAATAAATAATAGAAGAGCTTGTAGAAAAGGTGAATTCATTTTTTGTAATTCCCTTAAATGATCAAGAACCAATAAAAGGTCCCAAATTTCAAAATATCAAAAATCCCCCATATAATGAGATTCATCATATACAGTTTAGAAACGATGAGTATTCTACAAAAATTATAGAGAAAGACTATCAACGAATTAAAAAAGAGTTACCCAAGTAAAATGGTAAAGACCATAGGGGAGCTACTATTTGGGTCAATAAAAAGGAATAAATATACCTTTAGGTGAACGTGATAAAATCATGACAACAACTAGAAATTTGGGAGGAGAAGCATATGACTAGTTCCAATGGTGGTATGGAAAATGTGACACTTGTTCGTTTTATTAGAAGATTTTTTTGGATGTCTTGTTAAAAATATTCTATAATGAATAAGAAGAAAATGTCTATAAAAAGTTTGTACATCTCAAGCATAAGGTAATTGTTAGCGACTATACCCACAAATGCAAAGTGTTGGCTGAAAAAAGGATTCAATGAAGAACTAATTAAATGTATATATGAGGACTAAAGAACTATATTGTGTTGGTATTAAACTATGGAAACCAAACAGTATTGGAGATGCTAGATCTGTGACAAGGCTTACTAAACAAAATAATAGACTCAGCACAACATCATTCATAGGTTTTGAGAAATCAATAAAAAAATCAAAGTAGAAATTTATTCAATAAATATAACAGGTATATACCTCCCCAGTTACAAGAAGATGGTAACCAATACCCAAATCCAAAGAAGAAGGAAAACAAATGTTGTACATTTGGAGAGAAATATACACTAGGACATAAACGCAACACACAAAACATATACACTCGTGAAGCATAACATGAAGAAGAATCAACTAGTAGTGATTCATATGAAGAGACTAATAAGGAAATTGAAGCCCCAAGGACATAACTAGAAGAAGAAGGCATGCCTAAAATTTTTATAGCTACATTCATAAGAATGACACAACCACAAACACTAAAATTAAGAGGACACATAAATAAATAAAATGTCACTATTGTAGTATACATAGGAAGCACTCATTATTTTATAGATGAAAGTAATGCAAGGAAACTAAATCTATTTGTGTAATGAGTAGTAGACACAAGAGTCATGGTGGCAAAAAAAGAATAGATAGAGTTCGAAAATGTCATAAAGATAAATCACAATTAAGCGATTATAAATTCGAGTCTAATTTCTACACAGTACACCTAGGAGGAGTATATATTTATTTTGGAATACAATGGCTACAAACATTGGGAACACACACCAAAAATGAGAAGAAACTTATTAAATTCAAATGTGCTAGTAGAAGATATAAATTGTTCGAATTCCAAGAACCTCCTATTCAAATTGTAACAACAAATGAAAAAATTATTCAAAAAGAAGTACCAATACATATCACTCAATGTCAAAAAATAGAGTTATTAACTACAAATGTAGTTCAGCCACAAAACCGAGAGGTTGCATCTTCAGTCCAAATGTATAAGAAGGGATTTCAATAATTTCCCATGAATTTTCCATCATAATGAAAGATATAAAACATTATAGAGGTGAAACCATATGTGGTACCCATTAACATCAAATCATACCAATATACTCATCCTCACAAAATGAAGATAGAGAGACTAATTCAAGGTGTGTTAAAATGTAGATTTATTGCAAAAATCATAAGCATGTATACAACTCTAGTGGTACTCGTTTGAAAGAGGGATGCATATTTTATAATATGTATAAAATATTTATGTTTAAACATAATAACTATAAAAAAAAGTTGTGATTTCCTATATGAAATCCACAATTGCAGAATACTTCTTAAAGTTAGATTTGAGGTCAATTTATTATCATATATGAGTAAGGCTGGAAGATGTCGAGAAGGATTCTTTTAGAGTTGGTTAATAAAATTATGAATTGAATGTGATTTTGTTTGAATTAACAAAGTCCTCACATACATTTGAAGAAAATATGGATGATATTTTGCATCCATACTTACTACAAAAAAAATCAGTTTTATGCAAAATTATCAAAGTATACTTTTGTTGGAAAGGAGATCAAATACTTATGTCACATCATATCCAAGGAAGGAGTCGATTTCAAATATAGTAAAATCAAGGCAACCAAAGAATGTTTAAAATGAAGAAATATATCAAAATGAAGAAAATTTGTCAAAAACTACGCAAACTTGACTGCACCCCTATCAAACTTGTTAAAGAAAAATGCCTTTGAATGGGGTACCAAAGCAGAAGAGTATTTTGTGACATTAAAACAAGTAATTTCATATACTCCATTATTATAAACTCCATATCTTTCCAAGCCTTTTATGGTAGAATGTGATGCTTTAGGGTTCATACTTAGAGAAATATTAATACAAGACAACTTCCCAATAGATTTTGAAAGTTGAAATCTCCACAAAAAGGAAATATTGAAGTCTACATAACATAAGTAAATGTTTTCGATAATACATGCATTGAATAAATGCCATCTATACCTCTTGGGAACAAAATTGTTGGTTCATGCATATCACAACAATATTCAATTATTGTTACAAAAAAGGGCATTACCTACTGAACAAAAAAAATGGATGGATAAAATCTCCACATTTGCAATCGAAACAGCACACAAAATGGGGGATAATAACATAGTCGCTAAGGAACTTTCATGAAGAGATGAAGACATAACCGTTAGAGTAGCACTAGTACTAGTACTTCACTCGTTAGATGAGATTAAAACTGAATATGCCAAGGATGCAAGCTCTTGATATATAATTGAAAATGTGTATCTAAATCTAAACTTTGAATGAAAAAATGATATGTTATGGTACAAAGTTAGGATTTATCTAATCCTATCCTTGAAATTTGAGATGAAGATTTTATGGGAAACACACAGTTCACCAACGACAAGACATGTTGGATTATTCAAAACATACCATATTACTCTTTAATCATTCTATTGAATGGGTATGAGTAAAGATATTAAAAAATTCATCACCAAGTTTTATGTTTGTTAATGAAATAAAATTTAGATTGTTCTAATCCTGGGATTGTTTAACCCTTCACATATCTGAAACTAGAAGTGCAAGGAAATATCTATGGATTTCGTCAAGGTTTCCTCTTTCTCACAAAGAGAAAAAAATGTTCATTATGTTAGATAGAATAAGCAATACACACATTTAATTGTAGTTAGGATGAAAAGTTCAACAAAACAAATTGTAGATGTCTTTGGCAAATACGCCCATAAACTACATGGACTCCCAAGGGTCATCATCAATAATACAGTGTCGAAAAGTATCACTATGTTCGGTCTTCATAATGACATGTAATTATGATTTTATGTAATGATATGTAAATAAGAGAAATAAAATTATTATATTGACTTGCTTCATGGGTTTCATGAGTAAGGGATTTTGCTTTGGAGTCAAGACTCCCATTGAGAGTCTTTAGGATTTACTTGTCATCTAGTAATAAAATGTTAGAGCCATTTTCATGTAATGAAGTCTTGTTACACTTTGTAAAAGAGTCAATGTTGTCTATGTACATTATCCTCCAAGACCTTGTCACTTATCCTCTTCAAGTCATCCTACAACAATGGAAGAAGTTTCTAGAACAAATAGAACTAAAGGACATGAGGAAAATTGTATATAAATCCTAAAGCGGCCTCACATGATGATAAGAAATTGGAAAAGCATTCATAGAAGAAGAACTGAGAAGAAGAGGGTATCAAGCAAAGTAGGAAAATGATAAGAGGAGTTTCTTCTGGGAAATACGAAGGAGTTTCTTCCAGGGTGTACAAAGGAAGGGTTTCTTCTGGGGTGTACGAAGATAAGGTTTCTTCTGGAAGTGTGAAGATAAGGTTTCTTCTAGAAGTGAGAATATAAGGTTTCTTCTAGAAGTTCGAAGATAAGGTTTCTTCTAGAAGTGTGAAGAGAAGGACTCTTCTAGGCAGTGTGAAGATAAGGCAATGATGGAGTTTCTTCGAGGGTAGTACAAAAGAAGTTTCTTCTAGGAAAGTGTGAAGAAGGGTTTGTTCTCGAGCAATAAAATGAAGGATTCTTCTAAGAGGCCGAGTTATAAATCTAGAGACCAAGTTTCTGTAGAGGACACCATTGAAGAGCTAGAGACCGATATTCTCTAGAGGAACTCAAGAAAATGACATTGTGAAGTATAGAGACTGAGTTGCTATAGAAGGAGTCGAGGAGAGAAGTTCAAGATCAAGAAGAAAGGCAAGGAATGGAAGATGCAAAGCATCAAGGTTAGTGACAAGGTTCTTCAGAGATTATTGGAGTCAAGGATCTCTATCATAGTGTTGGTACTTATCATTTGAATATCTAGAAGAATAATTTTGATTCGGTTTTCCTCTCAAGAGGTGATATGTTTTGGGCTTGGCTAAGAAGCCTATGTATTGTGACAGTTATTATTTATTGTGCATATTGGTAATTAAATTGATGTAGAGAACACATTATTAAGATAACGAATAGAGAATTACAAGATAAGAAGTAAAAGTATATCACAAGTACATATCAAGAAGAGAAATATCTTAAATATGAATTCCCTAGATTTCCCAACATGGTATCAAAGCTTAGGTGCTAAAGACAGGAAGAGGTAGTGAAATCAAGTAGACACATAAGAATCGAATTTCAAAGAAGGATCAAAGCAGGTCAAAGAAAATCCGCAAGAGATATGGATCTTAATCAAACCAAAACTCTAGTTTGAAGAATACTCCAAGCAAGAGTCTTGAAATTATCTTCAGAAGGAACTAGGAGGGAAAACTGAAACCCTAGAAGCACTTCAGAGATCATCATCAAAGGAGTGGAATATTTTCGAGAAATAAGGAAGAATGGAACATTCAAGAAGGATCGTGAATCAATCTCACTCTCATCAATCAATCAAGGGGAAGAACCTCTATCAACATTGATATTAAGAAGGAAGAAAGAATCAATCACTCAGGTAAGTCTATGACTATATGTGATAATATCAATATATAGTTCTACAAGCAAAGCAATAAATTGGTCAGGGTTGTATATTACTTTGCATGGAAGAAAATGAAAAACCTGAATCTTATTGAGAATAAGGTCATGGATCACTTCAAGTGATTGGTAACCCAATCTACAAAGGAACTTAATCATGCACATGCTAGATACTTGAAGGGAAAAATTAGAGTCCAAAGGATTCTTATAGAATCTATAAAAGACTCTTCAATTCCATATGTATCGAAGTTGGAGACAACAAAAGTTATATGTGACAAATTGGTAGAGTTTCTTTTTGTAAAGACTGCAGGAGAAGTAATATCATTAATGAAAGAACTCTACCAACTTAAGATATCCAAGGAAGAAGGAATAACCTCATACTTCATGAGGATATCAAAAATTCGAGATCAACTATAAGAGCGAGGAGAAGTCATGTCTGATAGAGAGATGGCCACAGTGGTAGTAAATGCACTACTGGAAGAATGGGGTAACTTCACTTCAAGTTTATATGGGAATAAAGAGACTACTCCAGTTCAATATCTATGGTCACTCTGTAATATGGAAGAAACTAGACTAAAGGGGAAAAGAATGATGTCGGAACAAATAAGGAGAATTAATCATCTGTTGTTATGACAAGAATAAAATGGAGATTCACAAAGTTCAGTCGTAAAAAGAAAAAGTGGAACCTGGATAAAGTAAGATGTTATTGATTTCAATAACTTGGGAAATATAGAAGAGATTGTCCTAAACATAGTAGGGACAAGAGGAATAGGGAAGAAGCCCACATTACTGAAGAAGTGAAAACCCTTGAGTTAAAGAATCTTAAGAATGAAGAAGTAAAGGATCTCTATTATGACTGAGATGATCTTCAATAGGAGGTACCTTTCGCTTGTAAGTTATGGATATAATGTAGTGTAAATAAGATAGAATGCATAATATTAGAAGATAGCATCATGATAGATGTATTAAGAGTAAGATCTGACGGCATGGAATCAGAAAGTATGTCTATAATAATTGTTTACAAAGAATAAACATCTCTTAGGAAACCTAATTGATACTTATAGAAAGAGGTAGAGGACATCATTTAATAGGATCGTCATGTTCAATAAAGAAAACTCATGTCAGGTGAGGATATGAAACATCCTAAAGTTTCTCTGATGGAATCCTTATCAAAGGATTCACCAATTTAGAAAGGAAAGCAATGTTTTCATTAGGAATTCCAACTTTTGGGATTCAAGGAATGATGGTACGATGACATAACAAGAAAGGAGGGTTGAAGGATGAAGTTCTTTCATTGAAATGAGCTAGTATAGGAAGTCTCGATGACCGAAAGGAAAGACGATGTATGTATTCTTACATAGGATATTATGAAATTCATTTCATATGGTTGTAGATAATATGGATCACTATTTCCATCTTGGGAAATATGATTAAGAGAAGAATGGGTATCCTCCTCCAAAATATTGTTGTAAAGAATAAATAACACTAGATTAAATCAACATAATATGTTCTCATATGAATCTTGAGTTGCTGACTATAATCAAGGAAATCTGAGTGGAAGCTCCTAGGAATGAAGTGTGAAAATATAGTAAGATATAATGATAATATGCAATGAAGGTAGAAGGCATTCAACATCCAAAGTCCAAGAAGAATTGACTATAATATCTCTGAGAAATATTTGAAGACTCTGAGGGAGGTCAAAAAAATATAAAGACACTTGACACTGAATATTTGTGGGAGATGTGTCAACCTGCATACGAGATGATGATACCTATAAGAAGATGTCATAGTGGATGATCATCACAAAGGTAATTTTGATTTAAAGTGTTCACTTATTATTTTTGAACTAATATGTGGATGGGATTATGTAGGACTACTGAAGGGAAATATGTGGATGACATCCAAGCAAAGCATATAGAAGGATATATTGTCGTTCCAAAAAATATGGCATGAAAGAACAATGACATGAAGCAAAGCAAAATGGAAAATCTAATGGATCCCATTTTTATGAGTTGAGGACATCACTAATGAATAAAATTGATGGATGATATGTGCCCTATGTAGAAGTTCCCAAAATATGAATACTCCTTTATGAAGAAGAAACTCATGACATCAAAGGAAGGAGCTCTTCAAGTAGTTGATTATTCCATGATCTCTACATGAGGAACTACAATAGGTCCCTTGTTAAGAGCAAACCTGAAAATATGTTTCTTACTTGGAAGAAAGTTGGAAAATCCTAAGTAGGGAGCTTTGGTACATTCATTTGTGATAGGAATGAGTACATTCCTTTATTGTAATATTTCCTCCCGATTAGAGAGGGAGAGAGACATGTCATTCTGGTCTTCACCTCGGAAGAAAAAATGGAGGATTGTGTAATCATTTGGAATCTGATGCTTTTCGAGGCTGAGATGGGGAATCCAACAATAAGAGTAGTCATGGAGGAGTGATATTATTTGTGTGACCGGGGATTCGAGGAAAAGAATTGTTCTCATAGGATATATACTGAGTACCCAGGTAGGGTATATTCCGAGAGACACAATGACTAGTGTGTTTATAAATCATTGGTCTCGTCGGCATTGAGCTCAAATCTTGTGGAAAGATGGAGATGTTAATCAAGGCTCTCCTATACAACAATGTGGGATGATACAGTGGTATACAAATGAGTTACAAATCCAAATTCTTCTTATGATAAATTCTTCAGATTGGGAAAGTCCAAGTACCATTATGAATACCTCCCTAATTAAGAGGGAGTGTTGAAAATCGTAACTAGGTTTGGTCATCATAATGACATGTAATTATGATTTTATCAAATGATATATAAATAAGAAAAATAAAATTATTATATTGACTTGCTTCATAGGCTTCATGAGCTAGGGGTTTTGTTTTTGAGTCAATGCTCCTGTCGAGAGTCTTTAGGATTTATTTGTCATCTAGTCATAAAAGGTTAGATTCATTTTCATGTAATGAAGTCTTATTACACTTTGTAAAAGAGTAAATTCTGTCTATGTAAAGTATCCTCTAAGACCTTCTCGCTTATCCCCTTCAGGTCGGCCTACAAAGATGGAAGAAGATGCTAGAAGAAGTTGACCTAACTACAAGTAATTATGTCGGCCTAAATGACATGAGGAAAAGAGTATATAAAGCCTAACTCAACCTCACTTGAAGATAAGGAATTGGACAAGCATTCATAGAAGAAGAAGTGTGAAGAAGGGGGTATCAATTAATGTACGAAAAGGATAAGAGGAGTTTCTTCTGAATTTACTCTGATACTTTCATGTATCAATGCATCAACTAAATAGCCTAATAATATGTACATTCCTCCCTCTTAAACACCAATCACTCATGCTAAGTCTATGCTCAAGCCCATAGGCCATACAAGAACCTGACCAACTACGAATGCAACTATGTAACCTTTATTCTCCAACACTAAGATAGATATCAACTTCTTCTTCAATCCTGGTGGAAGAAAAAAATCTCTTGTTCCAATAGAATATCCAAACTCCAATTCAAATGACGTTATCCCAACTAATTTCACTGCATACTTGGTTTTATCTTGAAATTCTTGATGCAATGTTAAATCCCTCTTTATTAAATGGGTAAGGCAATCTTGAAAACTTGTCATGTGCCTAGAAGTGCTAATGCCCACCAACCATATATCACTTCTATGATCGATGCTTATCATCATCATCAACGTTGGTTATTTATGCATGTTACCTCCCCTTCCTTTTATTCTTAGCACCCTTGGAGGCATAGCATCTAAAATCATGACAATTGAAGCACTTGATCTTTGACATATCCTCCTTCTTTTGATCCTCAACTCAAGTACGTCTTCTGCTTATATTCTTCCTATCAAAATTTATAAACTATATTCTTCCTTTTCCTTTCCTTCCATCAGCTAGAAGGGCTTGAGTTTCTTGATCCTGAGGTCTCTGCAAGATTTTCTTGGACAACAATCCGACCTCCTCTTAGAAAACATCAGTCCATAGTTTATCAAACTTGAAAAACTTATATTTTCCACAAATTCCCTAAAAATGGATCCCATGAGGAAGGAAATCAATTGAGTTATTGTAAAAAGCTACGAAAAATCAATGTTGTCTCCAATGGGTCGAAGTTCATATCTCAAATAAGATACTCTCATAGGGTTAGAGAGAAGAAAATATGATCTAGTCATTATGAGACTACAAAGTTGATGCCTCAAGCTTAGTTTCTTGCTAGTGTTGTTACTCTCATACAATTCCACTAAAGCACCATACAGTTCTTTGGTAGTCTTCAACTCAACAATATGTGGAATAAAGTGGTCCTTTGTGGAATCTATCAATCTTCTCTTAGTGTTGCCTTCATTCTTCTTATACTTGTATTTCTCCTAAGCTTGCTTTGCTTTCTCCTTACCTCACTTTGTCTCTAGAATGAATTCCTTCAAATGATCCTGAAGATGATTTTCTTACATGAAAAGAAGTATCCATGCCTTCCATGATCTAAAATTGGTGGCACCGTGTAACTTGTCTTCTACTCTAAGAGTCAACATTATTTTGACAAGAAATAAAAAAGCGATCAAGTTTTTGAATATTGTTTCTTAGGCTAACTTCAATGGTTCAACTTTTAACAAAGCTCTAAAACCATGTTGAAATTCTATGACAAGCGGAGTAGAATACAATTTCCAACTAGATAATTATTTCCTAATGACTTTTACACAATATTTTATGCCTCTGTATCATTGAATAATTACATTCGGAAAATCTAAATAGTAATTTGCAATGCAAACAATAAATATCATAAAAAAAAAAGTCATGAAAAATAGATACAATAATTTTACCCTCGGAAACCAAACCTTTGGAGAAAACACAACAATTTTTCTTTAGAGAAATTATTCTTTAGCAAGGTTTATAAATCAACAGTTTGTTTACAAATCGGTGCCAATAATCAAAGTCAAATAATGATTCAATGAAACCTAGTGAAACAATAATAAATCAATGCTAGATAAACCAATCGAAATGCTCAAAAGCTAATGCTGGTCAAACATCCATCCCGCATCTAAGTAAAATAATGATTGAGTCAAACCTAGCGAAACGACAACAAGTCAATGCTAGTTAAACCGGTCAAAAAGCTCAAAATTCAATGTTGGTCAAACATCCATCGTGCAATCAAGTTTATCCTTGTGGTAAAGAACCCTCACATGTGCATCCTTTGTGTGTGGTCAACTATGAAGGCAAATAGCTTGGTAAATACAAGTCAAAGTTTGATCATACACTTGAACTTCTCACACAGAGGCAGCTTGTCTAATTGTTGATCAAACTTAGCCTATTCTTTTCACATGTGTTGTTGTACAAGAGAGGTAAAATGATGATGAAGAGAGAGAAAGACGTGCTCTTTATTGGTATTCAAATGAAGCATCACATCATCATCATCTTGACTTGACAAAGAGGTTGGGTGTGACAAGGAATGGTTTCAAGGGGGCAACCAGCGGCACTTCTCCAGCTAGGGCGAAGAGGAAGTTGTAGACTTGACATCCTCACAATTTGCTCCCATTACAATGTGTGCCCTTCCTCTAGAGGATAGTGTTAGTATCATGAGGAATATAAATATTTCCATGGACTAGCACAATCGAGCTCCTCAAGATGACCACAACAACATCATAAACTTCATGAGTCATATGGAAAGAAATAAATGGGAGATGTATGAAAAACTCATTAGTCTCTAGAGAAGGCAACAATGCATTTCGAGACCAAATTGGCACATATAGAGAAGCATGTACATTGTGAGTTCAAACCACCTTGCCTTGGTAAATTTTGTTGATTTCTAACGATAGTGAGTTGTATCTTGGTCTTACAGGTTTCACTTTTTGTCTTTGAGTCTATGTTTATCTTTCATTTTGGAAGTTTACTATATATCTGGGTATACATCTCCTAAGCAATAAATCTAGTAAGAGTGAGACTACTAATATTTTGAGAAAAGATATGGTGAAATATAATATTTCCACTTAATAAAAAACCATTGATTCACCAAAAAACTTTTAATGAAAATATTAAATGTATTACTACTATATATATATATAAATTTATGAATAAAAAAATATAAAAAAAATATTATTAAATAAAAATATTGTTTATTTCTTCATTAAATAAACCAATAATTTTATATATAAATAAATAAATATAAATTTAAACAAAACAAACAAAAATATAAGCGTTTAACGTTTACATCCAGTATCACTCAATATTGGATAACACAATAATGAATAGAGATCGTATTAAAATGTTGATATGCTATTTACACAAAGGTCTGCAGGTTTTTGTTTATGTCTCTTTCATGAAGCACGGAGGCTCCTTTAAATGGTTCAGTAGTTTGTCCACTCGAAGAAAGTCTAGTAGGGGAGTGTTCTATTCCCGTGAATAATAGCTATAATTTATAAGGGTGGGTTTATACTCAATGCTATATGCTGTAGTTTTAGTACAATTTTTTTGGTCACGTGTTATATGTTATAGATAATTTTGTGGAAGCTTTATATTAAGTTTTATATTTTTAAAATTTTCCTTGTATAAAATATTTTAAGACATATTGTTGTTACCTGATTATATTAATTTTTTAATGGGTTAAATTAGTTGGCTCATTAATGAGTTAAATTGGTTGGTCCATAAAAACTCGGAACCACTTTATTTAGATAAACACTTCACTAGTATTTTCACACTTTCATTTACCAAGATAGAACATGATCTTAATGGAACCAAAAGTAATCAAACCCACACTTCATGAAAGAACACCAACAATTTAACAAAAAATTCAATCACTTGAACTACCGACACACACCTTATAAGAGAACACCAAAATTCCATTAATGTAAACTATCCATGAGAACTGAGAACTTCCCATATATGCAAATACATTCCATTAAAGCTAGAAACTTCCCTTATATATGCAAAGGCATTCAATCTTTTGAGTGGGCAAGGATGGCATGATTGCACGCATTGGGAGTTACTTTTGTCGGTAGAGCAAGGACATAATATTCACAAGTTTCTCATGTCAAAGAGTTAGGAAATAGATGAATAAAGTGACCTTGAATATAAAATGTTTTGCAATGTGGTACACCATTATGGTGGTGGCCATTAAAGATGTTATTAGAAATTTAATATTGTAATTTAAATACTATTAATAATATTAATATTGTTAGGTTAACAATTTCAAAAATTTATCATGATTAATAATATTAGAAATATTGTCCACATGGGGTAGCTCAAGCGGCAAGGGCTGTGGAAATGAAGTCTCACCGAACCGGAAGTCTTGGGTTCAAATCTTGGGCTACCCTTCCCCGGTAGAGGGGTACATAATGGACATGTAAATCGGAGAGTCCCACCCAAGCTTACAAAAAAAAAAAATATTAGAAATATTATTTTTCTAAATATAGTTTATATTGTATGAATGATGTTATTAATATGTTTATTTTCAAATTAATTTGAATGTTATCGTTAATATTATTATTAATAAATTAAAATTTATTAATATTATTGTTAATATTATTATTTATCCATATTAATGTTAATATGATTTATTATAATATGATGATGATGACGACGGTTAACGTCAGCTGAGACCAAATAATGGTCTATCGAACCTAAAGAAACAAATTATCTATTTTGATTTAAGATTTTATTCCTATGCTCAAAAAGCTTGGAGAGAAGCCTCCCGAGCTCACTATAATTTTGACATTGTAAAAGACTAGGAATGTCAATATTATAACAAAGATTGTGAAACTCAGATCTAATGTGGTTATACGCGGGGCACTCTAAGAGGAAGTGGTTTTCATCATCGATGTTCCTATTCTCACATATATGGCAGATCCTTTCCATCCATGGCATTTTAGGAACTGCCCAACTTCACTATGGAGCTCATGAGAATTCGTTCTAATCTTTGCTATATTAATTTTCTTCTTTGAGCTAGTTAAAATAGAGAGATACTTTTGATCTTCTAGGGTGGGGTTGATGACATTCTTATAATAACTTAATTTTCTTTTAGCCACTAAATCTTTCTCACACCACATTTTTTCTTTGAACTTAGAAGTAACAATATCTTTAATGTTATTTATGTTTTGCAATGCACCATTTTCGGCATTAATAATATTAATTTTATTAGCTAAATGTTGTTAAAGTTAATATTGTAATTTAAATGTTATTAATATTTTTAATAATTGAATAGTTAATATTTTATTAACACCAAAATGTTGTGATGGAATTAGTTCAAAAAGATTTGAGGACATTTTTAATGTATATATAAGAAAATAATTCAAAGAAATGGCCCATAATTCAAGTTTATAAGAGGCAATCTTAGCAAACTTATAAACTTTAATATGGAAAATGCTAAGTGGGTTTCTAAAAAATAGTGACCCACTAAGGAGCTTCCAAGGAAAAAATCACTATAATCGGTGTCATAAGCATCCTCGTTGTATCAATAATTTCATCTTATTTTCCCGTTTCCTCATTATCCTAAAAAGTGGGAGTTAGATGTTTGGTTGTAAATGGCCTCCTTTTAAATCTTAATAGTAAGTGTTTTTCCACTCCATGTAAGGTTTGATAGCTGGCGGGTAGGGCTTATCTCATTATTTATTTCTCTTTATTATTTTGGATAACTGTGAAGACCCATTGTTTTTTTTTTAGATTTTATTTCATTATTTATTTCTCTTTATTATTTTGGATAACTGTGAAGACCCGTTGTTTTTTTTTAGATTTTATTTCATTATAAGCTAGATACCTTTCCTATATTTAATTAAATTCAATAATAAAAGTAAGAATTATTCTAGTTATATATATTATATAGTTATAAGAAGATCATTTTGGGTAACTATGGGTAGATAGGCTTCGTAGACTAAGGAACAAATTATAAGTACGCTTAATCAAATAAGTAATTTTTCGCCACTACGGCATTTCCTTGACTTTGGTTCCCAGCTGCCCGGATGCTTCCGGGATCTTGACCTTCGGATTGGCGGGGAAATGCTTGTGACTGTTGCTGTTGCTGGCCAAGAAACACTTGATTTGGAAATTGAGATGAGGGAAATGCTGATCTAAATCCTGAAGGCATTGCTGGTGGCTGTTGTTGTTGCTGGTCAAGTGATATAGGTGTTATGGTTTGATTTGAAAAATGGGAAGGTAGAAATGGTTGTCCAGTTGGTAAGGGCAGTCTTTGTGGCTGTGGATTTTGCTGTTGAAGGGAGGAAATTTTGTCCAGACGCTAAAGGCATTCCTTTTGGTTGCGGCCTTCGCATCTGGTAATCTCCCTCATTTGAAAATTGAGAAGAGGGAAAAGCTTGTCCAGTTGCTAGAGGAATAACTCGTGACTGTAAGTTTTACTGCTGGTGTTGTAGGTGAGTTGAAAATTGAGGAGGGAATGCTTGCCCAGGTGCTAAAGGCATTTCTTGTGGCTGCTTGCGTTGTAACTGTTGGTGGCCACTTGCCATAAGCCGTGGTCTGCTCTGAGATCGTAATTGAGATTGAGCAGGTGCTTGTCCAACAACTGAAAGAAGTCTTTGTGTCTTTTGATCTTGTTGTGCTCTGGATTGACTTGCGAATTGACATTGGACAAATTCTACTTCAACTGCTGGAGCCACGCCTTTTGACTGTCTATCTTGCAGCTGTCGTTGTGAATGTTTTTCTGTTTTTGCGGGCCTGGTTTGGTCAGAAAGTTGAACATGGACAGAAAGGAGTTCTTGTGGCGGATGCTTCTGCTTTTGTTGTCTCTGCTGCCAAGGCTGTTGTTGCTGCTGCCACTGCTGCTGTTGTTGATAAGGCTGAGTTGGTTGCTGCTGTTGTTGAGGTTGTGTCTGGCTTTGTTGCCACTGCAGTCGATGCAGCTGTTGTTTTTGCTGGAGGGTCAGGTTGCTGCCACTGCTGTTGCAGCTGAATTGTTTCCTGCTGTTGTATGGATCTGCCTTTGTTGTTGTTGCTGTTTGATTGTTGCTGTTGTTGCAGCAGCTGCGGTTGCATATGCGTCTGGCTTGGTTGCTGCTGCTGTTGAATATGCATCTGGCTTGGTTGCTGCAGATGCATCTGGCATTGTTGCTGCTGCAGCTGTTGCAAATGCATCTGATTTGGTTGTTGCTGCTGCAACTGTTGCAGATGCAACTGGCTTTGTTGCTGTTGCAGATGCTAGAAATTCCTGGCTGGATCAAACCATGTAGCAAACAAAACGCAGCCCATTGAAAAGAACGAAGCACAGATAGAAAAATAAAAAATCAATGAACTACAAAGTACTATAATGAAACAAACTATAAAACAGAAGAAAATACAGAAAATCTAGGGTTTGATCATCATTGACAATGGGGTCTGCAAGGTTCCGTCTTCAAATTTCCCATAATTTTTCATTGGTTTACTCCTAATGTTTTTAAGGGGATTTCCACTGATTAATTGTCCCTTAGCCCTTGAAGACTTACTATACGAACAACATTCCCACACACAGTGCCGTCAAATTCACTCGTACTAAAGGCAGGATGATTATATTTTATGCTTTTTGGCTTTGAGAAATCAATGCCTGACGACGTCCGAGGTCAATTTCTTGCAAGTTGATCATTAAGACGTCCGAGGAGGTGAATACAACGAGCGTAGTGAAAGTGATATAAGTTTTGGTTGTTTTAGGGATTTGTTTAGTTTGATTTTAACTTAAAATTTGTTTAAAAAAAATTAAAATCTTAATTCTGAATGGTGTAATTTGTAGAAGTTTATATTTTTTAAACATGAAGACATGAAAAAAACATGTATAAATTTCGAGACAATATAATCTAACTAACCAACATTTTAAGTTGTTACTTTTAATTGTAAGTTGTTGTTTTTAATTGTAAGAATTCATTTTTAGTTACCACTTTCATAATCTCCTTAATATCTTCCTTTCTATGCAGCTATGCATCTTGGAGCTGAGGTAGAGGCAAGAATCACTAAAATGCGAAGATACATGTTTGAGGAGCTAAGAAACTTGGGCAAATTAGTGAATTGTTTTGGAGGATCACAGTGGTTTATTGATAAAAAACATAGGGAAACAATGATATGGACGCTCATTCAACCTAATTAGATGCCAAAGTTATTTGAGGAAAGGTATTAATTACAAGTGAAAAAAATACTACTCTGAATAAGACTATTCAAGGTCCCTAATTGGCAATAACTAAATAATCACTTTGATGCTGGAATAATTTCTCTCTTATGAGGCTAACATGGTAGACCCCCTTAGTGTATGTGAGTCTTGCGAGTCACTAGTGATCAAATGTGATCTTTCAACTAAGTCCTCAAATAAAAATTTGGTCACTTGTTGGTGTTGGTCTAGGTCATCACTACTACCTTGGTTTGCAAAGTGACCACCCTAAGCATGGTCATGCCATTATTTATTATTATAAGTCTAAATGTTGGTCTAGGTCATCATTCTGGTCTTGAAATCATGTATAGTTGGAAAGTCCAAGGTTTCATAAAGTAGTTAACGGTACACCTAGTCTGATCATTTGCTTGTGTCATCCATGTCCAGTGAGAGACACGTCATCATTCTTACTTTCCACATTGACATCTTACTTTCCACTTGAAGTAAGATTGTTGCACAAGTAGGCTTGATGTCACCTATAAAATCAAGCCTCAAAGTCTCCAAATCCACACTTATAACTGTTTAAAATTCCCTAGGATAAATCCTACACTCATTTCATCTCTTTCCACTTCCCAAAGTTCCCTAACACCCTTATCTATTTCCCTAAATGTTCCTACCCTCATTTCCCTTCCCTATACCCTCACTCACTTCACCTGTTTTCCCCGCTACGGTTTTCCCTTGCGAACTATCAACATGGAGGAAGAAAAGAAATCTTATAACAAGGGAGGTAAAGTATCAAGGTATGATCCACTCAACACCCATGAGCTTATGTCCTCCTCACTATCTAAGAAATGTTTTCAGAATGTAGAGTGTTTAGGGTTTTGTGAGCAATTTCAACAAGTCAATTATCATGCGAGGTTGACGAGCTTATTTTCTACCACCTTAGGCGAGATAAGGTCATTGTTGCAAGGGTAAGCTTCACAATTTCAACAGAAGCCATAGCAGCACCCACAAGGATACCAAAAAATGGGGAAAAGTAGTGTAAGGGCCTAGACTTGGATGTGCAAAACTACAAACCCTTCATCAATGGTCACTACAAAGACACCATTAAGAATGTTTTTCCTTTTGGACAACTCTTTGAGAATGTTTTTCCTTTTGGACAACTCTTTGAGAAGTATTTTACATGTGAGAGCGGATTTTCCAGATTGTACAAGTATCATGTTAGATTGCTCATGCATTTCACAAGGGTAAAACCACTTAACCTATCCTACTACCTCTAGAAGAGCTTGGCTAAAATGGCACAGAAGGTGCAACATAGACAAAGTGATCATCAAAACAACCTTTTTCATCATGCCCTCATCAAAATCATTGTATTGCACCAACTTGCACAAATCAAGATCACTTGAGAGACATTCATTCACTCAAATATCCTTTTGACTCCTACTAATGACTCTACTAGCTAGCCAAACTACACCATGAGCATTATCCAAGCATATGGAGATTGACTCATCTAGGAGAATTATAGTCAAGAGGACACCTAGGGCTGAGGTGACTCAAACATATCAGAGAGGAAGGAGGCTCGCGTTTCCACCAAACATTGTGGAAGTGGTCAAGCCTACATCAGCGAAACATCGATCACCATCACACATGAGACACCTTTGCAAGGTATGGAGCCATTCAATCTTGACACTGATATAGTAGCTTAGAGGTTAATGAAGAGCATAGAAAAATAGAGCAAGTCTTCATGGAGAAAGATGATGAGATCAAATATCTTAAGGACAACTTATCTAAGGCAAATTTCATGATTTCATTTCTAGAGGAGGAGAATAAGCAATTGAACATAAATCAACTACTCTAAAATAAGCATAAGGTTGATGTTAGCAAAGGAGATGTAAAGGGAAAAGCAATAGTTGACATAGATGATTCATATGAGCATCAAGAGCACGTGAGAAGGAAGAGGCTAAAGACTAGAGGCCTCTAAAGGGCACTTGAGCAACAAGAAGAACAATCTCCACCAAAAGAGCAAATGTCTTTAGATGACCTAATTGTAGCTCAAATCAATCAAAATAGGAATTTTTGGCTTGAAAAAGATAATTTCCATTTGGAAAATATCCTTAAGGGGGCCAAGAGAGACAAAAAATTACAAAGACATGTGGTTGCTCATTAATATACAAGAAATCACATCTTGAAAGTCAAGATCAAACAGTTGGAGGAAAAACTGAAGGAAAGCTTTATCAAGCAAAAAAAGAAGGTTAAGTTGGATTTTCTTGCTAATTCTTCCCTCATTACATATCATACCATCTCAGGTGTTCATGGATCTACTCTCGACCAATTAGGGAGAAAACTTTTCAGCAAGTTCTAGTAGGTGGAAAAAGCCAAAAACAACTCCAAAATCAATTCTCTGCCTTCTTTTTTAAGAGCTCGTTGTGTTTTTGGAGTACCAATGGGAGAATGAAGTTTGGGAGGGATAGGAGAAGAATTTATTAGTGCCTAAGGATTCTATCATAGAGCAGACATTCATAGATTTCTCCAACATTTTTCAGACTAGGATTTGGACCTCGGGAAGGCCTCCAAAAGTCACTTCTACCAATTTTGCTATATTTTCTCCTCACGCGCTACTCTTTTCCCTAATTCATTGTGTTTTCACCTCAAAGCTACTTTCCTCAGTTGAATTAGTCCACATTCAATGTCCATTGATGTAATTTGTGATTTTCTATGTTGTGATGATGTAAAGAGGTGTAAACAGGTTGGTTAATCTATCATTTTTGATATTAAGAGGAGAGTTTGATAACGTGCCTAGTCATTAGGTTATGGTTAGAGATATTTTGGGAACAACTCCACCAATCTTGGATTCAACCCCTGAGAGAAGGGATATGTTGTTTTGGTCTATATGTATCATTTTCTTAATCATTTGGAGGGTTGAACATCAGAGGTTGGAAAACTTGGATCTTTTACTTCAACTCTTTATTGAGGAAATCAAAGGAGTAGTTGCTGCTATTATCTAGGAACTGATGTGCAGTGAGTTTGTGATGATGTATTTTCTCTCTTATAGTTTTATAGGAGTGATATACATCTCTCCTTTCCATAAATTATTTCTCCAGTGATTTTCCCTAAAGGTTATAAGCAAAATTCATTTCATGTAAGCTTTGTTTTTATGGGAAAGTCATTTTGTGTAATTTTTCTTCTTAACTAATGAATTCATAGTGCACATTCTCATCAAGACCTTCCTACTCATTCAAACCCCACACTACAACGACAAAATGCTAAATCCATCACCAAAGTATTGATACCTTGCTCCTCCATATATTTGTTGTTGTAACCCTTTAATACTTTGACCTAGCTACCTAGTTTTCATCCCTAATCCAACATCAAAACCAAAAAAACTCAAAACCTACCTAAGCCTAGCACACCTAGCCTAACATTATTTTACATTCGAGTCAACCTTTGGTTGTGATTTCATAAAGAAATCCCTCTCTCATTTGGAAGGGCTACCTACCAAAATGAAATCTTAGTTTGAGGTTATCTCCATCGATCTCCTCCTCAACTCTCAACCAATTTTAAAGAAATTTTGGGAAATTGTAAATTTTTGGCAATTTTTGAAACAGTCACTAGGTCAAAAACGCAACATGCCCCACATTTTTCTTTTGATGGGGAGATCCAAATGACAATTTTCATGCATATTTGGATATTTTATCACTTTTACATCACTTTTAGGCCCTCGAAGCATACTTTTCAACAAGTTCTCATAGGTGGAAAAAGCCAAAAGCCATTCAAAAATCACCTCTCTTCCCTATTTTTGAAGAGTTCGTTGTGTTTTTTTAGTATCTTTGGGAGAATGAAGTTTTAGAGGGCTAGGAGCAGGCTTTCTCAGTGCCTAAGGATTCTCTCATGTAGCAGACATCGATAGTTTTCTCCAACATTTTTCAAATCAAGATTTGGACCTCGGGAAGGCCTCCAAAAGTCACTTCTACCAATTTCAGTGTGTTTTATGCTCACACGTTGTGCTTTTGCCTAAATTTGTTGTGTTTTCACCTCAAGCTACTTTCCTTAGTTGACCTAGACTGCACTTAAACTCCACTAATATAATTTGTCATTTTTTATGTTGAGATGATTTAAAGAGGTGTAAAAAGGTTGTTTAATCTATCATTCTTGCTATTAAGAGTAGAGTTTGCTAACCTCCCTGCCATTAGGTTATGGCTAGAGATATTTTGGCAACTGGTCCACCATTGATGGATTCGACCCCTAAGAGAAGCGAGATGTTTTTTTGGTCTATATGTATCATTTTCTTAGTCATTTGGAGGGTTGGACATCAGAGGTTGGAACACTTGGAGCTTTTACTTCAAATCTTTATGAGGAAATGAAAGGAGTATTTGTTGCTATTATCTAGGAACTCATGTGCAGTGAGTTTGTGAGGATGTATTTTCTTTCTTATAGTTTTACATGGCTTTTACCTCAAATATTTATGAGGAAATGAAAGGAGTAGTTGTTGGTATTATCTAGGAACTCATGCGCAGTGAGTTTGTGATGATGTATTTTCTTTGTTATAGTTTTACATGAATGATATACATCTCTCCTTTCCATAACTTATTTCTTCAGTGATTTTCCTTAAAGGTTATAAGAATAATTCTTTTCATGTAAGCTTTGTTTTGATGGGAAATTAATTTTGTGTAATTTTTCTTCTTAACTAATGAATTCATGGTGCACATGCACATTAAGACCTTCTTAATCTTTCAAACCCCACACTACAATGACAAAACCCTAAATCCATCACAAAAGTATTGCTAACTTGCTCCTCCATATATTTATTGTTGTAACCCTTTGATACTTTGACCTACTTACCTAGTTTTCATTGCTAATTCAACAGCAAAACCCTAAGAACTCAAAAGCTACTTGAGCCTAGCATACCTAGACTAATATTATTTTACATTTGAGTCAACCTTTTGTTGCGATTTCACATAGAAATCCCTCTTTAGTATGGTAGGGCTAGCTACCAAAATGAAAGCTTAGATTGAGGTTACCTCCGTCAATTTCCTCCTCAACTCTTGACCAATTTTGAAGAAATTTTGGGAAATTGTGAATTTTTGCCAATTTTTGAAAGAGTCACTAGGTCAAAAATGCAACATGCCCCACGTTTTGGTTTTTATGGGGAGATCCAAATGACAATTTTCAGGCATATTTGGATTTTTTATCACTTGTACGTCACTTCTAGGCCCTCAGAGCAAACTTTTCAGAAAGTTCTCATAGGTGGAAAAAGCCAAAAACTACTCAAAAATCACCTCTCTGCCCTCTTTTTGAAGAGTTCATTGCGTTTTTTGAATACCTATGGGAGAATGATGTTTTGGAGGGCTAGGAGCAACCTTTTTCACTACTTGAGGATTCTATCATGTAGCAAACAACCATAGATTTCTCCAACACTTTTGATATGAAGATTTGGACCTTGGGAAGGCCTCTAATAGTTGCTTCTACCAATTTCTCTATGTTTTCTCCTTGCATGCTATGCTTTTGCGTGAATTCACTACATTTTCACTTCAAAGCTACTTTTCTTAGTTAACTTAGTCCACATTTGACCTCCACTGATGTAATTTGTCATTTTTTATGTTAATAAGATGTTAAGAGGTGTAAATAGGTTGGTTAGAGTGAATGTGAAGTAGATACATGCTTTTAAACGTTTTTTTATGGTAATTTTATCATTTTTGCTATTAAGAGGAGAGTTTGTTAACCTCCCTAGTCATTAGGTTATGGTTAGAGATATTTTGGGAACTGCACCACCACTCATGGATTTGAACCCTGAGAGAAGGGAGATGTTGTTTTGGTATATATGTATCCTTTTCTTAGTCATTTGGAGGGTTGGACATAAGAGATTGGAACACTTGTAGCTTGTACTTCACATCTTTATTCAGGAAATCAAAGGAGTAGTTGCAGCTATAATATAAGAATTCATGTGCACTGAGTTTGTGATAATGTATTTTCTCCGTTATAGTTTTATATGAATGATATACATCTCTCCTTTCCATAGCTTATTTCTTCAGTGATTTTCCGTAAAGGTAATAAGCATAATTCTTTTCATGTAAGCTCTGTTTTGATGGGAAGGTCATTTTGTGTAATTTTTCTTCTTAATTAATGAATTCATGGTGCACATGATCATTAAGGCCTTCTTACTCTTTCAAACCCTACGCTACACTGAAAAAATGCTAAAGCCATCGCAAAAGTATTACTACTTTGCTCCTCCATATATTTGTTGTTGTAACTCTTTGATACTTTGACCTAGCTACCTCATTTTCATCCCTAATCCAACATAAAAACCCTAAAAACTCAAATCCTATCTAAGCCTAGCATACCTAGCCTAATATTATTTTACATTCTAATCAACCTTTGGTTGTGATTTCATAAATAAATCCCTCTTTTGTTTGGTAGGGATAGCTACCAAATTGAAGGCTTGGTTTGAGGTTACCTCCGTCGATCCTCCCCTCAACCTAGGACATTATGGAGGATAACAGACCCCATTGAAGGTCAAGGTTGGGTTCCAGCTTAAGGTTATAGTTTAGGCCATGGACATGGTCGAGGGTCAACTACTATTCTAATAACCACTTCTCCCTGCATTAAATTCATGTGGGTCCTCCATTGCATTAAGGTCGGGGACATTGGCTTGTTCCTCCGAAATAGTTCTCACCCTGAATTTTTTCTACCTCTGCCCAACGCTGACAAATCATACAACCTCCAATTTTTTCATTTTGACCTCTCTCAAGTTCCATATTAGGCCCCTCCCCATGGCCCAAAGACATAGACCTCTATCAATCCAAATTGAGCAAAGTTGATCTCTTAGCTATCTCTCCCAACATGTTTCGACAATAACTTGGCTCTGCCTTCAACACGTCTAAGGAAACATGGTGAAAAATATAATAAACGATGTTAATACTAAGAACAGGGGATGAATCGATATTAAGGATAAAATTACTTTTTCTATCAATTTATATTTAACATTCAAACTTGACAATCGTTCATGTGAGCAATCAACAACATATTATTTGGAACAACATAGTTAACACATGAACATACACACCATGAGAAGCATATACATTGGACACATTTTTAACATGGAAACCCATCTAGAAAAAAAAAAAAAACATAGCTTGTTTTTTATTTGAGGTAAAAATAAACACCTATTTTATTACATGATTTTTTTTTGAGCCACCACACACAAGAAGCTCCAACTCCCTTTGATTGTTTCCTAGCACCCACTAGTAGGAAGCACCAACTCCCTTCTTTTGAGGACACATGATCAACTTACCAAAATCATGAAATGGAGTGCCAACTTCATGCATTCGCTGCAAGCATGAACTTGTAACTCCTTGGATTTATGCAAACACCAACATGCAGATACCTACTTGTTAAGTTTAGGATAATAATAGTATGTTCTATGCTTAGGGAAATTTTACTTCAAATTTTTTACTAGCCGAATTTCAATATCCAAAATCACAATCACATGATCAATATATTAAAATGTAGATAGAACATAAAAAATAACAGTAGAAGACAAGCCAACACAAGAGGACACAAGATATGGCACCAACCATGGACAAACCCCAATGTGGGGAAACCTTTGATCAATTCTTCTTATAATTCTTCAAAAGTTTAGTAGGGGGAGAGAGTACAATTTACAATATTCACTTGCCCAATTTCATTAGTCAAAACAACAAAAACTGAAATCCCTAACCAAAAAGTCAACATTGGTCAACAAGGTCGAAATAGACCTCCAAAATAGCTCGGTCAACTTTCAGCAACTCATCCTCAAACAACTAGAAAATGCAGCCCAAAATAATCCGATAATAACTAGTCAAACATTGTCAATAATGTCAACGCAACAACTAGAACTCGAGTTGTCAACAGTGGGATAAAAAAACCTTGGTTCTCATGCCCAAAATTGTGGTCTCCCAAACAAAAGTGTCCCTCACAAAATTGAAGTCAAATAGGGTCAACGTTGGTAAAGGTCAACCTCTAGAAATTTTGGTCTCCTGAAATTTCGGCCTCCCGAAATTTTAGGCGAATCTAGTCAACACAACAGCTAGAAAAGGCAGTCTTACTTTTGCACATGTGGAGAGAGAGGCTGAGAAATTTTTAATTAATTAGAATGAGAGAGAGAAAGATGAATGAGATGAGCTGCCAAAATGAGGAGGAGGAACCTTGGATTTATATCCAACATTGAAGGCTTGAGGAGGCTAATTTGATGGTTCGCCAACCTTCATAATTTGTCCATAATCAAAATAAATTCATAACTTTATTTGTAGATGCAAGAATGGGATGATATTTAGATCAATGCTACACCTCTCGGAAAGAGGAATCCAAGAAATATATCAGCTGCCTCATAAGAGTTTTCCAAAGTGATGTTTAGCTCTAGCTATCAAATTTAACACTCCCTTTCAACTAGGGATAACATCACTTGCCAATTTGTTTGAAAATTTGTACCATCCCTAACACTGCTCTACTCTGCTGATACATGAAGAAAGGAGAAATGATAAAGAATGTATCATACCATTCTCCACTAACCCGAAGTCACTCTCCAATAATAGATAGTGTGCCATAGCACTCTTAACTGACCCGAAGTCAGTTTCCAATGATCCTAGATCATTATTAAGATCCTAGCATAGGGAATGTGGTAGTAAATGATGCCTCCATTGGCAGTATTATGGTCCCTATACTCATTTACCCTCATTAGCCAAATGAGAGGTACTTCCCATGAGTCCTAGAATGCATGGGTAGAATGTGTCGACCGGAGAAGGTGAACCACTCACCTTGCTCATATGCCATAGGAGAAGATGAACCACTCATCCTATTTATATGCCACCATGGGGTATCACAGGGGAAGGTGAACCACTCACCCTGTACATCGCACACCAATAGGGGATGGTGAAGCACTCACCCTATAGTCGCTCATCGCTCCAAGAAGTACCCCAAGCACCCCAGAGCTCCCAGAGCTCAACATCCATCTCATACGAGACCCTCATAAGTGGTCTCTCCACGACTTCAAGTCATTCATGGAAGGTTAAGAATTTTGCCTTCCCTAGGGGCTTCGTAAGAATATTGGTGACATGATCATCAGTCCTAATGTGTTGGAGCCTTATTACTCCCCGTTGTACCATATCCCAAATAAAGTGGTACCTCATATCAATATTCTTAGGGTGTCTATGAAACACGAGATTCTCGAAAAGATGAATCCCAATCTGATTGTCGCGGGAGATCATGGTGGTATCTAGAACATTTCCAAACAACTCACTAAAGAGATTCCTCAACCAAACAGCTTTATAGGAGGCCAAACTAGGAGCAATATATTCATCCTCAGTGGTGCTCAAGGAAATAGACTTTTGCTTCCTACTCATCCATGATATCGAAGCAGAACCTAGAGAGAAGAAACATCCATATGTGATTTTAAGATCCACCACACTGCTAGCCTAGTCTACATCAGAGTAGCCATGGAGCCTCACATTCCCGAAAGTGTATCTGAGTCCATAAGTGATTGTGCCCTGAATATATCTCAAGAGATTCATGGTAGAAATCCAATGTATGTGATGAGGCTCAACCATAAACTGGCTCAATTTATTCACTACAAAACATATGTCTGGATAAGTGTCCACCAAGAACATCAAGGCCCCCATGAGTTAACAATACTCGGAAGGATTTCCCAAATCGGGCACAGCAACACTTCCACATAACTTCTTGATGTTAAGTTCCATGAGAGTAGTCATGGACTTTTAGTCTACCAACCCTAATCTTTTAAGAATCTTCATAATATATTTTCATTGAGAAAGGAAAATCTCACCTGGATTTTATGAGACATCCAACCCAAGGATGTAATGCATCATACCAAGGATAATTCCTAAATTTGTATCCATTTCAATCAGATTTGAAAGATATTCCTTATATCCGATGAACTGCCTTGAGGCACCACTATTAATCAACCAATTTCCCAAAGTGTTTGAAGGAGAGACCGTGTTAATTTTAGGATACCAATGGTATGTTCTATGCTTAGAGAAATTTTAATTCAAATTCTTTATTAGCCCAATATCAACATCCAATTCAACAATGAGATCATCAAGATAGTAAAATGAAGATAGAACATAAACAATAACAATATAAGACAATCCAAAAAAAGAGGACATAATATATGGCACCAGCAAGGGACAAACCCCAATGTGGGGAAACCCTTAACAAACTCTTCTTATTATTCTTCAAAAATTCACGAGAGAGAGAGAGAGAGTACAAATTACAATATTCACTTGCCTAATCTGATTAGTCAAAATAACAGAAACATAAAGCCCTAATAAGAAAGTCAACATTGGTGGATAGGGATAAAATAGACCTCCAAAATATCTTGATGAACATTGGTCAACTCAATCTCCAACAACAAGATAGAGCAGCCCAAAACAGTTCGAGACTAACTAGTCAAACTTGGTCAACATAAGTCAACGCAACAACCAGAACGAAGGCAGTCAATTCTCGGGTCAAATAGCCTCAATTTTGATGCACACAATTGCATCCTACCCAAACAAAAGTCTCCCTCCAAAAACAAAAGTCAAACAGGGTTAGCATTGGTCAAAGTCAGCCTCCTGAAATTTTGGCCAAATCTGGTCAACACGACAACTAGAAAAGGGAGTCTTCCTTTTACACATGTGGAGAGAGAGAGGCCAAGAAATCCATACCCAATTAAGATGACAAAGAAAAATATGAATGAGATGACATGAAAAAATGAGGAGGCACCTTGTATTTATATGCAATGTTGAGGCTAGACGAGGCTAATTTGATGGCTGACCGACCTTAACAATTTGTCCATAATCAAAATAAATTCATAACTTCATTTGTACATGTCAGAATGTGATGATATTTAAATAAACCCTACACCTCTCAGAAAGAGAAATCCAAGAAAAATATTAGTTTCCTCATAAGAGATGTTCAAAGTGATTTTTTTCCCTAGTTTCCAAGTTTAACTACTAGACGGAAGCACTAATTCCCTAGTTTGTAGGTTCCAATCCACACTTACTAAGGAACTAATGTTCACTATCCTTGGAACTCATTCTTCCATGTTTGGGATATCTATTCTTATCTATAGCTTTCTCTATCCTTTTCTCACTCTACAACAACACAATAAATTTAGCCCTTCATTCTCCTCAACATCCTTTTCTCATACTTAGCCCATGCACCACTTTGTACAATCTACATTAGTATACACTCACACAAAAATCCTTGCTCTCGACCCTATTGTTCTATACAAGCACTCTCGACCTCTTCTCAATAGCCCATGCACACTTAACCTTCTTCTTAGTAGTCTTCACTCACAAAGCTCTTCACGTAGCTCACACAACTATGTTGCTTCCCCAAATTAGAAAACAACAATCTTAGGTTTTGTTTCACTATAATACAGTGAACAGTGTTGTCTCTTTAGTAAGTCACACTACTCGAGAGAGTACTCTAATCATGGATGTACATATTTCTTTTTCATCTAATTTCATGGCCACTACAACACCATTAAGAACTGGGAAAGGGATTTCTCACCGTTTCTCCATATTGAGAATTAATTCTTAGTCAAAATGCAGGCTACAATAAGGCTTCCCATGCTAATTAATTTCCCATAGAATACATAATCTACCTCATGCATGGATACATTATTTCATGATAAGATCTTCTGCAGTCAAGAATATTATCCATTTAATCCTATAATTCATGCAAGGTAGACCATGGGTGGCTTGCTTATGTTCGAGACATACTTCATTAGTTCATTTTGCGCAATCATGCTCCTCTCTGTCTCAATCCATAGCTTTCGACATTCACTATTGGCTCAAATAAAAATTTTAGCTATTGACCCATGCAAGCCTTCCAACGTGTGCCAAAAATCCTTCAAGAATAATTTTTGACTCATCTGCAAGTGTGGTGCAAAGCTACATATGGAAGAGCTGCTAAATATCGAGGATTCCTCCCAAAGTAGCTTACGATCCATTCAACCAAACCACAAAGGATTTCTATAAATAGTATTTCCAAATATAACTTTCTGGAACTTTTTTATTATAGCCCTGAGAGATTAACTACCACTCATTGAAATGTTTGCGCCCTTAGTCTTATTACTACATAGAACCAAGTCTTGAACTTAAACTTAGCCTTGTAGAATGATGTGTCCTGTGAAGTCTTCCCACTCTTCTCTCATCAGATGTCACTTGTGCGTTGTCATGTTCACTTGTCTCGGTGTAATCCTCTTAGTGGTTCTATTTTTCTCCTTTTAAATTCTTTTAAGATGATACTTGTTGGCTTACCTGTCCCATGGGGTCTACTGAAACATTTCAATTGGCGCGTGATGTGAGACAGCTAGGTCTTCGTGATGCCTAATCAACTCACTCATTCCTCTATGCACACCTCTCAAACTTTCTAGGCCCAAAATTGCATGATGACATGATGCTGATGTCACCTGTACCATATTTCGTGTGGATATTACTTCACAATACACTCAAAATGTACCCAAAAACACAAAATATGCTTGTTGTGTGTCACACTCCCATTGGGTTGTGCTGACACCATCATTCTTCATCACCTGGGTCAATCAAATGTTGCCATGTGTGCCACTATGAGAGAAGAGAGAAAAAATACTTACGGCCTTGTTTCTCATGTTTTTCCTTTATAAAATTTCCAAAGGGTTCCAACCATTTCTTTTATTCTTCTCTAATAATCCTATGAGATGACTGTCATTATTTGATGCACATTTCACGGTACCTCCTATGTGACAAAACTAAGAACTTACAGGCTTATACCGTGAGGCTTCTTTTGCTAGGCCATTTTGTAGGTGGGCTTCGTCTATGGCTGATGAGAAGCATCCCCGCTATGTAGTTGCTCCACATCTTCCCATTACATTCCATTATGCACCTTAAGGTTTATCTAGGGTGTTACCTTTGGGATACCTCCATTGTAATGTGCTGGAATAGGCGCTCCACCTTATGGCCAATAATTGTGCTCCCCACTCCCTCTTTGTCCAAGCCACGAGCACCCAACTCTCCTTTAGTTGATTCGCTAAAAGGCTCTCCCAACTCTGTCTAGTTTCCAAAATTTGTCACCACTTTGACCTGAGGCCACATTTAGCATTGTCATTTAACTTTTTGGCACCTAAAAATTTGACTAGAAATAAGTTGTGATCTAAGAGGCCATTTGCAAACTTCCACATACCCTTGCAAATCTCTTTCTGATAACCAACCAACTATGACACTTCCATGAGCCTTTAAGTTTATCTCCTGAGTTAGAGGCTACCCCAAATACTAGGAATCCCAACCATCATAGCTATAAGACTATAAATTCTTTTCATATCCTGCTATTATGATGGTTCTCTACCTAAGACTACAACGCCCATGGGATTCCCCCCGATCTTGAGATGCAATGCACATTAATACTAGCACAATTGTCATCAATAACCATGCTAGTTTGGTTGACATCAATTCCAACACACTTCCCAACTGTCAGGCAATGCCAACTGTCAAACACATCTCCCCCAAGGATATTGACATCAATGCGAACACACTTGATACCACTAACTATCAAAGAAATTCTAGTTGTCCAATATGTGAATCATTTCTCTTGTTACACTTGATCCAAAATATCATCTATCGTGGGAATGGGTTACCCATTCTTGAGCTAATTCAGTTTGGTGTCTTATAATCAATACAAATATATCAAGTCTCATAATTCTTCAACGCAATGATTATGGGCACCCAAATGGTGATGTAGTTTGTCAAACAACTCCATCTTCCAATAGTTCTTTCAACTACTTCTTCGCCTCATTTTCTTCTATAATGGATTACTTGTACAACACAATGTTTGGTGACAAGGAGTCCATAAATGACTAGATCTTCTGCTTCACTTACCTCTTATGTGGTATCCATTTAGAATCCTTAAACACACCCTTATATGCCTATAAAAACTCCTTTAATTGTTGTTCCAATTTCTTAGTACACTCCTCTAAGGATGTTTTTCTCAAATGAACTCTTCAACAAATTTATCCGTGTGTTAAAACTCGTAAAACATATTTTCTTCCTTGAATTAATCAATTTTTTAACTTTGTCGACACTTACTAGTGAAATACTTTACTTTCCATTTTATGCATTAATGGTAAAACACTTTCCATCCTTGATGATGGTACTCCATATACATCAAGGTGAACTACATATAGATGTACTTCATGAATAAAATCATCAACCATATAGAATATTACTTTACATAGTTTGGTTACCTTTATTTCCACATCCTCACAAACCCACATCCCAATGGATATGGGTTTGGATGATCTTGAACATCCAATCTCAATTTTTTGACCAATTTTGTTGCAACATGATTCTCCTATGATCTTTAGTCAAGAAAAGCATCAATGTGTGTCCTCTTGACCTATATTTTTATATAGAAGAGTTTTATATATTTATTGTCTTGTTATCGATGAAGGATACTTCGATTTACCTCCTCATGTACATGTATACACACAATCTTCCCATTCACATCTAAGTTGTATTCCACCTAATTACTCAAATATTGGGCCATGAAATTTTGTTTCTTTATATTTTATTTTTTCTTTTTGGGTTGATATTTGGATACAAGTTCCATCACTTCTCATATGTATTAATGTTAATACTATAGTGGTTTGTTTGGTTGCCTAGATATTTTCATTAATGTGTTGTGTCTACTCATAGAGCTCTTCACATAGGTCACACAACCATGATGCTTCCCCTAATTTCACAATTGCAATCCTAGTTTTTGTTCCACTGCAACAGGTTGATCGATGTTGTCTCTCTAGTAAATTCCATTTCCTGAGAGTGTACTTTCATCATGGATCTCCATATTGCATTTGCATCTAGATGTTTGGCCACTACAACATTATTAAACACTGGGAATGGGCTTTCTAAGTGTTTCTCCACACTCAGAATTAATTCTTAGTCAAATTGTAGGCTACAACAGGGCTCCCCATGCTAATTAATTTACAATAGACTACATAGTGTACTTGAGGACTAGATCCATTATTTTGTGATTAGATCTTCCCACTGAATAATTTTATCCATTTAATTCTACATGGCATGAAAGGTAGACCATAGCTCGCTTGTTTGTGTTTGAGGTAGTGTTCATTAATTCATTTTGCATAATTGTGGTTCTCTCTATCTCAATCTAGAGCTATGAGCATTCATCTTTGAGTCAAATAATAATTTCAAACACTGACCCATTCAAGCCTTCAAACATTCACCAACAGTCTCTAAATAATAGTTGCTAACTCATCCACAAGTGTCGTGCGAATCCACATTGGAAAAACTAGCCAAATATGGAGGATTCCTACCAATGTAGATTTCGACCCATTTAAAAAAATCCCAAAGGATTTTTATTAATAGCGCTACCAAATACAAATCCATGGACATTTTTTATTATAATCACTTGGGCTTAACTACCACTCGTTAAACCTTTTGTGCGCTTGGACTTATTTATACATAGAACCAAGTCTTGAGCTTAACCTTAGCCTTTAGCCTTCCCTCAAGGATTATGTATAGTGTGGGGTCCGCTCACCGCATGCATTAGAAAGTAAAAGGCTTGTAGGGTTAACTTGTAATGTCACCACAATGTCTTCCTATCCTGATGCCTTTTCTTTGTTTTTGGCCTGAAGACCCACAGTCACCCAACATGTGAAACCTTCACAAAACAATGCCATAGACGCGGCTTTCATCAGTTGCAAAACTTTCAAATGTTCCTGAAATATTCATCTCTCAAATATGTTACCTTGATGCCTTTATCCTGATAATATAAGCTATTCACCGGTTTTTTCCTCTAAGATTAGCCGTGTGGAATTATGTGTCATATGGGGTCCTCGTCCTCTTCTCTCAATGGGTGTTTTTTTTGTGTTGTCATGCTAACTTGTCTTAGTGCAATGCTCTCGAAAATTTTACTTTTCTGCTTTTAAATTATTTTGATATGAGATATGTAACCTTACGCATCCCGTGGGTCTTCTCGACACATTTTCATTCACCCCTATTATGACACGAATAGGTTTGTATGGAGTGAGCCCTCTAGTTCCCTTTTACACATCGTTCAAACCTTCCATGCCTAAAACTATGGGATGAAATCATGCTGACATCACCTATGGCACATTTCCTCTAGAGATTGGCACACATGTCAATTGGAAATGCAACATTTTGGTATAGAAAACAAAAAATATGCTTGCCACATGCCACACTCCCATTTGGTTGTCTTGACATCATCATTCTTTGTCACCTAGGCCAATCAAATCTTACGTGTTAAAAGTGGAAACTAGGGCCAAACTCCATGTCGGTCATCTTATTTGTGGTAGCTGATATTTTTATTAGATCCCTCTCATCGAGAGGTGTAGGATTGATCTAGAGATCATCTGATTCCAATAAATATTCAGGGAGTTATGAATTTATTTGCGTTATAAGACAATATGTCAAGGTCGGCCAACAACCAAATAAACCCCACATGTGCTCAATGTTTTAGTATAAATAGAGGTGGCCTTCAAGTCATTTCAATAGGCTTGGCATCTCTTCCTCTCTCTACTTGTCTTTGGGTTTTAGTAGGAGGAGAGATCCTAAAGAATACGTTTCCCTGGTCGAGAGAGCAGAAAGCCGGAAAAGTTGGAACTGCTGGAAAAGTCAGAAAAATAGGAAAAGCTAGAACTACCGGAAAAGTTGGAAAACTGGAAAGGCTGGAACTACTGGAAAAGTTGGAATTGCGAGAAAAGTCGGAACTACCGGAAAAGCTAGAAATGCCGGAAAATTCGAAACTGCCGGAAAATCGGGAGCTATTAGAAAAGCTGGAAAAGTTGGAACTGTTGAAAAAGCTGGAACTACTAGAAAATCCAGAACTGTCAGAAACGACAGAACTACTGCAAAAGCTAGAAAAGCTAGAAATACCAGAAAAGTTAGAACTACCTAAAAATCCAGAAATGCCAGAAAAGTTGGAAATGTAGGAAAAGCCAAAACTACCAGAAAAGAAGTAAAAGACAGAAATTCCATAACTACAGCAAAAGCTGGAACTACTGGGACTGCTGGAAACAACGGGAACTATTGGAACTGTCGAGAACTACAAAACAACTAGAGCATCTGTCTCCTAAGGAGAGCAGCATGCGAGGGACAACTATCTAACATTGGGACAGTTGTATGGTACTTAGTAGCAAATACACCAAGCATGCAACGTTACAACCAGCATGCAAGGGACAACTAGCATGCAACAACAAGCATGCTAAGGACAACAAGCATGCTAGGGACAACAAGAAAGAAGGGACAACAAGAAAGCAAGATGCAGCCAACACATAGGTCAATATGGCAACATGGTGAAACAATGGCACATAATGTAGTACAGTGATGGGTAGAGTCATGATTAATGAATCATGATGAGATGCATCATAGTAATGATGGGTGCAGCATGGTGCAGCACGGTGAGGTGCAACATGATGACGAAATGCAGCACAACGATAGGTGAAGTAGTTACCTTGGAGAATCAATTGAAGCAACATGTCTTCAACTTATCTCATGTATCATCTTCTTAGAGATGATCTATGCTCTTATCTAGATAATTCGAAGTGTTGACCTCTATTGTAAACGTACTATCTCTCTCTCTATTTACTAAACTATTGAAGAAAATATAAGAAGAATTGATCAAGGGTTTCCCCACATTGGGGTTTTCCCCTGGCTAATGCCACATCTTATGTCGTCTTGTCTTGGCTTGTCTTTTGTGATTTATGTTTGTGTTCTATCTGCAGTTTACTTTAATGCTAATGTGATTGCTAATTTGGAAAAGATATTGAGCTAACTGTGAAAACTGAAATAAATCGCTCTAAGCATAAAAAATACCTAAATTAATATGGTATGAGAGCTGAGGTGAAGATAATGCCCAAGAAAGAGTGAAAAATCAATCACCGAAGACAGTTGGGAAAGGGCAAAAGGATCAGTGGATTCCTTGTCCCTCTTCAAATTCACCAAGGGTGAAGTCAAAGCAGAGAATATTATCAGAATGGTGCAGGGGAATATGGCCTACATAAAGATCACTTCATTGGAAGACTAGATCTCAGGGTGGAACGGAAGGCAGATAACTAGTTTGGCCATTATGCGAAGGAGTGTCCAAATGGCACGAACACATCACTTGATGATGATAACAATCATTCTAGGGACATCATCAATGATCAAAGGAATGACAGGTAATGCAGGTCATCAAGGAAATGGTTGAATCTTCATAGGAAGCAAGGAACCCTAGGTATGAAGAATCAAATGTTATTTCTGATAAGATAAACAAATGTTATCTTATATTGGCCCTCTCCTTCAGATTCATTGGGAATCTAGCTTATATATTGTAGTGCTTCAAGGCACTTCATCGGATAGATGGGTGCACTCTCTAATTTGGTAGAGATGGAAAAAATTGTGGGATTATACTTCGAGCCGATGCCACCTATCCCGGAAAGGGTGAAGGGAATGTTAACTCTCAATTAAATAAGGGTAACTTGATTCATTTGCATAATCTCTTTTATGTACTTGATCGCAAGAAGAACCATGCATCCATCTCAGAAATGGAAGTCAAAGGTTTCAGGGTGCCATTCATCAATGGAAAGGTACATGTTAAAAAATATAATTTTCAAAGATGCTTTTTCTCATGGGTTTAGGGTTGGCAATTTGTATCAAGTTGCAATATGGTCCATTGGGGATCATGCCCATTAACACATAGCACCGAAGGTCTGTGAATCAGATGGTGACAGGGATGCCTGAATTCAAGTAGAGCATGAAGGTACATGCCTCAGATGTACTAAAGGAAAATCTTATAAGGGGACCATTCCCATCATGCAACACGTCCACAGGTTTGGAACAACCCGAGGAGTTTGAGATTCATTATTCTGAATCTCATGTATACAGGTGGAAGAAAGCCCTCTTTGTCTTGAAGCAAAACACCTCGGGCATAGTATTAGAGGATTGATAGTTGTCTGATGAAGCTAAGATTCACTAGGAGTGAAACTGATCCAAGCCATTACCTGAAGTTTGTGGATGATAGACCTCTCATACCGGCACCTTTTGAGGACGACCTATTTCTGACAGGTTCAGACCCTCTCATTTGCAAAAGTAAGAGGGAGTTTGATTCCAAATGTGGATGATAAACTGTAAGCCTATGACTACCTCGAGGATCTTAACTTTCAGAAGTTATATGGTAGTGATGTCAGACCAGTTTTGGGAAATGCCTCTCAGTTTCATAAACTCATTCACGTTGATGTTCTTGGTGAACTTCTGTTCAGACATATGTTTTACAGTTAGCATGGTGAGCTCATACCTGGTTGAGCCTAACTGGATTGGTGCCAAGAATCCTCTGAGATATATTTGGGGCACAATCTCTCATGGATTGAGATACACTGCTGGAAATATGAAACTGCATGATTATTGGAATGTTGGCTGGGCAGGTAGTGTGGAGGATCATTAGAGCACTTCTCAGTAGTGGTTCTCTTTGGATTCTACTTCAATATCATGGATGAGTAGGAAGCAGAAGTCGGTTTCTATAAGCACTGATGAGACCAAATACATAGCTACGAGTATGATCTCGTGTGAAGCTGTGTGGTTGTATAAGCTCTTATGTGAGCTATTTGTACACATGATGAATACCACTGTGATTCTCTGTGACAACCAGAGGGGGAATTCGATTATTGAGGAATCCCGTATTCGATGATTGCTCCAGCCGATAGACATGAGATACTGCCTTATCTATGATATGGTAAGTCGATGAGTGAGGAGGCTCTATCTCATTGAGACTGATGTACAGGTCGCAGACATTTTGTCAAAGCCAACAGGAAAGGTTAAATCTGTGACTTTCCTGAATGACTTGGAGTTGTTGAGAGACCTTCTTATAAGGGTCCTACATCTTGCATGCATTGAGCTCTGGGAGATCTGGGGGGCTTGGGGTACTTATTGGAGAAACATACGACCATAGGGCGACTCACCTTCCCCTGGTGGTGTACTATGAATATGATGATTAGTTATTCTGTGGGCCAGGATGATTAGTTCTCTCATGGCAACTGTGAAATAGGATGATTTGTTATCTTGTGGGCCGAGATGATTAGTTCTCACATGGCAAGTGTGGAATAGGATGATTAGTTCTCCTATGGGCTAGGATGATTTGTTCTCTGTGGTGACTATGGAACAGGATGATTAATTCTCGTATGGTCCAAGAAGATTTTCTCTCCGTGGCCACTCTAGAACAGGGTGATTAGTTCTCCTGTGGGCCGAATGATTAGTTCTCTGTGGCATCCAATTACAGGATGATTCGTTCTCCTGTGGATAGGATGATTAGTTCTCCTGTCGAGGCATCCTACCCATGCAGTCTCGAACTCATGGGAAGTACCTCTCATGTGATCAATGAGAAGGGAAATGAGGATAGGGACCATAGTAGTACTATGGATGGATGCATCATTGTATCTACCATACTCCTTATGCTAGGATGACCTCAATTGATTTGGGATCAAGGAAACTGTCTGGGATCAATATAAGTGGTTTGAGAAACTCTCTTGTGACATTGACCTAGGATCAATGAAACTGATCTGGGCTCAGTATGAGTGGTTTGAGACACTCTCTTGTTACATTGATCTGGGATCAATGAAACTGATCTAGGATCAGTATGAGTGGTTTGAGACAATCTCTTGTGACATTGATCTAGGATCAATGAAACTGTCTAGGATCAGTATGAGTGGTTTGATACAGTCTCTTGTGACATCGATGAGGGATTAATGAAACTGATTTGGGATCACTATGAGTGGTTTGAGACACTCTCTATTGATATTGATCTACGATCAATAAAACTGACTTCGGGTCAGTAAAAGTGATGTGACATACTCTCTCTAGATGAAACTGACTTTGGGTCAGTAGGGAATGGTATGACACATTCTCAATCAATTCTTCTTCTTCATGGTTCAGCGGAGCAGAGAAAAGCAGAGAAAAGTAGAGCTCAACAGATCAAGGTAGAGTAAAGCAGAGCTCAGCAGATCAGAGTAGAGAAGAGAAGTGCAAGGCAATGATGGCAGAGATAGTACAGTCGGACATATCGATCAATGGATGGAGTTCTCCCTAGTTGAGAGGGAGTGTCAAAATTGGCAACTAGAGAAAAACTCCATGTGGGTCATCTTATTTATGGAAGCTCATATTTTTCTTGGATCCCTCTCATCTAGAGGTGTAGGATTGATCTACAGATAATATGATTCTGATAAGTGTTCATGGAGTTATGAATTTATTTGCATTATAAGACAATTTGTCAAGCTCAGCGAGCAATCAAATAAACCCCACATGTGCTCAATGTTTTAGTATAAATAGAGGTGGCTGTCAAGTCATTTCAACACACTTGGGATCTCTTCCTCTCTCTAGTTGTCTTTGGGTTTTAGTAGGAGGAGAGATCCTAAGGAATAATGTTGCCCTAATCTAGAGGGAAGAAAGCTAGAAAGGTCGAAAGAGATGGAATTGCTGAAAAAGAAGGGAATGTCAGAACTATTGGAAAAGATAGAACTTCCAGAAAAGCAGGAAATGCCGGAACTACTTGAAAATCTGGAACTATCGGAAATCACAGAAAAGACGAAAATTTCGGAAAATTTGGAACTATCAGAAAAGCCAGAAAAGATGGAAATGTAGGAAATGCTGGAAAAGCCAGAAATTCTAGAACTACCAGAACTACCGACAAAGTTGGAACTGAAGGGAACAACTGGAACTGCTAGAACTGTCGGGAACAACCATAACTACCAGAACTATCAGGAACTTCCAAAACTCTTGGGAACTATTGAAACAGTTGGAGCATCTATCTCTGAAGGAAAGTAGCATGAAAGGGAGAACTAACTAACATTCAGACAGTTGTATGGTACTTAGCAACAAATACACCAAAATGCAATGTTACAGCTAGCATGCAACGGACAACTAGCATGAAAAAACAAGCATGCTAAGGACAACAAGAATCCTAGGGACAACAAGCAAGCAAAGGAAAACAAGCAAGCAAGATGCAGCAAACACATAGGTCAAACTTGCAACATGTTGTAGCAATGGCACATAATGCAGTACAGTGATGGGTACAATCATGATTAATAAAGGATGATGAGATGTAGCATAGTGATGATGGGTGCAACATGGTCCAGCACAGTGAGGTGCAACATGATGACAAAATGTAGCACAACAATAGGTGAAGATGTCACCTTATAGAATCAGTTGGAGAAACATGTCTTCAACTCATCTCATGTATCATCTTCTTAGAGATGATCTATGCTCTTATCTAGATAACTCAAAGTGTTGAATTTTGTTGTAAACATACTCTCTCTCTCTCTCATGATCTATTGAAGAACATATAAGAAGAATTGATCAAGGGTTTCCCCACGTTGGGGTTTGTCCATGGCTAGCGCCACATCTTGTGTCCTCTTGTCTTGGCTTGTCTTCTACGATTTATGTTTATGTTATATCTGCAGTTTACTTTAATGCTAGTGTGATTGCTAATCTAGAAAAGGTATTGAGCTAACTGTGAAAATTAAAATAAATTGCTCTAAGAATAGAACATACCTAAAGTTAACATTAACAAGTGTCATGCTATGAGAGAGGAGAGAAAAAGAGTCTCACGGCATGGCTTTTCACATTTTTCATTTATAAAATTTCCAAAGGGTTCCTAACCATTTCTTTCGTTCTTCTCTAATAAACCTTTCGGTTGCCTATCCTCTACCTCTTGCGTTAAAATTCTTCAGGAAAAGCTTTTGAAAGTTTAGCTATTAAGGTAGGGGCCTCCTGCTTGATTATTTGTGTATCACTATTTCTTGGTGCGTCGTTGCATAGTACTATGTGTCCTAGCACCCACCTCCAATACCTCCTCTCTGCATACACTAAAAATATTCGAGCTTATATTATTAGGATTCTTCTACTAGGACACGTTGTAAGTCGGCTCCGCCTATGTCCCATGGGAAGCCTCCCACTGCATAATTTCTCCATGTCTACCCACTGCATTCCCTTATGTTCCTTAAGTTTTCTCTAGGGTGTTACCTTAAGGATACCTCCATCGAGTTTTGTTGGAATGGGGGCTCCACCATATGGCCAATGACCATGGTCCACACTGCATCGCTATCCAAGCCACTTCTTCCTATCTCTCCTTTAGCAAGTCAACTAAAATGATCCGCCAAGTTTGTCTACATGCCAAATTTGGTCACCACTTTGACCCAAGGGACATTTAACTCTGCCATTTAACTTTGGGTCACCTAGAATTTGACTAGAAATAAGATGTGATCGAGTAGGCCATTTGTAGACTTCCACACACTATTGGAAATGTCTTTCTGAGAACTAATAAAATATTCCACTTCCATGAGCCTTTAAGCTGGTCTCCCAAGGTAGAGCCTACCCCAAATACTAGGACTCCCAACCGTAAGAACTATAAGACTCTATAAATCATTTTCATATCGTGCTATTACAATGATTCTCTACCTAAGACTGCAATGACCATGGGATTCCCCCTGAGCTTGACACACAATGCACATTAATACTAGAACAACTGTCATCAACAACCATGCTAGTCTAGTTTACATCATTTCCAACACACTTCCCACCTAGGAAACAATGCAAATAGTCAAACACATCACCCCCAAGGATGTTGACAACAATTCCAACACACATTCTACCACTAGATATCCAAGAAATTTTAATTTTCCAACATGTGAATAATTTTTCTTGTTGCAATTGATCCAAAATATCATCAATCAAGGGAATTGTGTACTTGTTCTTGAGCTAATTTTTTTTTTGCATCTTATGATCAATAAACATATATCAAGTAGCATCTTTCCTCTACACAATTATTATGGGCAACAATTAGTTCCTCCATCTACTGAACTTCATCCCTCATGAGCTATTTTGCAATCTTTGATGTGTTCAGTAATGGTGGGAAGCATGATCGAGGGTGTTCCACATTGATCACTCGGTGCAAGCGAAGGAATGGAGGAATGCTCTGCTCCAAAGCATTGTTTCCCATGGCCTTCGTAACACTATAAGGACCATGTGAGAGTGGCCTAAGCTTCTGGTGGGTTCCGGTAAGGTGTTCTTTCTGCTGATGCAACGAGACTTTGTTGCCCACCTAAAACTTATGTGGTACCCCTATGGGTGAGGAGAAGTTGTTCGTGTGCTCTTTCATGACCGTAACCCTCTGTTTTTGTTTTTGCTGCGTGGAGGAACCCTTCGCAGGGGTCATGGGTGTTGTGATAATCTTCCACTTACTTTGGGAGCAAACCAGATAGAAAATGAATTTCCTAGTCTTGGAGATGATCTTGCTACATCTCTTAGCAGAGATCAAAGAGGTGGTCGTAGGTGGGGCTACCTCTGGTGTCCTGTATAATGAATTACACAAAGAAATAATGACAATGCAAGGCCTTGACTCATACACATCATGTCACCTCCACAAGTATGGTTTCCTAATAATACATCACAAACATCCAGAGGTGCAACATCACGCAATACCTCGTATGTGAAGGGGTTGATGTTGCATGGAAGGTGACACTACTGGCGAACTCGGAGATCTCGTCCTTGGTGAAGCCACCTGATACTGTACAGTTGTGGGTCTGGTGTAGTTGGTAAGCTTAGCAGCTTCATGAACTATGATGAAATGAGGTTCTTTTAGTTGCCACTTTCGACAATGAATTGCAGCGAAAAAACCTTCACCCACATCTGTGAGTGGAAAAGACACTCCCCCTCCTCTACATCTTCGTGCTCATTCTTTTGGATCTTGGCAGTGGCAACAATGGCACTGGGATCTACATCAATGATCTACTTCCCTTTGCCATTCCCTTTGTCAGGTTCTAATTCAGGGTTAGAACATGCATATGATTCTGAAGCTTTCAACTCAGCCACCAAAGACTGCTTGGTCTGACACTCACTTGTATTGTGAGTGGGGCTCTTGTGGAACTCACACCACTTTCCTGTGTCCTTCTTCGACTTTGTGGTGTTTTTATTTTCTTGTAGCTTCGACAGGTTGTCTTGGGTTACCCCATCTTGGATTTTTCCTTGGTTTTCAAATTTTGGGAAGCCTTTCCCTTGCTCCAGATTCGTAAATCCAAATTCTCGCTTCTTTCATTTAAACTTCTGCTCAATATTGACAGTGTATCGGTATGTCGTGCCGAGTGAGGAGATGTTCAGGAACTCCATCTCTTCTTGGATGTATCTGTGTAGGCAGCCACAGCATTAGAGTACCAAATGCAGCTCAAAATCCTCGATACTTAGCTGTGTTCGAAGGGTATGAAAAATGTTTGTGAACTCTGGCACATCTTGGTCCCTTCCTAGTCGCAACGTGGTCCACTTTATGTATTTGTCATCATAGCTTTTGATAGGGTAGTATTGCTCCTTGATGGCATCCTAAAAGGAATTCCAAGTGAGTCTAGCTGAAAGTAGCGAGCCCATACTTGCATCCTTCTACTCGTAGTAGGTTTTCCGCCAGTCCTTGATGTGGGGGGATGCTTTGAGAAGAGTGAAAATAATCTTTTCCTGACTCGAAAAATCATGAATAAAAAAATACTGTTCTAGGAGATTTAGCCATTTATCTACATCATCTGCGTCTATCTCACCCTCAAATACGAGAATTTAAAAATTAACTTGTACCTTAAATGATGTGGCATTTCCAGAGTAGCTGTGGGAAGTGGATGCATCCTCTCTAGGTAGCCGTTGAAGGATCTGGGCAAAGCTTTCCATCATCGCATTCCTTTGTCGCTTGAGGGCTTCTTGAAGCAAGTTTTTGATACGATCTCCTGCCTCGTCATCTTTCTTTTCATCTGCCATGGGAGGCTGTCGAGATTTCCAAGGCTGGTCTTGCAAAGGTTCGACCAGTTCAAGCCCTAACTCCTTATATCACAACCTTGCTGGGGACATGCAAAAAAAATAGAGAAAAAGTAAACCACTCTAATACCATCGATCCATATTTAAACAAGAATGCAAAAAATTATAGAGATAACCATAAACACAAAGATGCAGCAGAAATAATACTTCATTTCATTAATGTAAAATACTGAAATATACTTACAAACATAAATGGAAATAAACCAGCTAGGGCGATGGTAGCTTATCTCTTAGAAGAGAAGTAGAGGCTCCATGCTTCTAAATTGTGCTACAATGAGGTTCAAAGGCCTATTTATTGTTGAGAAATAATGTAAAACACTAAACATCCAAAAATCTAACCCTAGAAGATGAAACACCAAAGTGTGGGCCCCATTTGGGTAAATTGGTACATCAATAGGGTCGTAACTTTGGCATACAATCTATGTTTGATGTGCACAATATCTCATTAGAAAGATTTATCCGAGAACTACAACTTTGGGAAGAGAATCATTAGACCATGGAACCATGTTGCTACCTGTTTTCCCAAAAAAACGTCGTTTAGGGCCTCAAAACAGCTCTGGAAGTTCAAGACCCAAAAAATTGTTAAAAATAGTAAATTGTGCTACAAATAAGGAAACTGAAAAACTTAAAGAAATAGTTGTGGGGGTCCAAATGGGATAGGTTTGTGGCCACCAACATCCACGTAGATCAAACAAACATGGTGATGTACTTTGTTGAATAACACCATGTTCCAATAGTTGTTGCAACTACTTCTTCACCTCTTTTCTTCAATAATGGACTACTTGTATAGCCCAATGTTTGGTGACAAGGAGTCCATAAACAATTAGATCTCCTTCTCCACTTCCCTCTTATGTTGTATTTATTTAGAAGCCTTGAAGGCACCCTTGTATGCATATAAAAAGTCTTATAATTTTTGTTTCTATTTCTTACTACACCCCTTTGGGAATGAATTTTCTCTAATTAACTCTTCTACAGACTCATTTTCTCTTAAAACTAGTAAAACATACCTTTTCCTAGAATTAATAAGCATCTTCACTTCATGAAACTTATGAATGAATTTTGAATTTCCATTTTATGAATTAATGGTAAAACATTTTCCATCCTTGATGAGGCTACTCCATATACGTCAAGGTGAACTACATATAGATGTACTTCATGAATAAAATCATCAATCATATAAAATATGACTTTGCATAATTTGGTTTCCTTCATTTTTTCATCCTACCTTACTCATCCCAATGGATATGAGTTTGGGTGAGTTTGAACCTCCCATCCAAAATTTTTGACCAATGTTGTCGCAACGTGATTCTCTTATGATCTTGAGTAAAACAAAGCATTAATTTATATCCTTTTGACCTATATTTCTATAAGGAAGGGTTTGATATTCCATTCTCTTGCTATTGATGAAGGATACTTAGATTCACCTCCTCTTGCATATATATACACACAATCTTCTCATCCATGTCTAAGATGAATTCCACCTAATTACTCAAATATGGGGCCATGAGATTATGTTTCTTATTATTTTATTTTTCCCTATGTTATCCCTGTTCTCCGAGGTGTACCATGAGAAGGATACCAATACGTTTCATATATGTGACTTTTGATTCCGACCACATAAACATCTACTTTCCACAATCTTAAGGGTTATTAACATATTCATCAACCATGAATGGGATTTGAGATTTTTAACTTTCTGATTAACCAAAATGGACCCCCTAAAAATCCTCACAAGAGACCTAAATAAACCTACTATTATACTAATATGATCCATAAACATCCATGAGTATTCCACTTGACAATTCATCACAAGAAATATGTTAAAACTTATTAAAAAATATTGTATCTCCTTAGATTTCTAGATCCATTAATTTATGTTTATTGTGTATGTATGATAATTATAAATATGTATTAAATAAAAATAATGAAATAAAACTCACAAACCACAAGTTAACACAAGATATAACTTGGGAACCCTTTCAGAAGAATGCCTAGTAGAAAGGTGAGGTCACTTTACTCTCCTTCTCTAGATGGAAACACAAGCAAGAAAAAAGAAGTGAGAGTATCACTTGTGGGATACTATAGGGAAAAACCATTCTCTTTTTTCTCTCTTCCTATCCTTTATGGGCTACTCTACATATCCATGTCTATGTTGAATTCCACCTAATTACTCAAATATGGGGCAATGACATTTTGTTTCTTATTATTTTATTTTTTCTTTTTGGGTTGATCTTTATTTACAACTTCAATCACTTCTCATCCATAATCTTACTCGATCCATTGGTCCTCTACATACTGGATACGGTAAAATTGTAACTTTACGAGCGCTTTGAAACCCTCCCACTTAATCACTAGAGGATATCCCTCCAACCTCAAGGTATCTTTATGAATTTCCCGTTAGTTAACCACATGACCCTAAAATTTAGACCAAATAAAATAATTTTTTCTATTCTTCCTCAATATGATAAACACTAAAATATACTTTTAATTGTCAAAACCAATGATGTATATTTAAAGCATGAATATTACCTTTATATATATTAATGTTGACCTTCACTTCCATTAGGAACTATGAATGGTTAAAAACATTCAAACTAGTTTGATCGTTTTCAAGCTCTTTCTTAGAGTGCCTCTTCGATTCTTATTCTTCAGGTCTACCATGAGGAGGATACCAATATGGTTCATATATGTGAGTTTTGATTCCAACCACGCAAACATCTCCTTTCCACAAGCTTAAGGGTTATTAGCAGATTTGTCGACCATTAATGGGATTTTTATCTTTTAAATTAACCAATATGGATCCCTACAACTCCCCACAAGATAACCAAATAAACCTACTATGGTACCAATATGATCCATAAACATTCAGAAGTATTCAAGTAGACAATTCATGACAACAAATCTATTAAAATTTAATAGAAAATCTAAAATCTAAAATATGAGGGTTTGTATCTACTTATATTTCAGGATCCATTGATTTATGTTTATTATTTATGTATGCAAATTATAAATATGTATAAAATAAACAATAATGAAATAAATCTCACAAACCACAAGTTAACAAGGTATACCTAGGAACCCTTTCAAAAGAAATCTTAGTGGAAAGGTGAGGTCACTCTACTCACTTTCTCTGAACGGAAATAGATGCAAGTACAAATAAGTGAGGATATCGCTAGTGGGATGCTAGTGAAAAACCACTCTCTTGTTTCTCTCTCCCTATCCTTTATTGGCTACTCTACACATCCATGGATAGCCCCTTTTATATGAGTAATCCTCTCTAATCATGGTTGTCAAAATAGGAAAGTCACTTCCGAGTGGCATATTATTTTCATGCAGATAGATTTAGGCAATTCTTGCACCATTATAAAGACTCTTGCGTGTACAATTGTGCTAGAATCTTTAGTTCATATGTATAAAAGTTTCACCCTTGAAAAAAACCATTTTATTCCTCAAATTACATTCAAAAGGTTTTAAACAAAAATTTGTTAAACTGTGTCTTGCTAGCAAAAACAATCCTATAGGCTATTTACTCCAATTTTTCTATTATGATAGTATCAATATAGATGAAAAAAATATAGTGATCTAATGTGAATCATAGTGTATGTAGTCAGAAACATGTTCTACGTACATTTTTTTTCCACTTTGGCATGTGCATTGAAATTGTAAGATTGAGTTGTATACATCTTGCTTCCAAACTACTTTCCTAGATAACCAATGAGGACAATGCATGAAACCCATGTATCTTAGGAGATGGAATTAGGTACGTATGAAGGTAGGTTAGTTAATATTTGTTGTTAGATGATGTTTAGCATTGAAGTACAATAAGTTTCTAGTAGATCTATGAAATGAACAATACAATGAGTTTCTATCTCGTACAAGATAATAGTTATTCATGTGAGAAAACCACATGTTGATTATGGACTAAAAAATTGGTTTGGAATGGTGAGATTGTACTAGGAAACACAAAGAGGTCTTAGATATAACAAATATATCTTTAGAGCTTGAGCCAAGGAATGTAGTTGATAGTGTCCATGAAAATTTTTGGAGAGAAGAGATATTGGTTATGGAACCAATGGACATTGGATGGTAGTGGATAAATAAAATAAAATTGTGTATAACAAAATGTTATCTACACATTGAGTTTGTAGGAATTTTATTTGTTACGTGTTAATGTGACATATTGGTCCTTGAATAGTTTTGTACTTGCTATCTCCAACATTTAGAGTTTGTTGTATGTGTGTGTATCTATGTAACATGAAAATGGCATATCACTATAATACCTAAATATATGTACATATCCCTTTATCCTGAGCCCCTAATGACTTTGAAATTTGTCTAATCTAGTTCAACAATATTTATTAATAAGTTCTCTAACAAATGAAGGAGTGGGCTATGTTGTGGTTGTAAGATCTATGAGTGGAACATATTATTGGTTGTAAACATTGGAAGGTGAAGTTTCACATTAAGGGGGAGTTCTTAAAGAAGTTGAATGAACCATGTACACAAAGGACATCCAAGTAAACAAGTAGTTGCAATAGTTAGGTAACTGTGGAATTCTGGTGGATGATTATCTCTTTATATGGATGTCCACAGGATGGTGATGTGTACATGATCTAGGTACCATGTTAAAGAACTAGTTTTTACTAGAGCTATAATTTTCTATTGAGGATGTCCTTCAAGTCATAGTGAAGTATTTCCTACATAGAAGAAATAGTTGAATAACTTAATAGATGAAAGATTGTTGATAACTCGGAGTGTTGGAGTATTTATTCCCTACATCTGTTATGTGTGTGGTCATATTTTATTTTTCGAAATATTGATCATTATTAGGTAGAGATAGTTCTCTATGAGCAGAGTTTGTTGGTACATTATAGCTGGTTGTTAGACCTATCCATTAAGGGGGAGTGTTGGATTATGTAGCTCCTACTTTTCATATTTGTTATTTTAGATTATTGATCATTACTAGGTAGAGACAATTCTCTATGAGAAGAGTCTATTTCTAGTTTCTTGGAGGTTTTTAGATCTAGATGAATGTGATATGCTTCTAGGATCTTGTTAGCACTATTTGAATTTGAGCTATTCTCTCCAACTAGTTAGCTTCCTAGGTTGGTGTATGGTTTAGATATTAGCTTGGCTGATTAAATGTTTGTGTCCAATATGTTTTTTTATTACACCAAGAACTAGTTAGCTTCCTAGGTTGGCGTATGCTTTAGATATTAGCTTGGTTGATTAAATGTTGTTTTCAATATGTTGAGGTCTTTTATTACACCAAAAACCCACAAGATTTATTAAATTTCCAAATCCTTAACATTACCTTAAGTGGGAAATTAATTCCAAGTTGTGGATGCATCCTAGTGAGGCTATTAGTTAGCATCATCTATTCCCAATAAGGTGAGTGTAACGATTACTCCAACACAATATAATTTGTCTTTCTTAACACAACATTTGTATATCTATATTTGTACCAAAAAAAAAGGAAAAATCGCCATGACTTCTATTTGTGCTTAAATAAAGGGTAATCGGGACTGGCATCTCTGCTATACTTACAACTTCATGCTCCGCGAGCCTCTCTACAACACTACTATGATAAGTGCTCTGAATGATAGGAACACTTCTTTTCCTCCGTACATTCTGAAACCATGAAGTAGATTAAGCACAAATTAAAAGAAAAGATAAGATTTTTTTGTAAATGTGTTAGAAAACCTGCACAGATGGATCTAGCTAGTAAAGGTTGAACACAACTTTACAGAGCAAAAAAACTAAAAAAAAATCAAAAGAACAAAAGAATGATTCGTTAGAAAATAGGTTACAATGCTCATGATATAGCATTACTGGGTGAATATCCCAAGGTAATGCACCATAGTGGTGATCAATGAGAAGACTCAACACCTACAACAAGTTCCGAAGAGAACTAGCCAGTTGCAGAGTGAAAGAAGGAGCAAATCAGGGAGTAAATCATGCAGAAGAACTAACCCGTTGAAAGAAGGAGCAAATCATGGAGTAAATCATGCAAAAGGAATCTTGCATGTAGTCTCATGCTCTAACTAAGAGTCCACATATAGGTGTGTGGTACTTCGAACACCGCCCCTGAACACCACTATGGGGAAAAACAGAAAATGGGTCGGAGCAACTAACGCCAAAGGTCACCCAAAATACAATGAAACTTGTACTAAAATTGAGGAAAGAGGGAAAACCTCATGGGAAAAACACCCCCTCAAAATACAATGTAATCAAAAGAAAAGAGGAAGAAAAGACAATTGCTAAGCAATTGTGTCCTTCACTCGAAGACGATTGTGTAGAGAGCAAAGCTTCTGCTCAGTGAATGTCTTGGTGAAGATGTCTGTAGTCTGTTCTGCTAAAGGACAGAACTGCAAATCAATGACCCGATCATGTACTAAGTCTCTGATGTAGTGCATATGGATCTCTATGTGCTTCATCTGCTGCCGCTGTACTAGATCCCTGCAAAATTTGACAGTGCTCTGGTTGTCACACCAGACGACAATGGGCTAGTGGAACTGGACGCCCAACTCAATGAGGAAGTGTTGTAGCCATAGAGCCTAAATGGTGATGTTGACTACTCCTCTGTACTCAGCCTCAGCTGAAGAGAGAGCAATAACAACTTGCTTCTTGCTCGACCAACAGATAAGGCCAGATCCTAGACTGAGTGAATATCCGGAGGTGGACTTGCGATCAATATTGTCTCCCGCCCAATCAAAATCTGTGACGCAAAAGATATTCAATGCAGTGCATGCTGCCTAGTGAATCTTGAAGGTGATGATGCCCTGCACATGTCAGAGGATGTGCTTGGCAGCATTCCAGTGTAGCTCATGCGACTCCTGCATGTATGTGGAAACTGCCCCTACTGCATATGAGAGATCTGGTCTGGAGTGGGTGAGGTAAAATAAGCTCCCAACTAGCTGTCGATAGAGAGTGCTGTCAACTAATGGAGTGTCAACTCCATCCTCAAGGTGGACCCCAGACAGAAAATGAGTCGGTGTTGGCTTGTAGTCTGTCATACAAAATCTCTCGACGAGATCCCGTGCATACTTAGCCTGTGAGAGTTTGATGCCTGTGGCATCCTGGCTGATCTCAAGACCAAGAAAGAAGTGTAATGGACCCATGTCCGTCATCAAGAACCTATCATGCAATGCCCTCTTGACTGTAGTAATGGCTGAAGCGGAGCTGCCGGTGATTAGGAGATCATCGACATATAAAACTAAGATAATAAGAGAATCATGTGTCCTGAGCATGTAAACATTCACATAAGACTTACATCTGTCAAAGTTTTGTGATAAAAGAAAAGAATCCATATTCGCATACCAAGATCTCGGGGCCTGCTTAAGGCCATAGAGAGATTTCTTCAGTTTGAAGACTAAAGATGAATCTTGAATGAAACCATGTGGCTGATCCATGTAGATATCCTCAAATAGGTCTCCGTGAAGAAATGCATTCTCCACATCCATCTGATGTACTTGCCACCCCTGGGAAGCCACAATGGAAAGTGTAAGGCGTATGGAATCCATCTTTGCTACTGGAGCAAAGGCATCATCATAATCAATGCCATGCACTTGTTGGAAGCCTTTGGCTACTAGCCTAGTTTTCTATCTGGTGATTTGCCCATCTGCAGCACTCTTGGTCTTGTAGACCCATTTGCATTGGACAAGTTTCCTTCCTGAAGGAAGGGGAAACATATCCCAGGTTTGGTTCTCGATGAGGGAGTTATGCTCATCCTCCATGGCAGACTCCCAAGATGAATGCCCATCAGCCTCAGCATAAGACTACGGATTAGAAGACTGAACCAAATGACAATGCTAGGATGGCATTGGTTCAGTGGCACTGAGGGAAAGAGGAGGCTCAATAAACTCTGAGCTAGTCCTCTACAGATCAGAATTATCCCCCACAAGACCATTCCTAGTAGCTGGGTGGTCTTGGGCATAGATCTGACATAAGTTACTTGTTCTTTTATTTATGACAGGGGAATATGATTCACTGCTCGAAGCCCGATCTAGGCTTGGATGTGGATCACCATATGCATGCACTAGATTTTTATCTAAAGACACTGTCTCTACATCTGCATGCTCTACCTCAGCATCTGCATGCTCTATATCTGCATCTGAGTGTACTGAGTCATCATCTCAGACGTGAGGTAGATAAAAGATGTTTGCATGCAGCGATTGAGGTGCATGCGAGAGACTTTCCTCAAATTTGACACTTCACTCAATGATGAGATTTTTCGTAGAGGAAATCAGAAGTCGATATCCCTTCACACCATCAGGGTATCCAAAAATATGCACTCAATTCTCTGTGAATCAAGAGCTTTCATCTTTTTAGAGGGGATCCTGGCCCATTCTCGAGAGCCAAAAACACGGAAGTGGGTGACCTCTGGTTTAGTGCGCTCCAAGCCTCAAAGGGGGTCTGATCCTTGACAGACCTATGAGGAGATCTGTTCTGGATGTAGTTAGCACAATTAAGTGCTTCAGCCCATAGCTTATGAGGGAGTGACTTAGCATGAAACATGCAGGAAGCCATCTCTTTGAGAGATCGGTTCTTTCTCTCAACAACTTCGTTCTGCTGCAGAGCGGATGGAACTGTGTACTGCAACTATATGCCGGACTGAAGGAAAAGGTTCCGAAGTGTTGTGTTAACATATTACCCCCCATTGTCTGTACAGAGGGCTTGATCTTTTTCTCTGACTCTGTCTCAACTAGTGCTTTGAAATCTTCAAAGTGTGTAAAAACTTCAGATTTGGCCCTGAGAAGATACACCCAAGTATACCATGAGAAGTCATCAATAAATGTAAGCACATACCTTGCTTTGTTGATGGAAGGATGAGGAAAAGGCCCCATCAGATCACTATGGATCAGATCTAGAGGAGAGGATGCTTTGTGAGTCTTGCCGGTGTCAAAATTTTTTCTAGGATGTTTGCCAATGACACACCCTTCACAAAATCCCCTGGAGAAACTGATATTTGGCAATCCTTCCACCATCTCATGCTTGCTTAGCTGCTGCATATACCACTAATTTAAGTGACCAAACCTCTCGTGCCAAAGCCTACTACTATCATCAACATGTGTAAGCAATAAGGAGGATTCAGATTCAATAAATTCAGAAAATGTATACAGTCTGGCTCCATTGTTTACCTCATCGGTTGCGATTTTGGAGCTGCTATGTAGGTCATATATGTTCACTGCATCTGGAGTGAATTCCACTCTCTTTCCAGTCCCGAAATGAGCGATCTGATAAACTGGAAGCGAGTTTACCGAAAGTTTTGGAACATGAAGCAGATCTTCAAAGCTTCCGTGTAAAAGTTCCACTCTCCCTTTTCCGGTGACCTCAATATGTAAGTCATCTCCCATGAGGATGGGAGGTCCTTTGCATGCATCCAAAGAGGAATAGACTTCCTTTGCAGCAACCATATGATGTGATGCACCAGACTCTATAATCCATGCATGAGGGGAAGAATTAAGTGCAACTAAAGCATGAAAATTGTTACCTTTCCTGTGTCGCAGATCCTTGGTTTTCTTCTTGGTGCCCTGAGGGATGTGGTCCCCAAGGTTGTGCTTCTAAAGGATTTCTGCCATTTGGTCAATTTGTTTCTTCATGCAAGAGGATTCTGGATGGAATCCTCTTTGACAGTAGGTGCATCTGTTTCCTTTCTTCCGTTTCTCATTTCTCGAGTTGGAGGAGTCATTGAAGGGCTTGGTGTACCCTTCCTTCTTTGGATGGGAATGCACTTTTCCTTTGTCTTTTTGCTACTGATTTTTCTAATTTGAATCAGATCTTTGATTTTTATTGTGGCTGTCATCATGCACAACAAGTGCATGCACTTTTGGAGGTTCGATTTTCCCCATGCCAATTAGTTTATCTTGCTTAAAAATAAGGGACTCCATAAATTCTTTGAGAGAAGGCATAGTGTAAGATTTACCTGTTGCGAACCTTACTGAATGAAATATAGACACAAAGAGAGAGTACTCCGGTTCGAGCTTTGACATAATAAAGAGAACTTGTCGACTTTTCTCCTTGGATTTGTCAATTCCACAACCCTTGAGTTGCAGCAATAGATCATTATATTTGGTGAAGAAGTCTTGAATTCTGTGATAGTTCCGTGGATCCAATGACAGCAGCTCTGCTTCGACCATATGTCCTTTCATCTCATCCTATTTCCCATAGAGTTCTTCAACATTTTTGCAAATCTCATTGGGAGTATTGCAGGGAGATAGATGAAACTGCAAGTCTCGAGAGATGCACATGCATATGGATCTGTGGGCCTCATCCATGCGGTTGAGGTACCTAGATTTCTCTATGGCTGAAGTGGGTTCCACTTCTACAATCATGTAATCCTGTACAACCCTTTTTGATGAAGGTATCAAGCCATTTGGTCCTTCTATTTGTAATAGTTGTACGGTGTTAGGATCGATGCTTTGGGAAACTCCATTTTTCTGTCGATCTTCGATCTCCAAGCTGTAATACCTGTAAAATAAAGTACTGGTGTGCCTTTTATCTAGCAACCTATGGGCTTTGATACCATGTAAATGTGTTAGAAAACCCGCACAGATGGATCTAGCTAATAAAGGTTGAACACACAACTTTGCAGAGCAAAAACACTAAAAGAAAAATCGAAAGAACAAAAGAATGATTCGTTAGAAAATAGGTTACAATGCTCATGATATAGCATTACTCGTTGAAGATCTCGGTAATGCACCATAGTGGTGGTCAATGAGAAGACTCAACACCTACAACAAGTTCCGAAGAGAACTAGCGAGTTGCGGAGTGAAAGAAGGAGCAAATCAGGGAGTAAATCATGCAGAAGAAGTAACGAGTTGCGGAGTTAAAGAAGGAGCAAATCATGGAGTAAATCATGGAAAAAGAATCTTGCATGTAGTCCCATGCTCTAACTAAGAGTTCGCATGTAGGTGTGTGGTACTTCTAACATTTTTTTCATAGAATGCAAATATTAAGAAAATATTTAAAAGCATACTCGATTTTCACTTGATCCTGAGTAACAAGCTTTTCTATATCCATTGGTGGCCAATCGGCATGAGCATCATTAGGATGTGGTAGTATTGATGAGCTACATATCATAAGTCTATGGTAAGTCTAAGGCTAGGGTACAAAGCATGACATTTATAGGGATAAAATAGATATACCAAAATACTTCAACCATGTGAAACATAAATATTCATGACATTTTGCCTAGTTTACTTATACATTGTTGTGTAAATACACTACCTAGAAGATTAAATATAGTTGGGGCCAATCTATTACCAAAGTTCTTATTTATTGTATAATAATTTATCCCCGTAAAAACCTTTTGGTTTCTGAAACTGGTTAACATACTCGCTCTTTATGCATTCCATTGTCGTTCTTTCCTCAATCAAAAGGAAAGAATCACTATATCAAAAGTACCACAGGAAGATTTTTATCTTAAAACTTGAGACATAATAAATGGATTGGAAAACCATAAGAAATACTGGGGGTAGAATTTAATGCAGGTAACATAATTTCAAGTCACGGGTCGGCAGGACGAGAAGTAACAAATAAATTGATAATAGGTCTGTGAGACTGGGGAATACGATCAATAAATGCGGAAGGCTTTGTCTATGGAGCTCACAATTTGGCACGGTTAAAATTAGGTGCAAAAAATTAAATTCTACAAATTTAATTTTAAATGTGTGTTTTTTGATGGCCTAAACTGATTTAATATGATCAAAAATCTTTTAAGGCATCTAAAATACTGAAATTTGATAATTATAATTTAAATTTAGAAAAATTATTGCAATATTTTCTTAAAACCTTACCAAAATTTTCATTATTTTCAGAGCTAAATTATGCCCTCTTTAAAGTATTAAAATATTACCAATATGAAAACATAACTGGTGAGAGGAATATTTCTTTTATGGTTAACAATGCAACAAAGCATTAATGAATTGTAGATTTCCATTTAGGCAGTATCCGTGTAACATAATGCTAGACCTTTAAAAAAAAATTGACTAATATTGTTGTGTAAGACGGGTCCATAAATTTAAAATAGTGCATGCCGCCAATTATTACAGTTGCATTTTTATCCGAATTTATCAAGTGTGAACATTGAAATATTTCCCATGAAAAGAGTTCTTCAGAAAAAAAAAATAATGCTCTCCCGTCCATTCCCAATCAGTTGGCAAAAATCCATTTCTGTGAAATATATACAAGAAACCAAGATATTGAGATGAACTATGGAAGAAGAAACAAAACTCACTTTTCAGATGAAGCTTCTCTGCAGAGAGCCTGATGAAAATAAATACAAAGTATCAGCATCTTCAGTTCGTGGAGTCGTAATATATAGAGAAAAATTGGTACACAATCATATGATTATCTGTAAATGCAGTAGTCAAATATGATCAGAAGGATGATTCTGTAAATGCAGTGAGTTCTGTAAATGCAGTGAGTTATATAAGATGAATAAATAAGAGACTGAAATGATTTAAAAAAATATGAAAGTTGGGAAAAATTAAATAAGATTATATATAGAGGGGAGTTGATTCTTGTGCATTTGTTGGAAGAATCCACCCTGTCTAAAGGGGAAGACTCTTCTCAAATAACTAATCTTATATCGAGAAGTGTTGAAGACTCTTTTCAAAAAACTTCTCTCTTATATTGAGAAGTGTTGGTAGAGTTGACAATATGTATGGTAGATCTTTGCTCAGGGATACGCTACTCACATTTAATAAATATAATAAATATATGTAGACAATATATTTGATTTGTACCGGTAGTTAAAGTTTTTTTGACACACTATTGTACAATCATGAATCTGGGAGAGACTTATTATAATCTTTGGACCATATTTATACACACCTGAAACATTATGATTGTTAGATAGAAATGATAGCTTTGAATAATATCTCAAAAACCCTCTAACAACCAAACCTAGCAGCTCCCTATTCCAGTAGTAGGGTTTGTACCAAAAAAATATAAAAATATTAAAAATACACATTAAAAATATTAGAAATTACTTTATTAAGATTAACTGATAATAACTTTTATACAGTCAACTAAAATCTTTATTACCACCCATTATTTACATTCACATAAATAATGTAGTAATTCTCTATATCTTCAACAAATAAATCACATTTACAATTTTGGCAGTCCACAAATAAATCACATTTACAATTTTGGCAGTCCACCACTCACGTGAAGTCTGCATATAGAAATATGTGTGCCTCCCATATGACTATTTCGAATACTCAGGATACCCTACACAAAAGATATGATATCCGAATCATAAAATGCTACTTCGAAAAATTCACATGCTTTTGGAAATGAAATTCAGCATTTCTAGAATTTGGTTGTATTTTGTCCAACACATGACAAGGGTCTATAGAGGTGAGGGACGCAAAGAAATAAGACTGGTGCCAATAGATGAAACATATTTGTGACAAGGTAACATTCTCCTAGGATAGGAGATTTAGGAATGCTCTGTTGGAGGCTTTAAACTGGTCAACTCTATTCTATATTACTAGAATAATTGTTTGATTATTACATCAATAGCAATATGAATATGTGCAGAACAAATTACCAATTCAAGAAACTTTTAATATTAAGTTCCAGTACTCTAAAAAAAATTGAATATGTACCAAGTATAAACCTCATACATTCTGGAATTATTATAACTTTTTGCTTCCCATTGATACTGTACAAGTAAAGTATCTCAACAACTAAAATCAAAGCAATCTAAAGTACATCCCACACTTTGTGCATGTCTCCTGCAGTTGCTCATGGCTGCTCAGCTACTGTGGTAGTTGATGGCAACTGAATATTACCTCCAGCACTGTCATGTGCACCAAGGAGTGGTAAACCAAGAGAACTTGATCGAACGGCTCCTATGTCAGCGAAAACATCTTGGCTCGTTCCAAGTAGACACTGCCCTATTTGTGATCCAGCTGCAACTTATTCACGGCCCATCACAGGAACTTGTTGGCCAAGGCCACCAACTACATGTTTAAGTAAAACCTGTGTTAACAAAATGACCCTAATAGCCCAGGGCCAAATGTGTTTTGTGCAAGATTTGGAGTTATCTCCCCAACTCCCACCAAGGTAGCAGAAGATATCAATCCTGACTGTCCAGATGCCAACGCAGTCCGAACCGTAGATACTGCAGTTGTACCAATTCTGCTAGATCCAGCTGAGCCTGGTGTGTGATGCCCTAGTGTGCCTGCTCTTTTGCCTTGAGTGGACTTAGCAGATCTTGAGGAAACATTTTCCCTTTTATCTCCACTGGATTGACGGGAAGGCGAAGAAAATGTGAAATTGAAAGGACTCTTACTTGAAAGTGAAGCAGCTGATTCCGTCGACATAACCTCCTGACAAGTCAATAATCCAAAAAACATATATTAAAAAATATCTTAATATCTTGTGAGAAAAGACATTAAACGATAACCCAATACTTAGGCAGACAGGAACGATGCACGAGAAGATGTAGTAGTGGTACCATATCCATAGAATCGGTGGGAGTTACGGCTGATGTTCGACCAGGATTTCATCACCTAAAATATATCAGATAGGCATTAGTATCAATTATTTAATTTATATAACTATGTTAATAAATATTTACACCATACAATATAATAAATATTTATACACAATAAACCAATAAATATTCACATGATATGTTTTTGTTATTAAAATTTATATTCTTATACCTTACTAATAAAGCTGAAGTTACATGCTTCATGTTAATAAATATTCACACAATATTATATAATGGATATTTATATACAATAAGCACAATAAATATTCATGTGATATGATTTTGTTATTAAAATTTATACTCTTATACTTTAGTAATAAAGTTGAGGTTAATATGACATGCTTTAATAAGTATATGTCTAAATCTATTTAAGAAAAGGAATACCCCTAATATGATTTATCATATTCAACTATATTTAAATACATTAGAAGGGAAGGTTGATCAAAGAGGGAAGGAAGGAAAAAAAGATGTGGAATATGTATGTGGATTCGTTAGTATTAACAATGAGGTATAATTATTGATTTCTCTAAAAAGCTTTTCAACTAAAATGAATCCTGCTAGATTTAACAAAAAGGCGTAATTGTTCATTACTATTTTAGTTATTGGTAATTTAATAATAACTATAAGATCACTTTATCATCAAAACCTCCGATGAAATTTCTCGATTTCCACATTTTTCCAGTGATTTGTCTCCACCCGGAAGAAGTTTGACAACATTATATCATAATTTTCTTTGCAAACTCAACTTTATGGAGAATAATCAAGAAATCATAAGGTTCACCTTAGCTAAGGATGTCAAGAACAAAAAGAAGGGTGTTATCTCATAATTACTACACATCCCCTACTATGAATTATCAAAATATTTACAAGAGCTATCCTCTTCTCAGAAGTGCCCTTGCATGAGTATGTGGAGAATAATGATAAGACATTGGTATAAATCTGCCTTAAATCCTAAGTATCTCTCACACTTTGGGGTAGTGTTAAAATTGGCAACTAGGGCCAAACTCCATTTCGGTCAACCTATTTATGGTAGCGATATTTTTCTTGGATCCCTCTCATCGAGAGGTGTAGGATTGATCTAAAGGTCATCCGATTCTGATAAGTATTTATGAAGATATGAATTTATTTTGATTATGGACAAATTGTCAAGTGAGCCACCAACTTATGTCGGCTCAGAGGGCCAAAAGTCATGTCTATTCAACCTCTACATTTTAGTATAAATAGAAGAGGAGTTGAAGTCATTTGTCACACACACACACTCACTTTTGTGATCTCACTTCATCCTTTTTTGGGTTTGATGAAGATGAGAACTAGAGGGAGCACCTAGGGTATACGGTGCCCTAGATCTAAATGCAGTCATGGGAGAATAAGCTCTACGTTGCTCAAAAAGTCGGAAAAGTTGGAAAGTCCATAAAAGCCGTAACTACTATAAAAGCCAGAATTGTCGGAAAATCCAGAACTATCGGAACTGCCAGAAAAGCCAGAACTTCCGAAAAAGATGAAAAAGCGGAACTATCAAAAAACCTGAAACTACCAAAAAAGCCAAAAAAGTCGGAAAAGCCGAAACTGCTGAAAAGCCGAAAAAGTCGAAACTGCTGAAAAGCCGAAAAAGACGGAACTGTCTGAAAAGCCAGAATTGCCGAAAAAGACGAAACTGCCAGAAAAGCTAGAAAAGCCAGAAATGCTGTAAAAGTTAGAACTATCAAAAAATCTAGAAAAGCGAGAACTGCCAGAACTATCGAAAAAGTCGAAAATGCTGGAAAAGCGAGAGCTGCCAAGAAAGCTAGAAAATCTAGAAATGCTCGAACTTTTGGAAAAGCCACAACTGCCGAAAATGTTGGAATTGTGGGGACTGCTGGAACTGCCGAGAAGAACGAGAACTACTGAGAACAACCGGAACTGCCAGAACTGCGGGGAACTACCCGGAACTAGCGAAACAGCTAGACCATCTGCCTCTGAAAGAGAGCAGCATGCGAGGGACAACTAGCTAACATTGGGACAGTTGTATGGTACTTAGTAGCAAATACACCAAGCATACAATGTTACAGCTAGCATGCAATGGATAACTAGCATGCAACAACAAGCATGCTAAGGATAAAAAGCATGCATGCTAGTGACAACAAGCAAGCCAGGGACAATAAGCAAGCAAGGTGTAGCCAACACGTAGGTCAGGATGGCAACATGGTGCAGCAATGGCACATAACGCAGTATGGTAATGGGTACAGTCATGATTAATGAACCGTGATGAGATGCCACATAGTGATTATGGGTGCAACATGGCTTAGCACGGTGAGGTACATCATGATGATGAAATGCAACACAACGATAGGTGAAGGAGACACCTTGGAGAATTAGTTCAAGCAGCATGTCTTCAAGTGATCTCATGTATAATCTTCTTAGAGATGATCTATGCTCTTAACTAGATAAGTCAAAGTGTTGACTTCTATTGTAAATGTACTATCTCTCTCTCTTTGTCCTGAACTATTAAAGAACATATAAGATGAATTGATCAATAGTTTCCCCACATTAGGGTTTGTCCCTCGCCAACAGCACATCTTGTGTCCTCTTGTCTTGGCTTGTCTTCTATGATTTATATTTATGTTTTATCTGCAGTTTAGTTTAATGCTGATGTGATTGCTAATCTGGAAAAGATATTGAGCTAACTGTGAAAATTGAAATAAATTGCTCTAGCATAGAACATACCTAAAATTAACATGGTATGAGAGGTGAGGTAAAGAAAATTCCCAAGAAAAGTGAAAGAGAAATCATCAGAGACAGTTGGGAAAGGACAAAAGGATCAGTGGATTCCTCATCCGTCTTAAAATTCACCAAGGGTGAAGTCAAAGCAAATAATATTATCAGAATAACGAAGCGGAATATGGCATACCTAAAGATCACTTCATTGGAAGACCGGATCTCATGGTGGAAGGAAAGGTAGATAACTAGTTCGACCATTATGCGAAGGAGTGTCTGAATGGGAGGGACACATCACTTGATGATGATAACAATCATTCTAGGGACATCTTCAATGATCAAAGGAATGATAGGTAATGCAAGTCATCAAGGAAATGGCCGACTCTTCATAGAAACCAAGGAACCCCACGTATGAAGAATCAAATGTTGTTTTTTATAAGATAAAGAAGCGTTATCTTGTATTCGACCTCTCCTTCAAATTCTTTGGGAATCTGGTGTATTGATTGTAGTGCTTCAAGGCACTTCATCAGATAGATAGGTGCACTCTCTAATTTGGTAGAGATGAAAACAATCGTGGGATTATACTTGGAGCCGATGCCACTTATCTCGAAAAGGGTGTAGGGAACGTTATCCCTCAAGTGAATGAGGGTAACTTGATTCATTTACATAATCTATTTTATGTACCTGATCGCAAGAAGAACCTCGTTTCCATTTCAGAAATGGAAGTCAAAGGTTTCAAGGTGGCTTTCATCGATGGAATGGTACATGTTTGAAAATAGAATTTTCAAAGATGTTTCTGAGTTCAAGGTTGTTTCAAGTTGCAAGAAGTCCACTGGGGACCATGTCCATTGACATGTAGTACCAAAGGTCTGTGAGTCAGATGGTGACAGGGATGCCTGAATTCAAAAGGAGCATGAAAGTACAAGTCTGAGATGTACCGAAGGAAAATATTACAAGGGGACCATTCCCGTCATATACCAAGTCCTCAGCTTTGGATCAACCTGAGGGGTTTGAGATTGATGATCAAGAATCTCACGTATGCAGGTGGAAGAGAACTCTTTATGGCTTGAAGAAGAACTCCCCGGGTGTAGTATGAGAGGATTGATAGTTATCATATGAAGCTAAGATTCACTAGGAGTGAAGCTAATCCAAACCATAACCCAAAGGTTGTGGATGATAGACCTCTCATACTGAAAACTTATGAGGACGACCTATTTCTGACAGGTGCATACCCTTTCATTTGTTGAAGTAAGAGGGAGTTGGATTCAGAATGTGGAATGGTAGACTTCAAGTCTATGACTACCTCGAGGATCTTAACTTTTAGAAGTTATATGGTAGTGATGTCGGACCAGATTTGGGAAATGCCTCTGAGTTTCATAAACTCATTCGTGTTGATGTTCAAGGTGAACTTCTGTCTAGATATATGTTTTACAGTTAGCATGGTGAGCTCATATTTGGTTGAGCCTCACTCGATTGGTGCCAAGAATCTTCTGAGATATCGTCAGGGCACAATCTCCCAGGGATTGAGATACACCGCTAGAAATATGAAACTGCATGATTATTCGAATGGTAAGTGGGCAGACAGTGTGGAGGATCACCAGAGAACTTCTTAGTGTTGGTTCTCTTTGGATTCTACTTCGATATCATGCATGAGCAGGAACCATAAGTCGGTTTCTATAAGAACTGTCGAGACCGAATACATAGCTACGTGTATGAGCTCGTGTAAAGCTGCATTGTTGTAGAAGCTCTTAAGTGAGCTGTTTGTACACAAGATGAATACCACTGTGATTCTCTGTGACAACGAGAGGTGGGATACGATTATTGAGGAATCCGTATTTGATGATTTCTCCAGCAGATTGACATCAAATACTGCCATATCTAGGATATGGTAAGTCGATGAGCAAGGAGGCTCCAACGCATTGAGACTGATGTATAGGTAGCAGACATTTTGTCAAAGCCCCGGGGAAAGGTCAAATCTGTGACTTTCCTGAATGACTTGGAGTCATTGAGAGACCTTCTTATAAGGGTCCTGCATGTTGCATGCATGGAGCTATACGAGCTCTAGGGTCTTGGGGTACTTACAGGAGCAACATACAACCACACGGTGACTCACCCTCCCCTCGTGGTGTGCTATGAACATGATGATTTGTTCTCCTGTGGGCCAGGATGATTCATTCTCTGTGGAAACTATGGAACAGGATGATTCGTTCTCCTGTGGGTTAGGATGAATCATTCTCCTTGGTGACTGTGGAAGAGGATGATTCGTTTTCCTATGGGCCAAGATGATTCGTTCTCCGTGGAAATTGTGGAACAGGATGATTCGTTCTCTCATGGGTCAGGATGATTTGTTCTCCATGGCGACTTTCGAACAAGATGAATCATTCTCCTGTGGGCCAGGATGATTCGTTCTCCATGGCAACTGTGGAATAGGATGATTTATTCTCTTGTGGTCTAGGATGATTTGTTCTCCTATGGACAACATGATTAGTTCTCTTGCTGAAGCATCTTACCCACGTAGTCTGGGTCTCATGGGAAGTACCTCTCATCTGATCAATGAGCAGGGAAATGAAGATAGGGATCATATTAGTTCTATCAATGGACACATCGTTGTGTCTACCATACTCCCTACACTAGGATGACCTCCATTGATCTCGGATTGTATGAGTGGTTTGAGACACTCTCTTATGATATTGATCTGGGATCAATTAAACTAATTTGCAATTAGTATGAGTTGTTTGAGACTCTCTCTTGTGATATTGATCTGGGATAAATAAAACTGACTTCGGGTCAGTAAGAGTGATGTGACACACTCTCTATAGATGAAACTCACTTTGGGTCAGTAGAGAATGGTATGAGACATTCTTGATCAATTCTCCTTCTTCATGGTTTACCAAAGCAGAGTAGATGAGAGGAGAGTAGAGCAGTGCAGGGTATTGATGGAAAAGATAGTAAGGTCGGACATATGGATCACCAAATGGAGTTCTCCCTAGTTGAGAGGCAGTGTTAAAATTAGAAACTAGGGCCAAAGTCCACGTGGGTCATCTTATTTATGGCAGCAGATATTTCTCTTGGATCCCTCTCATCAAGAGGTGTAGGATTGATCTAAAGATCATCCGATTCCGATAAGTATTTATGAAAATATGAATTTATTTTGATTATGGACAAATTGTCAAGTTGGCCACCAAATTATGTAGGCTAAGAAACCCAACAGTCATGTCTATTCAACCTCTACATTTTAGTATAAATAGAAGAGGACTTGAAGTCATTTGTCACACACACACTCACTCTTGTGATCTCACTTCATCCTGTTTTGGGTTTGATGAAGATGAGAGCTAGAGGGAGTGCCCTAGGATATACACTGCCCTAGATAACATGCACTAGGTCTAAATTCAGTCACAGGAGAATAAGCTCTACGTTGCTCAAAAAGCTGGAAAATCCTGAAAAGCTGAAACTACTAGAAAATATGGAACTGTCGGAAAAGCCAGAACTGCGGAAAAAGCCAGAAAAGTCAGAACTACCGAAAAAGCCAAAATTGCCAAAAGTGGTGAAACTATCAGAAAATCCGGAACTATTGGAAATGTCGGAAAAGCCGCAATTGTCGAAAACACTAGAAAAGCCGGAACTGCCGGAAAATATGGCATTGCTAGAAAATCCAGAAAAGCAGGAAATGCCAAAAAAATCGGAACTGTCGAAAAAGCCATAATTGTGAGAAAAGTCAGAACTATTGAAAAAGACATAACTACCAGAAAATCCGAAAAAGCCAAAATTGCTAGAAAAGCCGCAAATGCCGGAAAGCCAAAACTAGCAGAAAAGCTGGAAAAGATGGAGATGCCGAAATTACGGGAAAAGCCAGAACTGCGGGAAATGCTGGAACTGTCGGGACTGTAGGAACTATCGGAACAACCACAACTGTTAGGAACAACGGTAACTACTAGAACTGCAGGGAATTTTCGGGAACTGCTGAAATAGCTGAAGCATGTGTCTCCGAAGGAAAGCAGCATGCAAGGGACAACTAACTAACATTGTGACAGTTGCATCGTATTTAGAAGCAAATACAGCAAGCATGAAATGCTAGAGCTAGCATTCAAGGGACATCTAACATGCAACAACAAGCATACTAAGGACAACAAGCATGCTAGGGACAACAAGCAAGCAAGGTGCAACCAACATATTGGTCAGTATGGAAACATCGTGTAGCAATGGGACATAATGTAGTACAATGATGGGTACAATCATGATTAATGAAGTGTGATGAGATGCAGCATAGTGATTATGGGTGCATCATGGTGCAACATGGTGAGGTGCAGCATGAGGACGAAATGGTGCACAACGATAGGTGACGGAGTCAGCTTGGAGAATTAGTTGAAGTAGTATGTCTTCAACTGATCTCATGTATCATCTTCTTAGAGATCATCTATGCTCTTATTTAGATAACTCAAAATGTTGACTTCTATAGTAAACATACTATATCTCTGTGCTGAACTATTGAAGAACATATAAGAAGAATTGATCAAGGGTTTCCCCACATTGGCGATTGTCCCTCGCTAACCCCACATCTTGTGTAATCTTTTCTTGGCTTGTCTTGCGCGATTTATATTTATGTTCTATATGTAGTTTACTTTAATGCTGATGTGATTGCTAATGTGGAAAAGATATTGAGGTGACTGTGAAAATTGAAATAAGTTGCTCTAGCATAGAACATACCTAAAATTAACACGTAGTAAATAATTTTACATTGGAAATGATTCCTCTTGCAAGTTAAACTGATTGGTGAATTAATACTAGTATAGGAAGGGATTTGGAATTTAACTAGCATGACATTTAATAGTATCATGGAATTTGAGTTTGAAAGAGGGCACAACCACAACACCTTTCCATATTATTACACTTTGTGATGTGGAGGAACTCTGTAAAGGATCAAAGAAATGCAAGAGTGATGTGGAAAATTAAATGTAGTGTGTGATTAGTGATGAGAACAATAGTATGAGAAAATAAGAAAGATAATCATGTACATTCACATAAATACTAGTTGTTTAGTTATAAAAATGCCTACGCGAAATTTAAAATTAAAATAAAATTAAAATAAATCACAAGTATAAGAAAAGATTAAAAATCAATACTGATATTAATGTCTCCATACACAGTGTTTGACCCTAACTATGTATCAAAACTTTTTGTCGACTCTCGTAGATCATTCTATGCAATATGAAAACTATGATCCCCTCTGTCCATGCTCAGATTCTCGAATATACCCCTACAGGCTACCAAATTCAAATAAACTATGGTATTCACACAAGTATATCACGATATCGATGAAATTCACCGTTGACTATAGTATGCTTATCAATTATTAACCTTCTACCTGTATGATAAATGAAACAGAAATGTCTACCTGTTTGGTCTGAGGAGGGTATCACATTTGCAGCAGTTAGTTGGACAGAAACAGATTGCACTGCTGCCCGTTGTTGAACAGCAACTGATTGCGTAGTTGCTGATTCAGATATTGCAGGCATTTGTTGAACACAAACTGAAGACGTTTCAGCCGGTGGTTGAACGGAAACTGAAGATGTTGCAGCTAATTCAGATATTGGGCTTATACAGGTAGTCGTTCTAGATGATCTTCGAATGGAACACGAATCCTTAAACTTCTCTGAAATGAGAACCAAGAGTGCCGAGTTTTGTGAATATTTTGGTGCTTAAGATTGAGAACACATATATTTAGAAAGAAATTATATTGATCTATACAGAAGCTCAATGGAGGATAGTCCAAATATAATCCAAATATGTGAGGGAGCTCGTAAATCATTTCCAGTGGAAGGTTGCGAAATAAGAACGCAGAATAGGTGCATATATGACTAATTCTCAGAGCGGTAAATATTAGAAATTCGTTATGTAAATATTAGAAAAGGCATGTACCTTTGGGAAGAGAAGCTCACTGCTATTATGAACCAAATAATTAACCAGAGTTCAACAAAAATTATTCAGATGGCCCAGATTTTATGTTTACGTTTCTATAAAATGTTTCATATGCAACCAATTCAAAGATTAAAACTGATTGTTATAATCAATCATCAATCAAATTGTTGATATAAAGGATCCAAAATCGTTGACTCACAAAAGGTCGGTGAAATTCAAGCAAAAATGCATAAATTTTTTTATAGAAATTTGTAACATTTCATCCATGCATGTGAAGAAATATTTTAATCTTAAAAATGTGCATGGCATTTTTAGAAGTTATAATATAGATGGTTTAGTGATATGGTTTTCATTTACTAAAATTAACTTGTTATTAGTGAAATAATTTGAGAGATCTCGAATGGGGATGTCATTTGTCTGGACGAGATCGACACTATGCGAGTGGTGGGTGGTGATCGAGAGGCCTTATTAAACATAAATGAAAAATGCAGAGGATGACGTAGCGATGTAGAGGAGAGGTAGATCTTCATGACTGAGCGGCCACCTTTTGGTATAGATGGAAAAGCTTATAAAGAGCTTCTACCTTTTTAATAAAAGTGTAAAAATTCATTTTTAAATATAAGTGTAAAAATTCATGGTTATTGATGACTTATGATAATCAGACATATTTATTATGATTTTAATAGATTAGTGTTTGTTTCTATAATTATATAATGGTTGGATTGTTTGTTTCTATTTTGATTTGTTTGTATGTGTTTTTGTTTGTTTTTAAGCATTTTAATGTATTTTTGAGTAGAGGTAATGTGTGAAGAGCCTATATGGGATAATCAAGATGAAATTATCATGAGAACATGGTGCACAAGGTTACAAACAAATTAATAAAATTGTTTGAATGGAGTTCAGTAATTAATTTTTTTTCCTTATCATATAGTTTATTTTGATTTTGTGTATTGTTATCATTTGGTAGGATTTGACAAGGCACTACTAGGAAGCAATAAGTGAAGATTGCGACCAAAATTTGTATAGACAATGAATTTATATCTCTCATGCTAACATGCAAACATATTTGATTCTTATTTCTCATCTCAAAACCTATCATAAAAGTTAATATCATTATTTGGTTAATCACTAGTATTATATTATCAAACTAGTTGCTTACCTATTATTCCACATTTCTATGTTCTCATCTCTATCTGAACTCACTTTCTCTTCTCCTACCTCCAATGTTGCTTATTATATTATTGTGAATATTTTTTTTTTATTATATAGAGGGTGGTTGTTGTTAGGGATACTCAAAGCAAAATCCAAATCTACGTTTCTCTTTGGCAACTCCCTCTCCAAATTAATTTCACATTCTTCATCAATGTAGTTTGGTTTAGGTTAATTTATCAATTGATTAAATGTAATTTACTTTATGTGAGCCCTTCTATTTACCATATTTACAATTTGTCTTTTAAGGTCATGAGTTTCACCCTTATTACATTTATATTTATTATTTATATCTTTCTAATTTATTTTTTATATGTTTTTATCTAGTGTTAATCTATACTTGTTTGTAAAAATGTTTTTGATTTTTAATTATAGTTTGAAATTTAATATTAGATTTATATATTAAATTGGCTCTTATCACATATAACAACCATATTTATTAATATAGTTATGTGAGTATTCTACATAATCAAATTATATAATAATATGAACATCTTAATATGGTTAAATAGGAATATAAGTTTTCCTACAAACCATCTAAGTGCCACCCATTTTGGTGCAAACTTCGTAGCAAAATAAAAGTAGTATATATTTCCTAATGTTTCTATGCACAAGTTTTGAGACTACAAAGTACCCCTTATATTTTTTTTCAATCTGTCAATTAAATCTTTAGTTTTGTTAAAAAATGGTTACATTGGCAAGTCTCTTAACACTAGTGGAGACAAGGAATCAAGCATTCCTACACTGACTATGTGTTTAGTTCATGATTTCCATGAACAAAACAATTTCAGGCATTGGTAGCTGTTGAAATGTGGCAACAAGAATATTCCAACTTTAATTTGTCCTTGAATTAAGATTCGAATTTAGTCTCACGAGCTGCTTGAAAAATAATTAATTAATTCACCTTGAGTTAAATAGTTGGAGAAATTCAAGTCAGAATGAAGTCATGCAACAGTTATCCCTTAAATTAAGGAGATTATCCCTTAATTAAGGATATAAGGTTGAGTTATATTTGAGTTGTAATTAATTAGCTCAGTTTGTTGAGTTAAGTCTAGCTAGATTGGTTCCAAACTATTTAAGGAACTAATTGTGAGTTGAGTGAGTTAATGCATGCATGCATCCAACTAGTGTTCTCTAGATAACTGAAGATTCTCTCATCATTAACTCATGTATGTCTATTTTAAGAAAGGCCCACTTGAGATTAAAGACAGGGACATTGTACTATTAGTTGCATAAATTTTCCTATAAGGAAAACTCATGCATGCAGAAGGAATTCATTCCTTGATGATTGCACAATTTTACAAGGTGTGAGATCAGTCTGAGTGATTAGTGTTACACTTGAACAATGCAAACTTTGAAACGGGAACTATAAACTCAAAACGGGAACTCTGGCAAAAAAACCTCCAAAACACATCAAAAACAGTGCTAAAAACGAAAAGTCTGTATACTGGAACGATGTTTTTATTTTTTAAGCATTAATTTTGAACATGTTTTAAAAATGGCAGTGAATACGAAATTTACTATGAAATTTTTGTGCAAAATATAGCTTCAAAATGAAAGTAATGATACTGAAACAATGATTTTTTTTAGGGTCAATTTTCAAAAAATTTTAAAAATGCTAATAAAACCAAATTTTTATGTCTCAAACAAAGTTATTTATGAGGAAAAAACACATTAATGTTTTTGGTAGAATATCATTTTTCTTTCCTAAGTATAAATTTAACATGTTTTCAACCATAACATGCTAGATACAAAAGAAATTGAATTTTTTTCAACTATAAAATTAAAAAACCATGACATTATGAACAAATTACATCACTAAATGAATTCAAAAGTCTTTATTTGTATACTGAATAAAACATACATTATATCTCTAATTTGATATTGCATTGTAGATATTTAAACAATAAAATTTATCATACTTAAGACATATAATCCAACAACATAAAAATGCTTCATAACTTCTCATTTAACACCATATGGAAAAAATTAATTTTATTTGAAGATACGATGCATACATCAGTTATATAAACTGTCTTAAACAATTATTCAAAATCACTCATATTTTCTTGCACACCATCATAATTCACATCTTCAGATGATTGACTGGATGCTGAGGAAGATGTTCCACATTCTTCTCTTTCATCAACTAGTGCCCCATCTGAGTCCACATGCATGCCCAACATTCCAAGTTTCAAAATTCTTCTAGCTCTACGACCGGTTTCAGAAGACTCCCATGTCAACACTGTTCCTTCTGGTAACAACCTTTTCAAAATCTCTATTTTCTTGAAGCGAAGAGTTCCTCTCTTTGTTAAATTGAAGTCATAAACAAGTATGTCAACATCTTCCAATTGTAATATGTCTGTGTGGCGGCGATTTATATTTGTACCCTTTCTTTTTCTTTTTCCGCCATTTTTTTTGTCAACTACCATCTCTGGCTTATACACACCATTGAGTGGGTGTGTATTTGTGGCATACCAATGTACCTCAACACGTGTAACATTCTCATTTTCTGTAAATACCTTTATAACTTTAGCAACCAAAAATGGATAGCCATTGGGATCTCCATTTGCTAGCACTGCAATCATGCAACCCTCCTTAATATCCTGTACTGAATCCCTATGAAGGTCTTCCATGGCTTCACATTGTGCACAAGATCTTATAGAACCAATATACATCTCTCTTTTCATTGCCTGTGAAGAATTAATAATACCTTGACTTTTTTGTTATTCAACAATGTTTACTTCCTCATGTTCATTCGACGCATTTTGTGGCCAAATAAATGGATTTTTCAAAGGTATATCTACATTTGTTGTTGTTGAAATGATATCACTTTGATTATTGAAAAACGACTCCCACCAAACTGAATCAGCAATGTCAAAGTACTCATATGTATATCTAATACATTTCTTAATTTCTTCGAGGCAATCAGAATAATTTATATGTCTATTCTGTTTGCGTGCATTATGAACTTCACCAAATGATTGTAATAACAATATTTTTGATGCAAATATTGGACGATCTGGAATGAACTTCAAAAATTGCAAACTTGATGACAGTGTCCATTGTGTAGTAGTTGAAAACTTCTTGCCCCATATTAGTGTTTTCCCATCAATTTTTTTGATACGAAATTGATGTTGGAAGCTAATATCATTAAGTTGTTAAATGTGTTTCCCCTCACCATATGATCCCAGAATAAACCTTCACATGTCAGCAGTTTCTTCCAACACATCAAAAGTAGGCTCTGGCATGTATGATTTCTTAATACATTCAATTAGTGATGGCAAGCTCCGAACTTCCTTCCTCCTCAATGTGACTGAAAAACGACTGAACATCTGATCAATATGGTCATGAGTGTGCCCAACAAGAAGGAAACCAACCTTTACCATTTGAAAAATTCTCAATTCAACAACCATGTTCAGATATCCAAAAAAAACCTGATTTTTGTTTTCATGGCAAGTGTTGTGCAATTGTAGATACAAAACTTCAGGAAGATTACCAGACCAATGAGAAATCACATCATGAATTATGGTTATGGCCAGATTAGCATCGTTATGAATATTTGGAGTTGTGAAGTACAGCCTTGGCAATATTTTCCCATTGAAGATGATACAACCGACCAAGTGAAACTCAATAAAATTTTCCTCTTGTAAATTTTTGGGTGTGCGAACAAAATGTGGGAAAAGTGTTTCTTCTAGTCCATACCATCAATTATCAAACCCAAATATTTATTCGGATCATCATAACACTTCTTTTGATGCTTGTACAACTTCTTCCTTTCATTTGTTTTTTGTTCGCAATGCTCCTAAAGTTCTTTGACAATTAAATCTACACAACATAAAAGAAATTCATTAAGAATTATGTTTTCATAGTTGATGACTATACAATTTTAAAAGTTAAAGTTATGAACGCTTACATCTTTCTGAGCCTTCACATTTGTCCCTTTTTTATTTAAGAGAAGCACATGTACTACAAATCCCCATCCTTGTCTTCTTAGGAATACGGACATTATTGAATTCTTTCTTCCATATCTTCACAAAATATTGATATGTAATAAATTGGCCATGTCCCTCACCACCTTCTACATATTCTTTGTATAAGTTGTAGATTTCTCGTCTTGAAAAATTATCTGGAATATGTATTGTCTCTCTATTCGGCATACACTCTCCATGCTTTGAAAAGAAATCTTTCATCCATGACATTAGAGTATTTGATAATGTCCCAAACTGTCTTTTATGACATACTTCTGAATAAAATGTGGGATCCTTTTCCAATTTTCTTGAATTCTCGAGAGACGAAAATTCCCAATCGAATGAAACATTTTGAAAGATTTTCTACACAATAATAAATTCCTAATATGATAATCATAACCTGACAATGTAGATTGCATGCAGCCAACTAAATATGAATTTTGCATTCTTTTATTCATTGACAAATATCTCTTCATCCTTTCTAATGCAAATGTGAAATCCATATGTTTCAAGCAAATTTTTTGGCAACATTCACTTGAAATGAGAGCGCTGATAGAACTTCTTCTCGTCAGATATTCTACTCCACCCCTTGTATAACCAAAACAGCTTGCATTGATACAAAAAGGTCTGCTCCTACTCCTCGATACAATATTTCTTGGCAACATCTCCATCATTGTATCATCATTTTTATAAGGATTTTCATCATCATTAAGAGGAATGCTATCCACACTATGATCAGCTCTGCTTTTCAAATATTGACTTAGAGGATACTCTTCATCTTCCCCTTCTTCAGTGCTACTGTCATAGTCGTTAGAATTCGGACTGAATGGAAAATTTGACTCGATGTTTAATGGATATTCTTCCTCATGTGCATTGTCAGTGCTTCTCTCATAGTCCATAGAATTAGGGCTACGCTGAAAATGTGATTGTTTACTTATTGAAGATGCTACATCCTGTCCTTTGTCACTGCTACCTTTATACTCATTAGAATTAGGACTAACTGCATCATCCTGTCCTTCATCACTGTTGCTCTCATAGTCCTTAGAATTAGGACTAAGAGGACACTCTGACACTCCAATCTTTTGAAATTCATCATCTCGCGCTTCATCACTGCTGCTCTCATAGTCCTTAGAATTAGGACTAACTAGACACCGTGACACTCCATACTTTTGAAATTCATCATCATGCTCTTCATCACCGTTGGTCTCATAGTCCTTAGAATTAGGACTAAGTGGACACTTTGACACTCCATTCTTTTGAAATTCATTATAACAGTCTTCATCACTACTGCTCTCATAGTCCTTAGAATTAGGACTAAGTGGACACTTTGACACTCCATTCTTTTGAAATTCATTATAGCACTCTTCATCATTGCAGCTCTCATAGTCCTTAGAATTAGGACTAAGTGGACACTTTAACACTCCATTCTTTTGAAATTCATTATCACACTCTTCATCACTGCTGCTCTCATAGTACTTAGAATTACGACTAAGTGGACACTTTGACACTCCATTCTTTTGAAATTCATTATCACACTCTTCATCACTGCTCCTCTCATAGTCCTTAGAATTAGGACTAAGTGGACACTTTGAAACTCCATTCTTTTGAAATTCATTATCACACTCTTCATCACTGTTGCTCTCATAGTCCTTAGAATTAGGACTAAGTGGACACTCTGACACTCCATTCTTTTGAAATTCATTATCACACTCTTCATCACTGTTGCCCTCATAGTCCTTAGAATTAGGACTAAGTGGACACCCTGACACTCCATTATTTTGAAATTCACCATCATGCACTTCAAAACTGCTGCTCTTATAGTCCTCAGAATTAGGACTAAGTGGACATCGTGACACTTCATTCTTTTGAACTTCACCATCGTGCTCTTAGAAACTGTTACTCTCATAGTCCTCAGAATTAGGACTAAGTGGACATCGTGACACTCCATTCTTTTGAACTTCACCATCATGCTCTTCATCACCGCTGCTTTCATAGTCCTTAGAATTAGGACTAAGTGGAATCTGTGACTCTTTATTAATTTGAAATTCTCCATCCCCTCTTTCATCAGTGCTACTCTCATAGTCTTTAGAATGGGGACTAAGTGGAAGAATTGACTTTCTATTCATAGTGGAAGAATTCCCGCTATATTCATCAATATGAATAGAGTTGTTACGCGATGAAGATGTTGATGGTGTATAAATCGAAACTTCACTATTAGAACAATCCATCTCTTTCAAATATGAGATGTTGAATGATACAAATGGAGTCTCCTAAGGATATTATATAGCTTAAAGAATGAAATATTCCCTCCAAAACGTTTCGCCAAAATATTCACCTCCAAAAATTTACGCGAAAATACTTCCCTCCAAAAGTTTGTTAGATTTATTTACCTTCATTATTTTATTCTACAATTTATTGAAAAACGTAAACTAAATTTTTTTATGAAATAAATCACTAAAATTAAAATTGTAAACTACAACTTGTACATTAATTATTTTAATAGTTAAAGTATATAATATTTACTAAACAACTGATTTTTTTTTATTTTTTATAATATATTCTAAAACAATTTAATCCCACATTCAATCCATTGTAAAACAATTCTACAATACTCTAAAATATTTTAAAACAAATTATCCCACATTAATCATACGGAAAAACATCTTCGTAATTTCACTTATATATTAAATTTCATTATCACTATTACTCACATCACATCCAGGTTTTCTGAAGTTCGTTGAAAGACTCGTGAATTTGTGGAGCAGCTATATTGTTATCAACAACATATTCAACGAAGAATTCTTGCAATTGAAAGGTACGTTCAATTTTTTCCTTAAAAATTTTCATATTAAATTAATTTAATGAAGAATATTTTTTTTAAATTAATAATTTTTCTAAGCCAAAATAATAATTACGTCAATCGTGATCATGGTGGGCCCGATCAAACTCAATCGCCCAATAACCGTGGGTGGGCCATCATCGTGCCCCCGATGTCCCTTCCCCCCGTCCCCCAACCCATGCGCCCTCCCCCCCCACCTCTCAGCCTCCCCCCAAACCATTACCAACCTCTCCACCTCGTCCATGCCGCCTTCCCCCTCCTACCCAACCCATGCGCCCCCTCACTCTCTAACCCGCCCCCACACTACACCCCACACCCATGTAGTCTCGCCTACCCAACTCCCCTACCCATGCGCCCCCCAACCCTAACTCCTATTCCGCTCCCCACCCAACTCCCCTACCCATGCGGCCCCCACGAACTCCTATTCCCCTCCCCACCCACCAACTCCCCTCCCCATCCGCCCCACCCCCTAACTCCCATTCCTGTTCCCCCCCAACTCTCCTACCCATGTGCCCCACCCCCTAACTCCCACGCCCCCCACCCAACCTAACCCCCGTACCCCACCCCTCTACATCCCCCACTACCCCACCTACACCCACGCGGCCCACCCCCAAGACCCCTACCCGTCAACCACCAACGCGCCCCTCCCCCCCCCCCGCCGCTCCCCTCACACACCCTCTCCCCCACTCCCCTCCCCCTCTCCCACTCTCCCGCGGCGTCCTCCGCCCGCCCGGCCGACGGCCTCCTCTACCCACCCTCGGCGGAGGGCCACGAGGGTGGCGCGGCTGAGGAATCGACGGCTCGTCGGTGGGGCCAGGTGGAGGGCCACGGGGGTGGCGCGGTCGAGGTGAGCGCCACCCCTCCGAGCCCTCTGCCCCGCCCGACCGGTGGGCCGTCAATTACAGGAATCGACGGCCCACCGGTCGGGCGGGGTGGAGGGCAGCGGGAGTGGCGTCGTCGAGGCCAGTGCCACCCATGCGGCCCTCCGCCCCGCTCTACCGGTGGGCGGTCGATTCCCAGAATCAACCCCCCGCTGGTCGAGCGGGGCGGAGGGCCGTTGGGGTGGCATGGCTGAGGCCAGTGCCACACCTGTGACCCTCCACCCCGCTCGACGGGTGGGCCGTCGATTCCCGGAATCAACCGCCTGCCGGTCGGGCAGGGCGGAGGGCCACTAGGGTAGCCAGGCGCGAGCGGAGGAGGCCGGGGGAGAGGAGCGGGGGAGAGGGGGACGGGAGGAGAGGGGATCGGCGGGGGGGCAGTGGGGTAGTGGTGTGCGGGGGGGCTGAGAGGTGAGGGGGTGGGTTGGAGTGGAGGGCCGGTAAGAGAGAGGGTGGGTTGGAGTGGAGGGTTGAGAGGTGAGGGGGTTGGGGGGGCGCGTGGGTGGGTCATGGGGCTGGGGTTAGGGGTGAGGTTAGGGGTGTGGGGGTGGGTAGGGGGTTTTGGGGAGGGGGAGATGGGTGTGTAGAGGTGGGAGGGGTGGAGAGTTGGGGCGCATGGGTAGGGGGGCACATGGGTGGGGCATGGGTAGGGGGCGCATGGGTGGGGGGTCATGAGTAGCGGGGGTAGGGGGTTGCGGGGGTAGCTGGGGGGGCATGGGTAAGGGGGTTGGAGGGGTTGCATGAGTAAGGGGGTTAAGGGGAGGGGGCAAGGGTAAGGGGCTTGGGGGGTCGGTTCTGTAGAGGGGGGGCATGTGTATGGGGGTTATGGGGGGTAGAGGGGGGGGCATGGGTAGTGGGTTGTGGGGCGCACGTGGGTAAGGGGGTAGGGGGCTCACCCTGACTTGCCCAACTATCCACTTAGCCCCATCGTCCCTCACCCGACGTCCCACCCGCCCATCGATCTGCCTGCCCGTTAGAGGTGGCTGGGCAATTTTGATTATATAAATAAAAAATTTATGGTATATTTTCGTTGTTAATTTAAGTTAATATGTTTATTTTATTTACTAATTTATGTGTTTTTAATTTTTAGGAAAATGGCGTCAAAGAAAATTTCTTTGAATCTTTCTGGACCAAAGACTCTTAAAGGTCCATCTTCAAGAAACATTGGTGAACGAACTCCACCAGAGCTCATGGCTACAAATCTTTCAAGTGCCTTAAGTGATAAGAAGATAATTTCAGACTGGAAAAACTCAAAAGAGGTGAAATTTCCATCAAGAGTATGGTATGTGAAAGAAAGAGAGAGCACAAATGTGAATATATATCTATATATTGATATGCCGCATAATAATGAAAATTTGGAGGTGATGGGAAGAGTCATAGATATGTGTTTGGTATCGAACACTGAATTTGTTTACGTACTTACAAAAGCTCCCAAGTCACATAAAAGGATTAAATACTGACTATCATATTCGTTATATGACACGAGAGAGGTATCTACAAAGTTGTGTAAACAAATCGTAAATGAGATGACACAAAACATCACAAGTATTATTATTTGTATTTTTTTTTGCATTCTTGAAAGTGTCTCGCTCTATTTTTTTAAATTTGTTTTTATTGACATATGATATTTTGTTTGGCAGAATTTTGTTGAAATTTGTTCAGTTAGGTTGGGAGGCATTCATTTCATAGAGTATTATATCATGAAAGTTGTCAGCCATTTTTACTCAGTGTCAGAAGAAGATATGGAAAACATGGAAAATGTAGTAATTGATGATGCTACAAAACTACATACAAAGAATCAGGAAAAAAGGCCTCTGGTGGATAAATCTAGCGAGGGTAGACAAGTTACTTTTGAAGACAATGAAGTTGAAATTGAAGGTGAAGCATATGTTGCCATTACTGAAGATGACATTGGAACTAAGAAAAGTTGTAAAAGACCAAAAGTAACAATGCGCAAGAATAAATCTGTTGAGAATGTTATGACGAAGAAAAGTAGAGTTGAAGATCTTGAAGTAGTCATTACCAGCGGTCAAGAACCTAGTGAAACTTCAAAAGAAAGCAGAGAAATCATTACACCAGGAGCTGATTTAGATGATGGCATTATCAAAACAAAAAAAAATGCCATTCGACAGAATTTGACAAAGAGAAACTTAATTGATGGTGGTCGTACATTTCAGCTAAATGTCAGACAAACCTATAAGGCAAGTGAAGGAAAATGCCAATATCAAGTCAGAAAGCCACATCATCTGCATGTTCACAACTTGAAGACATTGACGAGGTACAATCCATATGCTCATGTGGTTAATTATGTGCTTCTTGTTGATCCACTTCAAGTTCCCAATAAAGAAGCATTTGATAAGTCAAAATGTTTTGAATACAATTATTATGTGCTTGGGGGTAGCCATTCTGTAGAAGCTCAAAGACAATTGATGGAGGAATATCCTAATAACCCATGTTTTGAAAGAATGAAATGTATCATTTATGCTGGTTTAAATTAAAGAGAAGCAAAGTTAGTGGCATGGGATCATAATTCAGATAATGAATATAGGATGTCTATGACTTTCATGCAAAGGGTTAGATTTATTCATAGTGAATTTCAAGAAAAATGTGGTGGGGATAGGATAAATGTTACTGCGTATTTCCGAAAGGAATGTTGTATGGAAATAGGCTATCAAATTGAAGAGAAAACCAATTCAAAAGGTGAAAAAGACAACAGAAATAGTGATTTATTTAGAGGTGTTGATAACATTTTCCAATTGGCATTTAGAACTAGAGATGTTTGGAAGTTGATTGATGAGATTTTTAGCATGTGTGAAGACATTGGCATTAAAAACAAGAAGGTCAAAAACTCTAATCCATTGATATGTAGCAACAGCAAATCAGCTCCTGAACTGAAGCAACTTCCAGACGATATGATCCTCACGCCTTGGAAGGCAATGCAAGGAGTGAAAGATGAAAAAATTGTCAAAACAATATTATCTCATGTGAGGTCAAGGGAATTATGATTGGAAGAAATGTCTGAAGAATTTGAAAAGTAAGTTTGCTAAATTATTTTTATTTATTTCTAGGATTATAGTTATCTTTTAAATAAAAAATGTTGTTCTTGGTAGTATTTGTTATACATATCATTATATTAACTTTTTCTTACCTTATCTATGCAGTCACAAAGTTTACATGAAAATTCAAGAACAAATGGTTAGATTGTTGAATGAAGATAGTTGGGATGATGTTGTACGCAACTATCTAGATTCAAGCTCTACATCAACATTAAAAGCTTTTTATCTTGCATTTAAAAAGGTATCTTAATTTATACATTCAGTTTTATTCATCTGTGTACTATTTTTAATTTAAAAATTACACATATATTTGTTTATTTCATAAAATATGAGGAAGGAAGATAATGGAGCACCAGATAGTTTCAAGACTTTTATTGAAAAATAAAGATTGAAAGACTGAGGAAGCAATGTATTAAGAATGTTGAACTTGATCCAACTCTTAATCATTTCATTTGGAATGGGCTAGAAACTATTCAATATTAAGTAATACAAGGCGACTGTGAAGACATTGCTAAACTCATACCAAAAAGGGATTACGCCCTAGTTATTGCATATATTCCCCATGGTTTTAATATTCCAAACATTTACTATGATAGTGACCCTTATACTTATCAAGATTTGAATAAAGTGGTTGCGGAATTTGTAGAAGTGACGTCATCACCATTATGGAGATTTGTGACATTTCATTCAGACACAAAATTGGTAATGATATTGTCAAGCTTCAAGGGGAAAAATAATTCAAGGATGCAGCCTACATGGTAAGATGTTTAAAAGGTATATTTGATTAATGTTGAAAAATCCATTTATGTACAAGTTAAATGAACTTTTACTATTTCATGTTATAGGAAAAAGTCAAATCTTCTTAACAATGAAGATCAACAATTTATAAATGACTGTGAGTTCATTCATATTGATAGTTGGACAAAAGATGATAGCCATATGTCTATGATTTTTAATCGGGTGGACAAAAAGAGTCATAGCCAAATACTGACTTATGATGCTGTTGTGATAAAACTAACATATGAAGACAAAGAAACAAAATGAGAGATAGTTAACATTTATCAAAAACCACAATTATTGATTAACTATCTTATAGACATATGTTAAAATGAAGGAGATTGGGTTCTGGATTTATTTTCTGGCTCACGTAGGTTTTGCTATATGGAATTGAATTTCGATATGTTCTTTTTTTAATTAATATGTCACTGTACTAATTTACTTCATTATTTTTTTTGTGCTTGATAATTAGGTACAACACTAGCATGCTGTCTTCAAAAATGAAGAAATTGCATTGCAATTGAGAAAGATCCATTACAATGCAATTTCATTCAGAAAAGAATTAATGCTTTTCAATTTTTTCCAGATGCAATGCAAGAAATTGGGTTGAAGAAAGGGGACTTTAGTGAATCACGTGTGGAAAAAAAGGAAAAGGAACCCCAACCACCATTACATGGAATGTTTGGAAAGACATACATTGGGAGATTCACAGACATCAAAGACCCATTAGAAGAGGAAAATGCACAAAAGGAAGCAAAAAATATTGTGGAAGAAGACAATGATGAAACTCTAGAAGACGAAGTGTTTGGATTACGTGACATTGTTGATTAAATTTAAGTTATACTTGGAAATCAAGTTTTGCAATGTTTTGACTCTGACATTTTATGAAAAGAATAATCAATCAATTAAAGTTATTATGTGTTCAATATTTGTAATTTGTGATTTTCACATTGATTTTTAAGTTAATTATTATTTTTTGAAAAAAAAGTGATTATTATTATTTTTTTGACATGAGATTCATAAAAAAAACTATTATTTTACCATTTTTAGTTAAAAATTTTGTATAAAAATTGTGATTTTAACCTGTTAATTCTAGCAAAAAGTTATCAAAACGTGTAGTTTTTTTGTTATATTTATGTTAAAAATGGTTATTTTTATGTTCATTGTTAAAGAATATTGTTTTTTAGAAACAATTATTTCATGTGGATTGAAAAATTTATTAAGGATGTATAAATATGTAGATTATCTAAAATTCAAACTATCGACTTTCTAATTTAAAAATGGAAAACAATAAAAACCCCACTACAAAAAAAAATAAAATTAAAATAGAAAACAAGAAAATATGAAGAAAACGACCACTTCAAAAACTATCAAATTTAGAAAATAATTATTTACATTTCATACACTAGAAAATTTGAAGTCAAAAAATAGGTCTTTTAAAAAAAGGGTGTGATGCAGAATACTCACTTTTTTAAATCAGCATGAAAATCACTACCATTCTAAAACGTAATGCACATGAAAAAAATTAAAGTTCCAAAAACTATGCTCTAAAAAAAACATATGTGTTCTGCATCACCCCTTTTCAAAATCAGGGCATTTTTTTGCTATCTCTACGAAATGGGTAACAGTATCAGTTCCTGTTTCAAAGTTTACATTGTTCTTGCTAACAGTAGGATCACCCAGGAGAAACAACAAAAACAAACAGAAGGCTTGGAGGACAAAGGAGAAGGCTTGTGAGAAGCTTTGTTTGCGTGTGAGCATTGAGGAGGATTGTACTAAGAGATGGCTAGCTGTGAAAGCTAAAGCTTTTTGTAATTATGAGATATTTCCAACTTGTATGATAATACAGATAGTGGAGTTTTTAGCTAAGGCTTTCCCCTGATTATTCTTCTGTGTTTCATGAGCATTGATTCTTCTTCTACTTATATGTTTTCCACTTCATCTTGCTCAAATCTATTAAGATTCCACAAGTTTGATTGTAGAAGTTAGAATTTGTACATGTTATCAGAGCAAAGGTTATCAGAGCTATGAACAACATACTGAGAAGAGAATTCGAAGTTTGAAGTTCGGGGTTGCAGGTACAAATCAAATTCATCTCATACTTCAGGTTGGTCAATGGTGTTCTTTGGCTTAAGACTAGAGTATGCCTTGGAAGGCAGCTTGAATTACATAGCATGGAAAGATAGAATGGAAGCTATATTATAAGACAATGGCTTGAAGCATTTCATTAATCAAGAAATCCCAAAGCTAGATGAAAATAATGCACAAGAGTTGGCTGAGTGAAATAAGCATGTAGCAAAGGCGAGACAGATCATCCTGGAGGGAGTTTGAGACCATATTGTCTCGCATCTTCATGGGATGGATACTCCATTTTCAATGTGGAAGATATTGAAGGACCTCTGTCAGAAGAGTAGCAACCAGAGGAAATTGGCACTCAAGGATAAGCTTTAGAAAATTAAGATGGAGAAGAGCGATACTATTTCCACATATTTGAAAAAGCTCACCACTTGCAAAGATGAGCTTGGTAATGTGGGAATAACTACTACCAATGATGATATGGTGAGCCTGGACTAAAGAAGAACTTGGTATCAATCGCGATGTTGGAGGAAAAAGGCCACGGTGTTGTCCTTAGTAAAGGAAAGGCGTTCTTAAGACACATAGCCATGGATCAGACCAAGAGGATTGGGGTTTGGGTGAAGAATCTCTATAAACTAGAAGTATATCAATGTGCAACATTGAGTTTGAAAGCAGAATTGGTGCAAAGCCAAGACATTGGTGAGTTGTGGCACAGGCGGTTGGGCCATTTGGATCATGGGGCCTTGAAGATAATGTAGTAGATCTCTATTGGGCTTCCCAAAGGTAAACTTGAGCAAGTTGACACATGCAAAGGTTGTACATTGGGAAAGTACACCAAGTCTTCCTTTCATGATCAAGACAATGGAGTAGAAGAAATATTAGAGCGAGTTCATAGTGATTTGTGTGGATCATTCTCGACAACATCCATAATGAAGCAAAGGTATTATGTGATTTTAATTGATGATTTTTCTCATAAATGCTAGATTTATTTCATGCAAAATAAGGACCAAACCTTCTCCAAGTTTTGTGACTTCAAATATTTGGTCGAGAAAGAGTCAAGGAAGAAGATCAAGGCATTGAGAAGTGACAATGGTGGAAAATATGTCTCTCAAGAGTTTAAGGACTTTTGTGTAGTGGAAGGGATTAAACGAGAGTTGACGGCACGTCATAACTCACAACAAAATGGGGTGGCCAAGAGGAAGAAAAGAATGATTGTAGGGGCAACACGGGCGATGCTGCATGACAAAGGCCTACCACTTCATTTGTGGGCTAAGGCATGCAAAACAACGGTCTATTTGTAGAACAAAAGCCTGCATTGCATACATGGGATGAAGACACCATAGGAAGATTTCTCTGGTAAGAGACCAGATGTGGGTCACTTTAGGATCTTTGGCTCATCAGTATATCTCCATGTGGCAAAGGATACATGGAAGAAGCTTGAGTCGACATCAGAGTTCTGGATACTTGCGGGGTACACTGATACACCCCACAACTATCGGGTGTATCTACCTACCATTCAAAGGATAGTGGTTCTTAGAGATCTTAAGTTTGATGAGTAGAAGGCCATGTGAGTTTCCCTTTAGAGGGAGATCCAACTATAGGCTCTGGAGGAACTGTTGGTTCCTAAAGAGGAGGAGCTTTAGATTGATGTGAAGTAGTAGCATGCAAAGGATCCAAGAGTGGAGACATCAACTAAAGCAGATTCATACAGATATGGATGGAAGCGCACAAGAGAAGCTGATAGATTGTTGTCAAATGCGAGAGAGAATGTGGGAGAAGCATCTTCTCAGTGCAAAAAAAATGAGGTCACTTGAGTGGTACACTGGATACATGGCCCTTATTCGGGAATGTGTTGATACCAAGCCATCTTCCTTTGTGGAAGTAGTGCAGCAACCGATTTGGGTTGATGCTATGATGGAGGAGTATGACTCCATAGTTAGTAAAAGTGCTTGGGACGTGGTTCCGAGAATGGAGAACAAGTCAATTGTGAGTTCCTATTGGCTTTATAAGGTAAAGCAAGCTGTTGATGGTAGTGTGGAGAAACATATGGAAAGATTTGTTTCCCATGGTTTCTGACAGGTTGAGGGGATTCATTATGATGAGACTTTTTCTCCTATCGCAAGGTATTCATCTATCATATCGATGTTGGCACTGTCAGCACATATGGTTTGGAAGATTCATCAGATGAATGTGAATACTGCATTCTTCAATGGCAAGATTGAGGAAGAGGTGTTCATAGAGGAGCTGGAAGGTTTTGAGACCTTCGATCATGAGTCGCATGTGTGCTAACTCAAAAGAGTCTTGTATGGGCTGAAGCAAGCACCTTGTGCTTGGTACATCAGGAGTGACAACTACTTCACTGGGTTGGGCTTCACAAAGAGTATAGCATATGTGAACTAGTACCACATCATGGTGAAAGGTAAGCAATTGATCATTTACTCTATGTTGATGATCTCATATTGATAGGTGATGATCAGTTGATCATGTCTTGTAAGGAGAACCTTGCAAGAGAATTCGAAATGAAAGACATGGGCCTTATGCATTATTTCGGTGACATGGAAGTGTGGCAGAAGGATGGGGATTTGTTTGTGTCTTAGGGGAAGTATGGCAATGAAATACTCATGAGATTCCACATGGAGAAGTTGAAGCCCATGCAGACACCTATAGTAGGGAAATGGAGGAAGGAGGATGCTACTTCCGGAGAAGTAGTAGAGGCTATTGTGTACAGGAATCTTGTGGGTTCACTAATGTACATAGTGAACACATGACCAGATTTGTGTTATGCGGTGAACCAGCAGAGTCAAGAAATGACTCAGCCTACCAAGCTGTTTTGGAAGACTGCAAAGCATCGATTGAGATACCTCAGAGGCACATCTCAGAATGGATTACGGTATAGATGGACACAAAGAGTGAAGCTACAGGGCTTCACTAATGTAGATTGGGTAGGGTTTCCGTCAGATCGGAAGAGCACATCAGGATGAATTTTCAACCTTAGGTCAGCTGCAGTTTCTTGGTACAACAGCAAACAAGGTTCAGTTGCACTCAACATGACAGAGGCTGAATACATGACTTCAAGCTACGCAGCATGTGAGGCCATCTCGATGGGGAAAATTATAGTTGGTTTGTTTGATGGAGGATGGATCTAACTGTGATCTATTGTGATAATAGGAATTGTATCAAACTCTTTGAGAATTGAGTATTTCATGATAGGTTCAAGCACATTGATATCTGGTGTCACCGTCTCAAAGACAGTGTAGTGAGGAGGATCATGTTGCTGCAATATGTTTTGAAAAAGGATCAAGATGTAGACATTTTGACAAAAGCATTGTCAAAGTGTAAATTCAATTTCCATAGAGACAAGATCGGGGTGGCAGATAATCGCTTTCTTACTGAGAGGGAGTGCTGAAATGTGGAAACAAGAATATTCCAATTTTAATTTGTCCTTCAATTAAAATTGGGAATTAAGACTCAAACGTAGTCTCCCCAGCTGCTTACAAATTAATTAATTAATTCATATTGTGTTAATTAGTTGGAGAAATTCAAGTTAGAAGTCTTTGTGAAGTCATGCAACAATTATCCCTTAAATTAAGGAGATTATTCCTTAATTAAGGAGATAAGATTAAGTTCTATTTGAGTAGTAATTAGTTAGCTTAGTTTACTGAGTTAAGTCCACTTAGATTAGTTCTAAACTGTTTGAGGAAATAAGTGTGAGTTCAATCAATTAATGCATGCATGCATCAAACTAGTGTACTCTAGATAATTGAATATTATCTCATCATTAACTCATGCATGTCTATTTTGAGAAAGACCCAATTGAGATTAAAGACATGGACATTGTACTATCAGTTGCATAATTTTTCCTATAAGGAAAACTAATGTTTGTAGAAGAAATTCATTCCTTGAGGATTGCATAGTTTTATAGGGTGTGAGATCAATGTGAGTGATGAGTGTTACACTTGGTAATAGTAGGATCACCTAGGCAAAACAACATAAGGAAATATGAGGCTTGGAGGGTAGAGGAGAAGGCTTTTGAGAAGCCTTGTTTTCCTGTGAGAAACCAGGAGGATTGTATTGAGAGCTGGCTAGCTATGAGAGCTAAAGTTTCATGTAGTTATGAGATATTTCCAACTTGTATCATAATACAGATAGTGGCGTTTTTAGCTAAGGCTTTCCCCTGACTATTCTTTTGTGTTTCGTGTGCATTGATTCTTCTTCTACTTATATGTGTTCCACTTGATCTTGCTCAAATCTATTAAGCTACCACAAGTTTGATTGTAGTAGTAGATTAAAATATTTTGCTTTAGTTTTATCGCATTATAAGGTTAATCTACATTCATAATTTCTACATGGTATAAAAGTTGTGAACAGTAAACTAAGAAGAGAATTTGAAGTTTGAAGTTTGGGGTTATAGGTACAAATCGAATTCATCTCATACTTCAGGTTGGTCAATGGTGTTCAATGGCTTGAGACTTGAGTATGCCTTGGAAGGTAGCTGAAATTACATACCATGGAAAGATAGAATGGAAGCTCTATTTGAAGACAATGGCTTGAAGGATTTCATTGATTAAGAAATCCCAAAGCTAGCTACATCTAATGCATAAGATTTGAGTGAGTGGAAGAAGTGTGTAGCAAAGGTGAGATGGATAATCCTGGAGGGGGTTCGAGACCATATTGTCTCACTTCTCCATGGGAAGGATACTCTGTTTTCAATGTGGAAGACATTGAAGGACCTCTACCATAACAGTAACAATGAGAGGAAATTGGCGCTGAAGGATAAACTTTAGAAAATTAAGATAGAGAAGGGCGATACTATTTCCACATGTATGAACAAGCTCACCACCTGCAGAGACGAGCTTCGTAGCGCGGGAGTAACTACTGTCGATGATGATATGGTGAGCCTCGCTCTCCTTGGCCTTCCAAAGAGCTAGAATAGCTACCAGGACTTTGTGAATGGAAGGGAGAAACTACCAGATTGGGAACGTTTATGGTCGGATCTAATGTAGGAGGAGATTAGGAGGACCACACGAGATGGTTATTCATCAAAGAATGATGATGAAGAAAATCTAGCCTTAGAAATTAAGGTAAGGAAAGGGAAGGGGAAGGCTTCCCATTCCAAAGAGAATTCTTCTCATGGAGGGAAGAAGGTTGAAAGCCTAAAGTGAGATGCTTTAATTGCAATAATATGGGAAATTATGCAACTAATTACCCATCGAGGAAGGTCAAGAAGGGATCCTCCAAAGGATTGGAAGCTGAGGCATTAGCCTCTTAGTTCAAAATGTACTTTACCCTCATTGCATGCATGGTGTCATCGATGGCAGGTTGTGTTTGGTATCTTGACAGTGGAGCCTCATTCCACATGACCAGCAAGAAAACTTTATTCATTACCTTGGAGGAGAAATACCTCAAGATGTGCATAAAGCTGGGTGACGACGTAAAGTAATTTTTTTCTGGACAAGACACGATTGCTTTTCAGAGGGAGCATGGATCTCCTCTCACCTTGATGGATGTTAAGTATGTGCCTGGACTGAAGAAGAACTTGCTATCGGTCACGATGTTGGAGGAAAAATGCCACGGTGTTGTCTTCAATAAAGGAAAGGCATTCCTAATACGCATAGCCACGGATCAGACCAAGAGGATTGGGATTCGGGTGAAGAATACCTATAAACTAGAAGTATATGATTGTGCAATATTGAGTTCAAAAGCAGAAATGGTGCAAAGCCAAGACATTGGCGAGTTGTGGCATATGCGCTTGGGCCATTTTCATCATGGGGCCTTGAAGATAATGCAATAGATCTCTACTAGACTTGCCAAAGGTAAACTTGAGCAAGTTGACACACGCAAAGGTTGTACCTTGGGAAAGTATGCCAAGTCTTCCTTTCATGATCGAGACAGTCAAGCATAAGTGATCTTAGAGCAAGTTGATATTGATTTGTTTGGACCACTCTCAATGGAATCCACAAAAAAGAAAAGGTATTATGTGATTTTCATTAATGATTTTTCTCGTAAATGCTGGAACTATTTCATGCAAAAGAAGGACCAAACCTTCTCCAAGTTTTGTGAGTTCAAAGCTTTGGTGGAGAAAGAGCCAAGGAAGAATATTAAGGCCTTGAGAAGTGACAACGGTAGAGAATATGTCTCTCAAGATTCTAAGGACTTCTGTGCAGTGCAAGGAATTAAACAAGAGTTGACGGCATGTCATAACCCATAGCAAAATGGGGTGGCCAAGACGATGAACAGAACGATTGTATGGGAAGCACAGGTTATGTTGCATGTCCAAGGCCTACCACTTCATTTTTGTGTTGAGGCATGCAACAAAATAGTCTATTTGTATAATAAAAGCCCCCATCACATATTTGGGATGGAGACACTAGAGGAAGCTTTCTCTGGTAAGAGACCAGATGTCGGTCACTTCATGATCTTTGGCTCATCGGTATATTTCCATGTGAAAAAGGATGCATGGAATAAGCTTGAGACAACAACAGAGTTAGGGATACTTGTGAGGTATACTGATATACCCAACAATTATCAGGTGTCTCTGCCTACCAGTCGGAGGACAGTGTTTCGTAGAGATCTTAAGTTTGAAGAGCAGAAGGCCATGCAAGTTTCCCTTGAGAGGGAGATCCAACTATAGTCTCTAGAGGAATTGTTGGCTCCTAAGGAGGAGGAGCCCCAGACTGATGCAGAGAAGCTGCATGTAGAGGATCCAAGAGTGGAGACATCAACTCAGGCAGAGTCTTACAGAGATGGACGGAAGTGCACAAGAGAATCTGACAGATTGTTGTCGGATGTGAGAGAGAATGTGCGAGAAACATCTTCTCACCATAGACAGAGGAGGTCACCTAAGAGGTATAGTGGATACATGGCCCTTGTTAGGGAATGTGTTGAGATTGAGCCATCTTCCTTTGAGGAAGCAATGCAGCAGCCGATTTGGGTTGATGCTATGGTGGAGGAGTATGACTCCATAGTTAGTAACAGTGTTTGGGACACGGTTTTGAGGCTAGAGAACAAGTCAGTTGTGAGTTCCTGTTGGCTTTACAAGGTAAAGCAAGATATCAATGGTAGTGTGGAGAAACATAACAGAAGATTTTTTTCCCGTGGTTTCTCACAGGTCAAGGGGATTGACCATGATGAGACTGTTTCTCCTGTCGCAAGGTACTCAACTCTCAGATCAATGTTGGCACTATCAACATAGATGGGTTGTATGATCGATCAGATAGATGTGAATAGTGCATTCCTCAATGGCAAGATTGAGGAAGAGGTGTACATAGAGCAGCCAAAAGGCTTTGTATTGGGTCCCTATAATACTAGTGATTACCCCATTGCTATTGTAGTTATACCCCTTATTTATATTGTTGTGCCCCTATTACCCCCATATTGTTATTTCTGTGCCCCATAGAATCCCTCTATTGTTATTTTTGTGGCTTTATATTATTATTGTTAGGTCGGTTGGATTATATTGTGACTCCTTAGACTCCTATATATAGAAAGGAGGTTTTGTCATTTGTATCATCCAAGAATTGTTCATTTATGTAATGTAAAGGAGGTTGCCCCCTCGAAGAGGCTGAATTCTAAGGCGTGGATCTCTCTTTTCTATCTTTTTGTGAGCTGGTTTCATAACATTTGGTATCAGAGCTTTGGATTCTAGGGTTTCGCTGCTCCAAACAGGTCATCGTGGCATTTTCGCTATAACTTTTTTCTGTGACGTTTCAGAAGTAGCAAAAAAAACCCATTTGAGAAGAATTGGCATTGAACCTTGGGTCCGAATTTCAGAGCTTTTCGCGTGATATGTTCGGAGATATGATCTGAGGAAGTTGGCCTTTTTGCAGACTCCTGAATTACATTCAAAACAGGTGACCTAGGGAAAATCGTCATAACTCTCTCTCTGAGGATCGGATTGAAATTTCGTAAAAAGGTACAGAAAGAGGATGGACTGTAGTTTCTTGTGTGTGTGTTTCAGATTCAAAGGTTGAAACAGTGACTCGTGGCACGTCGTACAAGTTCGCTCTACTGAACCAGTCTAAAATCAAGTCACTGTGGGAGATTTCACATAACTCTTCCTTGGAGAATCCAATTTGGCTCAGACTTGTGGCATTGGAAAGAGGACGCAGAAGGCTACTACAGGTAGCAATTTTAGAACTAGATGATCTGAAATTACAGAGATACATCAGATTCAATATCAGGCTTCTATAAAGTGAAAAAAGGTGTGTAGTTTTTTTTTAAATTTTTGTGTAAGCTTGGTTTAACGGAATTCAAAGGGCATAGTAAAGCATTATTATCGGTAACTGATGCCCCGAGGAAAGAAAATGCAAACACCTAGTAAGGAACCTGAAAGCTCTAGCATGACTCATGAAGAAGAGGAAGAAATGCTACATGATATATCAAAATTACAAGAACAAGTGCAACAAATGTCACGCTCACAAAAGCTAACAGAAGCTAAGATAAGTGGCATGGAATCTAAGATAAAGGGCATGGAAGCTAAGATGGATGATTCGAAGACAGATTTGAAGAGAGACATGGCAGATTTGAAGACAGATATGGAAGAATTGAAGAAGTTGCTACAAGAAAGGGTCACTAATGGTGAAAAGGTAGTAAAGGAAACTCATGATGAGAACAAAAGAAATGTTAATCATGATTCCATAGACGCTAATGTTGGATCGAAGAATCACCATATTCCAAAAATCGATATGAGGAAGTTTGATGGCAAGGATCCCGCCACATGGATATTACAGATGGAGCAATTCTTCGATCTCAATAATGTGCAAAACACACAAAAGGTACGTATGGCAACTGTATATTTGGAACCAAATCAGTTTGTATGGTATCAATGGCTTTGCTCTCGTAAACAATTTATCACTTGGGCAATTTTTACGGAAGAATTGATAGCACATTATGAAGATACAAAAAGCAACACTTTTTTTAGCCAATTGATAAGTCTCAAACAAAAGGGTTCAGTAATGGAGCACATTGAGGAGTTCCAAAAATTGAACATAAGGGTAAAAGATATTCCAGAGGAGCATAGGATTGATGTGTTCATAGGGTCTTTAAAGGATAATATCCAACATGATGTTCGCCTTTGGGAACCTGATTCATTAGAGAAGGCATTCAGGTTAGCAAGAAAAATGGAAAGCAAAATTATGGCAACCAGGAAGCATACCACTCACAACTATAAAGACGGAAGTGTTGTTGCCCCTAGTCTTCCACAACCTATAAGGTTGACACCACAACAATTGGAAGAAAAAGAGCAAAAGGGCTTTGTTACAGTTGTGATAGCAAATACACTAAAGGTCATAAGTGTGCTGAGAAGAAATTATTCTACATAGATTGTGAAGAGGAAGAAGAAAAGGAGCAAGAAAGGTCAAAAGAAGAAGATATACTCCAGGAACAAAGCCTAGATGAAGAACAAATAAATCCGACCATATCTTGTAATGCATTGGCGGGAATTACCACTCCTCAAACCATCAAGATAGAAGGACAAATCAAGAAGAAAAAGGTAATAGTGTTGATTGATTCAGGAAGCACCCACAATTTTATTCATTGTAGGGTAGCAAAAGAATTGAATTGCTTCCTATATCCAGCACCAGAGTGTCAAGTGATGATTGCAAATGGAGGAACAATAAATTGCTCTGGAAAGTGCCATAATATCAAGCTATCCATGGGAGAATATGTATTGACTAGCCCAATGCTTTCCATTCCAATGGGAGGTGCTGATGTTGTACTAGGAGTCCAATGGCTACAATCCTTGGGTACAATAGCTTTTAATTTTCAAGAACTTTTCATCAAATTTTCTTCGGAAGGAAAGGAAGTTGAATTAAGGGGTATTGCAGGGAAACCAGGAAAGATAATCAGCTCTAATGGTATGACAAAGCTTCTAAAAAAGGAGCAAAGAGGTGTAATTGCACAATTATGTTCGCTAGATGTTTCCACATTGGAATCATCTATTTCTCCAGATCTCCAAAAAGTCTTGGACAATCATTCCAAGGTATTTGAGACTCCCAAAGGTCTCCCACCTATGCGTGATCATGATCATGCTATTCATCTGATTCCAGGAAGTGTTCCTCCAAACATCAGGCCGTACAGATATCCCTATGTCCAAAAAAGTGAAATTGAACGTATGGTTGCAGAAATGCTAGAGGCTGGTATAATTCAACCGAGTCAAAGTTCTTTCTCAGCTCCAGTAGTATTGGTGCACAAGAAGGATGGATCATGGCGCATGTGTCCAGATTATAGGGAGCTCAACAAGCTCACTATTAAAGATAAGTTCCCCATTCCTGTTATTGATGAATTACTGGATGAATTGCATGGATCAATTTACTTCACCAAGTTGGATCTTCGTTCGGGATATCATCAAATCAGAATGAAGATTGAAGACATTCCAAAAACGGCATTTAGAACTCATGAGGGTCATTATGAATTTTTGGTCATGCCTTTTGGCCTTACCAATGCACCTTCAACATTTCAAGGTTTGATGAATTCAATTTTCAAACCATTCCTTAGAAAATTTGTGTTAGTATTTTTTGATGATATACTAATCTACAGCAAGTCTTGGAAGGATCATGTTGAACATGTTGACAAGGTGCTACAACTATTGGAGGAGAAACAATTATATGCAAAAAGATCCAAATGTTTCTTTGGAGTCCAGGAGGTGGAATATTTGGGTCATATTGTATCTCATGAAGGAGTTAAGGTAGACCCTAGCAAAATTAAAGCCATTAAGGAATGGAAAATCCCCACATCCATAAAGCATCTGCGAGGATTTCTTGGGTTGACAGGGTATTATCGCAAGTTTGTTAAGAATTATGGGAGAATAGCAGCACCTCTAACAACATTATTGAAGAAAGATTCATTTTCATGGACTCCGGAAGCAACAAAGGCCTTTGAACATCTTAAAGAGGCAATGTGCCAAGCACCGGTCTTAGCTACACCGGACTTCACAAAAACCTTTATTGTGGAATGTGATGCTTCAGGAAATGGAATTGGTGTTGTTCTAATGCAAGATGAAAGACCCATTGCTTTTGAAAGTCGTCCAATCAAGGGAAAGTTTTTAAGCAAAGCTATTTATGAGAAGGAAATGTTGGCAATACTCCATGCACTTAAGAAATGGCGACCCTACCTAATGGGAAGACACTTCAAGGTAAAAACGGATCATGATAGCCTTAAATACTTTTTAGAACAAAGATTATCCTCTGAAGAGCAACAAAAGTGGGTCACAAAGATGTTGGGTTATGACTTTGAAATCATCTACAAAAAAGGGAAGCAAAATGTGGTGGCAGATGCACTCTCAAGAAAGGATGAGGATGTGGAAGCATTGTTGTGTGCCATTTCTATTATCCAACCAGATTGGATAAACGAAGCAAGGGAGGAATGGAAGAATGACGAAGAAGTGTGGGCACTTATTCGAAAGCTACAACAAGATTCCAGTACTTCTGATACATTTAGCTGGAAAAATGATTCGTTATGGTACAAAGATCGCTTATACCTCTGTAAGAATTCCCAGCTAAAACAAAAGATTCTTATGGAATTGCACACTTCTCCCTTAGGAGGGCACTCAGGATTTTTAAAAACTTACCACAGGGTTAAGAAGGAATTTTTTTGGGATGGCCTTAAATCAGATATTCAAAAGTTTGTGGCGGAATGTTTGGTTTGCCAGCAAAATAAAGTTGAAACAATTAAGACACCAGGTCTATTACAACCTTTATCCATTCCAAGCCAACGTTGGGAGGAGGTTTCAATGGATTTTATCACAGGTTTACCCAAGTCTGAGGGAAAGAGTGTCATCATGGTGGTAGTTGACAGACTTACCAAGTATGCACACTTTTGTGCATTATCACATCCATTTAAAGCCAGTACAGTTTCTACTGCATTTATGGAAACAGTTCAAAAGCTACATGGAAACCCAAAGATTATTGTAAGTGACAGAGATCCCATTTTCACTGGAAATTTTTGGACAGAATTATTTTCTTGTCTTGGTACTCAGTTAGCTCATAGCTCATCTTATCATCCTCAATCTGATGGGCAAACTGAGATAGTAAACAAATGTTTGGAAGGATATCTTCGTTGCTTTGTATCTGATAAACAGACACAATGGGTCAAATGGTTGCCTCTGGCTGAATGGTGGTATAACACTTCCTTCCATACAGCAACAAAAATGACCCCATTTATGGCACTTTATGGGTATCAACCACCATCCATCACATCATATTTAAGAGAAAATTCTAAGGTTCAGGCAGTGGAACATCACATCGAACATCAACAACAAGTCCTCCAACTCTTAAAGGATAACCTCGTGTTGGCACAAAATAGAATGAAACAACAGGCAGATCAACATCGCAGTGAAAGAAGTTTTGATGTAGGTGATTGGGTATTCCTACGGCTACAACCATATAAGCAAATGTCCCTAAAGCAAGCTAAGAAGGATAATAAATTATCACCAAAGTATTATGGTCCGTACAAGGTGTTGCAAAAGATTGGTACTATGGCATACAAATTGGAGCTTCCTGCAGCTTCTCGATTGCACCCAGTTTTCCATGTTTCATGTTTAAAGAAGGTTATAGGTGACAAGCTCCCAATTCAAACAATATTGCCAGAACTTGACGAGGAAGGAAAAATTATATTGGAACCGGAAGCAGTCACAGAAACAAGAACTCGACAGCTACGAAATCGATCAATTTCAGAGTATCTTATCAAGTGGAAGAACTTATCCGCTGAAGATTCCACATGGGAGGATGAGAATTTTATGCAGAAGTATCCAGAACTACTCAAGCGTTGAGGACAACACTTTTTTGAAGGAGAGGGGCATGTTGGGTCCCTATAATACTAGTGATTACCCCATTACTATTGTAGTTATACCCCTTATTTATATTGTTGTGCCCCTATTACCCCCATATTGTTATTTCTGTGCCCCATAGAATCCCTCTATTGTTATTTTTGTGGCTTTATATTATTATTGTTAGGTCGGCTGGATTATATTGTGACTCCTTAGACTCCTATATATAGAAAGGAGGTTTTGTCATTTGTATCATCCAAGAATTGTTCATTTATGTAATGTAAAGGAGGTTGCCCCCTCTAAGAGGCTGAATTCTAAGGCATGGATCTCTCTTTTCTATCTTTTTGTGAGCTAGTTTCATAACACTTTGAGACCTTCAATTGTGAGTTGCATGTGTGATGACTCAGGAGAGCCTTACATGGGTTGAAGCAAGCACCTTGTGCTTGGTACACCAGGATTGACAACTACTTCACCGGATTGGGCTTCACAAAGAGTGAAGCAAATGCGAACCTGTAACACATCATGGTGAAAGGAATGAAATTGATCATTGTACTTTATGTTGATGATCTCATATTGACAAGTGATGATCATTTGATCATGTCTTGTAAGGAGGACCTTACAAGAGAATTCAAGATGAAAGACATGGGCGTTATGCATTAATTCCTTGGCATGGAAGTGTGGCAGAAGGATGGGGATTTGTTTTTGTCTTAGGGGAAGTATGCCAATGAGATACTCACAAGATTCCACATGGAGAAGTGCAAGCCCATGCAAACTCCTCTAGTAGGGAACTGGATGGAGAAGGTTGCTACTTCAGGAGAAGTAGTAGAGGCTACTATGTACAGGAAGCTTGTGGGTTCACTGATGTACATAGTGAACACATAACAAGATTTATGCTATGCAGTGAGCCAGATGAGTCAAGTAATGGCTCAACCTACCAAGCTATTTTGGAAGGCTGCAAACATGTAGTGAGATATCTCAGAGGCACATCTCAGTATGGATTATGGTACAAATGGAAAGAGGGAGTGAATCTATAGGGCTTTAGTGATGGAGATTGGGTAGGGAGTCCATCAGATTGGAAGAGCACATCAGGATGGATTTTCAACATTAGGTCAGTTGCAATTTATTGGTACAGTAGCAAACAGAGGTTGATTGCACTCAGCTCGGTATAGGCTGAATACATGGTTGTAATTCAGTCAAGATGCGAGGCCATCTAGATGTGGAAAATTCTACTTGGTTTGTTTGATGAGACGATGGATCCAACTGTGATCTATTGTGATAACCAGAGTTGTATTAAAATCTCTGAGAATCCAGTATTTCATGACAATTCCAAGCACATCGATATCCGATGTCATCATCTTAGAGACTGTGTACCAAGGAGGATCATGTTGCTGCAATATATTTCAATAAATGTTCAAGATGCCAATATTTTGACAAAGGCATTGTTAAAGCGTAAATTCGAGTTGCATAGAGACAGGATCGGGGTGGAAGATAATCCCTTTCTTGTTGAGAGGGAGTGTTGAAATGTGGCAACAAGAATATTTCAATTTTAATTTGTCCTTGAATTAAAATTGAGAATTAAAATTTGAATTTAGTCTCACCAACTGCTTGAAAAATAATTAATTAATTCATCTTCAGTTAATTAGTTAGATAAATTGAAGTCAGAAGTCTTTGTGAACTCATGCAACAGTTATCCCTTAAATTAAGGAGATTATCCCTTAATTAAGGAGATAAGGTTGAGTTGTAATTATTTAGCTCAGTTTATTGAGTTAACTCCAGTTATATTAGTTCTAAACTATTTTATTAACTAATTTCGAGTTCAGTCAGTTAATGCATGCATGCATCCAACTAGCACACTCTAGATAACTGAAGATTCTCTTATCATTAACTCATGCATGTCTATTATGAGAAAGACCCACTTGAGATTAAAGATAGGGACATTGTACTATTAGTTGCACAAATTTTCCTATAAGGTAAACTCATGCATGTAGGATGATTTCATTCCTTGAGGATTTCACAGTTTTACAGGGTGTGAGATCAGTGTGCATGATCAATGTTGCACTTGGTAACAGTAGGATCACCCGCAAGAAATAGCCCAAGAAATATGACGCTTGGAGGGTAGAGGAGAAGGCTTGTGAGAAGCTTGCCTGTGAGCATCCATGAGGATTGTACTAAGAGCTTGCTAGCTGTGAGAGCTAAAACTTTATGTAATTATAAGATATTTCCAACTTGTATGATAATACAGATAGTGGGGTTTTTAGCTGAGGCTTTCCCCTGAGTATTCTTATCTCTTTCATGTGCATTGATTCTTCTTCCGCTTACATGTGTTCCGCTTGATCTTGCTCAAATCTATTAAGCTTCTGCAAGTTTGATTGTAGAAGTAGATTAAAGTATTTTTCTTTACTTATATTGCATTATTAGGTTAATGTACAGTCATAATTTCTATAGTAGCAAGAAGTATATTAGATGGAGAAGAAGAAAATGAATCCACCCATGCCAAGTACTAGCATGTTTTAGTGTTAAATATATTGAGTAGGAAATTGTTCTAAAAGAAATTTTGATTTATTTGCAATTTCTTATCTTTCACTAGACAGATTAGCATGAATTAATCAAAACATATACAAGTAAAATATATGATATAAATATTGAACATGTTTATATACATGAAAAAAGAATTTAACAAAAACCAAAACCGAGATTGATATTTCCAAAGTCTTACCGCATTATATAACGATAAAAATACTAGAAGATTTCAGGGAGAAATTATTGATAGAGAAACACTGCACTGGCATAAAAGTACAACAAAATTAGCATCGATAATCGAATTGGCATTATTTCACAAATTATAAAATAATAGTGCAAATTAAAGGTACTTCATAAATTACAAAAGCTTAATGTTACCATATGACCAATTATTGTTAGAAAACATAAAACATGGTCATGCCATCAACATACCTCACCAAATGCCTTAGCAACTGTTCCTAGACCAACCTTCCATGGTTGTATTACGGTTCTTCATTTTCATTGTGTTGAGTTAAACAAGCTGGTCGAGTAACTACCATCGGGAGTAAAAATGGCTTGGATGTTACAACTAGCACACAATGCATTTGTGTTGTCTGTGTCATTTGGCCTTAAGGACATATCTGATAATACTAAAGCATTGACCACCACATCTCAAAAAGTACATAAACCAAATAAATGTTTTAAGAATCGAACATTTGAGCATTAGACCAAACCCATAAATACTTCTATGTTTTAACTAGCATAATTTTTGGAAAAACATAATTGAATTTTGTAATGGACACCATTCCCAACCTCTACTATTGTTCTATAATGAACATTTATTGTAGACCAAGTTGGCAAAGAAAGATAAAATAAGATTCTTACTGCTCATGCAATTTCACCATTCATAGATTAATGTTGAGCTGACAAAATGTTTTTTTTTTAATGAGTTATTGGTTATAATTCCAACAATATTGCAACAATATTGAAACCATGAGAAATTGAGATAAGTTATGAAACAATGAGAAATTTAGATAAGTTATTAATGCCATCTCTTTTAGGCATATGATGGTTTCTATGTTAAGCTTTTGATCAACTCGACAAGAAATAAAAAATCACTATCTTTATCTGTGAACCTTTTTGGATTTCAGCGATACAAATTGGTAGTCATTGATAGTCATTGGACCTCATTTGAAATCACATGGATGATATTGGAAACCCTTTTTTGAAAAAAAGGATTGTGTTTAGGATTGCATGAGACCTATACAAGTCTTCTTGGGGTGCTTGTGGTAGAGGATAACTAGGAAGTAGCCACGTCTAATAGTATATGCTCAAAAACCAATTCTAAGATTATGGGTAAAAAAATAAAAAAGAGACAAAAGGGGTTGCAAGAGTTTAATGAGTACTGAATGATTGGAGTCTGAGATAGATAGTGTTATTAATAATGTGGATAAACAAAAGATATTGGTTAGTGTGGTTATGACAATGGAGCGGACATAGGTCTCTAATTGGAGATGAATAGATGTCATTTTTGTAAACTCTATTATGATGTTATAAGTATCTAATGACTCATTGAATCAACATTAGATTCCAAGCAATTATTTGCAGAACCATTTGGTTGCTAAACTCTTTATTGTCTAGTTTTGAATCAAATTAACCAGCACCACTATATTATCGGTTAATGAGTATTGTAATTTTGTGTTCAAGTATTGTTTTTCTTATACTCATTGAAAATCATATATCATAATTTTCCCCTAATGGTCAACTCCAAGCCACCATCTATGCTCATGTTATCTAGGTCATCTAAGTTCTTTATGATCTCTAGGGATTCTCTTAAGCACTTCTTCTGCTAATTATTTTATTAAGAGACGAATTAAGTGTCTTATAAGCATATGTGATGATTTTTTACAATAATATTCTAAAGGGTTGAGATGAAAATTTTAATTTTTATATTAGCTCCGTGTTTCATTGTGGTTTTTATATTTTTTCCTCTCCATTATAGCAGAGACAAGGATTTAAAATTTACTTTACATATTAAGGAAACATAAGGACATGGTACATAACATTTTCCCCTATATGCTTTCTTTACAATGTCACTAGGAAAATAAAAGCTTATAAACATCAGTCAATTTACCAATACTACAAGTCGAATTAATAATCAGGTAGGGGAAGTTGTCTAAAAAAGATTGGACTATTTTAATTGGCATTAGGAATTATGACGACAATTTGGTAGATATAAAATGCTTAAGGGAAGAGTTAGGTTCTATGATCTTTTACCAATTTTTTTCAAAGTGTGGTTATTGATGGTAGTCTATGATAATTTAAGTTTAGGTAGTTATAAGTTGAGAATTTTATTAAAAATTTTAATTTCCATTATAAGAAGTACCATGCTCTACTTCCTCAATGACCATGCAAAAGAAATTTCCCATCCTTAAATATATTAAAAGACATCATGACCCAATGGGTTCAGTAAACAAAGATTAGAGGTGCTTGATTGAAAAAGGTGGAGGCTAAAGATATTATATACCAAAGAAAATGGTCTCTTCTCAATGAGAAGAGTTTGTAAGAAGTGAGAAATCTCTTGTAAATAAATCTCTTGTAGGAAGGAGTTGAAATAAAAAAATTAAAATATTTGGCTAACAAAATTGTCACCCCTTTTGGTAAGTTATCCAAATCACCAACAAGTATCTCATACTTGTCAAAGAAAATTAGCATGATGAAATGCTTTGGGTAGTTATGAAGGAAGATATATTCTCTATAATAAATAACCTTTGGAGAGATTATTGTTTCCTCATTTTTTAATTTTGTTGGGAGGATTAAATCTAGGTATGGAGGATTCTAGGCTGATATCCACATGTAGTGTGTGCTTTACAAGATAATTTGAAAATTGATTATAGTAAAAATGGAGCCTACTTTATCAGATTCTGTCTCCACAAAATAATTTTATTTTTCATTAGGAAGGAAAATTGAAAAGGAAATTGTCATGGCTCAAGAAGGTATACATAATGTGCTCATGTTAAAAGTTTTTATGGTATATTGGCATATGTTAGCTCATATGCTAAAGGAATACTTAGTTTGATTTGGAAACTACATTTAGCTACCAATGGAGAGGAACAAGTAAATATAATGGATTTCATTTTAGAAACCACTAGAGGATTATGCTCCCATAGAGGTGGGTGAGTTGAGGTTCAAAAGTCATCAATCTATTAAGGAAATCTCTTGCAAACTTGAAATCCATTACAAATACCAATATGTGGAGGAACATTTTGCTAGAAAAATGTATTATTCTTAATACTAAGATTGTTTAGATTAGGGGTCTCAAATCAATGGATGTTTGAGAGCACTCCTTCCTTGTTATTTACAAATTGCTAGCATGGAAGGCAAGATTGGGTATGAAAAATTGAGTTAGGGTTGATGGTATTATGGAATGTATTGTTGGTGATTTTCTTCACGAAGAAATTTTTGGAAATAATACAGAGAAGGGGGGGTGAATCAGTATTATCATGTTAATAGTTTTATTTCCCAAACAGATTTGTATACACTACTTCAGCTATGTGAACCAACGTGTACACACGACTGTACTTAAAGCAACCAGTGTATATGTAGAGAACTTTTCAATTACCCAATTTATCATGCATTGAATTTTAACTAGTTCATCAAAGATTTATTAGACATTGCAGTAAAAGCAGAATAAAGAAACACACATAAGAAACACACATGAACACAAATATATAAGGTGAAAACCCAATGTGGGTAAAAAACACCTGTTGCTGTCATCTCTGCCTTCTTTTAATAATAAGAAAATCTGTTTATAATCTTGTACTGGTGTAGACTTATACCAGTACGCAAGCTTCTAGTTGCAGCAGGTTGCAACCTTCTCTTGTTCTCCAGATTCTACTAGAAGGGAGCTACAACCTTCCATCTCTTTTACTAGCTGATATGTTTACAAGTACGTAGGTGGCAACCTACAGAAGGCTACAACCTTATTTCTTCCTTCAAAGACCACGTTTCATAAATTTTGAGACTGTGTTATAGACATATTTGGGCACTGCAACCCCAATCACATCTATCCATAAACCAAGGGCTTCTAAACCCATAAAAGTGTTGTTTCATACCCTAAAAGATCAAGGTCAATTGATTACATCATTTCCCGAAAGTTCTCCCTAAAAAACTGCTCAGTACTGGACCATACAGACTACTCAGTGCTAAGGGTGCGATGCATCTCACCTGTTACACACAAGGGATGCGATGCATACTGAAAATACCTTCTGTAGGGTGTGATGAGTGAGAGAAGACAAATGGCAGAGGCATTTTTCTAGGTGGAAACTCAGAGAATCTTCTAGAAGTTGCTCATATGACACTTGCCTCTCTGAATTCGCCCATGGATGAGTAAGAGATCATGACATCTCCAAGTGGATCTAAGAACTATCAGTGAAGTGACACTAATCAAAATACTAGAAACTGACTCACCCATCTACAAACATCTATACATGGATCCCTCATCCTAGAGATCCAGAGGATAGAGTTTTTTATTTTGTAAGGAAGTGTTGTTGGTTTCTCTGTGAAGCATTGTATTGTTGTGTGATCTAGCCTTTCATGAGGTGAGGAGGGATTTCATGCTGAGAGGATGGTGTTGGATTAGACAACTGGGTTGTAATCCTCTCTTCTGCTACTTCTATCAATAAAGCTATTTGTGTTTTCCTCCATACACTTGCATATTTCTGAATCTTGTATTTGTGTATGCATTTGTATGGTTAATGTACATCTGATTCTACATTGTTTATGGTTATATATCTCTATGCTTTTATGGTATTTTGTTGCTTTGACTCTACAGGTGTTCTTTGAAGCAGGACAAGCAAGAAAGGAGTGGCGAAAGATCTATCAAAGGATAGAGGAAACAAGCAAGGAGCCAAGTGAAAGACTAAGGTTCATGCTCTCTGCTTCTCTCTCATCTATCTCTCATAAAGGAAAACACAAGTTACTTTGAGTTGTTTGTTTCTAAGATAGCTACCGGTCTTAGTGGGACTAGTAGAGTTGAGTAGACACTAGTTTTCCCTTAAACAAAATGGTGACACCGCTGGGGAGCAAATAGTTTGTTTGTTTGTTTTTATTTGTTTTCTTTATAAACTACAGATGGACCCTGAAGTTAAGCCAGCTAGCCTTCGAACTAAATTTTCTATGCAAGTGCAAAGTAGATCAACGTTGCTTCAGTCAATCTCCAGGTTTGTTTATTAACTGAACAAAAAAAATTGCAAACATCATAAGTGCCCTGGTGGTAGTTCAATAACCTCATTGGATCATACCTCTATACTTTGTGTTTACTGTCTATCATAAGCTCGACCTAAATCCTTGAACTTAGCTGCAAACTGTCGGTGAAAACCAAGCTCAGTCTCATCCCTGGACCATCGCACTATCTGTCATTGCCAGTCTGGATGCATCATACCTGTGTGTTGTAGGTGAAACGCATCCCTATTTCCCTTAAGGATAGGTGTGATGATTGAATGAGATTGTTTCTATCTCCAGATTTTGTTTTCTTCTTCATTGTTTTCAGCTCTATTTAGTAGTTTTGTAGCCTATGATCATTATATCATTGTTGAAGCCTTCTTTCTTTACATTATTCAACCTCCATTGATAAAGAATTGTGAACGTTTTTTTATGTATTTTTCATCATTTATAGTCCTCCTTCGCAAAAAGTAGCTTAATCGAACTGTCGTCTTTTGATTCGAAAGTGTCGCAATTGTCGTTTTCATTCAAGAAAAAGAGTGTCGTAAAGCCTTCCTCTTTTAGATAGTCGATTGTACTTTTTCCATTGTATTTGATTTTAATTTTCAATTATTTGAAGTGTCGAGAGCAATTTTCCATTCGAAAGTGAAAGTGTTGTCTTAGTCTTCCTTTTGTTTTTGAAAAGAAATTGCTAAAGTGTCGCTTTGAGGAAAAGTAGTTCAAAATTGTACTTAGTTTTCTTTTTGGCATTCTCACATTAAGGAAATTGAAAAACAAATACATGCATGTGCATTTGCATTTATAATGCATGTGGAAATTGATTTAGGAAAAGTGTATTTAGTGTGTGCTCTCTGCTCTCTCTTAAAAGAATATTACTTTTCTTTCCTTAGTAGCTAGGATTTTCATTGCTAAAAGAAAATAAATGATTGTTTATCATTTAGATTGCATATTTAGGAATTGTACATCTACATCACGTGGTGAACCTTGAAAGGGAAACTTCTTAAGAAAGATCAACTATAAAATAAACCTTAATGAACATAAAAACACTTTGGAACCTAACGTACAACATCTAGAATTCTAGGCTAGAGACGTATTCTAGTGTTGTAAATCCTGGTAACTATCATTTTCATCATAGGTTGGGTGATTCCTCCTCTTTGATATGACAAGTGCGAGTACAGACTTCTGCTCCCATGTACCGTTGAGTATATATTGGGAGAGAACAATAGGTTGATATCCTTTATCCTTAAGAAGTCGTGTTTGATGCCCTATCGATCGCAATGCACTAAACACATCATTTAAGAAGATTGACTGTCGTACGTAAAGTCCTGGGTAATTTATCTATAATTTACCACTGAGGTGGAATTGGTTTGGTAATCCCTCTGTCTAGATTTCTAGAGTAGTCACTTTCATTCCTTTTTGACTCCGTAAAAGAAAAGGTCCATATGAGCACTTATCACTTCAGGCTCATTAAAAATCAAAGGCGACTAGAGTCATCTTTAGCTTTTTCTTAACTCTTAAAAATTGAAAAAGCAAGTTATGTCAAAGCGTCATAAAATTTATTTTATTCAGAATAACATCATTGTTCCCTCGTTGGTCTTAGGTTGAGAAAATAGATTCCACCAATCAAGGATTTACCCTTGGGGGAAATCCTAGTCCTTTCTCTTCTTGGAGAGATATTGGTGCTCCATACATGGCTACATTGTCCCTTCTAGGACTCACAATTGGCTTGCCAATATCGCTATTCTCGATCTCTATCGTTCAAAACATTGTAATTCCTCAGCAATCAAATTAGCAACCAGATGATACTGGAGTTGCTCCCCCGCCTTCTACTTCATTTGTTTCTCCCTCTCCTTCTTCCTCTTTTCCCAGTGAAACTAGTGACACTAAAAACCAAGTAGTTGAGAAGAAGAAGAAAGGGAAGGAGAAGAAGAAGAAGAAGCCAACTATGCAAGGGAGCAACCATACATCATCTAGAAAAAATCCACACACTGCACTGTCCAAACCCAAATCTCCACGTGTCATTTGCAAAGGAGACCACTATCATTGAGATTGTCCTTACATCCTGCGGATCTTGAGAGACTGGACTCCTCGCTTGAACAATCTGGTGTCTTCAACCTCTATCGATCATGTTGAGAGTACACCATCAACTAGTGAAAATGAAGTCAATGGACAGAAAGGAAGATCTAAATTTCCTTGTAGGTTGTGTGAAGGTGATCATGCCCTCCATCGTTTTCCTTTTCTAGAAAAAGCTAAAACAGTCTTGGATAACCATCCTACTTCACCGCAGTGACTTCCACCTGGGTACAAGAAACTCTTGCCAAGTCCATTGCTAGTTGAAAATCCGATTGCCATACCTCTGTTGTCAGTCGAAACGCCTATCATTGAAGACCAAAGTCAACGTCGGACCAAAGTCAACAAGTTGAGATGGCAGTCGACTCAATCTTGTCTTCAGAAGGTCCACCTTCAAATGATACAGTCTCCAAAGAGAATGACAACGGCACCATTCAAATTCTTTTGGTTAACAGAGAGTCTGATGAACATTGGGGAAATCTACCCATTCCTTCACCACATGAGGGATGTTCCCCATTTCAAGAGATTCATTCGGTCGTTTATTCAGTCCCTCCTCCAACCAATGTAGTCGATTCATTTGATTGGAATCTACTAGCGGGACCCTGTCCTCCATCTAATGTACCATTTTGAATCATAGTACAAGCATACAGAATGATCATGGATGGTACTATCAAAGATGAAGGTGCTTTTGTGAGTATCCTTTCCTCAACTCCTTGGAAAGTGCTTGGTTCACCATCGCTTTTTCTTGAGATTCAAAATTTGTCGAGTTTCAATAAAGGAACGTGTGGACAGTTAGGGATCCTTCCAAATTTTCCTATATTTTTGAGAAGGAAAATTGTTCAGCTAAACATGATGGTAGTCCAAGGGCCACTAGATTACAATCTACTCCTTGCGCGTGACTACATTTACAACATGGGAGCTATTGTTTCCTCACTCTTTTGAGTAATGTGCTTCCCATATGAAGGCATAATGGTACAACTTGTTGACCTGCTTTTGTTCCCTAGTTCAAGCACGACAACTAGTCAAGTGCCATCCCTAAATGGTCTCCTTGCATAAGGAATGTCTCATCAACCTCTAGTCTGTCCACCTAATGACCGTGAGTGATTCAGTGAATGTGACAAAACCTAGGGGGCATGCACCCTGGTCTGCTTCGGTAGGCGAACCCAAGTAAAAGATAGGTTTCCTCGTAGGATATATGACCAGTCTGACACACCCATCCATTTAGGATATGGGATCAGTCTGGAAAAAGATTTCCTCGTCGAAGGTTATGTGATTGGAAGTGGATCCACACCATTCACCTTTGTCAATTTCAATGGATAGAGCCAAGGAAGTGTTTTGCCTACAACGTGGATGAAACAATCTTGCTTTAATGCAAGGACTTCCATATGGTAACCTGGAAAGTCTACCTTTCTTTATACCTAGGGGCATGCAAACCTTTTTTACGCAAGTTAAAAGTGACCAGCGTAACTCTAACCCCGTAGTTTTCACTAACTTCAACTAATTTGGTTAGGTGATTGGTTTGATCAAACAATCACCTTTTTCAACAACAAAGCAAAGGAAATGTTTTGGACAAAACTATCCTACCTAACCTTAGTAGTTCATTAACCCCTCGTGTAGTTAGTTCTGTAGTTGGTTGTTTCTAGCCTGCATCCAAAAAGGCTCATGAGAAAAGTTTCGCATGGGGCAAGCTCACTAAAAAATGAACCTACTAATGAGAGACGTCCTTAAAGATGACTGGTGCGAGCAATGTTTCCACAAAGTTCAAGCTCATTAAAAAATAAATCTAGCACTGAACATAGTTTCTAAAGAATTAGGCTCATTAAAAAATCAGTCCACCTTTCAGTAAATAACCTTTGTGATTGCATTACTATCAGCCTTTTGATTCGTGGTCGTGTTCTTACCGTCGCCTCCACTCTGTTTAGCCGATCATATTCCTCCACTTGATTGTTTACCCTATTGAGGAACAACTGCGATGAGTGATTCTGTTAGCCACCTTCTTTACACTTCCATGCTTGAAAAGTTCCAAAATTACCTGGAACTAGTTGCTGCTCGAAAACATCACTCATTCATAAAAAACGAGTCTCTTTTAAGCGCTTTTTAGACTCGTAAAATATGAAAAGATTGTCGAGCTACTGGCCTTTCCAGCTCGTTAAAGTAAAGGGAAGCACCATCCCTCCTCTATATTTTAATCTTTTTGGACCTGAGAGATCATTACACAAAAAGATCGAGCACTTATCTTGTTCGGCTCACTAAAACTATCAGAAAGTCATCCCTTTTGTATTATTTTATACTTTTTTGGACTTAAGGGATTATACTATGAAAAAGGACTATTGGAGTTTCCTTTCCGTCTCTTTTTAAACTCTCTAAACATGAAAAGGACCGAGTTATATTTTTCGTTAAACTCATTAAAACAATAGCGAAAAACGTGTCCAAACGGACAAGAGCGAGTTTCATTGTCGCTAGGCTCACTAAAACATAGCAACATGTTTGCCTGAAGGGCAAATTATAGAACAAGCATATGTTATCCTCCTCAAGCTTGACAAAAATAAAGAGGTACTAGTCAGCAATGACTGGGGAAAAAGGGAAGAAAAATTAAAGAACTTCATTGGTAGTAGGACGTTCTTGAACATGACACTTTCAATCCATCATCATGATTGAGTTGGGCTGGGTTATTCCGTTCACCAGTCATATCACCATTGGTCCTCCATACCATCCATTTTGGGTTTAATGCTACCAATCTATTTCAATGTCGCCGATATGTTCAAGAGAAGTCATTTAGAGAATTATCCAACCCAGCTTACGCCTCATCCACTGCAATACCTTCACACTCGATTTTTCATGACCACCACCCTGAACCTTCTATCATCAGATCATTTTCACCTCCACAAAATCATTTCCTCCATTTCATGTAGTAGATGTGGGATTCATTAAGGCCATCCTATGACGGGTCACTTCTTGTCGACATCAGCTCATTATCCAATAAGTTGACTTAGGAAAAACCCTTTCAGTACTTTGAAGTTTGCATGCCTGAATGGAAAGTTTCTCACTTCTGATGATAGGTTTACATAAATGGCCTTCGACCAAAAGATTTTGTGCGGTGTTCGACATTGACTCATGTATTCACACCACATGAATTGTACTGCAGTACCTTGAGGGTCATTATCATTATCGGTGATTACATCATTGGCTGGTAATCAACTGATGTCTTTCCATGTTCGACATCAAAACATCTTTTCACATGGATCAACTTGCACTTCAGGCAAAGATTGAATGATTTTGAAGACCCCGAACCTAGTTTCATCAATCCAGGCTATGATATATTCAAGAAAATAAAGACATCAAATGTACTCCATAGCTGCACAAATAATCATCCAAGCTAAGGGATGATGGCTCTACCAGAATCATCAGTGTGCCACAAAAATGATTGTATGTCCTATGTACATGAAAATAAATTTATAGAGCTGAGCATGGGAATACCTGCCTCAGCTAGATCATGAAAATATTATGAAGATAATGTATTGTATTGTATCTTATTATAGGTCACCTTCCAGTTCAAAAAACCTTGGATCCTCATGATAAAGCATTTCACCCAACATCAGAAGATTGACGACCTCATGCTTTAGGGCGCAATTTTTATAGAAATATTTGGGGATTGTAACCCCAATCACATATGTCCATAAACCAAGGGATTATAAATCCCTAAAAGTGTTGTTTCATACCCTAAAAGATCAAGGTCATCTGATTACATAATTTCCTAGAAGTTCTCCCTGAAAAACTGCTTAGAACAGATCAAAACTAGACCATACAGACTACTTAGTGCTAAGGGTGTGATGCATAGTGAAATGCCCTTCTGTAGGGTGCGATGAGCAAGAGTAGACAAATGGCAGAGGCAGTTTACTAGGTGGAAACTCAGAGAATCTTCTAGAAACTGTTCATATGACACTCGCCTCTCTGAATTCGCCCAGGGATGAGTAAGAGATCATGAAATCTTCAAGTGGAACCAAGAACTATCAGTGAAATGACACTAATTAAAATCCCAGAAGTTGACTCACCCATCTACAAACATCTATATATGGATCCCTCATCCCAGAGATCTTGAGGCTCGAGTTTTGTATTTTGTAAGGAAGTGTTGTTGGTTTCTCTATGAAGCATTGTATTTTTGGGTGATATAGCTTTTCATGAGGTGAAGAGGGTTTTCATGTTGGGAGGATGGCACTAGATCAGACAGCTAGGTTGTAATCCTCTCTTCTACTAATTCTATCAATAAATCTATTTGAGTTTTCCTCCATACACTTGTATATTTCTGAATCTTGTATTTGTGTATGCATTTGTATGGTTGATGTACATCTTATTCTACATACTTTATGGTTATAGATCTCTATGCTTTGATGGCATTTTGTTTCTTTGACTCTACAGCTATTCTTTGAAGTGGGACAAGTGACAAAGGAGTGGTGAATGGTGATGAGCCCCAAAAATGGACAATTATTTGGGCTCATTCAACCTCCTAATTTGACTTAATCCACCATTCTCATTAGTTTATTACATGTTTTTGATCATATTTATGTTAATAGAGTGAACTTGGTTAGTCATTATGCCAACAAGTCTAATGGGTGCTTTGTGTAGCCTTTTTGGTCAATTTGGAGACAAAATTGAAGGTCTTAATGAGCACTTGGCAGCGAAATTCGTGGGATGACAAGGGAGAGGATTTGTAGGAAGGTGTTCCCTTCATTTATGGGCCCTTACCTCGAATTATCCACCATCAGCTCGGAGTTCAAAGGCCACCGAATCAATCAACACAAGGGCAGCCAAGCAAGTCAAGTAGGACTGCTGTTAACTACAAGTCTTGGACAGCCGAGTCCCTAAATTTTAGGAGGACTGTTGGGTCCTCAAATTGTATAAATAAGAAGGCTTAGGGCCTCATTTTGGGGTTAGCCATTGGATGTTAGCTAGTTAGCCAATAGATAGTAGCTAGTGGTTAGTCATTTTGTAGCCATTAGCTAGCTAGTTTGTAGTTCGATTTTTATGCAATAGATTAGCTTTGCTTTCAGCTCATTTTCAAGTTCTTCTTGTGGACAGTTTTGATGTAACTCTTCATTTCTTGATCAATAAAGATGAATCCAGCTTTGCACCAGCTCTAAATCTCTCTTAGGAGGCTGTAGCTCTTGGGGTTGGGCCCATCTCAAGCGCCTAGTACCTCCTTCGTTTATCTTTATGTGTTTGTTGCGTTCTTAAAATAAAATCTGCTATTTAGATTTAGATCTTGCTTCGTTATTTAGATTTCTTTTGATGGTTAAAGTAGTTGTTTATGTTTATAATATATTGGTAGGATAATAATAGGAAAAAGATCCAAAAAAGGGTCAACAAACGCTTTTGGTTTCACCTCTTCCTTATTGGATCAGGGGCTGGAGTTGAAGTAACCATGCTGTCCCAAACAAAAACACTTTCTTTGCTTCACCATGCAATCATTAGTGTTTGAATCTCGTTTGTAGAACTTGATATCAGTTTGGATGCATGCTTAGGTTTATGATCACTTAGTTTCATAGTTGTTTCACATGGTTTCACTACAAATAAACTTCTGTTCATTTCCTTTTGCTGTTAGGTCAGATTAGAGTGAAGTAACTAGGTCATAGGTTTTGTAACTAGATCTTTGTTTTCTTGCATGTCTTTGTTTGTTCAGTTTGAAAAACCACTTTCAGAGTACCTGTTATCCTTCCTTACCTTCCCATACTCCATCCAACCTACCCGCTTCATCCTTCACTTATAAACCTAACCTTACATTTGCCTCATCCGCTTACTTTGCCATGATTCTCATCTTCTTGTGCAACATCGTTTCATCCATCCTTGAACAAATCCAATTGCTCCTTAGCCTCATCCACCAAGTCCTAGACATCTTCACACCCCTATTTCACCTTCATACTCATTCCTCCATCTTTTTCCCTCCATCCATGCTCCAAAATCCCATTTCGAAACATCCTGTAGAAGAATTACAGAACATTTTGTAGAACTCCTGAACTTCCTGTAGAAACCCCTGCAAACTTCCTGTAGAAGTTCAGAAACACGGTTGCATGGCATCCAGACTTTGTGAAACTCTCTGAAAGGATGTTAGGGACCCCTTAGACCCTCTCTGAACCTTCCCAACCTTTCCCAAGCATTTCTCCTCCTTGATCCACCTCTGCACAGTGAAAAGCTAGTTAAAAGCACATGCATGATAATTCCAACAACTTAATCAAAAATACAAAAAGATGTTTTCTTCAGATAGAGATAACTTAGACACATGCATTTTACCTTCCTAGAAGTAATGGAATCTCTTTCAGTAGTTTGCATGCTCTCCTTTGCGTTAGTAGGACTAGCTGGTAGAATTAGGGTTTGCTAGGGTTTGCATTTCTTTCTTGTCTTTCGGTTTCTTTTCGCAATTAGATTAGCTTCCTTTGAGTTAGCTTTCGTCCATCAATTAAAAAGCTTCTTCTAAGAGCTCATAGAAGTTGGCTTAAGCTGCTAGCGGACTTGTGCCAGCTGACAAAGTGACAGCTGCGGCAAAAGCTAGTACTTGTGCATACAACACCGTCGCTTCCAAGTTGGTTATGAACTACCGGGTTGATAAAATTAAAGAAGGGAGTTCCAGGAGTTGTAGCATTATTGCTACAATACTGGGGCCCACCAAATGGTCTATCAAAGGAGAGAGGAAACAAGCAAGGAGCCAAGTGAAAGACTAAGGTTGGTGCTCTCTTCTTCTCTCTCATTTATCTCTCATAAATGAAAACACAAGTTACTTTGAATTGTTTGCTTCTATGATAGCTACCCGTCTTAGTGGAACTAGCAGATCTGAGTAGACACTAGTTTTCTTAGAAACAGACTGGATCCATCAACAAAATCATAATTCAATCATCATATACATCTGCATCAACCAATCACTGAAACACAACCACAACTAAATCAATTAATCATTTTGACAACCCATTTTTAGATCGCAATCAATCTATTCATTCAGAATACTCTCACTAGAATACAGTAACCAGAACCCAAACCAAAACCCAAAACTCTGAAACAACGAATAGAAACAATAGAAACATACTTTATGAGGTATACGCTACTTCCATGTGTCGAACCTGTGTGTATATGTGCTCTTATCAAAACTAACTAGTGTACACATCTGCAAATATTAATTCATAATTTTGCGTTATTCTAGACTTTAGTTATACTCAGATCATAATATTTACAGAACAACTCATGCGTCAGTATTCAGATCTAGACTATACATGATCAAACCACATAATGATAATTCTTTTCAAGCCTTAAGATTCTGATCCATCATTAGATCTTATACTTCATCAACCATTAAGGTTCATCCTTGGATCAGATCAAGCACAACACCATAAGCTAATAACCTGCATACTAGATTTCACACTTCATCAGATATTCGATACATGTGCATCTGGATTAATGATCTTCTCCTCCTTTTACAGTTTTAGGCCTTTCTCAATACCATGGACCTAAACCACCTAGGACCAATACCTTGGACCAAATACATAGGGTCAACACCTCAGACCAAATACCTTGGACGAATACCATGGATCAAAATACCATGGACCAAATTCCTCAGACCAAAAACTTAGTTTTCCAAGATATACGTGATTTTCCTTCTGTATAAGTGCATGTGTACGTATATGCTACTTGTGGTCAGTGGACCTGCATGTATACACAACTTGGTCTAGGTGAACCTACATATAGTTCTCTTTCTTCATCCTTTGTGGTTTGATCTGTAATTCTTTGTTGTTAACCTATTGTAATGCGATCTTTCATCTGAGTGAGTTGCCATCAAGGACAACACTTGTATCATAATGCCAACAATCTCCCCCTTTGGACTTGATGGCAACAAAAAGAAAACCAAGTCACTCTTCCCCTTTGACATCAAGGGTAAACGGTCATGCTCCCTCTTTGACATACATTATGTTGGTCATGCTCCCCCTAAGTACATATTGAATTCTGTGATATGCTAAAATGTATTGATTGAGCTCCCATGATTGAATCCATGCTCCCCCTGAGCATAAACAAAGTCTGCAAAAATACTCTCTAAAAGAGCGACTACGTACCTCAAAGTCAATATGTTATACGCCTTAAGTCTTCACTTCCTCATCTCCAAGAAAGCCTGGACTGGGAAAGAAAGGACCTTACTGATTGACCCTGTGTTAGATCTCGTTTTGGGAGGCGAGGGCAGGGTTCGAACCTGCAGTCTTCAGGTCATGGGCCTGACGAGTCGACCAATTGGGGGCTCGACTGATAAGGAGAGGAGAGGGAGAGGAGAGGAGAGGACCCTTTAGGGGAGCTGCTTAATTCATTCTGGTATGCCCATGCGAAGGTGATAGTTTGGCTGTTGGAAGTAGCTCCTTGTATGGCTGGTTCATATGCTTCTGAAACCCCTGCCTTTTTCCTAGTCCTTGACTCGAAGAGCATGGAATCTCTCTAGGCTGGCCTCTTTCACTATTTCTTTCTGCTTGCGCTGTCTTTTGGGAGCCATATCTGTGTCCTGTAACTCATTCATATCGACATCTGCTTTTGGACTAGTGACTCTATAACTCAACTATGTGAGGATGACCTTCCTATCACCAATGGCTCATACATACATCCATCTCCCAACCAGGTGGGGATATACCAGATTTGACTCATCCACCCAACCAAGTGGGGATATACCAATTTTTTATACATGAAAAAAACAAGAAATATTACATCATCTATCCCATGTAAAGTGGGGACATAAATTACATCATTTTTCCAAGAGGACCCATTCAAATGTATGAGAATACATATCACACCCTAGAATTTTACATGACTTGAATGGCAAATGGTATAAATATCTGAAGCCATCGCTAGACTCAATAACCATAATGCCAACAATGCTGAATCTACATGAAGGCTAATGCTCCCCCTGAACTGGTGTTACCTGTGCATTGTTAACAGGTCAAAGATCAAGGAATCTTTGTTAGTTAGATAAAATTAATGAGTAGAGCATATTAATCATCAATATCAGTTAGAGCACCCATATCAGAGTCTGCCACACTGTTTTTCTTGTCTAAAAATCATATAGGCTAATTTAGCCATAGAAACTCATGTGTGTAAGCAAGTAGTCAAACACCCGTATAATCACCTTTCTCTGAAAAGTTTGATTTAACAGCAGGATGATACAACAACTACTCCCAGCTTTTATTTGAGATATTCAAATGTCTCTCTGGGCAGTGGTTTAGTGAATATATCAATAACCTGTTCTTTGTAGGGAACATATTCTAATTTGTCCTTTTGTTCAAGCACTTGTTCATGTAGAAAAAGGTATTTGATGGGTATGTGCTTGGTCTTGTAGTGCATGACTGGATTCTTTGAGATACTGATGGCACTTGTATTATCATATAGAATAGAGATGGGTGGATTACATGTGATTTGAATGTCTTACAATGTTTGCATCATCTAAAGTAGTTATGTGTAGCAAGATGCACGAGCCACATATTCTGCTTCAGTTGTAGATAATGCAATCGAACTTTGTTTCTTGCTGAACCAAGACACTAACTTGGAACCCATATAGAATGGACCACCACTAGTGCTTTTTCTTTCGTCAACACTTTTCGCCCAATTTGCATCTGTATATGCATGAAGAGTAAGATCTATATCTCTAGGATACCATAAACCAAAGTTCCATGTTCCTTGAAGATATTTGGAAATCCTTTTGACTCCCTGAAGGTGTGATTCCTTTGGATTTGCTTGGAATCTTCCAACTATTCCTACTACATGCATGATGTCAGGTCGGGTACCTATTAGATAAAGCGGACTACCAATCATGGATTTGTAAATTGGTTGATGTATTGATGTTGATTCATCATTTGAGCTAAGACTGCATCATGTTACCATTGGGGTACATACAGGTTTATAATCTTCCATGTCGTACATTTTCAAGATCTGTTTGAGATATTTGGTTTGTGAAAGCAAAATACCATCTTTATTTTGTTCAAGTTGTAGACCAAGAAAATAGGTAAGCTCACCAAGCAAGGACATTTCAAATTATTGTTGTGCATTACTGAAGAAAAATTCTAACTCGTGGATTCTTCATTGCTACCAAAAATGATATCATCGACATAAACAACAATTATTAGCAATTTATCAGTGTTAATCTTTGTATATAGATTACTATTTGCTCATCGTCTTCAAAAACCTTCTTGGTGGAGATATTTGTCAAGGTGGTAATACCAGGCCATTGGAGCCTATTTTAGACCATAGAGAACCTTTTTGAGTCTGCATACAAGTTTTGCATCATTTCCAAGAATGAATCCTTCTGGTTGTTCAATATAGACTTCTTCTTCTAAGTCTCCATTAAGGAAGGAAAATTTTACATCCATTTGGTATACTTTGAATTTCTAAAAGCTAGAAAGAGCAAGAAATATCTAGATTCAAGTCTAGCAATAGGTGCAAAAGTTTCTTCAAAATATATACCTTCTTGTTGAGAATATCCTTTACAAACAAGTATGGCCTTGTTTCTAATAACTTCTCCATTTTCATTCAGCTTTCTTTTGAATATCCATTTAGTTCCTATGATATTTTTATCATGAGGTCTAGGAATTAATTCCCAAGTATTATTCATTTCAATTTGCTCAAGTTCTTCATTCATGGCCTTGACCCAAAATTCATCTTTGCATGCTTCATTTACATTTTGAGGTTCGGTGGAGGATAATAATGCTAGATAGCTTGAGTTTTCTATAATAGTTCTTCTTGTTTGTACACCACCCTCCTTTTCCCCTAAATTTGAGTTTCTGGATGATTTTTCTGAAAATACCTGGACATAGTCTTTTCTTCTATTGTTATCTCTTCTTCTGGTGCTTCATTGGTTTCTTCTTTAGAATCATTGTGATTTGATGTGGGAAAATAATCCCCATCTTTTTCATTGTCATAATCTTCGGTTTTTATCTGTTTTGGATTTTTGCATACTTCATCAACTACAACATCAATACTTTCAACAATTTTCCCAAGTCTTTTATTATAACATTTATATCCTTTCTTTATCGTAGGAGAATGCTGCACCTCGATAATTTCATTTAAGCTTTATTATCCTTTAGCAAGTCTAAGATTGAGAGATTTTGTTTCCTCAAGATCCTTTCTTAGATCCACAATTTCACATTCTAGTCTTTCATTGTGTTTTTTTCAGCAAGTTGCTTTGTCAAGGTATCTATAATCATATTCTTTTCTTCTAAATTTATTTTGAGTTTAGAGATTTCTTCATGAAGGTCACCTTCTTCTAAATCATCCGAAAAATTATCATTGTCATAAGCCCTTAGATGTCTATAGTCATTACTATTTTCATCTTCATCACTATTTGATAAACCATCACTATCTTCACAAGTATAGTAACTCCTTTTACTTACAACTTGTTTTCCATTCCATTTTGCATATTCCTTCCCTTTATCAGATTTATATTTATGAGGACATTTGGCAGCATAACGACCGACTCTACCACAGGAAAAACATTTGAAGGGTAGTTTACCTCTAAATCTTCAGGAACCTCGTTGAAGCTTCTTAACAAAGTTTACTTCATCTTTTTCTTTTGAAATATGTCCTGATTCATTGAGTTCTTCCTTTCCTTTTGCCAAAGCTTTAAATGTGGCTTCTCTCATATATGATAGACCTCCTCTTCTCATATCAAAGGAAATTAAGATTCCATGAAGCTGTGTCATAGTGATATTCTACAGATCTTGTTTTTCTTCTATGGCAGACACTTTTGATTCAAATTTAGCAGACAAGGATCTTAAAACTTTCTCAACTAAGGTAACTTCCTTTATATCTTCAGCCAGATTCTTCATACAATTGACAACCTCATCTATACGTAAGAAGTAACTAGCTATACTTTCATCATTGTGCATCTTAAGAGTTTCATATTGAATCCTAAGATTTTGATGTTTAGCACGTTTTACCTGAAAGTCTCCTTCGTGGCTTAGAACGATTTTGTCCCATATTTATTTGGCTGATTTGAGATGCATAACTTTCAAAAACTTTAATTGTGACACACTTCTGAATAATGTATTGACAGCCCTAGCATTGGTTTCATATTGCTTTTTACCTTTCGTATCTGTAGGAATTGCTGATGAAAATGTAGATCCTCCTTCCATGATTTCGCATACAATCATTCCAAGTAAGTGTAGATAGGTTGTGCTTCTTATCTTCCAATAAAAAAAGTTGCTCCCATAAAATATTGGCAGTCTGATGGATCCCATGCTTTCTTGATTACTCATGATGATGGATCTCCCTTCAAGTGATCAAGCTTCTTCTGAAGGACTTGCTCTGATACCAATTGTTGGAAATAATACCAAGAGGGGGGTGAATTAGTGTTATCATGCTAATAATTTTATTTCACAAATAGATTTGTATACACTACTTCAGCTATGTGAACTAGCGTGTACACGTGACTGCACTTAAAGCAACCAACGTATATGCAAAGAGCTTTTCATTTACCAAATTTATCATGCATTGAAATTTAACTAGTATATCAGAGATTTATTAGATAGTGCAGTAAAATAAGAATAAAGCATCACACATAAAAAACACACATGAACACCATGATATAAGGTGGAAACCCAATGTGGGTAAAAACCACCTGCTGCTGTCGTCTCTGTCATCCTTTAATAATAAGAGAATTTGTTTACAATATTGTACTGGTGTAGACTTATACCAGTATGTAGGATTCTACATGCAAGAGATTACAACCTTCTCTCGTTCTCCAGCTTCTACTAGAAGGGAGCTACAACACCCTAAATCTTGTACTAGTTGATATGCTTACTACTACGTAAGTGGCGACCTATAGAAGGCTATGACCTTCTTTCTTCCTTCAAGGAACACGTTTCATAAATTCTGAGACTGGATCCATCAAAAAAATCATAATTCAATCATCAAATACATATACATCAACCAATCACTGAAACTCAACCACAACTGAATCAATCAATCATTTTGACAACCCATCATTAAATCACAATAAATCTGATCATTCACAATACTATCACTAGAATACAGTAACCACAACCTGGAACTCTGCAGTAGCAAACATAAACAATTGAAACATACTTTATGAGGTATATGCTACTTCCATGTGTCAAACCTGCATGTATACGTGCTTTTATCAAAGCCAACCAGCATACACATATGCAAATATTGATTCATAATTCTGAAACTATTTTGGACTTTAGTTATACCCAAACCATAATATTTACAGAATAACACATGCGTCACTATTCAAATCTAGACTATACATGATCAAACCACATAATGATAATTCATTTCAAGCCTTAAGATCCGGACCTACCATTATATCTTATCCTTCATCAACTGGTAAGGTTCATCCTTGGTTCAGATCATGCACAAAACCATAAGCAAATAACCTGCATACTAGATCTCACACTTCATCAGATATTTGATACTTGCACATTTGCTTAATTATCTTCTCATCCTTTTATAGTTTTAGGCATTTCTCAATACCATGGACCAAATCCACTTAGGACTAATACCTTGGACCAAATACCTAGGGTCAATACCTCAGACCAGATACCTTGGGCCAATACCATGGATCAAAATACCATGGACCAAATACCTCGGACCAAAAACTTAGTTTTCCAAGATATACATGCTTTTCCTTCTGTGAAAGTGTCTGTGTATGTATATGCTACTTGTGGTCAGTGAACTTGCGTGTATACACAACTTGGTCAAGGTGAACCTATGTATACCTCTCTTTCTTCATTCTTTGTAGTCTGATCTGTAATTCTTTGTTGTTAATTTGTTGTACTATGATCTTTCATCTGAGTGAGTTGCCATCAAGGACAACACGTGTATCATAATGCCAACATAAATAATTGTGGTTTTCAACATCGAGATCAACTTACTTTATCCAAATTATGGAACAAATTTTAGCCTCCATTTGGAAGTAAGGTTTTCAATCTTCTCGTTAGATAGGTTTTCTTTACCAGTGGAGGTTGATATGGGGATGGTTTTCTCATGGTATTTCAAGTTCAAACATCATAATTAAAGAGAAAGTGTATGAAATTTCATGGGCTTATAATAAATGTATAGGTTTCTATAGAAAAAAAAGATGTATATCAAGCCATCATGGAATAGAGGATCATGAACCCTAAATCATTGTGTAAAACCTTTAGTAAGATTAATATTTCACATAAAAGAATCATAATAATGAGGCTAGTACTCAATTGGAATATTTTTGTTGAGTTTGAGGTTAGAGGTTTCTTCAAGGAGATGGGGGCTTCCAAAGGGACAAATTGTCAACTATAAATAAGAGGTGAATGGAAAGGCCTAAGGAGAAACTCATATGGACAAGATGTGATGCATTCATATTAATTGAAGTTTCAAATTTAATATGGAATCCACAAAATTGGAAGTAGGGAAACGAGGGTTTTGGAGAAGTCTATTTACATTATGGGAATGGCTTTTGTCTTTTTTTTTTTACAGGTGGGAGGGCTAGAAGAGACCTAGCCATAAGCTAAAAATCAATTTCAGGCCCTTAGGAAGGACCAACAAGATGAAAACAAGAAATCGAGCCCTAGTTGTAGGTTTAGTTAGTCTAGATGCAACTAAGAAAGGAAGCTACAAGTGATATAAAGAAGAGTAATGGTTAACGGAGAAAGTTGCAAGTGTGGAAAGGTAGGTTAGAGGCATGATATACTATTTTGGGCTTGGTAATCGAAGATCGTAGCCAAAAATAAGGTTTCCAAGGTCTATAGTGTAGGAATCAGTTGAGGAAGAGCTAGGCCATGCTATATTTATAAGATAAAAAAAGCCTCAACAACAAGGGAAGATACACATAGGATGAGGCCTATGTTAGGCCTTGTTCCCTTAACCACAACATGGACAAGTGAGGCCATAAGCTTGTGGTGGATAGTGAAGAGTTGTTGTAGTAAGAAAGGGTTTACAGAGGGACATTGTAAGGTTCTTTGAGTCTTAAAGGAGCTAGCCATAGGCTTGAATGAAGGTTGTGGTGTTTGGAAGGGATGGAAAATCCCTAGGTAACCATAGAAAGGGTTTTATTTTTTGATATAGTAAGGACCTAAAAGGAAATTCTTTGTCTTATTCCTTTGAAATCATATGGGGAATTGTATAGGGTCACTTTCTGTGGTATCAGAGCCTAGTATTTCTTATTAATGGACTAATAAGAAATCATATTTGGGCATTAATTCTCATGAAATGTGCATGATATGACTTCTCAGATATTTTCCACTATGAAAATGTTGTTAGTAAAGTTAGGCATTTAAGTGTGTTGTGTTTTCTGAGCTAGGCCATGCTATATTTATAATATAAAAAGAGCCTCAACAACAAGGGAAGATACACATAGGATGAGGCCTATGTTAGGTCTTGTTCCCTTAACCACAACATGGACAAGAGAGGCCATAAGCTTGTGGTGGATAGTGATGGGTTGTTGTAGTAAGAAAGGGTTTACACAGGGACTTTGTAAGGTTCTTTGAGTCCTAAAGAAGCTAGCCATATCCTTGAGTGAAGATTGTGGTGTTTGTAAGGAACATAAACTCCCCAAGTAACCATAGAAAGGATTTATTTTTTGATATAGTAAGGAGCTAAAAGGAAATGCTTTGTTTTATTTCTTTGAAATCATATGGGGAATTGTAGAGGGTCACTTTCTGTGGTATCGGAGCCTAGTATTTCTTTTTAAGGGACTAATAAGAAATCATATTTGGGCATTAATTCTCTTGTAGTGTGCATGATATGACTTCTCATATATTTTCCAGTATGAAGATGTTGTTAGTAAAGTTAGGCATTTAAGTGTGTTGTGTTTTCTAACTAAAATATAGACCAAAGTTAACATGCATGGATTTGTAAAAATTTTGACATGGAATTTTCTCCAAAAGAATATTTTGGAGCGTCAAGGGATGTGGCTTGGAAGGAATTGAATAGGTTTCTAGGCTAGGGTTTGTTTTGGATGTCTTGAAACATTTTCACTAACCTTCAAACTTTATGCCTAAAATGGGACTAATTGATGAAATGAAGGTACACCTCTCATAGATAGGATTTAGGAATCATTTTCAAGGGTTTATCATTATGATCTTAGTGAAGGAACCTATAGAATATACATTTAATTGAATTTGAATGTAAAAAAACATTTTTTAGTTGGGGAAAAAAGAACCAAAAACTAAATAACACCACCCCAAAATAATACAAATCAATGTGAAAGTAAGGTATAAAAGATAAATGATATTTTACTTTATAATTAAAATAAAATATGACTATGTTAGTTTCAATAGGACAATTGCTATCCAAATAGAGAGGGATGATGACCATTTAGATTATTATAAAAACTATGTTCAATCTAAGATAGATATTTATTTAATTCATTTTCAAAATAAGTGGCTAGCTTATCGCTAATGCTTCACAGAGTCCTACTATATCAGAGTCTCATCCATAACCACCTCCACAAAAATCTATTCTAGAAAGACAACCCATGAAGAGTGTCAAATTTTTTGTCCAAGGGCTCCTTCTTGCCCCTCCAACTACAAAGAGAAACGGAAATCTCATTTCATATATATATAAAATATTGAATAGATATGTTATCTCAAAAAATAAACCTTTCACAAAAATAATATGCATAATAAAATATAAAATATTGTTATATTCAAGTATGCTTAATTTTGTATTTAGACTATGCCATATATTTTATAACTAACTTTTCAAACTAGTGAATGGAAAATACAGTTAGAACTATCTCAAAATATAAAATAATATAAAATAAAATAAAATAAAATATAACTAATTCACATGCCATTTACATACCACTATCACGTCCATGTGTATAGAATACAATTAGTTCCATTTGAACATTTGGTGTTTGAGAAACCCCCTGCAATAAAATACATCTATGTAAAAATATTTAAATTCTCCAACATTACATACACAACTAAAACAAAAATTGAAAAAAAATTAAGATGAAATAATAATAAAAAAATCAAAATTCTTTCCAAATTTTCATTTTTCTCTAATAATTCATCATGTGTATGTCCTTGTAAAACTACTATAATTTATATTTATATATATATATATACCTAGCATAAAAAAATATTTACAATGAGCACAGTAAAAAATTAGTACATAACATATCTTAAAAGAAAATTAGAGGTACTCCCAAGAGTTAAAAAATTAATTATTGTATTATACACTTTTGTTCATATCTCACACACACATGCAATAACTATACAACCATTCATGACTATTTGAGGGATATGTTTTTCTATAAATTTAAAAGAAAAAAAAATATATAATGTTTCATATGTGATACCTTTTTCTATATATTGAAAAAATATATATAATGTTGTATATAAATATAGAAATAAAGGAGATTATTGTTAGATGGATAATATTTTTATACCAAATAACAACATTAATGATCACATTTTAGTTCCTACAATAGAAACCATACATATTTCTTAACTATTACTTAGAAAATATTCCATCACATGTGATAATGCTTCCTACACTAAAATTAGAGACACTACCCTAGTGAACAACAATTTTTTTTGGCCATGTGCATTTTTTTATTTTCCTTCATCTAGAAAAAGGTAATAAAATTTGTCAATCCATATTGTTGTTCAACACCCTCCATATTCTGTAAGCTAGATGGGATGATGATAGATTAGATGTAACACCAAAATTTCAATGTATTGGGAAAAAATCATAAATTTCGTTATTCTCAGTGCTGTAAAATTTTCATAACATGCAACTAAACTCCCAAAATGGTGTACTAAAAATACCATGAACATAAAAAATCGACTCAAAACAAAAACTCATTCTTGTAAATACATATTCCTACTAAGGTATGGGAATCCTTGTCTCATTTCCCAAAATATTTTAGAATGTGACCATTAAAAAAAGTCAAACAATTAAGATTTTATCTGTTGAGGATAATGCTCAAAATAAGCTATGTAATTGCTGACAAATTAGTGAGAAAGTCTTTTGTTCCGAGTTATCAGAATTAGGGAAACAAATTAACAGAAGTAGTCACTTATCATTCAACAAATTATTAGGGACAATAGATTAGTCACATAATGGATAATCAAATTAGAAATGTGTTGGCTATATAATAATGTATTCATTACTCCTATGTAGATATGAGATTTCAATGAGAATTCAGCTCATGGATTGAGAATCAGACTTCTCTTATTTTTGTTCATTAGTTTCATTTATGTTTTCATATGTGTGCTCTTGATATATTTAACATGGTATCAGAGGTAGGTTAAGGAAGATGATTTATATGTAAAGTGTGTGTTATTGGTAGGAGGTTTCAAAGTCTGTGAAATCCATTTGCAAGAGTTCTCATAATTTTGTGAAGCATATGCAGGGTCAAGCTATTGGTGGGAGTGCGAAGTAGTTAGAAGCAATAGCCAATAATATAAATATTTTGGAGACACAAAATACGAGTGTTTAAAGGTGAGAACTTTGGTTTTTCAGCATTAAGTTGAAAACATTGTTTCTCTCACAAGATTTGTGGGATTTCGTAGAGAATGGATATATAGACCAAATGCTAAGACACTTTCCCACTGACTAAAGACCAAAGAACTGATCTAAAGGAAAATTGTAAGAAAGATTCAAAGGATCTCTTCTTAATCCAACAAGAAGCAATGCATGATTCTATTTTTCCAAGGCTACTTGGAGTAACAAAATCGAAGGAGGCATGGGATGCTTTGTAGCAAGCATATCAAGGAAGTGATAAGGTAAAAATTGTTAAGTTGTTTTCATGAAGAAGAGAATTTGAAACCTTGTGCATGCAAAACTCTGAATATATTCAATATTTTATCACTGTAGTTATGGGTATAGTGAATGAAATTAGGTCTTATGGATAAGATTTAAAAGATCAAAAAATTGTTGAGAAGATTTTAAGAAGCTTGTCTGCAAAATTTGATGGGGTTGTTGTTGCTATTGAGGAGTCTAAGGATCTAACTCTGTTGTCTGTGAATGGGCTAATGGGGTCTCTTAAATATCATGAGTAAAGAATCAATAGATCTTCTGAAAAATCTATTGAGTAAGCTTTTCAAGCAAGAGGAAGTATTTTCAAAGACAAAAATGGTTCCTCTCATTAGGAAAGCAAGAACACTTTTGGAAGAGGAAGAGGAAGAGGATAAACATACAGAGGAGGTAGATGCAGAGGAAGACATTTTTCTGCATACAACAAAGGAAAAGGTAATGATGACAATGACGGGGGTAAAGTATTTAGTAAATCACAGGTTTAGTGTTTTTATTGTAAAATATTTGGCCATTATGAAATAAATTGCTCGAAAAAACAAAAACAAGAAGTTAATTTTTTTGAAGAAAAAGAAGAGGTTGGCCATTTATTTTTGGATTCTGATTCAACTAATAATGTTTCCAAAGAGGTGTGGATTATGGATAGTGGTTTCAACAATCACATGATAGGAAACAAACATGGCTTTGTAGAGATAGATAAATCTATAAAATCTAATGTACTATTGGGATATGACAAGCCAGTTGAAGCTAAAGGTAAGGGAACAATTGCTATGAGGACAAAACAACAAAAACAAAAGCACATTAATGATGTTTTATATGTTCCTGGTCTAGCACATAATTTGTTGAGTGTGGGGAAGCTCCTTGAAGGGGATATTCAATTGTTTTCAAGGACATGCAATGCATAATCTACGATAAAAATCATCACAGTAAAATTATTGCTAAGACTAATATGCTGCAAAATATAATTTTTGCTTTCAATCTCCCTTGTGAAGCAAGTACAACATTAAATGTTGCTTATCATGATAGTTCTTGGCTATGGCACATAAGGTATGGACATTTGAATATGAAAGGCTTGAAATTGTTATATAAAAGACAAATGGTCAAAGGGAACTTACCACTTATTGGTTCTACTGATAAAGTCTATCAAGGGTGTATTCTTGGTAAACGACATAGAGATTCATTTTAAGTAGGAAAATCATGGAGAACAAGTAAACTATTAGAACTAGTGCATGTGGATATATGAGGCCTTATGAAAACCTTGTCTCTTAACAAAAATAAGTATTTCATTATTTTTGTGGATGATTTTAGTAGAAGAACATGGGTATATTTCATTAAATAAAAATATGATTCATTTGTCATATTTCAACAATTTAAAGCTCTTGTGGAAAAGGAAAGTGGTTATTATCTAAAAACATTACCCATAGATAGAGGGTGAGAATTCACTTCTAATAAGTTTTATTCTTATTGTAAAATGAATGGCATTCAAAGGCAATTGGCAACTACTTATACTCCCCAACATAATGGCATTGTTGAATGTAAGAATAGAACGATTGTTGAGATGGATAGGAGCATGATGAAAGCTAAAAACATTCCAAACAATTTTTGGGCTAAAGTTGTAGCTACATCTATTTATTTGGTTAATAGATGCACAACAAGAAGTGTGCAAAATATTACCCCTTATGAAGCATGGTGTGGAAGAAAACCCAATATTTCTCGTCTAAGAGTCTTTGTTTGCATTGCCTATGCTCATTTTCCTACTAATAAGAGAAGAAAGCTTGATCATAAAAGTGAAATGAATTTTTATTGGATATTGTAAGGAAACCAAAGGTTATAGATTGTAAAATCCAGAAACTGAAAAATTAATGATTAGTCATGATGTGTTATTTGATGAGAAAGAAGAATAGCAGTGGAATCATGATGTGCAACAACAAAATCCAAGTATTGTTGTACGAGAAGATGAATCTTTTGTTTCTGAAAATCCATCAAGTGATCAAAATACTTTAGAGGCCACATCCACTCCATCATATTCTATTACTTCAAGTCCTGTTTCAAGTCCAAGTCCTCCTCAGAAAAAGCCAAAATATTTAAATGAAATTTATGGTTACACTAATTTTGCTTTGATGTCTCAGATTAAAGTAGAGCCAAGATGTTTTGAAGATGCATTCAAAGAGGTAGTTTGGCACAAAGCAATGGATGAAGAGATGGTAGAAATTAAAAAGAATGAAACATAGGAGCTTGTGGATCCTCCTATTGGAAAAGAAGTCATTGGGGTGAAATGGTTGTATAAAACCAAGTATGCACTGGGTGGATCAATACAAAGGCGCAAAGAAAGGTTATTAGCAAAGGGATATGCTCAACAACCACGTATTTACTACAATGAAACATATGCTCATGTTGCAAGATTAGACACAATGTGAAAAATTTTGGCATTGGAAGCACAATATAAATGGTTAGTTTATCAATTTGATGTTAAATCAACCTTCCTAAATGGTGAGTTGAAAGAAGATGTATATGTTCACCAACCCCAAGGATATGAAGAAGAAGGAAATGGACACAATGTCTGCAAACTGGAAAGGGCTCTTTATGGTCTTAAACAAACTCTAGGAGCATGGTACAATAGAATTGAAACTTATTTTTTGAGAAAGGAGTTTAATAGAAGTGAAAATGAACACAAATTATATACCAAGTCAAATGGTAATGATATAATAATTGTGTGCTCATATTTATATGACCTGATATACAAATCTTCGAGTAATATGTTAGTGGAAGAGTTCAAGGAGGCTATGATGACTAAATTTTAAATGAATCATTTGGGTTCACTCCATTATTTTCTTGGCATAGAAGTGATAAAGATGAATGCTGGAATTTTTATTTCACAAAAAATATGTTTCAAATATTATTAAAAAAAATGGAAACTCGGAAATTGTAAACCCATGAGCACACCCATGAATACAAATGAAAAATTTTCTTTAGAAGATGGAGCTGAAAATTTAGATGCTCAATCCTATAGGTGTTTGGTAAGAATAATTCTTACCTTAATACTACTATGCCTGATATTATGCAGGCAATAGGCTTGTTTTCCAAATTCATGTAAAGTCCAGGTAGGATTCATTTTGGAGAAACAAAAATAATTTTGAGAAAGCACACTTCAGGTTATGTATTCAGTGTTGGATAGTATTATGGTGTTTAAAGAACCAAACAACCATTTAATTGTCTTCTACAAAGGCAGAGTATATTGCAGTAGCAATAGCAACATGTGAAGCAATTTGGTTGAAGAAACTATTGTCAGATCTAAAACAAGAACCAAAATATTCCACAACTATTTACTGTGATAACTTTTCTACCATTTTCATAACTAAAAATCCAGTGTTTCATAATCACACAAGACACATTGATATCAAATATCATTTCATAAGACACTATGTAGCAAAACAAGAAACTGAAATAAAGTTTTGTACAACAAATGAACAACTTGCAGATATATTTACGAAAGCACTACCTAAAGGGAAGTTCGAATACATGAGGGATATGCTTGGAATAACCTCATTAATCATTAACCGAGAGTGTTGAGGATAATACTTAAAATAAGCTATGTAATCGCTTAAAAATTAGTGAGAAAATTGTGTTATGAGTTATTAGAATTAGGGCAGGAAATTAATACATGTAGTGATTTATCATTCAAAAAATTATTAGGGACATAATGGATAATCAAATTAGAAATATGTAGGCTATATAATAATGTATTGATTGTTGCTATACAGATATGAGATTACAATGGGAGTTCAACTCATGGATTGAGAATTAGACTTCTCTTATTTGTTGATTAGTTTTGTTTATGTTTTCATATGTATGGTCTTGATAGATTTAACATTCTCATGAGGGTGATCAGGTTCTAAGATATTGCTGGAATTTCCAATCAACATAATTTCAAGTCCAAAGCATTACATAAATTCAAGAAAAACTTTAGCAATCACCTTTTAATTCCTACAATGTCTTCTAAATCCTTCAGAAGCTTTAACAGTTATAATATAATCATTTCAAGAAGCATTAGAAGCTATAATATAATCATTTCAAGATTTAATCAAAATCTAGGAAGCTATTGTTCTTCACAAATTTAGGTACATGGGTGACAAACAATTATGAGACACTGTAAGCTATCAAGAATTTAATGATGTGTTTCTGAACAATTTCTATGAACAATTTGTATTTTACAATTAATCTATACCCAAATATCCTTAGATTATAATTATTTTTATTTGGAGAAATAATCTCACCAACATCCATACAACAAAATCTATATTGCTTATCAAAAACAATAAATACGCAATTGGTCAATCATGCAAGAGATCTAATAAAAATATCCATCCATCTTTCTTAACTATTACTTAGAAAATATTCCATATGATTTGATAATTGCCTCCTACAATAAAATTGGCAACCAGGGCCAAACTCCTTGTGGGTCATCTTATTTATGGAAGATGATATTTTTATTGGATCCCTCTCATCGAGAGGTGTAGGAATGATCTAAAAATCATCTAATTCCGATAAGTATTCATGGAGTTATGAATTTATTTGTGTTATAAGACAATTCTTCAAGGTTGGCCAACAACTAAATAACACCCACATGTGATCAATGTTTTAGTATAAAATGAGGCGGCTTTGTAGTCACTTGTACACACTCTTCTTGTGATATCTTCCTCTCCACTTGTCTTTGGGATTTGCGGGGAGGATAGATCCTAAGAGATATGGTGCCCTAAGAAGAGCTACCCTAGATGCGACCATAGGGAAGAAGGATCTACCTAGCTCCTAGAAGATGATGCCCTAGCTCTATGTGCCGCAGATCTAGGACATTACCATGGTGAAGCTCCCTAAGACAAAGTCATGTTGAAGTTGCCCAAGTGACAAGAAAATTTGGAGGTTTCTTCGAGGACTATTAAGAGGAGTTTAGGACTACCCAACTGCCCTAACCAGAATAGTTAGGAACAACAAAGTGATAAGCAGATTTGGAGGGTTGTTCAAGGACTAATGAGAGGATTTTAGGGCTTCCCAAGTGCCCTAACTAGAATAGTTAGTAACAACAAAGTGACAAGCAGATTTGGAGGGCTCTTCAAGGACTCTTGAGGGGAGTTTAGGGTTGCCCAAGTGCCCTAACCATAACAGTTAGTAACAACAAAGTGACAAGACGATTTGGAGGGTTTTTCAAGGACTCTTTAGAGGAGTCTAGGGCTGCACAAGTGCCCTAACCAAAACATTTTGGAAAAAAAAAGTGACAAGTAGATTTGGAGGGTTGTTGGACAACTATTAAGAGGAGTTTAGGGTTTCCCTAATGCCCTAACGAGAAAAGTTAGGAACAACAAAGTGAAAAATAGATATGGAGTGGTGTTAGAGGTGTGTTGGGTCAAGAATATTGACCAAATTTGGATTAGATTGATATTAGCCTCACGTGTTGGGTTAACATGGAGTGTTGGATACCCCAAAGGAGTGTAGCATGATGTGATGGATGTAGTAGTATGGTATATTACAACAACATGATGCAGTAAGGTGCATGGAACAACACATGTAGATGCAGCAAATGGATAGTTGCAAGTACATTACGACATTAGTATAGTACTTGCTGCAGCAAGGACACAAAGAAACAATGGTGCAGCAAGCACTTGGGTGACAACATGATGTAGTCGTAGGACTAGGTACAAAAGTGCTAAACATTGGGACAACAATAGCATGAGGTCCAACATTTGATGATGGGTGGAACATGGTGCAGCATGGTGAGGTGAAGCATGATGACGAGATGTAGCACAATGATAGGTGAAGGAGTCACCATAGAGAATCAATTGAAGCATTATGTCTTCAATTGATCTCACGTATCATATTCCTAGAGATGATCTATGCTCTTACCTAGATAAGTAAAAGTGTTGACTTCTATTGTAAATGCTCTCTCTCTCTCTCTCTCTCTCTCTCTCTCTCTCTCTCTCTCTCTACTGAACTATTGAAGAACATATAAGAATAATTGATCAAGGGTTTCCCCACATTGGGGTTTGTCCCTCGCTAGCACCATATCTTATTTCCTCTTGTCCTGGCTTCTCTTCTATGATTTATATTTATGTTCTATCTGCAGTTTACTTTAACAATCATGTGATTTATAATCTAGAAAAGATATTGAGCGAACTGTGAAAATTGAAATAAATTGCTCTTGCATAGAACATACCTAAAATTAACATGGTATCGGAGCTGAGGTGAAGACAAAGCTCAAGCAAGAGCAAAAGAGAAATCAATGAAGACAGTTGGTAAAGGACAAAAGGATGAATGGATTTCTCATCCCTCTTCAAATTCACCAAGGGTGAAGTCGAAGCAAAGTATACTACCAGAATGGCATAGCGGAAGCTTCTATAGGCCTACCTAAAGATCACTTCATTGGGAAGTCCAGATATAAGGGTGGAAGGAAAGGAAGATGACTTGGTTGCAATAAGTTTGGACATTATGCGAAGGAGTGTGTGAATGGCAGGGACACATCACTTGATGATGATAACAATCATTCTAGGGACATATTCAATGATTAGAGGAATGATAGGTAATGCAAGTCATCAAGAAAATGACCAGGTCTTCAAAGAAAGCAAGGAACCCCAGGTATGAAGAATCAAATGTTGTTTTTGATAAGATAAATAAGTTTTATCTTGTATTGGCCCTCTCCTTTAGATTCCTCAGGAACCTCGCTTATTGATTGTAGTGCTTTAAGGCACTCCATCGAATATAAGGGTGCTCTCTCTCTAATTTGGTAGAAATGGAAACATTCGTGGGATTATAGTTAGAGCCGAAAGAGTGTTATGCATCAATTGAATGAGGGTATCTCGATTCATTCACAAAATATCTTTTAAGTACCTAATCTAAAGAAGCACCTGCTATCATTCATCTATGGAGAGGTACATATTTGAAAATAGAATTTTCAAAGATGCTTCTACTCATGGGTTCCAGGTTGGAAATTTGTATCAAGTTGTACGAAGTCCATTAGGGACCATGTCAATTGACACATAGCACCAGAGGTCAGTGAGTTAGATGATGACAGGGATGCCTAAATTCAAAAGGAGCATGAAGGTACATGTGAGAGATGTACTAAAATAAAATGTTAAAAGGGGACCATTCCCCTCATGTAGCACGTCCACAAGTTTGGAACAACCCGAGAAGGTTTGAGATTCATGATGGGGAATCTCATGTGTGGAGGTGGAAGAAAGCCCTCTATGGCTTGCAGCAAATCACCTCAGGTTTGATATGAGAGGATTTATAGCTATCAAATGAAGTTGAAGAATGAAGGTGATCCAAACCATTGTTTGAAGGTTGTGGATGACGGACCTTTCATACCAACACCTTCTAAGAATGAACTATTTATCACAGATGCAGACCCTCACACTTGCAGAAGTAAGAGGGAGTTGGATTTCAAATTCCAAATGGTAAACTACAACCCCGTGACTATCTTGAGGATCTTAACTGCTAGAAGCTATATGGTGGTGATTCCGGACTAGATTTAGGAAATGCCTCTTAGTTTCATAAACTCATTTTCATTGATGTTCTTGGTGAACCTCGTTCAGATATATTTTTTTGCAATTAGCCTGATGAGCTCATATTTGGTTGAGCCTCACCAAATTGGTGCCAAGAATCTTCTAAGATATCTTTGGGGCATAATCTCTTATGGATTGAGATACACTACTAGAAAAATGGAGTTGCATGATTATGCTGACTCAGCAGGCAGTGTGGAGTATCACTAGAGCACTTCTCAGTGCCGGTTCTTTTTGTGTTCTACTTCGATATCATGGATGAGTAGGAGGTAGAAGTGAGTTGATATAAGCACCATCAAGACCAAATACATATCCACAAGTATGATCTAGTATGAAGCTTCCAAGTTGTGGAAGCTCTTCAATGAGATGTTTGTACACATGATGAATACCACCATATCCTCTGTGACAATGAGGGGGGATTTGATTGTTGAGGATTCTCGTATTCGATGATTGCTCTAGTAGATAGGCATTAGATGATGCCTTATCTGGAATATGGTAAGTCGATGAGTGAGGAGGCTCCACCGCATTGAGATTGATGTAGAGGTCGTAGACATTTTGTCTAAGCCCTCGGGAAAGGTCAAATCTGTGACTTTCTTGAATGACATGGAGTCACTGAGATACCTTCCTATAAGGGTCCTTCATGTTCCATGCATTGAGCTCTGGGAGCTCTCGGGGGCTTGGGGTACTTACTTTAGTGACATACGACCACAGGGCAACTCACCCTCACTTGCTGGTGCACTATGTATAGACTGAAAGGTTCAACCTTCCCCTATGATACCTCATGACAACTTTGGGACAAGATGATTAGTTCTCCTGTGCTCCAGGATTATTAGTTGTCCTATGGTGACTATTGGACACGATGATTAGTTCTCCTATGATCCAGGATGATTAATTCTCCTATGGCGACTGTTGGACAGGATGATTTGTTCCCCTGTGGGTCAGGATGATTAATTCTCTTATCGAGGCATCCTACCCATAGAGTCTGGGAGTCATAAGAAGTACCTCTCATGTGATAAATGAGTAGGGAAATGGGTTTAGGGACCATAGTAGTACTATCTATGGACACATAGTTGTATCTACGATACTCTCTATGCTAGGATGACCTCCAATTGATCTGGGATCAATATGAGTGGTTTGAGACACTCTCTTGTGATATTGATCTAGGACAAATAGAACTAACTTCAATTTGGTAAGAGTGATATGACACACTCTCTTCATATGAAACTCACTTCGGGTCGGTAGAGAATGTTATGAGACATTCTTGACCAATCCTTCTTCTTCATTATTCGGAGAAAAGAAGAAGAGCTAAGCAGAGCAGAGTAAAGTAGTTTAGGGCACTAATGGAAGAGATAGTATAGTCGGACATACGGATTACCAAATGGAGTTCTCCCTAATTGAAATAGAGTGTTAAAATTGGAAACTAGGGACAAACTCCATGTGTGTCATTTTATTTATGGTAGCTAGTATTTTTCTTGGATCCCTCTCATCTAGAGGTGTAGGATTGATCTAAAGATCATCCAATTCTGATAAGTATTCATGGAGTTATGAATTTATTTGTGTTATAAGACAATTCATCAAGGTGAGCCAACAACTAAATAACACCCACATGTGCTCAACGTTTTAGTATAAAAAGAGGTGGCTTGCTAGTCATTTGTAGGCACTCTTCTTGTGATCTCTTCCTCTCGACTTGCCTTTGGATTCAGGTGGGAGGATAGATATTAAGAGATATGGTGCCCTAAGAAGAGTTGCCCTAGATTCTGCCATGGGGAGGAAGGATCTATGTAGCTCCTAGAAGGTGATTCCCTGCCTCTATATGCCCTAGATCTAGGACATTGTCATGGTGAAGCTACCCAAGACAAAGTCATGTTGAGGCTAGCCAAGTGACAAGCAAATTTGGAGAGATGTTCGAGGACTATTGAGAAGAGTTTAGGGCTGCCCAAGTGCCCTAACGAGAACAGTTAGGAACAACAAAGTGAGAAGCACATTTGGAGTGTTGTTCAAGGACCGTTGAGAGGATTTTGGGGCTGCCCAAGTGCCCTAACTAGAACTGTTAGGAACAACAAAGTGACAAGCAGATTTAGAGGGTTTTTCAAGGACTCTTGAGAGGCGTTTAGGGCTGCCCAAATGTGCTAACCAGAACAGTTAGTAACAGCATAGAGAAAAGCATATTTGAAGGGTTCTTCAAGGACTATTGATAGGAGTTTAGGGCTACACAAGTGACCTAACAATAATAGTTAAGAAAAAAAAATTGACAAGCAGATTTGGAGGGTTGTTCAAGGACCGTTGAGAGGACTTTAGGGCTGCCCAAGTGCCCTAACTAGAATAGTTAAGAACAACAAAGTGACATGAAGATTTGGAGAATTACTAGAGGTGCATTATGCTAAGGATATTGACTAGATTTGGATCAGATTCAGATCAGCCTCAAGTGTTGGGTTAACATGGAGTGTTGAATACCCCAAAGGAGTGTAGCATGATGGATCATGGATGCAACAGTATGGTGTACTATAGCAGCATGGTGTAGTAAGGTGCATGGAACAACATGTTTAGATGCAGCAGATGGATAGCTACAAGTGAATTAGAACAATTAGAACAACAGTATACTACTTGGTGCGACAAGGACACAAAGTAGCAATGGTGCAACAAGCACATGCGTGACAGCATGGTGTAGCGGTGGCACTTGGTATAGTATTGCTAAACACTTCGACAAAGCAGCATGAGGTCCATCATTTTGATGATGGGTGCAAAATGGTGTAGCACGATGAGGTTCAACATGATGATGAGATGTAGCACAATGATAAGTGAAGGAGTCACCTTAGAGAATCAAATGAAGGAGCATGTCTTCAACTCATCTCACGTATCATCTTCCTAGAGATGATATATGCTCTTATCTAGATAAGTCAAAGTGTTGACTTCTATTGTCAATGTACTATCTCTATAAGAAGAATTGATCAAGGGTTTCCCCACATTGGGGTTTGTCCTAGGCTAGCCCACATCTTGTGTCCTCTTGTCTTGTCTTGTATTCTTCCATTTATATTTACGTTCTATATGCAGTTTTGTTTAATGATGATGTATTGCTAATATGGAAAAGGTATTGAGCTAACTATGAAAATTGAAATAAATTACTCTACCATAGAACATACCTAAAATTTAGAAGTTATAATATAATCATTTCAAAATTTAAACAATATCTAGGAAGCTATTGTTCTTTACAAAGTTAGGTACATGGGTGAGAAACAATTATGAGACACTCTAAGCAATCAAGAATTTAATGATGTGTCTTCAAAAGAAAAATACACAATTTATTTAAATTATTGCAAGTACTTGATCATCTTTGACTCATTAAAAGTTTTATAATCAATATTCCCATTAGTTAGAGTTCATGTCTTTTACTTTTTTTACCTAGTTCATAATCCTAAATAAGTATAAAGGGTTGCAGCCATGTCTTTTGATCAAGTAGAAGAATCATATTCTAGTCACTGTTTAAGAAAATGATTCTTCTGACCTTATTATTTGAACAAATGATTATTCTAACATGCATATTTTGTGAACAATTGTAATTCTTCTAACATGCATTTTCTGTGAACAATCTGTATTTTACAATTAATCTGTACCCAAACATTCTTAGATTATAATTATTTCTATTTGAACAAATCTCACCAACATCCCTACAACAAAACTAAGATTGCTTATGGAAAACAATAGTTAGGCAAATAGTCAATCAAGCATGAGATCTAATATAAATATCCATGCATCTTTCTTAACTATTACTTAGAAAATATTTCATAGGATTTGATAATTTCCTCCTACACCAAAATTAGAGACACTACTATAGTAAACAACATTTTTTTTTCCCAAGAGTATTTTGGTATTTTCCGTTTCCATCTGGACAAAGGTAATCAAGTTTGTTAATCCATATTGTTGTTCTATATTCTAGATGCTAATTGCACTGATTATAAATTAGTTGTAACACAAGAATTTCCATGTATTGTGGTCAAAATTCATAAATTTCAACATTTTGGATGCTGTAAATTATTTTATTTATAACATGCAGCCATATTCCAAGACAATAAAAAAAACTAACATGGTGTACTAAAAATACCACACATATTACAAAACTCAACTCAAAACAAAAACTCTTTTCTTTTTTTTTTTTTTGGTAAATTCTAGTTTTTACAAAGCATGGGCATTTTTATGTCAATTTTGAGAATATCTTACTTGTTTATGTCAATTCTAAGAATATCTTAAATTTTTATGTCAATTTTGAGAATATTTTAGAATCTAAATAACCAAGAAAAGTTAAACAATTGATTTTTTCTTGTGTCAGCCAATAAAAATCAAACAATTAACCTTTTCTCTTGACAGTCAAGTTTTAAAATATTCCTAAAATTTGCAATCAACATAAATCCAAGACCAAAACCTTACCTTTTAAAAATCAGCTGCAAAAACATTGAATGGATTAAGGGAATCGATCAATTAATCAGCAGCAGCTTTAGAACTAAGTAGACGTGTACCTGGTCATCCTCGTATTTTCTACAATAAGCGCTGCACGCAACAGATGACGTGCATTCTACTCTTCCGATATAAGGTCACCTCAACAATTTTTTAATGTAATCTGTTCGAAGCGTGGGCCAGTCTGGAGCGAGGGCTGCTGTTCCTTCCACCACAAAGACCAAGTGTCGTTCATTTGACCTCGCTTCCGAACCCATCGATGGCTTTTTAGGATATCTAAAGCGATCTAATCGATCTAATCGATGGCTTTTCAGTAGATCTAATCGAGGGTTTTTTACAACCCCCGAACGTCTAAAGCGATGGATGGCTCTTCAGTAGATCTAACGGATTGTCCTCAGCAGTCACGCTTTCCTCTGAAAGGCGTAAGATGGGTTTTTAGTAGATCTAATGGATTCGCCTCCTCAGTTATCCTTCGCTCCCAGACAACATAAGAACGAACAGAATAATTGTCCAAATCGATGTGAGAGATAGGTTTGAGTATTTATATTTGTGGGAGATTTCTTTTTAGGATTCGGTTTACCCTAATATATATTCCGAATTAATAATTTGACGAATCCACCAAAGTGATTCTTTGGTGTTTGTTAGAATAACAAACATTTGGGAGTTAAAATTCCTCCACAATTATTGTAAGTTGATTTAAATTCGGGAAATCAAATATAAAAATATAATTGTTTTATTTTGTCTTAGAATAATAGAGGTTTATTAAATTTTAAAAATAAAGCCAAAAGTTTAAATATAGGTTACATATGTAGGTAAAGTATGTAAACAATTTTAAATGTAGGTGGTTAAATAAAGAATTAAAAATAATAACTAAGAAGTTAAAAAGTAAAAAATAAAAAGTTAAAAAGTAAAAAATAAAAAGTTAAAAGTGATAAGTAAAAAGTTAAAAAACAATAAATAAAGTTTAAAGTAATAAAAATAATGATATTAAATTTTTAATTTTTTTTGTTATGGATTTGTTACAATACCATGGGCTAATATCATGGCTTATCAATACCACATGCCCAAAAACCATAATTCATTTCACAATCAAAATATTTTATAACAATATTATATGATTCTAAAGGATGGATATTCACTAGTACTTTCCTATTAATATTATGAACTTGTGAATAAACTTTGTTACAATACCATGGCTTATCAATAACACATGCCTCAACATCATAACTTATTTTACAATCAAAATATTTTATAACAATAAGACAAGATTCTTACTATGGATATTCACGTCACTTTACCATGGATATTCTTAATTTGTAAATAGGATTTGTTAGAATACCATTACTTATCAATGCCACATGCCCAATCACCATAACTTATTTCACAGTCAAAGTATTGTATAAATATTGTATTTTAATTTTATTTTATAACATTTCTTTCATTAAATCTAAAAGAAAAGTTTTATAATTTCTTTTGAGATATATCTAAACCTTCTATCCTAGTAACGATTAAAAATATTCCCATAGAAATTAAATCACCGTTTTAATAAAATAAAAAATCAGAATATTTTTATATATAAAGATGTGAAATTTATATAATATAAATATTATTATTAATAGCCAACATAGATCTGTCTTAAGTAAGGATCCATGGAATTAAGTCAAGCAAAGTGACTCACAATAATAGAGAAAAGATAGTGACAACCAATTGAGTTTTTTTTTTTAGATACTTCTTAAACACAATATAATGGGATCAAATTTAAGAGAGAGGGGGGTGGGGTAGAGGGGAGTACAAAGTGACAGAGTTGGAGGGTGGAGAGAGAGAAAGATAGAGAGAGAGAGAGAGAGAGAGAGAGTGATGGGTGAGAGAGATGTATAGAGATGAAAGAGAGGGGAAGAGAGGAAGGAAGAGAGAGAGGAGGGGAGAGAGAGAAGGGGAGAGAGAGAAGGGGAGAGAGAGAGGGCGTGAGAGGAAGAGAGAGATAAGGGGAGAGAGAGAAGGAGAGATACATATGGAGATGGAGGGGGAGAGAATGGGAGGAAATGACAAAGACATAGGGAGATAAAAGTGGATATAGAGAGGGAGTGACAAGGGAGAGATGGAGAGATAGTGAGGGAGAGAGGAGAGGAGGTAAGAGAGAGATGAGGAGAGTAAGGAGATAGGGAGAGAAGGGGAAGAGAGAGAGGGAGACACATAGATGGAGGGTAAAGAGAGAAGGAGAGAGGGACGAAGTTAGTGATAGAGTTGTAGGGAAGAGAGAAGGAGAGTGTGATGGGTGGAGGAGGGAGAGGTAGAGGGAGGTGGGAGAGAAAGGAAGAGACAAAGGAATCAGAGAGAAGGGGGGAGAGAGAGAGAGAGGAAGAGAGGGAGTTGGAGGGGGAGAGAGAGGGGGAAGAGGTTTAGAGAGAGAGATAAATAGATATGGAGAGAGAGTGTGTATGTTTGGTGGATGAAATAGAGAGAGAGAATAATAAAGAGACACATATATACAAATATAGATATGATATACAATTATATAACTATCCTAGGTCTATCATAACCCCATATTAATGAAGCTCCTAGAGGGATCAAATATATCGAGGTGAAAACCTTATGTCAAGTTTTTCACTCAAAACATAGGTCTAGACATCGAAAGATTTGATCCCTCTCGAAGGTTGATATATACAACGTTAATTTGGATCTATGTTGGTTCATACTCTTGGATATTTCTCGAAGAGAATTGTGTAATTTATTTAGTGAGTCCAATGTTATGGATGGACACTCCATCCATCATGAAGAACCAAAGAACTTGAGATGATGGATGAAGTAACCATCCGAAACTTTGGATGGACTAAATTTGTTATACAGTTCTCTTCCAGAAATCTCCAATAGCATAGATAGTTTATTAAAAATTTACAAAATAAAATGACTAATTTCTATGAGGTTACTCATTTTAGATGTTTTCATTATAAAAGAAAAAACACAATGAAGAATATCATCAATATGAAGATTCCATGTCTTAAAAAATCTATAATTTGATATTAAAATATATCATTTTAACTCATTGATTTCTCCTTGAACATTGGAATGTTCTCAAATATTTTTCTCTAGTAAGTAGAGTATTTCTAAATTATTTAAGTAATTATAGATAAGGACAAGGTATTCCATAATATTTAAAGATCACTTTTTTAATAAATTTTAATTGACATTAGCCTCAAGGATTAGTTTAGTTGGGGAGTCTCTAACGTTAAAGCACATTTTCTATTAAGAAGTTAGGAGTTCAATTCTCTTGGTTAAAGTCTGTGTGGTTGACCTAAATCTAATTGGTACAAATTTTCCAAAGACATAATAATCACGAATATCAAAATACCATAAACCACATTAAATAAACACGCACAAAAACTCAACTAACATTTAAATTATTATTATAAGTATTACCTTTTTCAATTACAATTAATGACATATCAATATTTCAATTATTATATTTCAAAGTGATATTCCTAATATTTGAAAAGGAAAGCCCCATTCTTTAATTTTTATTAATATATTTCTAAGTGTTGTTATTTCACTTTTACATATTTTGTTATTATGATTAAAAATTTTAAATAATATTAAATTAATGATAATTTTGAAATATTTTTTCTTAAAAGGAAAAAGTGGTAATAAAACTCAATCATAATCTATTTGATATTACATATTAATAAACGAGGAAATAAATTAAACGGGCTTAAGTAAGACAAAATTCATATAGAAACTTGTAGAAAATTGAAGGGAAATAAATAATTATATTTTTATTTTTCACGAAATAAAGTTAAATTTGTTATGATGTTATATGACTTAGGAGTTCAATAAATTAATATATATAATAAGAATTCATATTATCTCCAATGGATTAGGGCTGTCAAAATACGTTAGAAAAATCAAAATTGGCTTTTACCATTTCAACATCATTGACAATTGTTTTACTTATCATGTGTGTGTTTTCTCATACGTTAGAGAGAAATATGGTTCAACAGATAAAAAATATCATGAAATGCAACTTGATGTTTTAGTAATGACTTCTTGCAATGTATAATTTTTTCTTATGCCATATTATGTGTAATCAATAGATTTTCATTAAAAGGACCATATAGTTAAGGACTTGATTGTTTAGAAGGAAATATGAAATGAGCCCCAACGAGTAATTATACATAAAACTATTTGGATACAAAATAGTTGAGTCACTAAAACATATTTTCAAATACAACTACAATATCTAAAATTTAAAAATGTTTGAAAATATAACTATTAATTTTGCAAGCTGACTGATTTAGTAGGAAATGAAACATGCCAAACTAATTATTTAATTACCATTACATGGAATGATAACTACAATAGAAGAATGCCACATTGGACTACAAAATTACAGTACAACTTACTTCAAATATTTGAGGAATTATTAATGTATGCTATCTAGTTTCTTTAGAAAATCTTAAATACTACTCAGCTCTAGTTCACTTTTTCATCTTTTAATTCAATTTGGGAAAATTCTACAGTCATTTTTTAATCAACTTGATTAAACCACATCCCAACTTTACCCTCATCTCCTATGGAAACCCCTTTCTATTCCTTATCTTTTTACTGTGTGACTACGAATGGTATCAATGTTCCCATTCCCCTTAACTCTTGATAGGATTTTTTCTTTGACATTCCATAACGATACATGTATCAATCCCAATCCTTACCAACATTCCACTCTCAACTCTTTATCATATGATCAAGGATTTAGAAACAAGCGTTAAGTTGAGGTGCTAAACTTTTATCCCTTTCTTCTTAATACTTATCATTATGAGTAGGAAGGTGTTAAATTCTCAAAACAATGCTCTATCACCTGTTGCCTCATTCGCATTATGCCCATATACTTTGAAACCCAAATTTATGATCCACATAGATTCAAGTTTCACTTAAGTTATTTCGGGGCCTAGATGTGTGTGATGAAGCTAGATGTATGGGGTCCATGTTGACCTTTATGGATGTGGATGATCGAGTGTAAGATTCTTTCTGCGGTGACTTATTCAAGGGCCAAATATCATATTGGTGTTTTTGTCTCAAATGTGGGAGCCACAATAGAATTCCACTTCAATTTAATTTACCCCCCAACCAAGGGTTTTTGACAAACATTCGGTAACATTCTCCTAGTTGAACCATATATGCAATTAGTTTATATGGCTTCACTTGACAGAATTATTCACCAATCATATTTACATCTTTGTCAATTGATAGGTTTGTTTATAGAATAAATCTTGGTATCACGCTACAAGATAGGTATCTCTCCATTGTTCCCACATATTGATCCAAATATACTCGTTATACTTATACTTTTTGCCTTGGACTTAAGTCACTTGAGAACTCCTATTTAAAGCAGACACTACACACCTTGACTCTTAGTAGAATTAAAACCAATGCCTTCAGTATCAAAATAAAAAATATAGGATAACCCCACCATTTTATGCTAAAATCTATCGATGTTGGATGTGATGTTTTCATTGATTCAAACATGTGATCAACCTTGGAGATTGATGCATAGTCATTAATGTCAAGAGAAACATCAAGATATTTGTTTAGGTGATTGGTAGAGAAACATCATAGTAACAGAATAATTAAAGAATCTTTAAAAACACTATGACTAAACGTAGTGGATGAATTATTTATTGTCTTATTGGTTGAAATCACCTTGCTTACAAACCATCAAGTAAAATTTCCATGTAACATGCATATTTTGATGACCGTGAGAAAGAACTTTCAAATGCTGTATGATAGTCCAAAATAATTGTAAGGGTTGAAGAGATGCTGCAGGTTGAAGTTGAGAGGTATGTTGGGTGTGGAGCCTCATTATCTTCTTTACTTAGAGGTATCCCCACATTGGACCCAAGTTCGTGATGTGGCGGCAATGTCGTCTATAAAATATACATTACATGGGGGATCCGGGGGGGTGGCTGCAGTGGGGTCCAAGGGGGGTTGTCGTGAAGCTAAAAATAGACATAAAATTTCCTTGTAAAATATTGTAATTTTGTAGTCAATATGGGTCCTTCATTAGGCAGAGATCTGACAGTAGAAGTTATGTTTAATTTGGAGTTTTTTTCCCTAGAAGGCAACCCCTCACTATATATGAGGTAATTATATTGCGTCTATGTAGATCTGTATTTTGAGTGAGAATAGAGAGGAAATTGAGTGAGAGAGAAGAGGGAATTACAACGGATCTCTTGTAGGTTGTATCTCTTCAGTTTGCTGGATAATATAAAAGGAAGGACTGGCTATTTCTCCGTGGACGTAGCCTAAATTGGGTGAACCACGTATATCTGTGACCCTCTTGTTTTATGCATTTTCCACGTTTATAATATTTGTAATACTTTATGTGTTCCATTGCTATGTAATATATAATTTTCTAACAATTGGTATCAGAACTGAAGGTTTATTTTGCTGATAAAATCACAGGAGGGAATGGTTCTTGGTTTGAGTGGGAGTAAAGGTGGAAGATGGTAGGTTTAGGGTGGAAAAATTTAACGGCCAAAATTACTAGTTGTGGAAGATGCACATGGAAGATTATCTGTATCACATAGATCTATACCTACCATTGAGCGGAAAGACAAAGAAGCCGATGAGTCTGAAAGACAAAAAATGGGATTTTCTCAACAGAAAGACACTTGGAACAATACAATTGTTCCTAGCTGCATCAGTAGCATTTAATATTTCCAAGGAAATGACAAAAGAGGATTTAATGTCGACATTTGCCACACTATATGAAAAACCCTCGACCTCAAATAAGGTATTTCTTATGAAGCGTTTATTTAATATGAAAATGCAAAAAGGTGGATCTGTCGTTGACCATTGAAATGAATTTGATACAGTTATGAGTCAGTTAAGTTCTGTAGGGTTAAATTTTGATGATGAAGTTAGGGCTTTGTTATTTTTGTGCTCATTGCAAGAAAGTTTGAATGATTTAGTTATGGCCATTAGTAACTTTGTCTCTAAATCTAGTACTTTAAAGTTTGATGATGTTGTCGGTGCAATCCTTAGTGAAGAAATGCGATGGAAAATCTTCGGTGAGACATCACGTAATACTTTGACTACAAAGACTAAGGGAAGAAAAATGGAAAGAGGAAAGTTCCCAGGATATAGCAGTAAGTCAAGGAAAGATAGATCCAAGTCCAAATCTGGGATAGTGTGCTGGAAATGCAGGAAGGAAGGACACCTCAAGAAATATTGCAAGTTTCGAAAGGGAAAACAAGGAGATGCACAACAAGAAAACAATCATGAAGCGAATGTGATAGGTCATGTGTTGCACGATGCTTTGATTCTTTCTCTAGTAATTATTATTGATGCTTGGGTGGTAGATTCTGGGGTCTCATTCCATGCCACACTTGATAGGAAACATTTTCATGATTATGTTCAAGTAGATTTTGGACAACTTTGGTTGGGTGATGATAAACCCTGTAAAATCATTAGAATGGGCAAATTTTTCATAAAACAACAAAATGGAAATCAATGGCCATAAAAGGAGGTAAGACATGTTCTAGATCTGAAGAAAAATATTATTTCAATAGGGCAGTTGGGAGGTGAAGGTTGTGTCACTACTTTAACAGATAAAACCTGGAAGGACACTAAAGCATCCCTGGTAATAAAAAAAGGAGAAAAGGATGGTACATTGTATTTATGCAATGGTATTTCTAATTCTGTTAATGCTTTAACCTCTACAGGAGAAGATACGACATTGTGGCATCATAGGCTCGAGCACATGAGTGAGAAGGGGATGCAGATTCTTCACCCAAGATTTTTTTTTGTCAGGTTTGAAGCATGTCGATTTAAAATTCTGTGAGAGTTGTGTTTATGGAAAATAGAAGAGATTCAGATTCTTCAAAGTTGGGAAAGAAAAGAAGAGCGAAAAGTTAGAGCTTGTGCATACAGATGTATGGGGACCTGCTCAAGTATCATCTCTTGGTGGCTCTTGTTATTATGTTACTTTTATTAATTATGAAACCATAAAAACCTGGATTTATTGTATTCAAAATAAATCTCATGTATTTGATACTTTTAAGGAATAGAAATCTTTGGTTGAAAATGAGATAGGAAAAAGGTTGAATTGTCTCAGATTAGACAATGGAGGTGAATATTGCAACAAAGAGTTTGATAGGTACTGTTCAAAGAATGGAATTTGCAGAGAGAAGAAATTTCCAAGAAAACCACAATAAAATGGTGTGTCAAAAAGGATGAACATGATAATCATGAATCGTGCAAGGTGCATGAGATTGCATGCAAGATTGCCCTTACACTTTCGGGTGGATGCTATAGATACTGTTGTTTATCTGATAAATAGAGCGCCTTCAGGTTCCTTGGATGGTGGTATTCCAGAGGAGAGAGATAAAAAGGTAAACTACTCATTTTTAAAAACTTTTGGTTGTGAAGCCTTTGTCCACATTAATAAAGAAAATAGAACAAAGCTTGAGGGAGAACCAAATAAATGTACTTTTATTGGATATGGTGTTAATGATTTTGGTTATCAATTTTATGATTATGAAAAACACAAAATCATTAGGAGAGGAGATGTCATATTCAATTAAAAGGTTTTGTATAAGGATCATCTACATGAAAAGAAATAAGAAAAACAAAACAAAGAATACATGGTGCTTGATGAGATCACAGGAAAAGTGATGGTGCTTGAAAATCATAATGATCAATGGCTAGAACAACAACCACAATAAAAACAAGCACCTCAAACACCTGAAAGTGGTGTTATAAGATCTACCCGGATAAGTTGACCCCCTGAACTATACTCTCGTTCATTAGATTATGTACTGATGACTCATTCTAGTGAACTAGAATGTTATGAAGAAGCAGTGTAGGTAGAATCCAGGAAGAAGTGGGAGCAAGCCATGAAAGAAAAGATGGAATCCTGATCACACAACCATAATTGGGACTTAGTCATGTTTCCTGCACATAAAACAAAAATGCAGAATAAGTGGGTTTACAGGTTGAAGGAAGAAGCTGGAGGTAGAAACAGGTATAAAGCTATACTTGTGGTGAAAGGCTTTGCACAGAAAAAGGGTGTAGAATTTGATGAGATATTTTCTCCTGTTGTTAAAATGACTTCAATAAGAACTATTTTAAGTCTGGTAGCAGTTGAAGATTTTCATCTTGAGCAGTTAGATGTAAAGACAACCTTTCTCCATGGGGATTTGGAGGAAGAGATATATATTCAGTAGCCACAAGGATATGAGGTAAAAGGGAAGGAAAAACTAGTGTGTAGGTTGAAGAAGAGTTTGTATGGGTTAAAACAGGCTCCAAGGCAATGTTATCTAAAATTTTACAAGTTTATGTCTGAACAAGGTTATACTAGATGCCACTCTGATCACTGTGTTTATCTCAAAAGGAAAAATGATGGCAACTATATTATATTGTCATTGTATGTATACGACATACTTGTTGTAGGTACTAACATACAAGAAATAAATGTGCTGAAAGGAAAACTGGCGAACTCAATTGCAATGAAGGATTTGGGTGTTGCAAAATAAATTCATGGTATGAGAATAACTAGAGATAAAAGAATCGCAAATTAACATTGTCTCAAAGTGAGTACATAGAAAATGTGTTGAAAAGGTTTCATATGAAGAATGAAAAACTAGTTAGTATACCTTAGGGCTAGCCATCTCAAATTAACGAGGAGTGTCCCAAGACTCAGAAAGAAATGGCTTGTATGTCTAAAGTTACATATGCTTCAGCAGTAGGAAGCTTAATGTATGCAATGGTCTGCACAAGGCCTGATATTGCACACGCAATGGGAGTGGTAAGCAGGTACATGAACAATCTAGGAAAAGAACACTCGATGGAGGTAAAGTGGATTCTCAGGTATTTGAGAGGCACCACAAATCAAGCATTACACTTTGGTGGTTCAAAAACATCTCTACAGGGATATGTTGATGAAGATATGGTAGGTGATAGAGATAACAAGAGGAGCACAACAGGGTATGTGTTTACTGAAGGTGGAATAATTGTCAGTTGGGTCTCAAAAGTGCAAAGTGTTCTTGCACTCTCAACAATGGAGGCAGAGTATGTTGCTGCTATAGAGGCTAGTAAAGAAATGATTTGGTTACAAAGGTGTTTGGATGTATTGGGTAAGAAGCAGGAGTTGCGCAAGTTATACAGTGATAGCCAGAGTGCCATACATCTTACAAAGAACTCTGTATTTCATTCCAAGACTAAACATATACATCTAAATTACCATTTCATATGGTCAGCATTGGAAGATGGAAAGCTGATGCTCGAAAAGATACACACTAGCCAGAATGCTGCAGATATGTTAACAAAAGTTATAACCAAGGAGAAACTGAGAATGTGCTTAGTTTCAATTGGTCTTCAAGTATGATGAAGAAGATGAGAAATAACTAGGTCCAAAGTGGAGTCATTATCCAGCAAATGAAGTAGCGGTGGAGTTGCTATAATCAGTCTCCAAGTGGGAGATTGTTGGGTTTGGAGCCTGATTATCTTATTTATTTAGAGGTATGTTGTGGAGGTAAATCCTCTCTGCGGACAGAGACGATCCCTACTAGCCCAGACCGGGTCTAGCAACAATCAAACATTGCTATCATGCAAGTTCCTAATTGCAAGTAAAAAGTGGATGGTGAGAACCTACTTGGATTCCAATGCTAATGTTCATAGAAGAGACGTCGCTCTCGTTCCTTTGCCTTGGCCGGTCACGATCCCCACGATCTCCGTGATTGGACACCTGTACATGCAAAGAACGAAACAAATACAAGCGTAAAATCCAATAGATACGATTATATATCAGTCATAAAAGATATAACTCAACATCAATCATAGGACAACGAGAGTGGAACCATAATGATAGTCATCTATTATTGATAAATAACAAAGAAGAATACAACCATAGTTCTGACGTCAAATCCTCCTTTGGCTGGGTAGTCAGCTACACAAGTCTTGCAAAGCTTGTTGGAATGGGAAACAAGCCTCTCTCTCTTGGGTGACAAGAATCTCCTCACTTAGATTTGGCCTTATGGGTGCAAAGAAGGCTCTTGCAGCTTCAAACTCTTGAACTCCTGGAATTCTCTATCACTATGCTAGAACTGGAACTAGAACTAACTTGCTCAAGGCATAGAGACAAGCTTTTATAGATAGAGAGGAAAGAGATAGGATCAACCACATTATTCATGGGATTGGCTTTATCACTTAGAAACTTCCATGAAAGGTGGCAAATCACCTCCATTCTATGGAGATTTGAAGCCAAACCATCCTAGCTCAACATAGATTCAGTTGGTGAATGGGTTAAGGAGAACCTACGGAAGCTTGTTGGTTAAAAACTTTACTCAATTCGGTTGGCGCGAGTGCGACTCCGAGACAGAGCGCCAATGGTGCGCCCTCTTTAGAGGATTTCCCCCATTAGCGCGGGCAATACATTGTGGACCCGCGCTAATGCAAAAGGAGTTGTTTTCATGGGTATTCTGCAGGAGATGTCTTCAGGGCATATGAAGCTCATACATAGAGGAAGATGATGCAAGTGGTTTCAGGGCATGTCACTTCTCACAGGTCCCAGAATGAGTCCTCCAGTGTGTGGGAGAGGGGTAACAGGGACGGTGACAAACGATGACAAATTACTGTGTAACAGATGCCCCCTAAAGCATCAGGCCCGAGGGAGAGAGAGGGGTGAAATGCTTTACAAGAACATGCGTAACTGAAACACGGCCGCCAGAGAACCTGCATAAAGAAGTACAATTGATATCTCAAGTACATGATACATGTGGTATGGGCGTAGCCATCCATAACAGAGCACATAATAATCTAGATCCAAGGTATGGGCGCAGCCATCTAGTGAGGATCGATAAATAGACTCAGGCATGGTCACAACCATCTAGTGAATGAGTCATGTAATGATCATAATAAGCCACAAATCGCAGCCTGGATTCCAATAGAAAAAATCTAGGGTCTTGCGCTCCATCTCAACCCAAACAAAGTACAAGTCCAAGCATGTGAATACATGAGTTGAAGTCGAACATGCATGAACATCATCTGATTACCAGCCAATAGTGAAAACTATTAACAGACGCGAGAGGTACCATCAATAATTACAATGGCCCTCAAGGTACTATAGGTACAATCTACGGCGTGCGAATGAGTGAGTTGGCATTGAACACCCATAGAATCATTCGATCAGAGGCCAATGATGAAAACCTCTCATCGAACATGAAGAACCTGCCATTGAGGTATGCAGGCTCCAAGGCACCGAAAGGGAGTCTCTAGATCAGCTTCCTGGATAATGAGCTGAAGTCGACAGGAAGTGACCTTGATCAAAGGTGGGCCATAGTGTTTCCCACGTCACTGACACGAGACAGAGGAAGAATGTTGTGGTGAATCAAAATTATGTGACGCATCAGAGGGAGGTTGTAATTCTGCAGAGGTCAACTTGTCTTGAACATATCGGCGGCATGACAGTGGACTTGGCAGTATTTGACATCACATGAGCAGAGGTCATGGTGACAAGGCAATGAGAAGATGAGAGGTCAAATAGGATAACCCAAACCCACAGAGGCTAGTGTAAAAACTAGATGAGATGTCCCCACCCAGACACGAACGCAGACTAGTGCCATGTTCAAGAGTGACATACTGCCGACACGACAATAATTATGGGTCCATTTTCCCCACCATTTTTGGCGAGTACCCCGATTATTTTTTGATGACAAGCTTGACGGGGATAGCATATGCTTGTAAGGTGTCATTTCAACGAAATCCAATGTCATCAAGTTTTAACGAGTCTGACAGAGGAAGAACTCGACGTCTTTTCATGTTTAGAGAGTTTGAAAAAACAGAAGAAAAGAAAACTCCAAGGGTGTCCTTTTTCGTAAAGTCGTGTCTCTCGAGCCCGAAAAAGTATAAAACAATGCTCGAAAGAACTGCCCGACCATTACGGTCGAGGAGTACTTTTCATGTTTAGTGACTTCGACCTGAAAATGTAGAGAAGCGACCGAAATCACGTCGTTTCATAACCATTAACGAACCTGAAACGACAAGGGTCCGACAATCTTTTCATTTTTTACACGGTCGGAAAAGAGGTTAAAGACGACCGCCTCTTATTTACATTTAATGAGTCAAGAGGGATAACTCGGCGATATTTTCATGTTTAGTGAGTCAGAAAAGAGATGAAATATGACTCCACAGTGACTTTTTCGTGTATTTACCGAGTCCGAAAAAGTATAAAATACAACTCGTTTCACCATCGAAGTTGCGTAAGAGACCTGTCATTGCACAAGAAGCAAGCGTAAAATCCATTCTCGACCAAAAATATATTAAAATATGCAAAAAATAACTTTTTAAACCTAAGTACAAGTCAAAAATTTTATAAATATGGTGAAAATGTAAAAAATAGAATTACTTTTACTTTTTACCTCTAGAATAGTAGCAGTGGTCCGTTTGGGGAGTGAACTTCGAACAATGATTACAGCCAATCTGTGCAACCATTCGAGATTTCGCCGGTTCCAGGTAAGAGGCACTTCCGTTAGTTCCATTTCCATACCCTTTTTATGCATTTTGTTCCCTGATTGAGCCTCTGCAAGGAGGTTTTTAAAATTTAGGGCCGCGCCCCATTGGCGCGGATATCCGGCACAGACCCGCGCCAATGGGGTGATTTGCCCAAAGGGACTGCGCCATTGGCATGACTGTTTTAGAAACAGTCGCGCCAACCGCGTGACCTAATTTTTACATTGAAATTGCCCATTATTTTTGAAATTTCTCTGGTTTGTAAGCTTACAAGTGTTCTAATAATGATTTATTCATCCTTGTGGGTACAGGAAACAAGCAAAAATGGTGGTGGAATGGAAAGAACGGGAGCATGATCCCGTAGATGCCTTGGCCATAGAGGATGATGGATGTATGAAGGCTTTAAGAGACTGTGGTCTCAAGAAGTTCTTCCTCACATCTTATCTGCGAGCTCAGCCTGAGTTATTACAGTTCATAGTTGATGCTTGGGATGTTGATGACCAAGTATTTCACTTACGGGACCAAACCTTAGAGCTGGACGTGTCTAATGTGTATTTCATTACTGGGCTGTCACGGAGAGGGGCGAGTCCTATTTTGACTGGAAGCAGACCTTCCGAAGAGAAGATAGGTGAAGTGAAGGCCCGAGTGTGTCCAGAGGCACAATTTGGGAGAAACAGTGCCAAGCTGGATATCGCCACCATCCAGGACTTGGTTGTTAAGGTGATATTGTTCACCATCATGCGTGCAGCTGCGGTACAAGTGCCCCATGAGGTGAGAAAGAATCATCTGTTACTAGATAGAGAATGCCTCAGCCCCACAATTTTTGACTAGGCTACAACAGTGACTACCAATATCAAAAGGCAGCTTACAAAGTGTAAGCGCGGAGGAGTGAAACAGTTCGGGTATGGATCGATTGTGGTGTCATTCTTCTTGGAACAATTACCCCTCTTTCAGATTCAGGGAGTTGTAGTGGCTGATCCATTGCCACGAGAGCCTAGGATGGGTCGCTGGGCAGCATTGATGCCTAGAGGAGGAGGGGGCCAGCAGATGTCCTAGCGGCCCGAATTCTTCATATGGCTCCGCCGTCAACTGATCGTGGTAGAGGATTGGCCATACGCGGGGACTAATTTCATGGGGGATCCAGACCTTCCACTGCCAGAGGGAGAGGAATGGGATGAGGAGTTGGGTATGATCTCTTCGTTTTTTGATGTTTTATGTATTATATTTTCTTTGTCAATACATGCATGTTATGATAATAGTTGTATGTATATGCAGATGTTGGCCCAGAGCGACCAGCCAGCTTGTCTCCTATAGCGTGAAGGGGCCAACCCGCAGCTGACCCTCAGGCAGGGGGTGCCGTGGGGGAAGAGCTGGTGCAGAAGCTCGAGGGACTCACCCGAGGGATTACGGGTTACGCTAGATTGGAGGACGTGCCTTTTGCATACTAGAGGCACACAGTGGGGGTGCCAACTCGCATCCATCGTCTGTTGAGACGCTTGGCGCGCGCGGTGACGTGCTATCATGAGCACCACCGCGACTAGACTTCTAGGCTTCTTTTATGCGTATTTTTTGAGAGACATGTCGTCTCTGGATGTATCAGGATGAACATGTATTATTTTTTGAACTATATAATGCACGTGGCGCAAACATTGCGACATACATACATACATATATATATATATATATATATATATATATATATATATATATATATATATATACATATGCCTATTTCTAGATGGATCTTTCACATGTGATGATGTGTTATATGCTATGCGAATATCTGACACAAAATGTAATCTAATGTATCAGTTGCGACCCATTGTGAAATGTATTTACACACACGCATATTTTATTTTTACACAAGCTTGAAAACACACATGATAATCACATATGCAAACTATGCTTGGAGATGATTTTATTTTTTATGCAAGCTTAAAAGCACTCACACACATGCAAACTATGCTTGAAAATAAAGGAACGGGCATGCCCCCCAGCATGGTGTCGCAATTCGAGGTACATGCCCCCCAAGCTTTAGTCCATTGAAAATGGAGTGAAGATTGACATTACTGTTATTACACTCGAATTGCACGAGCTCTTGTTTCATTATTTTAACGAGGTTGACACAGGTAAAAGAACTATCCTCGTAACACTTTGTTACGTTTTTTAACGAGGTCGTTACAAGATCAAAACTATCCTCGGGACACAAGATTGAACCAGGAAGGACTCTACTTGTTGGAAATGCGCATGCCCCTAGTGAAATGGCGCAGGATGAGGTACATGCCCCCCAAGCTTCATTGCATTCAACAAAGTGGATGGAATGAAGCTTCACGAGATCTTAATTGAAAGACGTGATTGGAAAATGGGGAATTGTTTCATTTTTTAACGAGCTTGACACAAGATCAAGAACTATGCTCGGGACTCTTTGTTTCGTTTTTTAATGAGCTTGACACAAGACAAGGAACTGTGCTCCGACAGAACTTCACCATAATGAATAGGAAGTTGAGGCTCCCAAGAGTGCCACTCCTGATGGAAGGCCAACATTATGGAAGTCAGGACCCAATGTCTCCAGGACACTATGCACGACGGCAGCATCACTGGATCCAGGCATGGGATAGGTGGCCACGTAGTTGGTCTGTGATGGGGCAGATGCAACTGGTGGATGAAAACCAGGAGGGGATGACAACTGCGCAGGAGGCACCCGGGGACGAACGAACGATAATTGATCAATCGTCACTATTCTTCCACTGTGTGGAAAGAAAACCACCCAGAAAAGTGAAGAGACCAGGGCCCCCATGGCATAAACATAGTCACGGCCAAGGAGAAGACTGAATTCTAAAGCACCTTGGGTGACCGACACGTCTATATAGATGGTCTTGCCTCCCAAAGTAACAGGGAATTGTGGAAGGATCCCTAATGGTTGACTAGTTCCTCCGTCAAAAGCCGTCAGATTCGGTGCGGCTGGCTCAAGCTGTGGGGAACCCAAGGCTTGCCAAGTAGTGGCAGGCATAAGACTAACCGATGCTCCCTCATCCAACACAGTTCTAGGTAGCGCCTTATTATAGGCATGTACCGTGACCCAGAAAGGCACATGGGATGGAAGGGGGGAGGTAGTCAAACAACTCCAGTCGAAGGAAACGACTGAACTACTTGGTGGGGGAATCATATGATTGACCCCCTGCTCTAGAGGAACTGAGGCAGGACTCTCGGGAGCAGCTGGGATAGGAGAGTCATTTGCAGACTCAGGAGAATTTGAGGAGACGAGAAGAACATGGGAGTGATGCTCTTCCAAAACAGAGTGATCAACGGGTGGTGAACTCGAATCGACACTCTTTCCAACCAATGGTTGGTCTGGAACAGGCTGGGCACAGCCAGGTTAGGAAAGAGGAGGCTGGACAAGAGAAGAATCAATCTCTTTGTCAGCAGGGGAATGATCTGTGGCTACAGAGAGACATTGATAACCAGCGGGAAGTCGAGGTGAAGGAGCTGTAAGACTTTCCAAGACCACGGAGGCTTTATTGATGAGTGGGAAAAGGTGAAGGGGATGATTGCCTTCACAAAGTCTACAGGGGATTCGAATCTTCCCTTTTCCCTTACCATTCCCAACTGATAAGGTAGCATCATCGTGAGCTTCAGAGGACGATGAGGGGCAGGCCGGATCGCGAGACCATACTTCTAGTACCCTGGGAATGCTAGGACAATCGCGAAGAAGATGGTCCTCCTTGCATAATCGACAAGGAAACTTGACCTTCTGCGGAGGAGCGAAAGGGGGCCCGACTTCAGGTGTATTCGAGGGGGTAGTTGTACTTGTAATCTCTCCTTTAGGAGACTTCTTCTTCTGCGTCTTCTTCTTCTTAGCCACCCGGTTACTCGAATCTAGACTCTCACTAGGTGAAGTAGAAGATGAGGATGTAGAAGTGGGCGTAGAAGGGGAGAGATCCACCTTAGAATCAACATGATGTTTTTCAGGTGGAGGGGCGGATTGACTAGATGGTGAGACGATAGGGACCAAAGAGGTTGAGAACAACCAAACCGGCAACCCAACAGTTAACCCTGGGAGGGACAACATTGCCATATAAGGAGCACCAACATTTCCAAAAGGAGCGAAATGACCAGGGTTCCCGTCAGAGGAGGTCCCTGGGTTGGTCAACCCCGGAAAAGTTGCCATTGAGAACGAAAAGAATCCTACTCAAGCTAAAGCAAACATAATCTAACCGGGTAATGTTAATCGTGGCCAAATAAATTCTAAGACGCAAGGACACAACTTGACCTTTTCATGTTTTAAGAGTCGAGAAAAGGATAAAAAGGTGACTCTAGTCGCCTTCGAATGTTTTGTGAGCCTGAAGTTACAAGTGCTCAAGTGAGCCTTTTCTTTTAAGGAGTCCGAAAAGGATCAAAAGTGACTACTCTGGAGAACTAGGCAAAAAGGTTTACCAAACAAATCCGTAAAACTGCATATACACCTTGGCAGTCATATGAAAACCAAGGACTTCCCTTATGACAGTCAATCTTCCTGAATGCTGTGCTCGGTGCATTACAGCTTTTAAGGCGGCAGACACGGCTTTCTGTGGATAAAGGATGATAACCTAGTGGGGTCTCCCCTATATACTCGACGGTACGTTGGAGCTCAAGTCCGTGCTAGACCACTATCGAGTCACAAAAGGAGGAATCACCCAATCGTAATGTGAAACAACAGTGACTACGTTTAATGACGTCGGAGAAAGTCTCTAGCCTAGACCTCTAATCAGTGAGCGTTATGTTCCAATGCGTTTTTATGTTCATTGAGTTCATTTTATGGTTGATCTTTGATTAGGTTTCTATTTCCAGGTCCTACTGTATGTAATCTCTCACAATTTCCTAAATGCAAGCTATATGCCAAAGAATATCATTTCGTTCAATGAACACTAACTATGAGAGAGTTGAGAATTTTTCAAACAAACAAAATGACTACAAACAATAAAGAACCACTCTAATGCAGCTAGTGGCAATAAATGAAACTTTTTTTTTGTTCTTTTTTTTTAAGTCACTAATCAATGAAAAGCTCTAATTTCCATTAACTAATTCAACGCAAAAGAGATTGTTCATTTTCTTTTCAATGGCAAAGTGCACTAAACAAATTTTGAGACATAATAACATCGAGTAAAAGAGACAAATTTCACTCAATGAGAACACAATCAAATCCCCAAAACAGCAAGATAGTCCTTCAAACCAAGAAGAAAACACAAAGGCTTCTATGAGCTATGTGATCTAAGTCTAAATGAAGCGAAGCGAAATCCAAGCAAAAAAGAAGCAAATCAATTGAATAGCAATAAAGAGCTTTGAAAACTACTGAGCGAATGCAAAAGAGTAATGACAAAGTCGACTGGATGATCAAAGAACCCAAGACTCCTATAGAAGGCTCGATGCATAAAGCCACTAGATGCCCTAGGGCTGAAATGTGAAATCGATGGAAAGAGGCAAACACCAGAAGGACGGAGGTCTAAAACCAGTCAAACAAGGATTAAACACACTCCAGTAATTGAAAAAGACGCGGCAAGATACAAATCCAAGCTCAGAGGGCTTGAAAACAAGCAGACTGGAAAAGTTGACAGGCCTGGTGTGACTGTCAGGCTGCAACTCACGCTTTTAAGGTATTGGCGCAGGTTGTCTTTGAGCAACATGCGCCAATTGGCATGACTGTTAGGCTAAAAAGCGCGCTAATCAAGTTTGCTAAGTCAAAAACAAAAACAAGCAATCCAACGCTTGAAAACAGTATCCAGGCAGACCAGGGAGAAAGAGACAGCAAGAAATCCAACCCAGAAAGCTATCTAAGCAATCAAAACAAGAGAAACCAAAGAGACAAGACCAACTCCAAGTTGTTTATTCCGTAAACCAAACTGGAGATTGACTGAGGTGGCGTTGATCTACTTCGCTAATCCAAAGCAATGGCGTTTCGAAGGCTATCTGGCCGTACTTCAGGCTCCGTCTAAAGTTTACAAATCAAACAACAAGCTAACTCCCCAGTGGAGTTGCCAAATTGTTGTGGAGGTAAATCCTCTCTATGGACAGAGACGATCCCTACTAGCCCAGACTAGGTCTAGCAACAATCAAACAATGCTATCACGCAAGTTCCTAATTGCAAGTAAAAGGTGGATGGTGAGAACCTACTTGGATTCCAACGATAATGTTCGTAGAAGAGACGTCGCTCTCGTTCCTTTGCCTTGGCCGGTCACAATCCCCACGATCTCCGTGATTGGACACCTGCACATGCAAAGAACAAAACAAATACAAGCGTAAAATCTAATAGTGCAATTATATATCAGTTAGAAAAGATATAACTCAACATCAATCATAGGACAACGAGAGTGGAACCATAATGATAGTCATCTATTATTGATAAATAACAAAGAAGAATACAACCATACTTCTGACGTCAAATCCTCCTTTGGCTGGGTAGTTAGCTACACAAGTCTTGCAAAGCTTGTTGGAATGGGAAACAAGCCTCTCTCTCTTGGGTGACAAGAATCTCCTCACTTAGATTTGGCCTTATGGGTGCAAAGAAGGCTCTTGCAGCTTCAAACTCTTGAACTCCTGGAATTCTCTATCACTATGCTAGAACTGGAACTAGAACTAGCTTGCTCAAGGCATAGAGACAAGCTTTTATAGATAGAGAGGAAAGAGATAGGATCAACCACATTATTCATGGGATTGCATTTATCACTTAGAAACTTCCATGAAAGGTGGCAAACCACCTCCCTTCTATGGAGATTCGCAGCCAAACCATCCTAGCTCAACATAGATTCAGTTAGTGAATGGGTTAAGGAGAACCTTCGGAAGCTTGTTGGTTAAAAACTTTACTCAATTCGGTTGGTGCGAGTGTGACTCTGAGACAGAGCGCCAATGGCGTGCCCTCTTTAGAGGATTTCCCCCATTGGCGTGGGCAGTATACTGTGGACCCGCGCTAATGCAAAAGGAGCTATTTTCATGGGTATTCTGCAGGAGATGTCTTCAGGGAATATGAAGCTCATACTTAGAGGAAGATGATGCAAGTGGTTTCAGGGCATGTCACTTCTCACAGGTCCCGGAATGAGTCCTCCAGTGTGCGGGAGAGGGGTAACAGGGACGGTGACAAATGGTGACAAATTACTGTGTAACAAGGTATCACCACACTGGACCCCAGTTCATAATGTGGTGGCAACGCCGCCCATAAAATATCTGTTGTAGGGGTCATAAGGGGTGGCCCCGAAGCTAAAAATAGATGTAGAATTTCCTTGTAAAATGTAGTAACTGTAAAATGTTGTAATTTACAGTTTTTTGAACTAGAAGGAAATACCTCGCTATATATGAGGGAATTATATTGCATCTATGTAGATTTTTATTCTGTGCGAGAATAGACAAGAGATTGAGCGAGAGAGAAGAGGGAAATACATCAGATTTGCTATAGGTTGTATCTCTTTAGTTTGCTGGATAATATGAAAGGAATGACTAGATGTTACTCTGTGGACGTAGCCCAAATTGGGTGAACCACATATATCTGTGTCTCTCTTGTTTTCTGTGTTTATATTTTTGCAATATTTTTTGTGTTCCATTTCTCTCTACTATATAATTTAATTACAAGGTTAACCTTTGTTGAATAAGTTGAGATGTTCAAGCTCTCTGTAAGGTAAATAAGAATCACGTGTAAAAAATGTCTAAGTATTGCATCTATTGAGGGTATCTAAATTGTTTAGGGTATTATAGTTGTTTCGAGAAACTAGGTTGTTTTGGATCTCAGGTGTTCAATATGTTCTTCTCTATTGAAACTATGAGGAAAGGTCTATATCCAACCTTCTTCTTATCCATACAAGTTGATGATATGGAAAAAGTACATGGTACGTGAGGTGGAACTAACTAGGCATGTGTGATGGCATAACAATTTGTGCAAGTGGTATGTGGTAGTTATTTTTGGATTTTTTAGATGGACAAGTGAGTAAATTTTCATTATACATGTGGCACCACTAGATGGTAACCATGTGGAAAGGATGATACAAGATTGTAAATAGCATATGATGTGGAAAATTGTGAAGATTTTTGTTAAAATGCAGTGTTTCGAACTAATTTTTAGCCTTATAGAATTTTGAAATTTCTATGGGAATCAAATGGTACACCTTGAATGAGATCATTTTCCTCACAGCTCAAAATTCATACCTCAAAGAAGAATAGTGGTGGGATCACATGAAGTGGATAGTGAAATTTGATTTGGATTAGAGACCAAGTGTGACTGGAAAAATAATTAGTTCGACAACTTGATAATTTGGGAGTTTAACTTTTGAGTGATTTGCTTCAGCACAACATGAAATAAGGCCCAAACAGAAATAGTAGCATAACTCATTTTGTGTTAAAGATTTGGTCACAATCATGGTTTTATGGAAGAAGGATGTCAAACTTTCGATAGATTGTAGTGTTAAGAATTTGGCATTGAGATGAGCTATGAAAGAGAAGACTTTATTTCATACTTAGCTAATGAAGGAAGGATAAAAATAGGTGATCTAATTAGCTGATGCAAAGTGATGGATAACCTCCACTAGAAATAGTAGCACAAGATATATATAAAATCTAATATATATATATATATATATATATATATATATATATATATATATATCCCATTTTATGGTAGCTCATATTCTAAATTCCCAATTGTTATCATCCAAAAAAACTATCAACTAGCCATTTTCTACTAGGTCAATGAAAATATACCATAGTAGGATGAGTTTTTACATATTAGAACTCATTTTAACATTAGGAAATAGTTTAGTGAACCATTATCTTAAATGATTTCTTATTAAAATAAAATAAAAACCAATGAGAATAATTAAAGAAATCATTATTTATTTGTTATTCTCTTGAAATAATAATTAAATCAATTTAATAATTATTTCTAACCATTTTGACTTAACCACTTATGAATAATTAATAAATTTTTATTTATTTATTATTGCATAATTATCCCATATTTCTCTGATGACATAATTATTAAGTAATTATTTAATAATTATTCCTAATTCATCTTTCTCTCTTTAAGATATAATAAAATATTCCTAATGACTAGATTTTGATTTAGTCTAACTTTTCTAATTATTATGCGATATTTAGAATAATAACGATAATATGTTAGAGGGAATATTAGAGTGATTAGTTATTGAGGTGAGGATGTTTTGGGCTCTGACATGGTTGCAGGCGGGCAGGTGGTGTGAGCGCATCCCTGCACTTGCAAAGAGACAGTCTAAAACAATTTTACCACAGTAAACCACGGATTTTCGTTGTAGTCGTTGAAAACTCTCTTGATCTGTCGACATCTGGCCCTTGCGCTCACAGTCAACGGTTTCACTGGCGGTCTCGATGGTAGTTTCCGACTATGGAAAGAATGGATATCGAGGAGGAGGCGATAGGTTATTCCTTGGACCCGTATGAGGGATAAACTATCTTCGGTATTCGTAGCCCTAACCCTAACCTAGACTACTCCGAACAGTTTAGGCTTTCAAATCTAGTATCTACGGCGATCGTCTCACTCCCTAGACTATCCTCATCACCGATTCGATTCGGTTCACTCACCCTGGAATCATCGGGCCCTAATTTCCCTCCTCTATCCCCCAGAACTCTCAATTTTTTCACTGTTGTCTCGCCTCCATCACCCACATTTGATCTGCTCCCTTCGTTCAACCCTTCGCCCCCTCCTTGTCCAAACCCCCAATCTCCACCTAACCTTAATTCCCTTCCCTCTCGATGTTTTGACTCTCCAGTTATTAAGGTGAAAGCATCGATCCCATAGGCGGCTAAGGGATCAGATCTGCTAAAAGAACAGCCATCGGTGCTGTGAACTGGTAAAAGGAAAGTTAAGCATGTGAAAGCCACAGCGAAGGACCTCACTATTGCTTTTGGGAAAGACATTCTGATGGGAGAGGTAGTAGACAAGGCCAATATTGTTCTCATTGGGCATGTAAGAGGAAGGGCATACTCTACGGCTAGGCTGACTAGTTGGGTAAAAGAAATTTGGGGACGCACTCTACAAGAGTTACTAGAGATCCAGAGTCTAGCAAGGGCATGGTTTGCAGTACACTTCTCCAAGGTAAAATACACTGAATTAGTACTCATGAAATATTGGCATATTGAGATGGCACCAATCCTCCTCAAGCGCTGGTCTCCATCATTCGATCTAGAGTAGGAGAAAATAGGTGCAGGTCCCATATGGGTGCACTTACCAGGACTACCTATTCAATATTTGTCTAAAGTGTGTTTATAAGGATCAAGAATGCTCTCAATACTTATTTGGATTACAACAAGACCTATGTGCAGTAAAAAAATAGAGCGCTAGCAAGAATCTTGGTGCATTTGGACACATGGGATGCCTGGAAGAGTGGATTACTCTCAAATGGTGGCATTATACCAGAGTCTAGATTCTAGACTGTGATGGGGTTCCTTTCCAATGTAGGAGGTGCCACAAGGTAGGGCATGTATTCAAGGAATGCCCTATGCTCATGAAATAAGCAGAACCCCACGACTCACCACCACAAAAAGAAAAAGCTACTACAAATCGGATCAACATCCCGGTATCGGTCCTCAAAGATCATAATAATGGCGAATGCTCAAAGGCTGTGGAGGAGAATTACAGAACACCCTCCCCCCATTGACTCGGGCTAGAGCCACTGCTACTGCGGAGGTCAAAAGAAAAGTGGGTACAGCTCTTTCTCCTCCCCCTACCTCTCTCTTCACTTCTATGTCATATGATTTTTGTGCATCATTTGACTCTTCTTCAGCAATTATTATGTCACCTACCATTACATGTGAGATCTCCTTACCCCCGCCCATCATCGCCTACACCATCCCTACTCTGCACTCCCCTTGATCCTCACCCATGGCCTTAGCCATCAACCACGCTGTTTCGCTAGACTCATACAACTTATGTTCTCGGCTCATACCGGATCCTTGCATCCAGATTGGTCTTGGTCTCACCTTCCTTGGACCGACCACCCAATAATCTCGGGGCAGCAAATCCAATCTATCCAAAGCTATCTAAAAGGTGGGGGCTGAAGTAGTCCTTGGTAGATAATCCACTATGGAAGGGGTTCTCAAAGCATTGAACACCCTTAGGAGGGTTCCACCATGAAATGCCTCTCCTTTAATTGTAGAGGTATGGATAGTGCCTCTAAAAAACTAGCTCTAAGGAGGTTATTTGAAAATGAGCCCGTTGATGTTATTATGCTGCTGGAAACCTTGGGCACTACTGAATCCATTGATCAAACCCTATCTGCCATCAACCTTGGATGGCATTTCCATTCTCTAGATGCTATGGGTAGATCAGGGAGATTAACCATGGGATATAATCATCGCTCCATTAACGTATCTACGACTTGGGGAGGAGTGGGATTTATTGGACTGTATCTATTCTCGGTCGAGCTTGACTTGTCCATTAGATTCATCAATGTATACAGCCCTTGTCAATGGAGAGAGTATTTTTGGCAACACTTCTTTCATACTGATATCACATTAGTGGATTAGGTGATCATTGGGGGTGACCTAAACTTTTGACTGGGTTATCGGGAATCCTGGGGATCACAAGCCCAAGTTGATCCCATGATTGATTTCTTCAAGGATATTCTGGACTAGCACAATCTCACTAATGTCCCCATGATCAAACCTTTGCCCACTTGGAGAAATAGAAGAGTTGGGGAGGCAACCCTAGCCAGAAGGCTTGATCATTTCCTGATTAAAGTTCCTTTGCTTCAGCAATTTTCAAGATATGGACAATTGGTTTGGTCTGGGGGAATATCAAACCACTCACCTATCTATTTGGAAATTCTTCGACCCGATGCCAAGCCAAAGGTCCCTTTCAAATTTAACCATGTTTGGCTCCAAGATGCAGGATATACTAAGTTGGTTAAGGACTATTGGACATCCCACCCCATCTCCGGTCACAGAACTGTGGCTGAAGGTTTCTGCCACAACCTATCTCAGCTTAAACATTTATCCATTGCATGGGCAAAGGAGAAAAAAGCAAAGGATGATCAGACCATAATAGCTATTGAAGTTGAGCTGAACAATCTATTGGATGATAGAAACAAAGGCTTTGCCACAGCAGAAGAGAAAGTAAATCTGATTGAGCTTGAAAAACAGAGAGACAAGATACTAAAGGAAAGAGAAGGAACATGGAGACTGAGGAGTAGGGCAATATGGTTACAGGCAGGAGATGAAAACACAAAGTTCTATCAGAATTATGCAAAAGGAAGAAAGATAGCTAATACAATTTGGAAAATGCCTCTTCCAAATGGAGAGATGGCTGACACCTTCAAAAAACTATCTATGTTGGGTACTACTCACTTTTAGAATCTATTCAGATCCCATCAAGAAGCCAATCTGGCTGATATCATTGAAGTGGCAGGCCAATTCCCTCGATATATGGGTGAGGAGGAAGCAATTGAACTCAATTCTCTGGTCATTTTTGAGGAAATTGAAGGGACCTTAAAGTGGTTCAAGAAAGATAAAAGCTCAGGTCCAGATGGGTGGACGATCGAGTTTTACCTAGATTTCTATGATTTTCTGGCACAAGACCTTCTCTAGGTTGTGGAGGAATCTATATCTTCTAGAAAATTGTACAATACTATCAATTCTACTTTTATCACCCTCATCCCCAAATGCAATTCCCCCACATCCTTCAATGAGTTCCGTCCTATTTCCCTCTGCAACTGTCTCTACAAGATTATTTAAAAAATCATTGCAAATCGTATTAGGCATATCCTATCTCAACACATCTTCCCTGAATAGTTTTCCTTTCTGGAAGATTGATAGATCCACAAATCCATAGGCACTACACAAGAATCCATACACTTTATTTTATCTAGAATACTCAAGTGGATCATCCTCAAGATCGATCTGGCTAAATCTTTTGACCAGGTAAGCTGGCTTTACATAAAAATGCTTCTTATCCACCTGGACTTCCTGCATATTTTTACCACATGGATCATGGCTTGCATTTCAATGCCTACCTTCAGTCTCCTCATCAATGGCTCTGCCTCTCCTTTTTTCCATGCCAAAAGAGGACTCAGGCAAGGATGCCCTCTTTCCCCTCTCCTCTTCCTAATTTTCAGGGAATGTTTGAGTAGGCTAATCTATCATGCAAAGAAAAGTGGCAGATTATTTGGATTGAAGATAAATGATTAGTGCTACCTCACTCATCTCCTTTTCATGGATGATGTCCTTATTTTCTTAGATGTAAGCATTCATGACTCGATTTCCCTTGATAAGATCCTTTCCACCTTCTCGAATACCACTGGCATGTTGTCAAATCATGCAAAATCCACTATCATGATGACCCATACCTCTGCTCAGGAATCCACTTTTTCCTCGCAGCACTTTCCTTATAGCCCTTGCCCACTTGATCAGGGTTTCAAATACTTAGTGTTCTAGATCAAGCCCATGAGTCAAAAGATAGTAGATTTCACTTGGTTGGTCATCAAATTAGACAAAAGAATCTCTCACTCGTGCCATCATTTCTTATCTAGGGCTGGCAGGCTAGTGCTAATCAAATCTGTTTTGGAACCCACTCTGGTATTTTGGATGGAATTAGCATGGATTCCTAGATGTATCCTGGCCCGACTCAAACAGATTTGTCGTACATATCTATGGAATGGAAGCCAGGATGAAAGAGTCTTTTCTTGGATAAGTTGGAACAAGATTGCTCTGCCCAAAAAGTGGGCAGGATGGGGCCTCAAAGATCTAACCTTATTTGCTCAATCTCTGGTTGCAAAGATGGGCTGGACTCTCCTTACCAAGAATAACCTATGGAAATCCATCTCATACCATAAATATATCTGGCCTCTCCAAATTATGGACTGGATAAGGATGCCTTGATGAAATAAGATAGACATATCCTTGGTTTGGAAAGCTCTTCTTTTCTCGCTCCCTCTCATTCAAAACCACCTAGCCTGGCGGATAAATGTAGGTACTAGTGCACGCATTCGTCTGGATCACCGGACTGGGGGAGGGGTTCAATGTCGCCTCCCAAGAGAGCTCACTCTACTTGTAAATCAACAAGACATCAAGGTAATTGCACAAATTGCAGATAAGGAGAATACCTCTATTTTTACTCAAGCATGGAAATCTGCCTCTCAAATAAACTTGCCTCTTCAATGGCACCTTATTTGAAACAGCTATACAAATGCATTGAATAAGTCACACATCTGTATCAACGAGGGACCAGATCGTCTCATTTGGCGCATGGCAGAATCTGGAATCTGCACTGCAAAGGAAGGCTTCCTGTGTCTTCTACAAGACAAGCAACCCGACAACATACAAAATTGGTGGCAGAACATATGGAAGTTAAAATCTCCTCCCCGAACCAAACTTTTCTTCTGGTGCATCCTTCAAAACAAAGTACCCACCGGGGACATCCGCACTTACAGATCCTTGTAGGGTCCTCATTGGTTCATCCTATGCAAATAGAGCTCAGAATAGACAAGGCACTTGTTCCTCAACTGCAATATCACAAAACCGTTATGGAGATCTGTAGCTGCTGAGATCTGATACTCGGGAGAATGTAAAGGAGATAGCATAACAGTGGCATGGGAAGCCTGAAACAATCCACACACAGGGCAAAGTTTCCATGCCTTCCCTTGATTATTTACTGGGCTATATGGCTGGCCAGAAATAAAATGACTTTCAAGGATAGCATGATCATATGGCAGAGCATAACTGCAAAAATCGTAGCATCCAACCTTGAGCTACCAAAATACTCTCTGCCCGTCCACGCAGACCTACTCCTCCCGAACCAATGTGCCACTCCTCACCGTGGGCTTTTTTTGATGGAGTAGCCCAACAAAAAGGATGCGGGGGGGGGGGGGGGGCTTGCTTCTCTACCTTACAGATCAACATTACTACAGAGTGAAAATGTGATTGGGTGAAGGAATGAACAATTTTGCAGAATTAATCACTCTTTGACATCTATTACATTTTGCTCTAAATCATGAATGGAGAGATATTCATATCTTTGGTGACTCTAATATTATTATATATTGGATCAACAATAACACTAGATGCCACACACACACACTCATAAATATTATGGATGAAGTGAAGCATTTAAAATCTCTATTTAATTCCATACTTGTTCATCATATTTACAGGGAACATAACAACTGTGCTAACGGAATTTCTAAGGAGGCCACACACCTGCCAAGAGGACAGTGGATAATCCATGAATAGAGGGGTACTACACAGTACCAGTACTATCATAGTATAGATCAGACATATCATCAGGTGGATGGCACCTAAATTTTGGCAGATTTCCAGCTATATATGATGATGTGATATCTAGTTTATTTATGCACATCACCCTGCGAGCTGCATATATGTTTTGAACTCTATACAACATCATCCCGCGTGATGATTTTTTTATTTTTGATACATCCATTCATAGGAATGGGATTGTAGATACTCTGGACATATTCCAAAATGACACGAATGCATATGATGCAAAGCATATACTTTATGTAACTTTCAATATATAATGAAAGATTATGATTTTTCCTTGGGAAAGAAAACAATAATATGTTAGATTAAATCAAAATCTAGTTGTTAGAAATATTTTATTTTATTTTGGAGAGGGAAACATGATTTGAAATGATCAAATATATTTATTTAGAAGATGGTTAAAGTAATTAAAAAATAAGAAAAAAAAATTATTAATTACTTTATCAGGATAAAGGAAAAGATGAATTAGAAATAATTATTTGAAAAGTGATTTAATAATTATGTCATGAGAGAAATAAGGCATAATTATGAAATAATAAATAAATAATGATTTATCAATTATTCATGAGTCACTAGGTCATAAATGATTATAAATAATCACATCAAGAAACATTTCTCGATGCGTTTTGAACCAGCGAGTGCAATTCATTGTTGGGCTTTCTTCGGTCATTCTTAAAACTCTTTTTGGTTTGTTCTTTTCTTTCTTGTTTTGTATTTTTTTAAGTCAATGTTTCATCTCATAGGAACTATTATGGGAGGGGGAATAATTTTGGAGTAATTTTGGAAGACCTTTAGATTATAATGCTGAATCATTTTAGAAAACGAATGACCTTACTTAGAAGAATTCACCTTCATTTGTAGCAATTTTTTCACCTTCTTGCACACAATTTCAACCTAAATCTATAGAAGCATAGTCCAACAAGTTATGGACCATTTAAAATTTCTATGCATGACCTTGCAGAGTTTGACCAATTATTGAGTCTTATTGATTCCCTTAGATGTTTTCCAAATATACTTTAGTTAGAAAAAAAATACTACAACTTGCTTGTTAATATTTCCATGGTGGTTAATGCTCTTGTGCGTTCGGTGAGTTTATTGTGCTTAATTATTAGGTGCAATAGATATCTTTTACTTGTAATGGTATATTTCCAATTATATGGTAGGTTCTTTAGGATCAATATAAGATAAGATTGTTAGCATAACATAACCATCATGAAGGACCTTAGACTTCTTCCAACTATCCTTTAGATAATTAGAATACCCAGAACATGTTTGTTTAATATTTCCATGGTGATTAATACTCTTTCAAGGTAAGTGCATTATTTAATATTTCCATGGATCTTATAATAACATGTACGCATAGTAATTTTTTGAAGCCTTTAATTTCATGACACCCAACCAATGACCACCTTTAAATCACCAAAGACTTGTACAGAAGAAATACCCCTTTCTATTGCAATTCTAAGAGGTGCAACTAACACTCACATCTCAAACTAGTGATTTTTTCTCTTTTTGGACAAATTTTTCATTAGTTCGACAACTTGATAATTTGGGAGTTCAAATTTTGAGTGATTTGCTTGAGCACAACATAAAATAAGGCCCAAACACGAATAGGAGCATAACTACATTTTGTGTTAAAGCGTTGGTCACAGTCGTGGTCTTATGGAAGAAGGATCTCAAACTTTCAATAGATTGTAGTGTTAAGAATTTGACATTGAGATGAGTTATGAAAGAGAAGAGTTTATTTCATACTTAGATAATGAAGGAAGGATAAAAGTAGGATATCTAATTAGCTGATGAAAAGTGATGCTAGAAATAGTAGCACAAGATATATATAAAATCTAATATATATGTGTATATATATCCAATTTTATGGTAGCTCATATACTAAATTCCCAATCGTTATCATACAAAAAAACTATCAACCATCCATTTTCTACTAGGTCAATCAAAATATACCATTGTAGGATGAGTTTTTACATATTAGAACTCATTTTAACATTAGGAAATAGTTTAGTGAACCATTATCTTAAATGATTTCTCATTAAAATAAAATAAAAACCAATGAGGATAATTAAAGAAATCATTATTTATTTATTATTCTCCTGAAATAATAATTAAATCAATTTAATAATTATTTCTAACCATTTTGACTTAACCACTTATGAATAATTAATAAATTATTATTTATTTATTATTGCATAATTATCCCTTATTTCTCTCATGACATAATTATTAAGTCATTATTTAATAATTATTCCTAATTCATCTTTCTCTCTCTAAGATATAATAAAATATTCCTAATGACTAGATTTTGATTTAGTCTAACGTTTTTAATTATCATGCCAGATCTAGAATAATAACAATATGTTAGATTAAATCAAAATCTAGTTATTAGAAATATTTTATTTTATTTTAGAGAGGGAAAGATGACTTGAAATGATAAAATATATTTATTTGGAAGATGGTTAAAGTAATTAACAAATAAAAAAATATTTATTAATTACTTTATGAGGATAAGAGAAAAGATGAATTAGAAATAATTATTTGAAAAGTGATTTAATAATTATCTCATGAGAGGAATAAGCGATAATTATGAAATGATAAATAAATAATGATTTATCAATTATTCATGAGTCGCTAGGTCATAAATGATTAGAAATAATCACATCAAGAAACATTTATCGACGTGTTTTGAACCAACGAGTGTGATTCATTGTCAGGAGAAGATGAAGAATTAGATTTGGCAACACGTTAAATAGGCAGACAAATCGATTCTTCATGTTTTCCTAACGATGACCCACACTAGTTTGTTTGAAACGTGTCAATAAATGTTTCTTGATGTCATTATTGTCAAAAATTTTCTTAGAATCTAGATATGGATCACAAAAGCCTAAACTCGATTATTAGAAATAATCATTAAATAATGATTTAATTATTATTTCGATAGAATCATAAATAAATAACGATTTCTTTACTTACTCTCATGGGTCTTTTTGGAGTTTAATGGGAAATAATTTTGGAAAATGGTTCACTAAGCTATTTCCTAAGGTGAAAGTATGTTTTAATGTGTAAAAACCAATCCTAGAGGGTTTATTTTGATGAGACTACTAGGAAATGGCTACGTGATTATTTTTTGGGTGACAATACCGCCATTTTATTTGTAAAACTTGTGAAAGGAGACCATTATTCCAAAGAAAGTAATTAGAGCAAGGTGCACAATAAAAAATAGCGATGAAATTAGGCAGTATGCCCATTAATTAATCAAAATGAATGAAAACGAAAGGAATATGTCATATGATAGTGTAAGGTTTGAATTGTGATGATAGGTGAAAAGAAATAGATTATTTTGTCTTCTTGTGTGGGTGGATTAATTCTTATAGTTATGGAGGGAGGGTAGGAGAAGGATGAAGAGTAAGAATTATATGCAAGAAGAGTTTTGTGTGGTTGGTTTTGTAAATCATTAATTATGTTTAGCATGACATCGTCATACCCATTTGTGTACTCAATCTAGCATCATTACACTAACAAGCTAATGTTTCACAATTGGAATACACTCATATTTCCCATAATTGTTAGCTCTGATCTCTGTAAATGAAAAAACACTTTGGACTCACATCAATGAGAAGTAATCAAAGTAATTTAGGTATATTTTATTTTTGGCTTTTAATCTATGTTTTTTAGTATATTTCCAATTACCTCAATTCCTAAATATCATTCCCAGACTAGATATTCAATTGAATGTTCAATAATTAAATAAAATTTAAGTAAAGGGACTTGAATATGGTTAACCCATGTTCGAGGTTGTTTATGATTATGTGAGCTAATTTTGACCACACCCCTAAACTTAACCCCAAGGGTTAGATTAATTTGTGGAGTCCCTATCGGTAAATCACCTTTACTATTCAGTGATCACATGTTCAATTATCTTGACACTCTCGGGGTTGGGATCCATGGTAGAATCAATATGAAGTGATTACTTTATGCGAATATACCTGGTACAAATATTCTTTAGATGTAATGATCATCGACCTCAAAGGACCACAAGCCACATAAAGATACCCCAAATTTCAAGCCCATCATCAATTGCCTTGGATATTTTTCACTTAATTCATGAAATTCAAATTTTGATATTGGTTTTCCTTTTCAAATTTCCTCCATGTTTGAAATATATAGTTTTTTCCTACTGTTTTTTCTTAATTTTCTACTTTTAGTAATATTTTATGTAGTTTATCATGAAATGATGCTTATATGAAAGCTTTGTTACCTTTATACAAATGCTATAAGTGAACGCTAAGGGCATGTACTTGGTAACTAGTCTCTGATGAAAAAATTAATTTTTCTAATATATGTTTACCTATAACTTGATTGGAATTTCCTAATGGAAGTAGAATCACCAATTTATTTCATAGAGCATCCATCGAGTCAGAGTCTCATTAGTCGGTTGGGAGAAAACATTTTGGATTTGAAACATTTGAATTATGAGTATCATACCATATTACCTTCCATAAAGCTAAAACTTTTGGAGTTTCTTTATGATGATATCATGGATGCTGAGGAAGTTGGGATGGAGATCAACATGCAGGTAAAATTTGAACAAGATGCAAATGTAGATACAAAAATGAACTTTTCTTCTAGTGCAACTAGGTTGATTAGAAGAAATCCCCACCATTCGAAAGAAAGCGAGTTTCTTGTACCAAATAAATATGTAGAGGAGGTCAAATTTAAGTTAAGTGACACTTGAGAAGATGAATTTTCATTCATATGGTTCAATGTTATAGAAAAAACATTACTCTAAGAATAGGCATACAATGTGTATAGGTTCTAGGATGCATCATGTAGAGGATTTCAACAATGATGAATGTTTCGGATGGAATGCATCATATTTTGATTTTTTGTGATGGTTTCACTTTTGCATATCATTTTTGATGTGTTGTTATTTCGAAAGCTCATTTACCATAAGGGGCATGGTATTGTCCTCAGTGTTTTGTGGAGAAAATTTATGTGCATGGATCAAGAGCATGGAATTCATTGATTGGAGCTGAGATATTTGGTATTGATTCATATTGGTGTGTCTTTTTTAGAAACTGTAGCTACCTACTCGTGTAAGTCAAACTTATTATTGAAGTGTTTGGAGTAGCACGATGTTAATAGTATATTTAAGTCTTAGTTATATTTGCTAATTTCAAAAGTATTTTTGGGGCAATTATTCCTATAGCCTACATGGGATAATTTCACTTGGGATTTATTTGAGATTTTTTTCACATTTAACCCTTGTTTAATTCGTAGGAATATCTTTTTTTATTCTAGTGGTTTGTTTTTTCAGTTTTTCTTATAATTCAATCTCTTCTTTGGACATGTTGCTGTAATTCTAACTCTACATGAAATCCAACTGCCATCTATAGATACAACAAAAGGTATTTGGGAAATTTCTTGGATACATTATAGTTATTGGGTCCTTTTATTGATGACATTAGAAACTCAATACTATAGTATTGTGTCATTGTAAAAGAAAAATAAGATTTAGCTTTCCTTAAAAAGATATAAATGAATTCTTGCAATATCACGATAGCCTTGTTATTTATCTCTATATGTAAACATTATTTGAATATGTTAGTGCATCATGTATTCTATGTGTGAGCTCTAAAAGAAAAAGAATAAAATGATTATAGTGTTCATGATCATCAAGGTTTATATGTTTTATTCAAGACACACTATGACACATAAAATTAATTGTTGTGAATGTGCACCACTAATTTCAAAGAAACCAAGATTAGAAATTTTTAAGAGGCTACAAGACTTGTTCCAAATACCTTAGTGGGTGGTAATTTTCAAGAGTGTGGCAATGCTTTAAAACAACAACTTGATCTTGATGTTGATCTTTTCAGTTTTGATGAAGTTCCGTTATAATCTCCCTTATAAAAAAGAAATAGTTGTGATGAATTTATGTTATAATATGGGTAGCAACAAGTAAAAGAGGACACCAATGTGTAACAACCCAAAATAAAAATATACAGCTAATTGCATCAAGCCATGCTATCTAGGAAAACTTTCAACTCATTAGCATAGAATTTTCAAAAAAGACGTATTATAGGAAACATGATTGTGGAATGAAGAAGGAAAATAGATCGTACTGGTGATTTCTAGGTTTTAATGTTATCCAGACCTTACTAAGTGCAACAAAGTGTCGAGGACAACTCTCCACCCAACTTTAGATGAGATGCGACAAATATTTATTACAAATATCACCCTCAAGCCCTTAATAAACTTACTATAGCTAGTGCCCTTTGTCTTCTACCATTCACTTCCTCAAGTAATGTGCAAATGAATGAATGCTACTCACCTCCCCTTTTCGTCATTAAATAGAACCAATTTTTCTAAAAATGGTAAGGAGTTTACATGTGCACAATCCATGTGTCATTATGCCAAATTTTATTTCTTTTTATTTTATTTTTGTATTATTATTTTTTGTTCATTATTCATCATTTTATTTCTTTATTATTATATTTTCTTTCTTTTTGTGGTTTTATTAATTTATTGTTATCTTTTTTTCTCTGTTATTTGTTGCTTTGTTAATTTTTTGTTTTCTTTCTTCATTATTTGTTATTTTATTTATATATTATTATTATTTCATTTTATTATTATTATTATTATTATTATTATTATTATGGGGCATTACATAGTGATATGACATGTGTTCAGGTGGATGGGAGTATAATGGACATTTTTGTTGTAGATAAGAAAACTAATGATATTGGCATAGTAACTATGGAGATGGATCTGGGTACTAATAGTTTGATTTGTAAAGGAAGTTTCAAACAAAATACATACATCAATTATTATGTTCTCAATGATATTGTTGCATATGTAGTTTATTATATAGTGTCCATATCAGTTTAAGACAACATATTAGTAAATTGGTGAGGATATTTTAAAAAGGCTCTATCAACGGGCCTCAAGTAAAATCCCAACCAAGAAAAGGAAACACATATGTTTCATGTTTCCAATCCTTAACAAATATTTCTAATGAAAATTTGCACTCTAAGATGAGACCATACACCAATTCATTTCTAAGTAACAACTCACGGGGAAACCCAAGTGATTCTTCCCCATATTTGTAGATTACATCTCTAGTAAACTTTTTCATGTAAACTACTACAACTCACCTAGGTGGATTTTGGTGTGGACACCTACTGGCTCTAAGCTAGCATAATTCCCCAAAAAAATTGTGATAATTGTACAAGCTAACCTCTTAGACAGAATCTCTGTACAATTTGTAGAAAAGATAATAATTTTCACTCTTAGTGCAGAAACTATACTAAAAACAAAAAAAATTTATCAGTTTGATCTCTTCTTAATAAGTGAAATTTTCTTGCAATCTATTTATCTAAGAAAAATTGCACTTCTATTGTTAATAGTCCTGCATATTATTTTTATTTCATAACCTTTTTCTCAAATGTGGGAACTATGTATCTTGCAATTGGCAATGTAAAGGAAGAGTATGACCATGATGGGTGTTTAACAATTTGTTTACAAATTTAGAAGAATATTTGACTCATTACACTAGCAATAGGTTGGACTAAACATGTCGATGATTAATTCCCTCAAGTTTTTGCAGGTTATATAAGCACAATTTCTATTGTATTAGGGGAAAAACATGGAGGTAATTGAAATCGACGTCATAAATACAATGCCTCCATAGCAATGACTACTACAAAGGAAACTAGAGATTTAAATAATTTTTATTTGTGGAAAGGTCTAAGTTTCTCCTACCAAGTGCTTTAGTTACTGTGTAATAGAAAGGCAAGCTAGGTGACAAGGTTTTCACTTTCATGTAGATTGATTCATACATTCCAAATGGAATTAATAATATTAGCTCATCTTATGTCATTATAATGTTACCACAATTTGTTTCATTCTAAGTGGATTAATTACAATATTCATAAGTATTAAGCTAAAAGGATATGTTATCTCGAGAAGAAGTACAAACTATACTTGGAGGGAACCTAAGAAGTCTAGTACTATGTCACTTCTGCCACTTCAAGTTTGTTTGTATATTTTTCTTTTTAGTTTCTCTAAAAAATCTAACATGTACATGTAAGTTTCATGAGGCATTTAATATCTAAAACTATTCCATTTTTAACCCATTGAACACATGTATAGTTTATCTATCTTGATTATTATATCAAATGAAAGGATTTCGTATACTTACAACATAATTTTCTTGATGGTAAGGTTGTGGACAAAGAGGGTGTTTCTTTAAGGAATGTTAAATTTTGTGGGAAAATAAATGAAGGTGGTGAGGCTAAGCATTTATTGGACTTTGGAAACCTAAAATACATTCCTATTCTTTTGTCAAACATGCTAGAAAAATTGAAGAGAGTGAAGGCAGTGGAAATAAATACTAGTTCAGAGAGTCTCATGTTCGTCATTATCTATTGAAGGCCTTTGAAGATATACTTCTCAGGGATCATCCAAGTAAGGGTTTAAACAAGCTTGGAAGGTCCAGTATACAATGATGAAGAGAAGTCGAAATAATAGTATATTTTCATTTCTTTTATCCATTGAATAAATGAATGATAAGGGTTCATGTGCCCACTATGGGCTAGATATATTGGTTAGGTACATTTTCTCCTCTTCTGATGGTACTTTTTTCTTCAACATACCATATGTAGGCTATGTTCATAGAAAAATATCACATGTATTGTTATTGAACTTAAATTTGTGTTATTACAGAACAAACATAAGATTTGAGTATCAAGAAATGCATATTTTAGTGTTTATCTCATACCTGTTGTCACAGTGGTTGTCTGGATCTAGAAATATTGTTTCCATGTAGCTAACAACACTTGATACTATATGGATATTTTTATCATTTTGAGTGTTTTTTAGTTAATTGTATCAATATATGTTTTTATATGTCCCAATTATAGAAGATGGCTTCAAGGACCCCTATAATCAATATTTATTTTATATGCTTACTTGAAACTTGCCTTTTGATGGTCAACATTATTAGGTTATTATTGAAAGTCTTAGAGGGAAATAAAATATTATTCTTCTATGAATAAAATGGTAATGACAGTTTCAATGCTAGTGGAAGTAGTCATTTGTATTAGTCTCAGTAAATTTATGAAACCTCTTTTAACCACTTAAGTTCTGTCCCCATTTATAACACATGGAGGCCACTATGATTCTCTGCCTAATCCCCCATAAGAATAGGCCATTATATATAATACATGATTAAAGAGATTTTTTAGGCAGACAACCATTCCTAAATCTAATGATGATCTTGATCGATCTTCCTTTCCTACTGCTTATATTCTAATTGTTTTTTGCAAATTTATACCCTATACCTGACTATATTTGAAATATATCGCCTTCATTTTGTTCGCTTAGAATCTGATTTTATATTGCGTTTTTAGGAGATGAATTTTGCACTCTCCTTATTTCCTTTTTGGTATGTTGTAATTTTCATTCCCTTGGACTTTTTTTGGTCATCAATGGATATTAATATAGTTTCATTTCATTTGCATGTTGTAATTATCTCTATTATAATATAGAATGCTACTTGTATAATAAATTCTTTTAAAATTTAAAGTGGACGGTTTTACTTATTTCTTTTCACGCATCTCATTCATTGATTCTAACATGTTATGTTTGGTTGGATTTCAGGAAAGTTGCTAAATGCAATTTATATGAAGGTAAAATTATTATTTGCCTTTCGTTAATTGGAATATTATTACAATCATTTTGTAGGAATTTACAGGGTAAGTTCCTTAGATAGAACACCAATGGACACCACCCACAAGAAGATCACAGATTAGTACACCAGTATTATTGATGTGTTTAGTAGCCATAAAGAGGGAAACAATCGATTATCTGAGCTAATGTGACCACTTTAGGAAATTTATTAATGTAAAAAAAAAAGAAAATTACATAAGTTTCTCTCATGAATGGTCACCCTACAAATGACCCACCGTGCTATTTAAATAGATATCATGGACCAATCAGGTGCTAAGCCATGGATCAAGTGTCAGTAATACTGAGGAGAATGAACCATCGAATCATTTCATGTCTAGAACATATCGTGGCCGTCAGATTGTAAGTTACAAAAGTACATAATAAAGGAACACACTTTACGTAAATCTACACTAGACCGAGTCATACCTAACTATTTCCTATCTGTTGGAATATCCTAACATCCCCCCATAAGAACAACTTGGGATAGGATTGAAGGATGTAAAAATATGATGGAATAGGAGAATGAAGGAGGCATTAGAGCCTATCCCCCCTTAGTGACAACTTCCTAAAATCCAACCATAAATTGAAGTTTAGTAAACTTCACCTCTATGAGAGCATTTGTAAAGATGTTCGCAACTTGATCATGTGTTGAAAAATATTGCACTTCAAGAACATGGTCATGAATGAGCTTTCTGGTGAAGTGCATATGTAGTTCAATGTGTTAGCTACACTGATATTGGACTGGATCTTTGCACAGTTGAATGGACTTTTGATTATCATACCAAAGTGTAGTTCAAAGTGAAAGCCAAAATTTGATAGGATATGATGAAGCCACGGCTTCCTTACTAGTTTCTATGATGCCATGATAATCTGCTTCTACAGAAGAAAGAGAAATGTCACTTTGTTTCCTAGAATCCCATGTAGTAGGTACAAAAGTAAGAGTGAAGACATAACCTGTAGTAGACTTCTGATCATCATGGTCACCATCCCAATTAGAATCAGTGAAAGTAACCAATAGAGGAGATGCTTCTACACTGTAATGAATCCCAAACTGAACTGTACCTTGAACATAACAAAGTATTATTTTATCTTCTTTCCAATGAATTTCATGTGGATTTTACATAAACCGAGAGATAAGTCCAACAACAAAGGAAAGGTCAAGACGAGTATGGGTCAGATACAAAAGTTTTCCTACAAGTTGGTGATATAAGGTAGCATCAAATTTAGGGGAAGTACAAGTGACTAAAAGTTTGGCTCTAGACTGAAAGGGAGGAGTGGATGGCTTACCGTCTTCCATGTGAAAGTGGTGTAGAAAATCATAGGCATACTTGGATTGTTGGGTTGTGTTATATTATTTCCACAACTAGCCCACATAGTTAATCGAGGGATAGAGCGGTGGCGGAGCTCTCCCCTTCGTTGCACCGATTGCATAGTGGGGGGGTAACAGGGGGTTTGAGGGATGCAGTTAACCCCACTCTATCGAGTCTGGGGAAACGCCTGAGAAAATTTTGTTTTTGGAACCTATGTTAGGTTGGGCAGACCCACCTATGCTTTTGTGCATTATTTTCTCACATGTTTTTGGACGCGATGGTTTTCGGTCCATGGTATTGGATGTTTCCGCATGTATATATATGTATTATAACATTGAAAGGAAAATAATGAAAAATCAAGCTGGTAGTCATGGTTTTGGGATCCATGGGAAAATCTCTGTGTATATGTGTTTTATGTGTTATGCTCTTGCATTGTTTTTTTTTTTGTGTTTTAGAATTCATATGAAGGTAATTTTTGTATGGGGTTAAAATGTACATTTGGTATCAAATATGTTTTGGCTTCAATGGGATGGCTTTATTGCTGAAGGGTTTCACTTAGGCCTATGGTAGACCCTGTTTAGTGGGAGATCCGTAAGATCGATTCTGATGGTGAATGAAGATGATGACAAGTGGAAAGATAGAGATTGAGAAATTTAATGGTCAGAGTTCTGAGTTTTGAAAACTCAATATGAAGGATCTATTGGTGGATAAAAATCAGTGGATGGTGGTAGATGTGGGTACTAAGCCAAAGAGACTGTCTGATGAAGAATGGAAGAATTTGGAACGGAAGGCAAAGAGAACAACATGATTAATATGCGTCTCAGATTCAGTATTTCTGAATGTATCATTGCAAGCTACGATGAAGGCTTTGTGGGACAAGTTAGGAACTTTATACCAATCTAAGTCTCTGGTGAATAAACTGTTCCTGCGGAAAAAGCTATAAAACCTGACGATGAAATATGGAGACTCAGTGACAGAGCATCTGAACATATTTAATACTGTGGTAAGCTAATTAGCGTCTATTGATATTAAAATTTAAGATGAAGATAAGTGCATCAATTTGTTGTGTTCTCTACCAGATTCGTGGGCTAGTCTGGTTATTGCAACAAGTAGCAATGCAACTTCCTTGCAGTTTGATGAAATAGTCTCACCCTTGCTGATGGAGGAGATGAGACGGAAAAATTTGGAGAGCCAGAATGGTGATCCCTTATCTGTACGAGGACGGTCCCAGAACAGAAACAAAAATAAGTCATTGAGTGGAGATCTAAATCTCCAAGAAAACCTGTAAAAGTGGTGTGCTAGAAATGCGGAAGGATAGGGCAGTACAAAAGGGATTGTAAATATAAAGCTCTTGATAAAGGAAAGGGATCTGATGATGCTCCTTCTGTAGAGGTGAAAACTACCTTAGATGAATGTTGGGATGTGTACTTGGCTTCTTCAAGTACACAGGTAGATCATGAGGCATGGTTGATTGACTCAGGTGCATCCTTTCACTTTACTCACCATAGAGAGTGGTTCTGCGAGTATGAGAAATATGATGGTGGTGATGTCTTCTTAAGGGATGATAGGAATGCTAGAATCATTGGTCACATAAAAGAAAAGTTGAAGTTGCAAGGTGGAATGGTTAGAACACTTCCAGGTGTTCTACATATTCCTGAATTCGCCAGAAATTTGATTTCTATAACCAAGTTGGATGATGCAAGTGTAAGAACAATGTTTAAGAAGGATACCTGCAAGATTGTTTGGGGAGCACTGGTATTGATGAGGGGAGTTCAGATTGGAACTCTATAGAAGCTTCAAGGTATCAAGATTACTGATGGGTGTAGTATTTTTGTGGTTCCTAGAAGTGGAGCAGAAAATTTAGTGGTCTCTAGAGTTAAGACTATCTTGTGGCATCAAAGGCTTGGACATATTGGAGAGAAGGGCATTCGTATACTTCATGGTAAAGGTATGGTAGAAGGTATGAGTAGTAGCTCTCTGGATTTTGATTTCTATGAAAATTGTGTATATGGGAAGTAGAATCAGGCGAGTTTCCCCTCTTGTGGTAAGAGCGTGAAACATATATTAGAGCTTTTGCATAGTGATGTGTTTGGACCTGTGAAGGTTCCATCACTGGGTAAGTCTACGTACTATGTATCATTTATAGATTACTTCTCAAGGAATACATGGATATATTTCCTTAAGAAGAAATCTGAAGTCTTTGATAGGTTTAAGGAATTCAAGGATCTAGTGGAAAACCAAACAGAGAAGAAGATAAAGGTGCTGAGGACAGATAACAGTGGAGATTTTTGTAGTAAGGAATTTGAAGAATTCTATAAGAAGTGTGGTATAGCACAACTGAAGACTACTCCATATACACCTCAGCAAAATGGAGTTGCAAAAAGAATGAACAAGATGTTGATGGAAAGGGCAAGAAGCTGCTCAGTTGTGCCAGGTTAGGAGAATAATTCTGGGCAGAGGTAGTGGAGACAACATGTTACCTGGTCAATAGATCACCTTCATCAGTGTTGGAGGATAAAACTCCAAAAGAAATATGGACTGGTAAGAAACCCTCTCTTTTACATCTGAGAGTATTTGAATGTGATGCATATGTACATGTTCCAAAGGAGAAATGAACAAAGTTGTATAGTAAATAAAAAAAGTGCATCTTTATTGGGTATAAGGATGGTTTAAAGGGTTATAAGCTTTGTAACCTAGTAACAAGGAAGGTTTTGAACAGCCGAGATGTGGTGTTCAGAGAGGTCAATGATGTTATTAAACATGAAGTCCAACCAAAGGAACCTAAGAAGATAGAGTTTGAGCTAAATGAGGAAGAATGAGACTCTATAGCAGAATAGTAATCAAAAGATGAAGAGCCAAAAACTCTGAGTGTGAGAAGATCAGTTCGAGAAAGAAGGCATCCAGAGAGGTATAGTACATCTGTTTTCTATTCAAATTTTTCTTTATCTATTACTGATGACAATCATAGAACTGTGAAGGAAGCAGTAGATTCTGAGGATGGAAAACTCTCTAAAGAAGCCATGGTTGGTGAAATGGCATCTTTGCACAAAAATAAGGCTTGGGATATCGTGGAGTTTCAGGCTGGATGTAAACCCATTGGCAGCAAATGGGTGTTCAAGAAGAAGAGAAATGCAGAAGGAAAGGTGGAGAAATATAAATCTTGGTTTCTAGAAAAAGGTTATTCCCAGGTGTCAGGAATTGATTTTGGTGATATTTTTTCTCCTGTTGCCAAGGTAACTTCTATTAGATTACTTTTATCTGTTGCTGCTGCTTTTGATTTTGAGGTAGAAAAGATGGATGTGAAGATAGCATTTCTTCAAGGGGATCTGGAACAGGAAATCTACATGAAGAAACATGAAGGCTTTGCGGTGAAGGGTAAGAAAGAACTAGTACGTAAGTTAGAGAAGTCTTTGTATGGGTTAAAACAGTCACCAAGGATGTGGTATCACAAATTTGATACATTTATACGGGGACTTGACTTCACCAGAAGCAAAGTAGATCATTGTGTGTATTTTAAATTAATTGGTGACTGTGTTATTTATTTGGTCTTGTATGTGGATGATATGTTGATGGTTGGAAATGACAAGGAAATTATCCAGGATTTGAAAACCCAGTCATCCTCCAAATTCGACATGAAATATCTTGGTGCTGCAAACTATATTTTGGGCATGGAAATTAAAAGAGATCAGGCAAAGAGGAATCTTTGGTTAAACCAGAGGAAGTATGTCAAGACAATATTGCAGAGATTTAATATGCAGGATAGAAAAATGGTGAAGGTTCCTATTCCTGTAGGTGTAAAGTTATCTGTTGAACAGTGTCCCAAGACACAAGAAGAGGAAGAGGACATGTCCCATGTTCCATATGCAAGTGCAGTTGGTAGCCTGATGTATGAAATGGTCTATATTAGATGCAGGTTTATGTAAAAACCAGGAAAGGAGCATTGGATAGTAGTGAAGCGGGTTTTTAGGTATTCCTGTGGCACTACCGATTATGGTTTGTGCTACCAAGGAAGACCAGGATTGGATAGTGTTGGATATTCCTGGCTTTGTTGATGCAGATTGGGTAGGAGATCTGGATCAGAAAATATCTACAAGTGGGTATGTGTTTAACCTATATGGAGATGCAGTCAGTTGGATGAGTAAGAAACAATCTGTAGTGGCACTATCAACTACGGAGGCAGAATACATGGCAGCCACTCATGCAAGCAAGGAAGAAATTTGGCTGCAAAGATTGTGTTCAAGTGTGGTATTAGTACAGGGAGTTATAACGACAGACTGTTACAACCAAAGTGAAATGTTCCTGGCAAATAACCCTACATATCATTCAAAGACAAAGAATATTGATGTTCAGTATCACTTTGAAGAATACTGTAGATGCATTGACAAAATCTATGAGCTCTAAGAAGTTCTCTTGGTGGAGAGAAGCAATGGGCATTACAGGGCTAGATAAATGACTAAGATCTCTTGTGGCCGCATATGGAAAGAAAACAACAAGTGGGAGAATGTTGGGTTGTGTTATATTCTTTCCATGACTAGCCCACATAGTTAACTGGGGGGTCAGAGGGGGGGCAGAGCCCTCTCCTTCATTTTGTCGATTGCGTAGCAGGGGGGTCATAGGGGGTTTGAGGGGTACAATTAATCCCACTCTATGGGGTCTCTTTTGGAACCTATGTTAGGTTGGGAGGACCCACCTATGTTTTTGTGCATGATTTTTGCACATGTTTTTGGACACGATGGTTTTCGGTCCATGGTATTGGATGCTTCACCATGTATAAATATGTATTATAACATTGAAAGGAACATAATGAAAAATCAAGCTTGTAGTCCCAGTTTTGGGATCCAGGGGAAAATCTCTCTGTATATGTGTTTTATGTGTTATGCTCTCACATTGTTTATTTTATGTGTTTTAGAATTCACATGTAGGTAATTTCTGTACAGGGTTAAAACCTACATGGACTGGGAAAGGTAAATACCTTCCTTGGATTTCAAATCTTGAAGATGAAGAAAATAATGTAAGTGTCCTAAGTCTGTCATTTCAAATTCATTTTTAATGCTGGATTTTACATGGTTTATAAGTTTTGGATCACTATCACTAAGGATAAGATCATCAACATAAAGAACAAGAATGGTAAGAGACTTACCCACTTTCTTGGTGTAGACAATATTGTGAGAATGACACCTAGAAAAGCCAGTATCTAAAAGAAAACTATCCATTTTGGCAAACCAGGGCCGAGGGGCCTGCTTGAGACCATAAAGGGATTTCTTAAGCTAACATACAAGGCTAGAGTCTATTTGTATAAATCCAAGATTTTGTTCCATATATATTTATTCACGCAATTCCTCATGCAAGAAGGATAATTTAACATCCATCTGATGGACTTCCCATTTGAAAGATGGAGCAAGGGAAATAACAAGGCAGATAGAGTTCATTTTGGCCACAGGGGAGAAGGTTTCAGTATATTCAATGCCTTCAACTTGTGAAAAACCCTTAGCAACAAGAAAAGCTTTATGTTAATCAACCTTTCCATCTAGTCCAAACTTGGTTCTGTGAACCCATTTGCATCTAAGAAGTTTTCATCCCTTTGGAAGAGGAAGAAGTACCATCTATCATTTACCAATAATGAACAATAGTCTTCATTCATAGCTACATCCAAATCTTGATGGCCTAAACCTTCTACAAAGGTGTTAGGATCATAATTTGTTGAAGCTAGAGCTAGTAAAGAAGAGGCTCTATCAAACTGAGAATGTGTGTGACACTCATTTGTAGGATAACTTGCAAGAGCACCTACTATATCCCGAGTAGCGCAGACCCATTTTGGAAGTTAAGGAGATGAAGGACGATCCTGAGAATGTGGGGGACGATTGTCATCCTTGTAGGCATCATCTGAAGAAGAAATATTTTCTCAAGTAGAAGGGATAGGGAGCGGTGGCACATTCGGTGAACTAGGCTCGTAGGCTGATATATTTTTAGCAAAGTTTACATCCCTTCTAATGATAACATTTTTGGATTTAGGATGAAGAAGTCTATATCCTTTGACATCTTCATAATATCTAACAAAAATACATTTTTCACTCTTAGGTTCTAAGGATTTATGTTTCTCATCTAAAATATAGGCCCATGCTTCACTTCCAAAAACACAAAGTGACTTACATCCAGTTTAATTGAGTTCCATTATTCTTCTGGAGTGATATCCTTTAAAACCTTGGTAGGAGTGTGATTTACTATGTAATTTTCACATTTAATTGCTTTTGCCCAAAAATTAACGCTAAGTCCTTTAGATTGAAGCATACAATTAGCCATTTCCTTTAAGGTGTGATTCTTCTTTTCAGCTACACTATTTTTTTCTGGAGTATATGGAGCAATATGTTGCCTTTGAATTCCATTCTCAGTGCAAAATTTTATGAATTTGTTGTTAACATATTCTCCATCATTATCAAATCTTAGCTTAAGAATTTGATGCCCATATAGTTTCTCAACAAAGTCCTTAAAGGCTAAGAACATGTTAAAACTTCACTCTTGATTTTTAAGAAGTATACCCAAGTGCGTCTAGAGAAATCACCAATGAAAGTTAAGAAATACTTGTATCGATAGAATGAAACAACTAGAAGTGGACCACATAAATCGCTATGCACAAGCTATCAAGGGGCTAAAGCATGCCAAGAGGCATGTTTTTTAAAACTATCCCAATGATGTTTTCCAAGTACACATCCATAACAAACACCATCTCTGCAAGATACCATAGGAAGACCTGTCACCATATTTTCTTTACATAGATTTTGAAGGGAGCGATAGTTTAAGTGACCAAATCTCTCATGCCAATGTTTTCTCACTTCATCATTATGAACAAAAAATACTGAGGGAAGATTTGATGAACCAAATTTGTTAAACTTATACAACCTTGTAGAATCATCAGCAATTCCAGTAGCTAAAATATGTCTAAGATCTCTAAGGTCCTTAGTTACAACATCATGAGGATAAAATTGGTTTTTCCTTCACCTAAATAAGTTATCTAATATATAGATAGAAGGTTGTAGGATAAGATAGGAACACATAATACAACATTAAATTGACCATTTTCGAGATTAATAGTTCCAATCCCTACAACACTAAGAGAATAATCATTTAAAGAAGAAAACATGGCTTTGTTTTTGTCTGTGTGATAAGAAGATCCATAATCAATGAGCCAGTGATGAGAATGAGAAGAAGAGGATACATTTAGTGCATAATCAGACTGAGATGTTTGACAACCACATGCAAAAAGTTTTATTCCTGAAGATGAAGTTGAATTTGAAGAGTGCTCCAAATGGATGTTATGCTTCTTCATTGTTGCTTCCAAGGCATCGATCTTCTTAAAGGATTTGGATTCAAAGTGGCCATATCGATTACAAAAGTTGAAATACATATCAATATATTTACCTTTATTTTTATTTACCTTATCATTTTGTTGAATTTATTTTTCATTTTAAGATTGAAAGTGCTTAGGACCCTTGGTTGGTTTAGGAAAATTCTTTTTAGGATGTTGCTTCTTAGGATTCTTCGAAATTGGTTGATGTTGGGAAGCTAAGGATTTCTTAGAAGAGTTTCTAAGATTAAGAAGACTAAGATGTAAGAGTTTTTTTTGTTCTCTTATTAAAGAATCACAAAAGGCATCAAAAGAGGGGGACTTCTAGGATTGTCCTTGATAAATAAAGGATTCCCCAGTAGAATGGAGGGTGGGAAAAAACATAGAGTAAGCTGGTCCTAACTTTGTAAGAATTGAATAGATAAGGCTACCATGTCCTTTCTTAACTTTAAGACCTTCCAAGAGAAGTCTAAGGGTCTTGAACTTGGACAAAACATATTCAATGGAAGAAAAATTATTGGGGTCCAACATAAGCAACCAATTTTCGAGTTGATGGGCTATAAGTTCATTTTTAATTCCAAAAACTTTATTGAGTTGTTTCATTGCTTCATCAGGGGTATCAAGTTCTGCGATATCGAATCTAAGGTCTGGAGAAATAGACATCCCTATCAACCCATGTACTTGATCTTGGCTATTTTCCCATTTGACTTCCTTATCTTCATCTTTAGGTTTAAATTATTGGCCCAAGGCTATTCTATAAAGACCCTACTTCTATGTAAATCCACAATGTAAGATAACCATTGGAAGTAGTTGGTGTTGTCAAGAATAACTTGCCATGGACTTTCCATTTTAACAAAAACTAAAGTTGTAAATGCTGAAACTAAATGTTCCAATATAAAGATCTTGAAAATTTAGGCCAATTACAAAAACCGGCTCTCAAAACGACCTCGGGATGAAGAAGTTATGGCTTTTTGAAGAAACATTGTTGAAGATGTCGACATAGTACGTGAATGTGTGGAAGTGAATGGTAGTGTTATATTTAAAAAAAATCTCCCCCCTCTTCCAAACTTAATCTAATTAGCTCACTTCAAAAAAATTATTATGTGACCCACTTTTATAAATAAGTAAAAGTCACTTTTACAATGGTACTTTATGAGCTACCCACTAAATTGTAACTTAAATTAAAGATAAAGAGACTTTAGGATTATAAGTGACTCACTTTTTATAATGGGTGAGAAAACTTTTACATAAAGTAACTTTAAAACATGAGTTACATGTGATTTTTGAAAAAGTAACTCAACAAAAAGAAAGACTTGAACCCAAAATCTCTATTCTCATAAAGTAACTTTAGATGAAGTTAGATAGTTTAAAAGGTTAGTGATTTTTGGAAAAGAGGAAGGGGGATTTTTTTATTTTTATTTTTGAAGTCACTAAAGCTTTAGAGTGCATGCTTACTTGAAAAATCCCTTTTTTTCTTACAAAACAGAAAACCACACAACCCAACATGGACATGCAAAAAAACTAAACCTTATGGCTTGAAGTTAGCTTTTGCTGGATACTAAATATTTTCCTCAATGTTTGTGATTTCTGATATCACACTAAAGCGCAACAGAAAAGAGCATACGCATGAGAAAAATCCTTCCTTTTTGTTTTTGATTTGCCAAAATCACGCAGGTTCATAGGGCAAAGAGCATACGCAAAAATGAAAGGTATAGATTTGGTAATAAAAAAATAGAGAGATGAATAAACCATAATAAACATAGAGATAAATAAATAAAATTGCAAATAAAGACTCTATACCTCCAGATCTTAAAAATGACATAGCTAGGGATAGCAGAAACAATTTTGCATGAAAAGAAAGGGGTTCCTCACTAGAACAGATGCCCCTAACACAATACAATAGTCATCTTGGCCTGAAAGGAGCTAGAAATAATAGATCTAGGAAACGACAGTCAAATGTAGTTGTACTAGCTTCAGATTTGGATCACCAATGGATGCGACCCTCAAATAGATCTCATATGATGTAAGAATTTATAGGGTAAGTTCCCTAGATAGAAAACCAAAGGAAATCGCTAACAAACAGATCATAGATCATTACACCAGTATTATTGACATAGTTAAAACCTTCAGAGAGGGAAACAATCCTTGGCATGAGCCAACACGACCACTTCAGGAAATTTATTAATGTAAAAGAAAGAAATTATACATAATCTTTTTTCATGAACGGTCACACTACAAATGACCCTCCATGCTCTTTAAATAGAGATCATCGACCAATTGGGTGTTAAGCCAGAGATCAAGTGTCATTAATACTGAGGAGAGAATGAACTGTTGGATTGCCTCATGTTTAGAACATATTGTGACTGTCGGATTGTAGGTTGCAAAAGTACATAGTAAAGAAACACACTTTACCTATGTGTCGGAATATCCTAACACCTTTTCTTTATTCTTTTGCATGAAAAAGTATATATCAAATCCTAACCTTGATTAGCCATGATCAAATATTACTTTGGGCCTTAGTTTAGTCAAAGAACATTTTTTTTTTTCAAAATGGGCTTTTATATGTGGATTTTTCCCATCTAAAAATAAGGATTATGTATCTTGCAAGAAATTTGTTTTGAAGAGTTATACAACATTGTTATGTTACTTAGATGTGGTTTGTTAAGAATTTTTTCTAATTTGAGTGATATATATCTTTGTACCTCTGATTCTTAAGTAGATATCATGTTGTATGAGGCTTTTATTTTATAGTTTAACAAGTATATGTGAATTTGTGAATATATATGTTAAAAAAAATTATATTTTTGTTTTGAGGTACATATATTTGTGTTTATGATATAGTTTTATTTTAAACAAATGGTATATATATATATATATATATATATATATATATAATTCATGATTTCTTGGAAATGATGTTTAGAGCTAGAGGATTGTGTACTACTTGTTCCTGTTGCTAGTCAATAGAAGCCAAAAAGTGTTTGGGATGATGAAGATGTTAAATATGAAGAAGTAAAAGACCTTTGGGAGTATGAATATAAGCCTGCCCCAGAAGGATGTCTCATAACTCTCTTGTGGCATGAATTTTACATGTTGGTAGATGTTGGTAGATTAATACTCTCACTCTATTATGAGATAAGTGGCTTTGACAAATAAACCTATTCAGTAGGTTACTTTTCATCTTGGGAATTATTATGAATAAAATTAGCTACTAGTACAATAGATATAGCTCATAATTTCAGAAAATTTGAGATAAGAATAAGAAAATGTATATTTTCACAAGCAGTTGAGAGTGTTCTTGAAATTCATGACCAAACCCCCTTCCATCATAGGATATCTTAATTCTTCCTATCAAAATGGAGTTGATGGATTCTCTTGACTTATTGAGGAGTGCTTGGCTATACAATATGTATGCCATCAATGGGTTTTAGGCCATTGGTATGTGTTTTTTGTGTTGGGTGTACCTTTGTCGGATTGGGGTCGTTTGTCTCTTTTGTGGCATTTGGGTTAGCAATCACAAAAGGTAGTATAGAAAGAATAGTAACCTCACAACCTATCAATTGAATTACAAAACTAACATCGAGGCTATAATAAACTTCACAATAAAAATAGATGTTAGTTGGTTTGCATAGAAGATTTTATAAGTCATGGAGTAATAGGGATGACATCCATGTCAGGAGGATGGTAGTCCTTATCTTTAGGGTTGGTATCCAACCTTCCACAGTTTTCTTAGGGTTTGTGATGATGGATTCCCTCTGATAATTTCCTTTCTTAGGATCTAGAGGATTTCCAACCTATAAAATATTGAGTGCTACCATCATGATATTTTTATTTTGTTGAACAAGTAGAGGAGGATAACTATTGTGCTTCTTTGCAATTTTTGGTAAAATTTTACCTGAGATTACTTTCAGATATATGGGACTGGGAAAAGTAAGCTCGGGATTAAGAAAGAAATTTCCTTCTCATGGTATCAGTCAAATCACCCGAAAACTTAAGTAGCTAGCTTAGTGTAGGATCTCCATTTTCACCTTCCAATATGTAAACTGCAAGTGTAAGTTTTCACAAGTACTGACACTATTATACCAGGTAAGCCTTCTATTCAACTATATTTCTTTGAAAAAACATGTGTTTACTTGCTTCCATATGAAGATGAGAACGGATATTCTAATTAATTGTCACCAAGTTGACTTAGGAAATTAATAAAACTATAATGGTTGTGGAATAATTTCATTATTTTGCATAAATAAGACACTTGGGTTAGGCTACACCTATGTATTGGATCTTGTGACCCAAATCTAGGTCACACAGGGACAAACACTAGGTAAATAAATCCATCACGAGCTCATTGAAAGGCTTCAATATTGCCTCGAAGTTTGAATAGCCATGATTATGATTGGATTTGAGCCTCCAAATGTTGTCAAGTTTAATATCCAAGATATGATTAGAAAAGAGCCGTCTATAGTCCCGTTGATGACCTTTTATTTCTTAAAAGCTTTGTAATGTATCCAAAGCCATTCACCCCCATCCTTTGGGTAGGCAACATAATTTCCAACCAACTCTATGAAAATATTTACTTCCTTTCAAATTGACCCATAAGAGTCTCTAGCCATTGCTACACATTTAGAGAAGAGGAAACAATGAGGATAATAGTATAAATGGGTCACATCTAACACTTGATTTCATACTTGGAATTAGGTATCCAGGGAAAATTAGATTTGTGATCCATTTTTCAATTTTCTTCTCAATTCTTCGAATGATAACAAGCTATATTTCTTTGGTGGAGTTGTGAAAAGAAAAAACAATGTAAACTTTGAAACCGGAAGTGACACTATTACCCATTTCGTGGAGATAGCAAAAAATTGACCCGATTTTGAAAAGGGCGATGCAGAATACACATATTTTTTTAGAACATAGTTTTTAGCACGTTAAATAACCGATACGATTACCCATTTCATAGAGGTAGTAAAAACATGACCCAAATTTGAAAAGTGGTGATGCAGAATACAATAATTATTTCTTGGAGCATATTTTTGACAATTTAAATATTCTTATGTATCAAATATAAATATTCTTTTTTAAATGTTGGTGATTTTTATGCTGAATTTTGAAACGTGTTGATGCAACGCGTTATACATCATATCTTCTTTTAAAGGACATATTTTTCACACTTTAAAATTTATTATGTCCATTTTTTTTAAATTATGATTACTTCAAGAAAGTCATAAAAATATATATAAAATAAGACAAAAAAAAATGTTAATAAAAAAAAATTATCTCATAAACTATAAAAGAATTTGGAAAAGAAAACATAATTTAAAATATATATATATATATATATATATATATATATATATATATATATATATATATATTAAGTAAGTAAAAATAGAAAAATTAAAAAAACATTAACGAAAACAAGAAGAAGAAGAAAAAAAAGGAAAGCAAACTATGTTAAAAAAAAATAGAAAATTAACAAAAAAAAAACTAGTAAAATTAACATTAAAAACATTTAAAAAAGAACTAAAAAAACAAAAATACAATGAAATTTACAAAAAAAACCATAAAAATATAGAAATTTTAGAAATATATGTTAAAAAAAAAAAATTAAAAACATGTATTTAAAACTAAAAATAAAAAATTTCAAGATCATTTATTTTCTATTTAAAAAATAAAAAACAAAATTCATTAAACACAAACAAAAAATCAAAAAAAATTTAAATTTTTTTAAACCTACCTTTTTCATTTAAAAACCCAAAAAAAATTATAAAAAAATATAAAAAAAATTTATAGAAATTTGATAAACAAATTTGGTATCGATAAACAAATTTGTTTTTTTTATTATTTAAAAAAAAACAATTATTAAATTTTTATTTTTTTAACAACGTTTTTTGTTTTTTATTTTATTATTTAAAAAAAAACAATTATTAAAAAAAATTATTTTTATTTCAAACAACATTTTTTTTTTTATTTAAAATGAAATTTTTTAAAGTTTTTTTATTTAAAAAAAAAATTGTTAAAAAAATGGATTTTTTTGGGCCCTTCGGGCCGCCCGCGTTGGCGCGGCCCTGGGCGGAGGGCCTACACGTCCGGGCGGCCCGCAGTGGCATGGCCCCCGGCGGAGGGCCTACACGGAGGGCAGAGGAGTGATTCTGGCAGGCCTCTGCCCGAGGCCACACCACCGCGGGCTGCCCTCCAGGCAGCCCACGGTGGCATGGCACCGAGCAGAGGCCTACGTGCAGGACCTCCGCTAGGGTCGCGCCACTGCGAGCAGCCCGGAGGGCCTAAATTTTTTTGTTTTAATAATTTTTTTTTAAATAAAAAATATTTAAAAATTTTGATTTTAAATAAAAAAAAATGTTTAAAAAAATAAAAAATTAATTATTGTTTTTTTTTAAATAATAAAAAAAACAATGTTGTTTAAAAAAAAAGTTAACAATTGTTTCTTTTTAAATAATAAAAAAAACGAATTTGTTTATCAATTAATTAAAAAATTTTAATATATACTTTTCTAAATAAAAAGCGATATGTATTAAAAAAAATTAATTTCTTTTTCTTCTTTTAAATAGATAAATAAATGTTTCTTTAAAAATTTTAAATTTTTTTAAATTTTTTGGTTTTTTTTTTTAATTTCAAAAGACATAGTTTTCATTTTTTTTTAAATTTTTTGGTTTTTTTTGTTTTAATTTCAGTGTATTTTCATTTTTTTAGTTTTTTTAAAATGTTTTTGATGTTAATTTTACTAGTTTTTTATTTTTATGGATTTTCTAAGTTTTTATTTTTTTTTAAATCTAGTTTCTTTTTTTTTTTTCCTAGGTTTTTTTAACGTTTTTATTTCTATTATATATATATATATATATATATATATGATGATGATGGTTAACGTCCGCTGAGACCAAATAATGGTCTATCGGACCTAAATAAACAAATTATCTATTTTGATTTAAGATTTTATTCCTATGCTCAAAATGCTTGGAGAGAAGCCTCCCAAGCTCACTATAATTTTGACATTGTAAAAGGCTAGGAAGGTCAGTATTGTAACAAAGATTGTGAAACTGAGATCTAATGTGGTTATACGCGGGGCACTCTAAGAGGAAGTGGTTTTCATCCTTGATGTTCCTATTCTCACATATATGGCAGATCCTTTCCGTCCATGGCATTTTAGGAACTGCCCAACGACCTGTTTCACTATGGAGCTCATGAGAATTCGTTCTAATCTTTGCTATATTAAGTTTCTTCTTTGAGACAGTTAAAATAGAGAGATACTTTCGATCTTCTAGGGTGGGGTTGATGACCTTCTTATAATAACTTAATTTTCTTTTAGCCGCTAAGTCTTTCTCACACCACATTTTTTCTTTGAACTTAGAAGTAACAATATCTTTAATGTTATTTATGTTTTGCAATGCATCATTTTCGTTGATCTCCCAATAGTTTAACCAGGCCCTTATGTCTTTATGCCACCCTCGATTGAGCCTTAGGTGGTTTTGGCTAGAATTTAAAGCTAGCTTAGGAAGTCTATGATTGTGTATGTTACTCATTTTGTGCTTGTACAAAAGAAACCTAAGCATAGCTAGGCTCTCAATAGGGGAAAGACCTGCTTCTATAAGGAGAATAGGATAGGGTGTATTACTTTTAATTTTCAGGTTATAAGTTATAAAACGCTTCTGGATTTGCTCAATCTTTCTCCATGATTCTCTGGAGATGCTGCAACCCCAAACCTCACAACCATATAAGATAACAGGAGTGACTAAAGTTTCAAAGAGGAACTTCATTTTATCCCACATTACAAGGTTTGCTATTTTACAATTATTTTCAAGACAAAAGTAAGCTTTCCACCCCCCATTAATCCGTTTCTCAATGCTATGGTTCCAGTTGAGCTTGTGATGAATATCAATTCCTATGTACTTGTAAGAATACACTTCCTCCAAGTTATTATTGTCATACATAAAATTAGTGTAAGTGTCCTTCTTGGATTTGATAATCATAACTTTTGTTTTGTGAGTGTTAACAGTCATACCCATGGTAGAGCAGAAATCCTTAAGAAGCCTGGGTTGCTTATTAAGATCAGATGGGCACCTTGCCAAAAGAACAATATCGTCAGTGTAAAGAAGAAGGATGATGACTATCCCAGCTAAGATCATGCCATCACATCCTGCTTCCTCTAAATAGCCTTCGAGCTTATCGATTTAAATGCCAAATAGGGTAGGGGAGAGGGGGCAACCTTGTTTAACTCCGATGTTACACTTAATATCTTTCAACCACCCTTCATTGCTCTTTAGCTTGGCAATTACATTCTTGTATAACCTTATAGCGGCAGCTCTCAACTTGAGAGGAACCTTTAGCTCTTCTAATCTATATATATATATATATATATATATATATATATATATTATATATATTATATTATATATTTTGTTCTTTTTCCTAATTCTTTTATGGTTTATGAGATAATTTTTTTCTGGATTTAAGACCTCTGTGGTTTGTTATTTCTGAATTAGTCACCGGAGAATCCACAGTAAGAACGATTTTCTGCCAACGTTTCGAATCCCAACCGGGATCCATCATCAGGACAACTTGAATGCTTTGATAGAAGAAGAGCAGACTGTTAGGGCTTAAATAGAGATGAGGAGGGAAAAGAAGGGAAGGTCGGCTCTCAATTTTTGAGAAGTCGGCTCCCTCATGATTAATTAATTTTATTTTATTTTACATTTTTATTTTTATTTTTTTATTTTATTTTTTATTTATTTATTTATTTATTTTTATTATTATTATTATTATTATTATTATTATTTTTTTTATTTTTTTTTTTAATTTTAATTTTAATAAACTTTTTTATTTTTATTTTTATTTTTATTGATTATTATAACTTAAGATATTATCTAAATAACAATTATTAATAAGTACTATTAATTATATATTATTGAAATTAATTAAATTGATTATAATTATTTTTATTTATTCTTATTAATATAGAAATAAATTATTAATACTTCAACTATTATTATTGTAATATCAAATAATGTATATAATAATAATAGTTGAAGTATTAATAATTTATTTCTATATTAATAAGAATAAATAAAAATAATTATAATCAATTTAATTAATTTCAATAATATATAATTAATAGTACTTATTAATAATTGTTATTTAGATAATATCTTAAGTTATAATAATCAATAAAAATTAAAATAAAAATAAAAATATTTATTAAAATTAAAATTAAAATGAAAAAAATAATAATAATAATAATAATAATAAAAAATAAATAAATAAATAAATAAATAAATAAAAATAAATAAATAAATAAAAAAAAAAAAAATGTAAAATAAAATAAAATTAATTAATCATGAGGGAGCCGACTTCTCAAAAATTGAGAGCCGACCTTCCCTTCTTTTCCCTCCTCATCTCTATTTAAGCCCTAACAGTCTGCTCTTCTTCTATCAAAGCATTCAAGTTGTCCTGATGATGGATCCCAGTTGGGATTCGACAGAAAATCGTTCTTACTGTGGATTTCCGGTGACTAATTCAGAGATAATTTTTTTTTTAACTTTTTTTTTAGTCTTTTTAATATATATATATATATATATATATATATATATATATATTTAAGTAATTATTATTTTAATCTTAATTTTAGTAGTTTTTAAATTATTATTTTTTGGTTAATTTTCTATGCTTTTATTAAATTTAGTTTGTTTTTAATTTTCATTTTTTTTTTAGTTTTTTGATAATGTTTTTTAAATTTTTCTATTTTTACCTAAATTTTATAGTTTGTTTAAATTTTTTTTCTTTTCCATATATATATATATATATATATTTTCTTTTCTTTTCTTTTGACCATTTTTTTTATTGCTTACAAGATTTTTTTTTTTTTTTTTTCCATTTTTTCCATCTTTTTTAAATATGTTTTTTTACTATTTATTTTTTATAATTTTTAAGTGTTTTTTAGTTTTTTAATTTACTTTTTTTTGACATTTTTATGATTGTTTTTTTTTTTTTAATGTTCTTTTTTCAGTATATGATTTAATTTAGGTTTTGCTAATTTTTAAACTTTTTTTGATTTATGTTTTTTCATTGTTTTAATTTTTTTATTTTTAATTTTATTTTATGTCATCATTATTTGTTTGAAATTTTAATCTTTTTCAGGGTCATGATAAAATATATTTATGCTATTATTTAAAAATGTTGAAATATTACCCTTGAAAAAAAAAATGAAAACAAAAAAAGTGTTATCCCAACGTTAACACTTTCTGTTTTGAGGGCGTTTTTGGGACAATTTTTGCATAAAAATTTGGTTTTCACTCCCATTTTTAAAATATCTTCAAAATTTATCCTAGAAAAAAAAAGTGTTATTCCAACATCAACACTTTTTGTTTTTAGCACTCTTTTTGATGTTTTTAAGGGGTTTTTTGGCTAGAGTTCTCGTTTTGAGTTTACAGTTTTCGTTTCAAAGTTTACATTGTTAAAAGGGAACCTTGATAAATTTGGAAGGCTAAATCCAAGTGCATCCTTATATCATAATAATGTTTCGAATATCATTTTCGTTCTCTCTATAACACTGGATTTTTTCCCTTCATATTGTAGAGACCAAGGCTTCACAAAAAATGTAGATATCCTCCATTATTTTTTTTATTAGCATTTGGTTTTTAAGGATGGTCAAAAAGAGCGATATGCCCTCTCTATTTCATTTGTTAAAGTAGTATCTATTTCATTCATATTGTTTTTTGTCATGTAGTCTCTATTTAGCTTGTTTAAGCTCCAAGATGGTTACACCATGGTCTAGTGTTAGGTTAGCTAGCTCAAGTTATACTATTAGTGAATTTTTGTATGAATTTTTCTCAAAACTTCTTTGATCAACATCTTTAAGGAATTTGGATATTATTCCCGCTAAAATTTTTTATGCCTTCTTGCTTCTTCTCCATTCCTCCCTCTAGATTTGGAGTATTAGCTCAAACCTTATTTTAGGTCAAATATAGTAAACAATAGTTTCAAGTTTATATATAATAGTTAATTTTACGTATTCAATTCTCATACATAAAATTTACAGTGGTGTGGGGTGTTAGAGCCTAGATTTATCTCAGGCTGAGAAAGGTAGGATCCACGGTTAACATCAAACCACACTTAACCTGGTAGCTAGACCTACCAGGTTGGGAGAGGACTCTCTCCGGGTCAATCTTAGCAAAATATGATCGATGAGGGCTTGAGATGACTAATATGCTGACTGATTTTAGGCTAGGTATATGTGTAAAGAGTTTTATTGAATAAAATCATGTTTTGTTGGTTCTAATGGAAAGACAGATCTTGGGTGCAGGGAATGAGGCTCAGTCTTGCAGAGATCTCAATGGGGAAAGGTAGGCAACTGATATTTACACTTCAAATTGAATGAGATGGAGGGATTAGACAGATGAGGAGTTGAAGAGGGCAAGAGAAGCTATGGATCCTCTCGAAACAGCTGAAAATATCTAGAAACTAAAGCAAACCTCAAGTACAACACTACAATTTCAATGGATTCTACTTTCACTCTTGTTTGAATTAGTTAAGAAGAAATAAGATAGATAATGACATACATAACACATAAACAAGTACAGAAGAAAGCACTGTACCAGCAAAATGCCACAGGGATCCCAAAGAGTGCTGCAAACCCTGGTCTCAATTCCTTAGCCAAAATGTTGATATGAGTGTACAATGAAGATCAAGGCTTTCTCAAGAGTCCAACCATGCTAATGACTGAAAAAACATAAGATATAGGAAAATAATAAATCATCCTAGCCTCTAGGGGTTGATCTCATGAGTTTAGGAGCTGTTCCAACTAATTCTAAACTGAGAACTACAAATTAGGCAGTGGAATAGCTTGCCTCTAGAAACTATGGAACTGATTCATTCAGTTTCAAACAACTTTTTAACAAATGAATCTACCTCCATAAGTGAAAATTTGACATATTTACATCATGATCCATCAATGTACATTAAATTACATCACAAATTTGACATTAAGAAGGTGAAAAAGTCAAACTGGCAAAAGCTAGGTGAAAAACAGAGTATACTTGGTCAAACTGGCAAAATTTTCCCTATGTGCCACGCCTGATTTCTCTATGCGTAGTGCTTGTTTGAAGCCACCTTTGGAGGCCTTCCTGGTGTCCCAATTCGCTGCAAGTATGCTTGTTGGAAAGGCCTACCTGTCTACTTTCCTACTCAAGTGGGATTTTTCAATTTGGTCTCTATTTGCCCCTCCAAAAGTCAATTCTCCCAATATTGCTTCCTGTGTGTCAAAATAGGGGTAGTGAGGTCATTTTTTGAGTGTTTTTGACCTTCTTGAGGGCTCAAAACCTGTCCAAATTTCTTCGCCATTGGTAGGAAAGCATATTTTTTCATTCCAAATTCAAAAATTCTGAGTTTTTGTCATTTTGAGGCTCCTATCAAAAGCGAGCGCCAGGTGGCGCGACACATAGAGCAGAAATTCGTGTTTTTTGAACAAAAAATTCCAAAAATGCAAAAAGTACCCCATTTTTTTTAAATTTGGGCTGATTCTTCTCCATCAATCATTGTGTTAGGCCAAGAAAACATCAACCAATATCTGAAGTTTATCTTGCTCCTTTCGCCTCCTCGATGCCCTTTTCAACTTTGCTTTCAAGCTCCTGACTATTGCCTTGCAGACTTTGTTTCTTGCCATGTAATGATAAGCCATATGCCTCAACAATGTATTCTCCCTATTGGCCTTCTCTAGCATCCTTACCAAAGTTCAAGTTTTTCCACTCAAGCCAAGATTCACTTTCAGCCTGAATTTCCCTTTCAAGTGTTGTCAACTTAGTTTTCCTTTTCTTAGCAGCTTGCCGGTTGCTTGCATGTTTTTGAGCTCCATGGATGAGTGGGACTGATGAGGGGAGGGTTTGATGCTAGCTGTAGGGTTTTTGGGAATGAAAGGGTTTAGCAGATGATAATTATGGTTTTGGATGGCAATTAGGGTTTAGGGATTTGTAGTTAGGATTTGGGAAAATGGGAATTGGGGATCGGGATGAATGAATATGGGAGTTAGGGAATGGGTGGATAAGCTGAGAAAATGAATGGAGGAGTGAAAAAATGAGGCAGTGGTAGAACAAACTTGGCAAAAAAAATGAAAAGTACAAACCCTAGCCAATAGCTTTTGAGAAATTGCAAGGTATTAGGTTTTGAATTTTCTTTTACACAACCACCATAAACTTTAAGAAAAACTCCTTTACTAGCAAGGAAAAATCTTGACTTACTTGCACACTAGAAGAGTTGAGTGATTTTGGAAATTTGAGGGAGTTTTTGAGAGAATTAGGCTTGCTAGCTCTATGCGCTGCACCTTAAACCTAATGCACCTCACCTTCTCTATGTTCTGTGCCAGTGTATTTTTTGCACTGTGGAGGGCAACCCAATGCACCACGCTAGCTCTATGCACCGCGCTCGTGACCCAATGCGTAGGACTTTTTACAGGAGACTTTTGGAGGCCTTCCCGGTGTCCAAATTGGGTGCAGGATAGCGCGTTGGAAATATTATTGAGTCTAATTTCCAACCCAACTAGAATTTTGCAATTTAGAGTTCATTTCCCCTATCAAAAATCAAATCTCCCAAGACTGGTCAATGTGTGCAAAATGAGGCTGCCTAAAGGCAGAGTGCTATTGCAGTCAACTTTTGAATGTCTTCCTTAACTCCAAATTGAGCTCATGATAGATCATTGGAAATATATTTTTGTCTAGTTATCATTTTTCTCATAAATAAAGTCATTTTGCCAACCAAGCGAGGAGAAAACCAGATTTTCCAAAGGTCACTTCAGAGGTGCATCCATTCTCCTGAGGAAAATGTATTTTTAATATTTCTCTAAAACCATGACACCTATATAAAAAGTGAAGGAATTTTTTATTCCTTGTCCTATTTTGAACAAAAACCTTTCTCAGTTTTCAAAAATTCATCTTTTCTTGCTCGGAAACATCATTTGAGTAAAACCTACCCTAATGTGTGGAACAGGGGATTTGTCGAAATGAAGTGAAATGAAGGGGATAAGGAGCTTCTAAATTCTTGAGAAAATTTTGGGAACTAGGGAGGGATGTTAGGAGGTAGGGGAAAGTTGAATTTCAAAGATTGAGTGAGGGGAAGTGGTACAAAAGGGCTGAACACAGGCCCAACCTAGAAAATTGTCAAGTTGTAGCAAGAAACTAGGGTTTGTGGTAAAATGAGGAATTTGGGGGATGTCAGTGATGGGAAGTGTTTAATAAGGTACATTAAGGATAGGGGAAGGTGTATGAACATCAGGGTACAAGTTTTGCTGATGATTTGACCATCCAAGAGAAATTACCTTCAAAACCCTAGGAGAGGGAAATGAACCTTGCCTAGGAACAACTGAAGCATGAACAAGGTGTAAAATGACCCATTGGAACCTAAATGATGATGAAAACCCTCTGAATGATGCTACACTTAGCTGAATAGTGACATGGAATGATATTTGGACAACTTTGAAAGGAGTGAAAACAAACCCTAGATCTAATACCTAGTGACCAAATTTTGCTTGAAGACTCACGCAAATGACAAAATTTGACCTTGACACCTTAAAATCACTTTGTAAGAGCATGTTTTATCACTGGAGGAAGGCTGCAAAGACTGACACTAACATTGGCTCCAATAGGGATGGTAGCTGCTTAGATGCCACAAATTTCTGAATATCTGATTTAAGGTCATCCCAAAAAAATTCCTTCTTAACCCTGTGGTAAGTTTTTAAAAATCTTGAGTGCCCTCCTAAGGGAGAAGTGTGTAATTCCATAAGAATATTTTGTTTTAGTTGGGAATTCTTACAGAGGTATAAGCGATCTTTGTACCATAAAGAATGCTTTTACCTGCTAAATGTATCAGACATATTGGAATATTGTTGTAACTTTCGAATAAGTGCCCACACTTCTTCGTCATTCTTCCATTCCTCCCTTGCTTCGTTTATCCAATCTGGTTGGATAATAGAAATGGCGCACAACAATGCTTCCACATCCTCATCCTTTCTTGAGAGTGCATCTGCCACCACATTTTTCTTCCCTTTTTTGTAGATGATTTCAAAGTTATAACCCAACATCTTTGTGACCCACTATTGTTGCTCTTGAGAGGATAATCTTTGTTCTAAAAAATATTTAAGGCTATCATGATCCGTTTTTACGTTGAAGTGTCTTCCCATTAGGTAGGGTCGCCATTTCTTAAGTGCATGGAGTATTGCAAACATTTCCTTCTCATAAATAGCTTTGTGTAAAAACTTTCCCTTGATTGGATGACTTTCAAAAGCAATGGGTCTTTCATCTTGCATTAAAACAACACCAATTCCATTTCCTGAAGCATCACATTCCACAATAAAGGTTTTTGTGAAGTCCAGTGTAACTAATACCGGTGCTTGGCACATTTCCTCTATAAGATGTTAGAAGGCCTTTGTTGCTTCTAGAGTCCACGAAAATTCATCTTTCTTCAATAATGTTGTTAGAGGTGCTGCTATTCTCCCATAATTATTAAAAAACATTCTATAATACCCTGTTAACCCGAGAAATCCTCACATATGCTTTATGGATGTGGGGATTTTCCATTCCTTAATGGCTTTAATTTTGCTAGGGTCTACCTTAACTCCTTCATGAGATACAATATGACCCAAATATTCCACCTCTTGTACTCCAAAGAAACATTTGGATCTTTTTGCATATAATTGTGTCTCCTCCAATAGTTGTAGAACCCTGTCAACATGTTCAACATGATCCTTCCAAGACTTGCTATAGATTAGTATATCATCAAAAAATACTAACAAAATTTTTCTAAGGAATGGTTTGAAAATGGAATTCATCAAACCTTGAAATGTTGAAGGTGCATTGGTAAGGCCAAAAGGCATGACCAAAAATTCATAATGACTCTCATGAGTTCTAAATGATGTTTTCAGAATCTCTTCAGTCTTCATTCTGATTTGATGATATCTTGAACGAAGATCCAACTTGGTGAAGTAAATTGATCCATGCAATTCATCTAGTAATTCATCAATGACAGGAATGGGAAGCTTATCTTTAATAGTGAGCTTGTTGAGCTCCCTATAATCCGGTAACATGCGCCATGATCCATCCTTCTTGTGCACTAATACTACTGGAGCAGAGAAAGAACTTTGACTCGATTGAATTATACCAGCCTCTAGCATTTCTGCAACAATACATTCAATTTCACTCTTTTGGGCGTAGGGATATCTGTACGGCGTGATGTTTGGAGGAACACTTCCTAGAATCAGATGAATAGCATGATCATGATCATGAATAGGTGGGAGACCTTTGGGAGTCTCAAATACCTTGGAATGATTGTCCAAGACTTTTCGGAGATCTGGAGAAATAGATGATTCCAATGTGGAAACATCTAGCGAACATAATTGTGCAATTACACCCCTTTGTTCCTTTTTTAAACACTTTGTCATACTATTAGAGCTAATTATCTTTCTCGGTTTCCCTAGAATACCCCTTAATTCAACTTCCTTTCCTTCCACAGAAAACTTCATGAAAAATTCTTGAAAATTAAAAGCTATTGTACCCAAGGATTGTAGCCATTGGACTCCTAGTACAACATCATCACCTCCCATTTGAATGGAAAGCATTGGGCTAGTCAATACATATTCTCCCATCGATAGCTTGATATTATGGCACTTTCTAGAGCAGTTTATTGTTCCTCCATTTGCAACCATCACTTGACACTCTGGTGCTGGATATAAGAAGCAATTCAATTCTTTTGCTACCTTACAATGAATAAAATTGTGGGTACTTCCTGAATCAATCAACACTATTACCTTTTTCTTCTTGATTTGTCCTTCTATCTTGATGATTTGAGGAGTGGTAATTCCCGCCAATGCATTACAAGACATGGTCAGATTCATTTCTTCTTTATCTAGGCTTTGTTCCTGGAGTATATCCTCTTCTTTTGACCTTTCTTTCTCCTTTTCCTCTTCCTCTTCGCAATCTATGTAGAATAATTTCTTCTTAGCACACTTATGACCTTTAGTGTATTTGCTATCACAACTGTAACAAAACCCTTTTTCTCTTTTTTTTTCTGATTGTTGTGGTGTCAACCTTATAGGTTGTGGAAGACTAGGGGCAACAACACTTCCATCTTTATAGTTGTGAGTGGTATGCTTCCTGGTTGCCATAATTTTGCTTTCCATTTTTCTTGCTAACCTGAATGCCTTCTCTAATGAATCAGGTTTCCGAAGGCAAACATCATGTTGGATATTATCCTTTAAAGTCCCTATGAACACATCAATCCTATGCTCCTCTGCAATATTTTTTACCCTTATGTTCAATTTTTGGAACTCCTCAATGTGATACATTACTGAACCCTTTTGTTTGATACTTATCAATTGGCTAAAAAAAGTGTTGCTTTTTGTATCCTCATAATGTGCTGTCAATTCTTCCATAAAAATTTCCCAAGTGATAATTTTTTTATTAGAGCAAAGCCATTAATACCATACAAACTGATTTGGTTCCAAATATAAAGTTGCAATATGTACCTTTTGTGTGTTTTGCACATTATTGAGATCAAAAAATTGCTCCATCTGTAATATCCATGTTGCGGGATCCTTACCATCAAACTTCCTCATATCGATTTTTGGAATATGGTGGGTCTTCGATCTCACATTAGAGTCTATGAAATCATGATTAACATTTCTTTTTTTTGCATCATGAGTTTCCTTTACTACCCTTTCACCATTAGTAAGTATTTCTTCTAGAAAATTTGTCAAATCTGTCTTCAAATCTACCATGTCTGTCTTCAAATTTGTCTTCAAATCTGCCATGTCTCTCTTCAAATTTGTCTTCAAATCTATCTTCAAATTGTCCATCTTAGCTTCCACGCCCTTTATCTTAGATTCCACGCCATTTATCTTAGCTTCTGTTAGCTTTTGTGAGAGTGACATTTGTTGCACTTGTTCTTGTAATTTTGATATATCATGTAGCATTTCTTCCTCTTCTTCATGAGTCATGCTAGAGCTTTCAAGTTGCTTACTAGGTGTTTGCATTTTCTTTTCTTGGGGCATCAGTTACTGATAATAATGCTCTACTATGCCCTTTGAATTCCTTCAAAATAAATTTTCAAACCAATCTTAAGAAAAAATTTAAAAGAATCTACACACCTTTTTTCACTTTGTAGGAGCTCTATATTGCCTCTGATGTATCTTTGTACTTTCAGATCATCTAGTTCTGAAATTGTGACCTGCAGTAGCCCTCTGTGTCCTCTTTCCAATGCCACCAGTCTGATCAAAATTAGATTCTCCAAGGAAGAGCTATGCAAAATCTCCCACAGTGACCTGATTATAAACTAGTTCAGTAGAGAAAACTTGTATGACATGCCATGAGTCACTGTTTTGACCTTTGGCTCTAAAAAATATATACAAGAAACTACAATCCTTTGTATTTCTATACCTTCTTACGAAATTTGAATCAAATGCACAGAGAGAAGGTTATCACGTTTTTCCCCAGTCAACTGTTTGGAATGTAATTCAGGAGTCTGCCAAAAGACCAACTTCCTCGGATCATATCTCCACAAATATAGTGCAAAAAGCTCTTAAATTTAGACCCGAGGTTTAGCATGATTTCTTCTCAAATGGGGCTTTTTTTTTAGCTTTTGAAACATCGCAAAAAAAAAGTTATGGAAAAAATTCCACAATGATCTATTTGGATCAGTGAAACCCTAGAATCCAAAGCTCTGATACCAAATGTTATGAAACCAACTCACAAAAAGATAGAAAAGATAGATCAACGCCTTAGAAATAAGCCTCTTCGAGGGGGAAACCTCCTTTTACATTACACAAATGAACAATTCTTGGATGATTCAAATGACAAAACCTCCTTTCTATATATAGGATTCTAAGGAGTCACAATATAACCCAGCTGACCTAACAATAATAATATAAAGCCACAAAAATAACAATAGAGGGATTCTATGGGGCACAGTAATAACAATATGGGGATAATAGGGGCACAAAAATATTAATAAGGGATGCAACTACAATAGTAATGGGGTAATCACTAGTATTATAGGGACCCAACATACTAGCACCTCAATCATAGTAATAAAAACTTCCTAATTATTAGCACTATGTTAGAACCCCGTTATTAAATTGCATAATCCTCTTCATCTTTAACAAACTTTCTTCTACATAGACATCCTTCATTGCTCAACAGACCACTTATGGGATTTGATATTTATGACCACTTATCTACTTCCATATGTAAGGTAACAATAAAATGAGGCATAGTGATTTGAGTCTTTTTGTTTTTCACTCCATTGTCTAATGGTTAGGCTACTAGTCTATAGTGTTCTTTGCACCTCACTAGGAGGTTGTCATCCCCATTGGAGCCAATGCTAGGGTCCTAGGGTCTAGGGATCAAAGTGTCTTTGTCTCTTTCTATTCATTTTGGGGGTTTTTATGTGACTTTAGCCTATGGATCACTAATTTCATAGTCTAAAGGGTCATTTTCTACAGTCACTACAAGTCCATGAGAGGGTTATAAGGTCATATTTCCAAATATGTTTTCAAAACAAGGACAGTCAGTTAAAGTTCTGTGGGTTTGTTAGTGATGTCATCATTCCCATGTCCACCATTACCATGCACCATTCACCATCATATACTCCCTTCATTCACATTTTATCATCATATCACCCATCAAATTAAAGTTTTATTCGAAACATACCAATTTTCTCTATTTTTCCAAGAATGTTCTACAACCATATCAACCATGGAGGTTTACCACATTCTGCTATGAATTTGTTGCATAAAATTTTAGTCACCATTTTCAAAAGCTTGTTCTGACCGAATGGAGACAAATTTCAAAAATATGACAAAGGTTTGTTGCAATAACAGGACAAGTAAAAAAAGCTTCCTTCAGTTTCTTTACATGTGTTATGGTTCTGGATATATATGACGGTATTCAAGGCCTATTTTTCAAAAAATAAAATTATGCATTTTCCTCTTGTTTCCACCATTATTTTTTAGCACCCTTTTCTAACACATGGAAGTGAATTTTTAAAACATAAAAGAGGTTTATGTCAAGAATTCTTCAAATAACCTAAAAATCTGTCATTTTATGCACATGTATCATGGTTTGGTAATTACATGTGTCACATGGGGAGTCATTTTTAGAATTCCTTCCTCATATAATTCAATTTTTTTTTTAAATTCAATTTGGAAATTCAAGTTTTCGAAGTTTTGATGCATGATGGGTGTTATAAGGTGCATGTAAAGGATTATTGGACAATACAATGTTTCTTTGGAGTGGGAAATGTCAAACAAATGCAAAATTTTAATTTTGTTGCACAAGTGCTAAGCAAATTGTGAGAAGTCATTTGGGACATTAACAAAGGCTAAATGGGATATCTCAGGGATTTTACACCAGTAAAACACCATTTTAAGCATACCTAGTAGATAAGTTTTTTCTAGAGCAGTGTACAACTATGTCGAGATTTGAGGCTATTTCACCCTATTGCACAAATATATCAGTTGAGCTTATTTTTTCATTTTCGTATTTTGGGACGTTCTATAAATATGTTCATGATGGGATAGGTGTGAATAAGCATAGAAAAATTAGTTAAATTGATCAATCTAGACATGTTGTTTCTAAAAAAAAATAATCTTTAAAAGAGTGATGTTTATAAAATCATGATAGATTTAGTATGGTAGGTGTTGGCTTGGTAGGTCCTGACCTAGGTTCAGAGTTAAATTAGCCAAACAAATACCTACACTACTAGCCCTTTCGACATCAATCCGTAGAGCACATACTAAAGTCTTACCCAAAGTAGTATGAGGGGATGTTGGAACCATGTTTCTGCACCGAGAGATGGTAGTGATGTTGTTTCATGCCCTAGTTCTACTTTCATGCAGATCGATAAGCCTTTAGGGCTTATCGACATACTTCCCTTAATCAACCCTTAGACCTTTGTGAAGGTCTATGATTGTTTTTTGTGGACCCTAAACAGGTGAATCATCCACTTACACACTTCTGTAATTACTCCTACTTCCATATTTTCCTAGATCAGCTTAAGTATCCAATAACTTTAACATGCATTAAGATATTATTCACGTAAATAGATATTATTACCTGATTTAATATGGTAGTATAAAATATGTAGATACACGTATCAATATAGTATTAAACCATAAACCCATTATTCATAATAACGTAATAGAATTCATACATAACAGAAGTAAATGGATCAAACATAAATATCTCGAAAACAAGCTTCTTTATTGATACTTCAGATCTTCTTGCAGACTCAAATAACCTTGCACACTCAGCTGCAGGGGTCCACATAGTCATCTACAAACTCTACTCTAGGCCTCTACACACATAGCTGCAAAGCCTCTTTTCTACTCTAGGACTCTTTGGGCTTAGCTCTTACTGACACATTATAGTCACCTTCATCAATTGCTAAACTGTTGCAGACTCTCTAAGACTCTGCTTTTTAGACAATCACATGGTCTACGGACCATGGATAGATCTACTAAATCTGACACAACTTACATAAACAAAGGGTGCAACCCTTTATGTAAATTTACCATCTACGCACTCCATGACTGCAACTTGAGGGGACTTTACACTTTACATGCAAAAACATGGGCTTTCTGCCCCAAAACATGGGCTTTCAACCCCAAGATTGACCCTTAGGGACCCTATCCCAATAGGTCCCCAACACAAATATGGTGACTCACCCCTCAGTAACTCTGTTGGAACAAAAATATTAATTCGAATACCTCCCAAATTCCACATGCACCACTGTAACATCAATTGTGACTCGTAGTTGCCTGCTTGACCTACTCTACCAACTACTTTGTTGGTGGTTCACTATCTTCATGGATATTTTGCTATGTTTTCTATAGGCTGGCCAACTTATCACTAATGGTGGCGGAGATCACATAGGCCTCATCTAGAAAAGGCCCCAATTTGGCCCTAAGGACTACCTCCTTTTGCTTCGCTACCTCCACCTATTCTCAAGGTTGATTTTATTCCTATAACCTTGCCAATCTCTACTTGATAGCAGTAGTACGCACTATCGCTTTTGCATCGTCATATTTCTGCTACAGTTCCTGCGCCTTTGTATTCAACCTCTTCAAGTTAGGATCTTCCTGTAGGCTCGTGCGTAGCTCCATTGATTTCTCAATGAGCATAGTGCATTCCACCACCGCGACATCCACTGTAGCAACTAGACCATTGACAGCTACCTTGTGCTGTTCTCTCACCTCTGTTGGAGTTAAAGGTTTTGACTTCAACTCAAGCTCTATGATTTTAAGGTTCAGTTCAAACTGAACCTTGGCCATCTTTGTCCATGCATCACACACACCTGTAGCAAACTTCTGGATCTTGTCCTCCAATGATGCCTCTTCTATAATGTGAATTTATGGAATGGTTCTGCATGCTTCTGCTACCACTGTTGCGGTTTGTTCATTCTTCTCCTAGAACATCTTCCACGTGTCTAGCACTAGCATTTTCTCAATGGACAACTCCTCGTTGTTGACCTTCTCCTCGCTAATCATGCTGAGCGCGCACTGCTCTCAGGCCCTAAGTTTTGTGATCACAACTGCCGGTAGCATGTGAAGTAATTCACTTCGGAGCACAGCCAAGTTGAAACCAATATTCTTTAAAGTACTGATGGTAGCCTTGTGAGCATCCATCTCCGCGCTTAACACTCCATTAGGCAGTGCGATGGCACAGGGATCCGAAGAGCGAGCAAACACTTCTACTTTAGTTTTCCCTAGTGCTAAATTGGTTGAAGTCATGTTGCTCCACCCTACACCTGCCTGGAGTCTAACGGCTTGGATCTGCATCTCACACAGACCCATATGAATGCCACTTAATTCTTGCTTCTATTGTGGTAGTTTTATTGTTGTTTCCCTTACCTTATCCCCAATTTCATCCAAGTTTCCCTCTATCAAGGTGATCAGGTCTAGTGAAGACTTAGTGGCCCTGGACTTTTTGCACGGACCTTCCTTCTCCTGCTCCCTATTCCACTTAACCTGAAAGGGATTTCCTTCCTAATCCCCACCACCATGTTATGATTGCTCCTCTTCCTTTGTCTGTGGTGAAGGGGATTTATGAATTCTGTTAGAGTCCCACTCTTCCACCTATTCCTTCAAGGCGTGCTCTGCTTCGGTTCGAACCTTTTCCTTGGTCTCCTTCTTCCGCTTTTCATCCAACTACTAAATGTTCAATCCAGTCACTTCCTCTTTCTACTTTTCCATGGACTTACTAGACTCGATGGACAAGTTTCATGTTCTGCGCCAATCTACTGGCCAACTCTCCAGGACTGTTGCAATGGCATCATCTGTCGCTAAGTATGGTAAATCATACCACTTATGTTCTGGTTGCTTTCAGACCCAAACGTAGATACAAAGGAAGTCTGATTTGAACTCTGTGTATCCAAACAACTGCTCAAAGATGGTGGGTGACAACTTGTTCATGCCTCGAAAATCACTGCAAAAACGTAAGGGAAAACCACCCGGTCCGGACCTTAAAGGCAACTCCTTTTCCATTTGGTGTGGTGGTTCCAACTGGAAATAATGGGACTAGTTTCCCAATAATTTGTAGATAGGATGGATAAGTGGCTGATTCTCTAATATATAATGATAATGAATGAATGATTTAATCCAAAAAGTAAAATTATAAACAACTATCGTATCTAGGGAAATTTCTGCTTTAGTATAACGTTTGATGATATTTACATACAAACAGGCATATAGATGACTCTATTGGTAAACAAAGACATTTATTCATATGATAATTACTTTGTTCAAGTAGTTGAACAAAGTAATCATGAAAACATTATTACACTATTCTTCACATATCATTGACATAAATATGATTGAAAGAATAACACTCCTTAGACATTCAATAGTGATAAGTATAAAGACTACTGTTAAAACACATACATATATCCAATGATAGCAAGATTAAATAAATGTTGATTCACATGAAAGAATGAACTAAAAGCATAGATAATAGTACCATATGTTATTTGGAACACTCCCGATATCAATCGCATTCAGATTCCTTCTTCTAACCTAGAAACACTTCCACAACAAAGCAATAGTGCACATCAAATTAAAGATTTCTTCGTTAAAATTCAGAATATTGGCCCAGTCTTCATAAAAATATATCAGAAGCACAATAGAGTGACTTCTTGATTTGAGTTTATATAAATACTGAGAACCACCTCCAAAACAATGAAAGGGTCTATAAATACTATCTAAGCTAACTAATTATGAAATAAAAATGCTATTAGGTGGTATAACTAAATCATGAGAATCTCCTCGAAATAGGCCTATTTGTCATCGGCGGCATGATTCATTGTTTCGGCCAATCTTCCTTTGGCTTGAGCTGGTAGATAGCAATCATTTTTTGCAATTCTGGAGGGTGACTCTGACGATAATGCAGTTGGGCTGAATATGTGGCATCATGGATTTCGGGAATCGTGTAACCGGTTGCATCAGTTAAACATTTGAGTGTTTCCCTTTAACTATATGGTTTAACGAGGAAAAACCAAAAGGTATCCCAAGTTAAGCTTTGGATGCTGGTGATTAATCTTTCATTCTTCTCTAGTTCTTGATTTCATGTTTGTTCCAATACTTTGGCTAATGGAAATTTACCTGGAGTGCACTGTGAAATCAAATTAGACAGATAAAGAGTATCATTGATTAAATCAATTAAATTACTAGTTGTTGATCTGCATCTTGAGGTTTCTCTTTTTGCTTTTATCGACTGCCATTCTATGAAAAGAATCTCTTTGTGTGATTCTAGAATTTTAGGCAGATTTGCAGTTTTCCCTTCATTGGTTTCTTGCCAAGTAAGAAAGTTTGGTAAAGTCTCATCAGCCTATTCCAAATCCTGCCTGGCTTCGACTGATTTGTCAATTATTGATAAAGTAATCTCACAAAGGGGCTCAACAAGGGAAATATTATGACATAGCAAATTTAGCTATTTAACCAATGCTTTATTGATCTGGACAGCTTCGGACCTGAGGCTTATTAGTTGAGGAAGACTCTTGAACTTTTCTACTTGGTGTGATAGTTGAGCGATTTGCTCATCTTTTGTATTACTCATTTGTTCATTCATTGTCTTTAGCTTGGTTAATGCTGTAGATAATTCTTTTTGTTTTTGTACTGTGATTTGGTCTATATTCTGCCTCTCCTTAATCAATTACTCATTTAACTGGTTTTTTATCTGTTGCTATGTTGATAGCTGTTGTTCTAACTGTTCTATTTTTACTATCTTTTGGATACCTGTAACTATAACGAAACAATTGTTTGGTCTTTTGCCTTAAGTAAATTGCTTACTTTCGATGCTTTATCCATAGTAGCTGCCGAGTAGGCTCCGACATACTAAGAAAGTTTTGTGAGGTCTTCGGAAGGATTGAATTCTTCTTTCCATACCACATTAGCCATCTCTATTTGTACTGGTAAAAGGGAAGATTGATCAAGTCTTGTCCTTTTCCTTTGTCTTTTTACTACAGCCCTATGTTTGGGACTGTAAAAGACATGTAATGGTGGTATGTCTTCTATCTGCAAAACAATTTTATCAAATGGATCCTTAGGAATTATTTCTACATCTTTGCTAGTGGGTAGGCCTCTGGTTCCTTCAATTGGAACCATAGTTGTTGCTGTCTCCTGACCAACTATTACTTGAGGTGTGCTGAAACCTTCTGAAATTTGAGGATTGCTTATAATGGAATCAAATTGTTTCCATTATTTAAGGAGTTTGGGATCAATCTGAGTATCTATATCGATATGTTCACTGTCTTGTTCCTTTTCTTTCTCTTGTTCTAGCTCTTTTCCTTTCTCGGGAATCTTCTCCATAGCAGGAGGTTTGTCAACAATTTGTTGTTCAGGCTCGCTTGACTGGATTGCTAGGGTAGTAGTTAATAAGTCTAGAGGCAGAGTTTGCAACCTCTGTTCTCTGAGCCTATTGAATTCTACAAGCCCTCCATCTTTATATCTCATCTTGGCCAATGTTTTTACCTGAAATAATGCTTCTGCTGAGGAAAACAGGTCATCAAATTCATCTTTTTCATGATCAAACTTTGTGAGTTTGGCTTGTTAAAGAACATTAATGGCAACTTTCCTTAGATCATATTGCCTGTTAGGGATGGTTGCAGGATTAAGCATGTTTATTTTTCCTACCTCCTTTTCTGCATGTTTGTAATCATGTAGAGTGTAAACACCACATCTCAAAGGGAATGTAGGCCATACCTGTTTTTTAGAAGTTCTAAGAGTTTTGGATGTTCCTGTTGTTGTTATCTCGTAGGCCAATTCTCAAGCTAACAGCTTATCAGGTACATACAGAGGAAGGACATGGGGAATTGCAAGGCTACCATAAAGCCTTATATATGTGAACTTGTCTTCTTTGAACCAATATCCTACAGCAGTCAAGTCGATCTCTGCTTCCTCGGAAATCATTAGGGCGGGCTTATCAAAAATAGCATAATAGATAGGCAACATGAAACCATTACAGATTTGGTACAAATGGTGTTTATAGTGAGCCTTCCATAAAATTTGAAGATAAATGTGGTTTGGCTTATGGTTTTGGGGAGTCCATCTCCACCCGAGTACCAGATATTTAGAATTAAAACAAAGAATATCCATAATATAAGCACTGTAATAAAAAGGGGGAATGGTCCTGAAGGTTTTGCACGAATTTGATCTAAATTCCAGAATTGCAGTGGCTAATTTGTTGGATAATATGTTTGCCCAATCCATCACATAACTATTGACCGTTGCTTCCATTAAAAGGAACCATTTCAATAGTGAACTTTTCAGAGTCATGCATTCCTGACATTCTACACATCATTGCCCCAGCATAATAGTAAGGAGAAGACAATGACTCCACAGAGTACTTACCTGATGATTCATGTTTTACTTTGCAGGATTCTATCTCCACTGCTTAATTGGGGCCGATTCAGTCTCGTTCTCATCTACAAACTTTTCAAGGAAGGCTTTGTTGTACTTCTTTTCAGGTTCAGGTAAGTGATACATCTTCCTTAAGTCATCAGGCTAAAATGAGCCAAAAATCCTTTCGTCAACTATACAAAACGTTCTATTTGAAACTAGAATTTTTTCTACCACCCATCTCACTACATCAGTGTATCAAAGAATTTTCTCATGCACTGCTATTCTCTGCAAATATGAATCAACTAAATCTTTGAGGGAAGCTTCTGATTTATTAGTTGAGTCTGCAGTAGCTCCTTCCGATACTTGCTCAATCTCCTCTGCTTCAATTAAATTGTAGATGATTTGAAAACTCGTATTTCCAAGGCTGAGGTAGGTAGTGTCTGATATTAACCCTTTTTTTCTTGGTCCTGGATCATTGGTTGGTTGCACTGTTATTGTAGGAGTCGCTGCTGCTACAGATTTCTTTGATCTCTTTCCCATTTGTTTCAAATTTGTTATTTCGACAGAGTTCTGTACAAGAAATGAAACCAACGCGATACAGAGAATAGCTAGTATGAACCAATATGAAACAGTTATGTCAATCAGTGGATAATAATGGATTATAGTGAAATTTCCGTAGATACAATCTAAAGGAAAATCTCACCATAACTGCTTCACTAATTAGCTGTTTAACCTGTCAATCATGGTAAAGGAGTTTTTAAATACCCATTATGCCATTTATATGATGATTGATCCATTCAAGCGTGGCTTAGATTCTTTGACGGATAATCAGAAGTAAATCGCAATCGGTGATTGGTAATGTGAATGGAAAGGCTTTAATATTTGTCCAAAATATCTTCCTATCACCGAAAGGTGATACAATGCATGCAAGCCTTTTAATTACATTTTCGAAAATGCACCTTGATTTAATGCATCGCAATCGGGGATGGATTCGGGTCTTATTACTTATGCCATTGTAACTTCGCTGATCGCCGATTACCAATGGCGATATCGCATCGGAGAAATGAGGGAGGCTCTTTCATTATACTTTGTTATTTGCCTTTCTCGATATCCGATAGTTATTTTGTTTTCGGATCAGAGTGAGTAAATGGGTCTTTATATATGTTTTCCTTATCATTGCGATATGCGATCTTGCGATCTCTTTATTGCAATAACAAAGAACTTTATATTCATTTAAAAGGCCAATTTTATTTCTATTCAAAAAGTTTTATTTTAAAATATATCATTTCCATTGAACCTTTTGATGGGGGTTTTTCTAATGATGGGTTAATACCAATTTATTCACACGTCTAAGTTTAGAAGGTACCTATTTCATATTATGACTTTTTAAGTAAAAATTTTATGAAATGGGGGTGTTTTTGTACAGCACAACAATTGGCGATTCACTGGGAGAAACAATTATCTCTGAGGAATTAATTAAAATACTTAAAATTTCTTAATCTGGAAATATTATCTAATAGAAGAATTCTAACATAACTATGTAATCATAAATCCTGAATATAATAATAATTATTTCTGCTATTTCCTTCTCTTGTTAAAATTAAATACATTCTAAGTTTTTAAATTAACCTTAATTGGTTGATAATGTTAAAACAGAAGACTTTTCCAACTTAGCTTTATATTGACTCTTTTTTCATAGGTACAGCCTCTGCTGCTAGCAAACGTCTATAGCCTCGACAGGGATACTTTTTTAACCATTTGATCATTCATTATTCCATCCATTTTAGAGTATAATAAAAAAGAATGAATCCCAAAATATGTCTCCATATTTTTGTATCACTTTTCCTTTTTTCTTGTTTTGTAAGATAAAAAGCCATTGTCTTGGTTTGGTGGCCAGCTGTTTAAACAATGCCATTCACTGGTTGTAATTTAACTGAACAAGCTAGCTCATGATGAGACCCCTTGTCTTATAATTATAATCCATTACCCTGTTTTGGTATGTAGTATTGGTAATGTCAGTTGAACTATTCTCCTTATTATCATGGTAAGCAGGCTTGTAATAAGATCTCTTATCTTTTATATCATATATAGTTTAGAATTACACTCTGAGTAATTATAAACTTTGATGAATGGGATGAACAATTTTCTCCTTAAGAGAACATGGATGATAGGGTAAGAGTTGAAGATGCTAAGATTGAATCAATTTCTATTTTGTATTGATAACCATTTTTCAGGCTAGCTGAAAACATTAAAATGATTTACAGTACTTCTAAATCTTGAGAAGGTTTCACAAAAATAAAATGGGGTTTTCAGAATCTAAATATACCTAATTCCATAGAAATTTTCCTTTCATTTAAGGCTTCCATTTCTCAAAAGTAAATATCAGAACTATTTCTTTTGAGAAACTTTTTCAATATAGCAAAGACCAATGTGAGGCTTATTAAAACTTTATTTTCCTAAGATTATAAAAATAAGCTATGTACACAAATTTGCTGAAAATTGAATATTTACAAAGGGATAAGGGTTTACCTCCTTAATTGAAGAATTTTTTCAAGATAAGGTCGTTAACAGGAAGAGAATCTCTCTTTCCTGATAGATCTTGCAATATGAATATAGAAGTGCCTATCTTCTCGTTGATTTGAAATGGTCCAAGCCACATTTTCTGGAACTTAGTATGTTTTCCTTTATCCTCATGGGATTTGTCCCATTTCAAAACTAGGTCACCGACTTGTAATTGTTTTGAACTGGTAGAAGTTGTATCGAATGATGACTTGATAATTTGCTAATGTTTTGCATGTATGATTCTGGCTTTTTCCCTTTCTTCTTCTAATTTCAAGATTTGATCATATCTTAGTTGAATAGAAGATGAGCGACTTTCTTCAATAAACTTCACTAAAGTTAGCAATGGAAGTACTAAATTTGCTAGTATGACAGCTTCCTTTCCATATACTAGATTAAATGGAGAAGTTCCTATGGAGGGCTTCTGTGTTATTCTGTCAACCCATAGTGCAAGTATAAAATATTTATGCTAGTTTTTATGATTTTGCTCAATAGTCCTCTTAATTATTTTGATAAGATTTTTATTGGTGGATTTTTCTAAACCATTTCCCTGCGGGTAGTAATTTGTAGAATACTTCAATTTAAATCCCCTTTTGATAGCAAAGTCAAATATAGAATTTCCAGAGAAATAAGATGCATTATAAAAAACAAGAGCATTTGGGACACCAAACCTGGTAATAATGAATTGGTCTATGAATTCCATGATTGCCTCAGAGTTTGTTGTCTTTAAAGGAATTTCTTCAACCCACTTAGTGAATTAATCAGTGACTGTAAGGATGTACCTATGATGTTTGGATGATTGTGGAGTGATTTCGCCAATGATGTCCAATCCCCATTGCTCAAAAGGTTGTTCAATGTTATCTGGTTGCAAAGGGAAAGCTGGCTTCCTTTGTCTTCCACTAGTGGTTTGACAAATTTGGCATTTCCTTATGTATTCATGAGTATCTCTGAACAGGGTGGGCCAATAATATCCAACATGAATGATTTTGTGAGCTGTTGTGTCAGCTTCAAAATGTCCTCTTGCTGGCCCGTCATGTAGCTCCTGCAAAACCTTTTGCACTTCAGGTTTTTCTAAACATCTTAATAAAATTGAGTCATAATTTTTCCTAAACAATACATCATTTACAATTATGAAGTTTTTTGTTTTCAATCTATGGCACATTTATTTTTATAGAAAAGATTAGAAGGAGTGTATCCATTTTTTAAATAGAAAATCAGATCTGCATATTGCGATTCAGGATCTGTGATACTTATCTGATTTATTTTTTCAGTATCTTTTGTACCTTCAGGTTCTTGAATATTGGATGCTCCTGCTAACAACCTGCAAAAACCTTGGCCTTTGACAATCTTTGCTGGCTTGATTTCTAAGTCATATTGTTGTAATGTTGTGACCCAATTCGCTCTCTTTTCTCCTAATTCCCTTTGAAATAGTAATTGTCTTACTGCTGAAAAAGGAACTATAACTTTTGTGTGAGCTTTTAAGAGAAATGGTCTGTAGTGTTTAATGGCTTTGTACACAGCAAAGGCTTGTTTTTCAACGTCCGAGTAATTAAGTTCAGTACCTTAAAGATTTGAGCTATAAAATGAGATTGGTGCTTCCAAGTTTTAATCATTAATCTGAGTCAGCACTACTGCATAAGACGAAGCGGATGCGAGGGTATATAGCATGAAATGACTTGAAAAATTGGGAGTGCTTAAAGTAGGGGCATTAATGATTGATTTTTTGATGGAATCAAATGCCTCTTTTTTTGCAGATCCCCATTTAATCACCAAATTTTTCTTGATCATCGTTTGCAATGGTAAAATAATTTGGGAAAAATCTGGAACAAATCTTTTTACAAAGTTAATTTGACCCAAAAATGACTGCGTGGATTTTTTATTATGAGGGAATGGAATATAAAAAATCTCTTTGATTCTAACTGGATCAATATAAATACCATCCTTTGAAACAATGATGCCCAAAAGCTTTCCTTGATTAAGAGAAAAAAAGGACTTCTTTGGATTGAGTGAGATACCATATCTTTTGTAGCGTTCAAAGATTTGTTTCAAATCATGTAAATGATTAGATATTTTCTTAGAAAATACAGTAATATCATCTAAATAGACAACTACTGATTTATTGATCAATCCTTTGAATGCTATATCCATTGCTCTCTGAAATGTAGCTCTAGCATTGATAAGTCCAAAATGCATTTTTTGGTAAGCATAAGTTCCCCACTTAGTTCTGAAGGTAGTTTTAAGCTTGTCATTAGGATGGACCAACATTTGGTTATATCCTGAAAAACCATCTAAAAAAGAAATTAACTCAGAACCAGCTACCGAATGGAGTGTCTGATCCATGGTAGGTAAAGGGAAGTTATCCTTTTGGCTTGCCTTGTTAAGATTTCTAAAATCGATACAAATCCTAATGTTGCCATTTTTCTTTCTTACTTGCACCATATTGGACACCCAGTTTGAATGTCTAACAGGAAAAATTATCTTAGCCTTCAAGAGTTTATTTAGTTCAGCCTTTATTTGAGTCTCTAGGTTAGGATGAATCTTCCTTAACTTTTGCTGCACTGGCTTTTTTTCAAAAAGAATTGGAATAGTATGCCGAATGATCGATGCATCGTATGCTTTCAAATCATCATATTTCCAAGCGAAGACATATTTATTTTTTGGCAATAATCTAATGAATGCAATTATTTCTTCTGAAAAAAGTCCTAATCCCAAATTGATGTTTTGAGGATTTTCCTCAGTGCCTAGGTTTATCAATTCAAATTGTAAAGTCGAACTTTGGAGCATTAAATTGGTCACCTGTTTAAACCTGTCTTTAATATCATAAAGATCTTCAAGCTTGACCACTGGTTTAGGTATTGAGTTTTCTTCTTGCTTTTCCTTCATTTGAAGGTCATGATCAATTTCATCAATGATTTTATCATCGTAGGACTTGTTAGAAGTCAAGAAATTTAAAATTTCTTCATCATGATTGAACACTCGCCAATTGGTGACATTATCGGGAATTGATGGTCTAAAAATTAACTCTACTGAAAATCTATCTGGGTTGTAATCTTCAAATGGAAGGAGTTTGGAAGCAACATTAGCTAGCAGGTCTGCTGCTGCATTCTTGGACCTAGGGACGGGAGAAATATTGAATGCTAAAAATTGAGATATGAGTTCCTACACCAAAGACTGACAGTGTTTGAGATGACTAGAAAGGCAATGAATTGTATTTCTAACTTGTTTTATAACAACTTTTGAATCACTGAACACTTTCAAATATTGAAATTTAAGACCAATTTCTTTGTAGAGTCTTTGAACTAAGGCCTCATATTCAGATGTATTGTTTGTGCATTCAAATTCCAATCTGCATGATAATATGGTTTTTTCTCCCTCAGGACTAACTAAAATACATCCTGCTCCTGCACCTTCACTAGATTTAGACCCCTTAAAGTATAGTGACCAAAATAAAGAATTATCAACAGTTTTATTTATAGTTTCTTTAGCAATATTAACACATCTTGATCTATCTGTTTGCGAAAAATTTTCAATTTGAGATGTGAAATTATTAACTGAGAAAGGAGATGGTTGGGCAGTGAAATTTCCAAAGAATGATTCAAAGGAATAATCCCCCAAAATATTTTTATTGAATGCTATTGGTTGATTTTCTTGTTCAAATTCAGTAACAGTATGGGTCATGTGTTTCTCCTGATCAATCTTGATCTAATTTAGCTTTCCTTTATAAGGTAGCCACATATGGGACCAATTGGTGGAAATATAACCATGGAGTTTCTCGGACCAATCTCTACTCAAAATCAAACCATAGAATTCAGGTATATCAGTGATTAAAATATCAATTCTCTGAACCACTCTTGGATCAGCTGATAACTTGATAGTCCTAAGTTGATTTCCCTTAAAACTTGGACCTTAGTTCTATCCAACTGTACAATATGAATTGCAGGCTTTTGGGGTTCAATGTTCAGTTTTGAACAAACTGAAGTTGTCATTATATTAGAGGAAGATCCTGAGTCAATCAAACAGTTGTGTAGATTTCTGTTATAGATCTCATAGGTTAAGAGGAAAGGAGGAGTATGAGAATTCGATCTATCCCCAATTAAAACAACATCAGTAGCTTCTACTCTACTAGGAGGTGGTTGGCCTGAGTCATTAGCAGCTTTGGACAATACAACATTAGGAAGAGGAGAAGAAGGTACAACATTTAACTCATTAAGAAGTAATTTCTATTGATGTTTGAGTTTACTAAGCTCAAACATAGTAATATTTTCCTTTGTTTTCTTCATGTCTTCGATAATATTGTAGTCCATCGAATCTGTAACTACTAATGTCTTAGATGTTGAGGGTAGATTTGAAGATGATGGCTGATTTTGGGATGGTATCACTGCAGCTTTCTTTGTGGGAACCTTTTTTTTGGTAGTAGTGGTACCTGCATTCCTTTTCTTCGAAGTTTCCTGCACAGGTTCAGAAGTACCCTTACTCCTAGTAGTCACAGGGAAAGCTTCTTATTCATTTTCTGTATCGGAATTAGGTAAAATAAAGTCCCACATTACATGGCATTCAATAGTCCCCTCTTCTTTTGGTTCCGCGGATGACAAGACTGTTTCATCTTCTTCTTCCTCTTCAGGATCTGAATTTGCATTGGATATAGCATTTGGTGGTTTTGATTCAGGTTTCTTGAAATTTCTAAATGGCCTTTTTGTTGAACTCTCAACTACTTGCTTCTTGATTTCTACCATTTCATTTGACATAGTCTTGAGAACTTTTTGGAGACCCTCCATATCATATGGATCTTTAAGGGTTTTCTTCTTTGAATCATCTTTGAAGGAAACTTTTTTGGATTTTCTATCTTCAAGAGCAGCTTTCTTTTCTAAACCAATAATGTGTTTCTCTACAGCAAGCACCTCTTTCATATTTTCAGCTAAAGTTGGTTTTGTAGCTCTATCTACAAAAATAGCTATATTTGAAGGTAGGGCTGTTATATAACATTCGCTTCTGATTTTCTCACTTGGTTTGGAGGCTTTTGGAATCTTATTCAAGAGTTTATTAAATCGTGAGTTGAACTCCTTTATAGGTTCTTTAGATTCTATCCTAATATTGGAGAGATCATTAATTAACTTTGCTAAAGATGTTCTTGAAAAATGTTCCAATTGGTAATGGATCCAGAGGTCAGGGAAAAATACCAAGACCCAATTGATCCTTGTAAGGTGTAAGGGAAAAGCCTAACAACAACATCTTCCTCTGTCACTCCTTTTAAATTAACTGATAACATGAAATTTTTAATATCTTCGTCAGCTTCTATTCCTGCATTTGGATTAAATTTCGGCAACCATTTTTTAGGATGTGCTAGAAATGGATGTAATGGTGCAGGCATAGTGACTGCACCAGGATTACTCCATGGATTCTGAGCCATTGTAAAATTAATAGTAGATGATATTGCCGATGAAATTCCAAATGTTTGGGAAGGAGTTGATATTGAGGTTTGAGGTGGTTGGAATGTTGAAGTTCCTAGTCCTTGTTGAACAACAATGTGTAATGGAGTAGATGGTTGACTTCACACTAGAGAAGATGAGATGGAGGATGATGATAAGAAAGTCTCATTGTCAGATCCTTCAGTGTTCTTTTTCGCCCTTTTCCTTTTGGGTAAAGGCAATTCAGTAGGTTCAATATCGAGCTTTTCACTCTGAAGTCTAGTGAGAGGGTGAGGTGTATTAAATTGCGAAGTCTCACTGCCTTGAGATACCTCAGATTTCTATGGTGATATCAAAAATCCTTGAAGTTTATGGATGAGAGACTGAACTTCAAGAGACTGGGGACTTAATCATTCTAGGGTATGATGGGTTTGAGTAGTGGTAGTTGACTCCTCTTCTTCTCGTTTGAATACTGGTGTTCCAGCATGCAAAAGGGGAGGTTTGAGGTGAGGTGGAGGGAGATTTACTCTCAGAATGGGTTATAGGTTTGGGTTTTCTCGCCATTCACAGTTCAGGCCCTCATTCTACTACCAAAAATGTTGATGCCTAAAAAATTGTTGCAACAACATCGAGGAAAACCACTCGGTCCGGATCTTAAAGGCAACTCCTTTTCTGTTTGGTGTGGTGGCTCTGACTGGAAATAATGGGACTAGTTTCCCATTAATTTGTAGATAGGATGGATAAGTGGTTGATTCACTAATATATAATGATAATGGATGAATGATTTAACATAAAACGTAAAATTATAAACAACTATCCTATCCCGGGAAATTTCTGCTTTAGTGTAACGTTTGATGATCTTTATCTACAAACAGGCATATAGATGACTCTATTGGTAAGCAAAGACATTTATTCATATGATAATTACTTTGTTCAAGTAGTTGAACAAGGTAATCATGAAAACATTATTACACTATTCTTCATATATCATTGACATAAATATGATTGAAAGAATAACACTCCTTAGACATTCAATAGTGATAAGTATAAGGACTGCTCTTAAAACACATACATATATCCAATGATAGCAAGACTAAATAAATGTTGATTCACATGAAAGAATGAAGAAAAAGCGTAGATAATAGTACCATATGTTATTTGGATCACTCCCGATATCAATCGCATTCAGATTCCTTCTTCTAACTTAGAAACACTTCCACAACAAAGTAATAGTGCACATCTCATCAAAGATTTCTTCATTAAAATTCAGAATATTGGCCCAATCTTCATAAAAATATATCAGAAGCACAATAGTGTGACTTCCTGATTTTAGTTTATACAAAAACTGAGGACCCCCTCCAAAACAATGAAAGGGTCTATAAATACTATCTAATCTAACTAATTATGAAATAAAAATGTTATTAGGTGGTATAACTAAATCATGAGAATCTCCTTGAAATATGCCTATTTGAAGTCGGTAGCATGATTCATTGTTTTGGCCAATCTTCGTTTGGCTTGAGCTGGAAGATAGCAATCATTGGTTGCAATTCTAGAAGGTGACTCCGACGCAAATGCAGTTGGGTTGAATATGTGGCATCATGGATTTTGGGAATCATGTAACTGATTGCATCGGTTAAACATTTGAGTGATGCCCTTTAACTGTATGGTTTAACTAGAAAAAACCAAAAGGTATCCCAAGTTAAACTTTGGATGCCAGCGATTAATCTTTTGTTCTTCTCCAAATCTTGATTGCATGTTTGTTCCAATACTTTGGCTAATGGTAATTTACCTGGAGTGCACTGTGAAATCAAGTTAGACAAATAAAGAGTATCATTGATTAACCAATTAAATTACTAGTTGTTGATCTGCATCTTGAGGTTTCTCTTTTTGCTTTCATCAATTGTGACTGCCATTCTAGGAAAAGAATCTCTTTGTGTGACTCTAGAATTTTAGACAGATTTGTGGCCTGCCCTTCACTGGTTTCTTGCCAAGAAAGAAAGTTGGTCAAAGTCTCATCGGCATGTTCCAAATCCTACCTAGCATCTACTGATTTGTCAATTATTGATGAAGTAATCTCACAGAGGGGCTCAACAAGGGAAGTATTATGACATAGCAAATTTAGCTATTTAACCAATGCTTTATTGATCTAGATAGCTTCGGACCTAAAGTTTACTGGTTGAGGAAGATTCTTGAACTTTTCTACTTGGTTTGATAGTTGAGCGATTTGCTCATCTTTTGTCTTACTCATTTGTTCATTCATTGTCTTTAGCTTGGTTAATGTTGTAGATAATTCTTTTTGTTTTTGTACTATGCGTTGGTCTATCCTCTGCTTCTCCTTAAGCAATTTCTCATTTAATTGGTTTTTTATATGCTGCTATGTTAATAGTTGCTATTCTAACTCTTCTATTTTTTGCTATCTTTCGGATACCTGTAACTGTAACGAAACAATTGTTTGGTCTTTTTCCTTAAGTAAATTGCTTACTTCCGATGTTTTATCCATAATAGCTGCCAAGTAGGCTCCAGCATACTGAGAAAGCTTTGTGAGGTCTTCGAAAGGATTGAATTCTTCTTTCCGTACCACATTAGCCATCTCTATTTGTACTGGTAAAAGGGAAGATTGATCAAGTCTTCTCCTTTTCCTTTGTCTTTTTACTATAGCCCTATGTTTGGGACTATAAAAGACATCTAATGGTGGTATGTCTTCTATCTGCAAAACAATTTGATCGGATGTATCCTTAGGAACTATTTCTACATCTTTGCTGGTGGGTAGGCCGCTGGTTCCTTCAATGGGAACCATAGTTGTTGCTGTCTCCTGACCAACTGTTACTTGAGGTGTGCTGAAACCTTCTAAACTTTTAGGATTGCTTATAATGGAATCAAATTGTTGCCATCATTTAAGGAGTTTCGGATCAATCTAAGTATCTATATCGATATGTTCACTGTCCTATTCCTATTATTTCTCCCGTTCTAACTCTTTTCCTTTCTCGGGAATCTTCTCCATAGCAGGAGGTTTGTCAACAATTTGTTGTTCATGCTCGCTTGACTGGATTGCTAGGGTAGTAGCTAACAAGTCCAAAGGTAGAGTTTGCAACCTCTGTTCTCTGCGCCTATTGAATTCTTCCAGCCCTTCATCTTTATATCTCATCTTGGCCAATGTTTTTACCTGAAATAATGATTCTGCTGAGGAAAACAGGTCATCAAATTCAACTTTTTCATGATCAAACTTTGTGAGTTTGGCTTCTTCAAGAACATTATAGGCAACTTTCCTTGGATCATGTTGCCCGTTAGGAATGGTTGCAAGATTGAGCATGTTTATTTTTCTTGCCTCCTTTTCTACATGTTTGTAGTCATGTAGAGTGTAAACACCACATCTCAAAGGGAATGTAGGCCATACCTACTTTTTAGAAGTTCTAAGAGTTTTGGATGTTCTTGCTGTTGTTATTTGGTAGGCCAATTCTCGAGCTAACAGCTTATCAGGTACATACAGAGGAAGGACATGGGGTCTTGCAAGGCTACCATAAAGCCTTATATATGTGAACTTGTCTTCTTCGAACCAATTTCCTACAACAATCAAGTCGATCTCTTCTTCCTCGGAAATCCTTGGAGCGGGCTTATAAAAAATAGCATAATAGATAGGCAACATGAAACCATTACAGATTTGGTACAAATGGTCTTTATACTGAGCCTTCCATAACATCTCATGATAAATGTGGATTGGCTTAGGGTCTTGGGGAGTCCATCTCCACCCGAGTACCAGATATTCATAATTAAAGCAAAGAATATCGATGATATAAGCACTGTAATAAAAAGGTTGAATGGTCCTGGTGGTTTTGCGTGAATTTGATCTAAATTCTAGAATTGCAGTGGCTAATTTGATGGACAATATGTTTTCCCAATCCATCACATAACTATTGATCATTGCTTCCATTAAAGGAAACATTTCAATAGTGAACTTTGCAGAGTCATGAATTCCCCACATTCTACACATCATTGCCCCAGCATAACAGTAAGGAGAAGACAATGATTCCACAAAGTACTTACCCGATGATTCATGTTTGTGCTTTGTGGGATTCTGTCTCCACTACTTAATGGGGGCCGATTCAGTCTCGTTCTCATCTGTGAACTTTTCAAGGAAGGCTTTGTTGTATTTCTTTTCAGGTTCGGGTAAGTGATACATCTTCCTTAAGTCATCAGGCTGAAATGAGACAAAAATCCTTTCGTCAACTATACAAAACGTTCTATTTAAAACTGGAATTTATTCTACCACCCATCTCACTACATCAGTGTATGGCTCACGCACTTCTATTTTGTGCAAATATGAATCAGCTAAATCTTTGAGGGAAGCTTCCGATTTATTAGTTGAGCCTGCAATAGCTTCTTCCAATACTTTCTCAGGCTCCTCTACTTCAATTAAATTGTAGATGCTTTTCCAACTAGTATTTCCAAGGCTGAGGCATGTAGTGTCTGAGATTAACCCTTTTTTTCTTGGTCCTGGATCATTGGCTGGCTGCACTGTTATTGTAGGAGCCATTGCTGCTACGGATTTCTTTGATCTCTTTCCCATTTGTTTCAAATTTGTTATTTCAGCAGAGTTCTGAACAAGCAATGAAACCAACGTGATACAGAGAATAGCTAGTATGAACTAATATGAAAGAATTATGTCAATCAGCGGATAATAATGGATTATAGTGAAATTTCCACAGATACAATCTAAAGGAAAATCTCACCATAACTGCTTCATTAATTAGCCGTTTCACCTGTCAATCATGGTAAAGGAGTTTTTAAATACCCATTATGTCATTTATATGACGAATGATCCATTCAAGTGTGGCTTAGGTTATTTGGCGGATAATCAGAAGTAAATCACAATCGGCTATTGGTAATGTGAGTGGAAAGGCTTTAATATTTTTCCAAAATATCTTCCTATCACCGAAAGGTGATACAATGCATGCAAGCATTTTAATTACGTTTTCAAAACATGCACCTTGATTTAACGCATCACAATTGGGGATGGATTTGGGTCTGATTACTTATGCCATTGTAACTTCGCCAATCGCCAATTGCCGATGGCGACATCGCATCGGAGAAATGAGGGAGGCTCTTTCATTATACTTTGTGATTTGCCTTTCCCGATATCCGATAGTTATTTGCTTTTCGGATTGGATTGATTCAATGGGTCTTTATATATGTTTTCCTTATCATTGCGATATGCGATCTTGCGATCGCTTTATCGCAATAACAAAGAAATTTATATTCATTTAAAAGACCGACTTTATTTCTATTCAAAAAGGTTTATTTCAAAATATATCATTTCCATTGAACCTTTTGATGAGGGCTTTTCTAATGATGGGTTAATACCAATTTATTCACACGTCTAAGTTTAGAGGGGACCCATTTCATATTATGATTTTTTAAGTAAAAATTTTATGAAATGGGGGGGTTGTTGTATAGCACAACACAACCTTGGATTTCGGTTGATGGTTGCATGGATGCTTGCCTCAATCAGCACCAAAAATAGTTTACTCTCTGGGATCCATTATAGGGATCGTCTCTCCCAACCATAGGCACCCGTCATGCACCAAGCACAATAACTTTTTGATAACAATCAAATTTATGGGAGTGTGGTGGTAATGTAGCACCCATAGAAGCTTCAACAATCTTGTGTTTCTACCACATGAATCCACTTCACTGGCTCCAGTGTGGTGACACTAAAATCCTCATAGAACACACACTTCATAAAAGAATTGGTAATGAGATGGGCGAACCGCTCATTGTCCCCCAAGTCCCAGTCATCTAATTTCATATTTGCGATGAGCATCAAGCGCTAACCTTCAAACGTGATATTTTTTGGCAGCAAGGGCTTATTAAGGAGACACTTTCCCTCATCTAAGTCTTTTCAGCCCTTCACCTTGCCCTGGCATGGAGGAATGTATTCTGGCAACTTCGAAATAGGGTCTACCTCCTCAATATGAATGTCCTCTATGCCCTCCTCGACCTCTAGGTCTACTATTTTTCCCTTCTCTTGTGCAGCGAGCTTCTCTTTTCTCTAGGCCTTTTTAGCTATATGTTTTCTTGTTGACTTGTGCACTAGTAGTGTCTTCTTGTTTTTATCCTTCTTTGAGTTAGGGACCTCTCTTGCCGACATAGGATTTGGCCTAAGTGACCTCGGTGACTTCGGCACTGCTGCGGGAACCTCCATACTCACAACCTCAGGGGCAACTCCCTCAGAAACAATAAACCCTCCAACACTTGCAATTTCTATGGGTGCAAACATGAGGCTTTTAAGGAGCTACTATGTTTCCTCAGGTAATGTGTCAAACACAAAAATAGCCACCAAGTTATGAAAGAATTCTTAGTTCATGCACAACAAGTGGCGCAACTCAAAAAATCTCATAATTCAAAGTCTTTCCCACTAGACAGCCATCTGTAATTTATAGGCACATTCAAATTCAAATCCGACCATTCCACACAAAATCCACTCATAAATCATAGATTGGCTGCAGATTTCCCAAGATTTCCGTCTTAAATTTAGCCTTAAATGTCACCCCCCCCCCGCTCCTCCACTTTTCCATTTTCTCACTGTCAAATCATGAACAATGACAGTAATGGTCACTTTCTGGCTGTGTCACGTGGTCTCTCCTCTTATAGCACAACTCCCTTCACACTTTTTCCTAAGTTGTGACACTCTTCCAATCCGCGCAAACCTATGGTCGCGCAACTCTACATCTCGGGAAATGTATTTTATAGTCTTGTAGCTCATTTCAGCTTCTTGGAGCACTAAGACTGTGCTTCCATCATATAATCATCTGGTCAGATCTCTGGTGTATGGCTTCAATCAAATTCCATTTACCTTTTCCAGAAATGGATCTCCATTTAATTTCACGAGCTGAACTACTCCACCATCAACAATCTCTTTTATGACATATGGCCCTAGCCAATGCATCCAAAATTTTCCTGGAAATTTATCAAACTTGTTGTCTTATAATAAAACTAAATTATTTACCTTGAAGGTGTGCATTTTGATGTGCCGATCATGCCATGACGTTTTGTGTTCCTCCTGAAATTTCTGATGGAATCCAGCCAAAAAATTATCTTCCTTGAGTTCTCTCAGCCGCGTGAGCCACTCCTCCAAGGCTCTGCGGTCCACCATTCCTATGAACACCACTATGCCTAGACTAGGCACAATGTACTCCATCAGCATCATAGATTCTACGCCATAAACTGACCTAAATGGCATCTTTCCACTCAGCTTCTTGCAAGTAGTTCTGTAAGCCCATAGCACTACGGGTACACGCACATCCCAATCACTCCTTTGTGCATTACAAACCCTTGTTAGTGCGTTTTCCAATATATTATTAAATTCTTCAACCATCCCATTAGGTTGAGGGTGATACGGCACATTCTTCTGATGATAAACCTGGAATTCCTCCATCAATGCATTGATCATTTCATTAAGGAAATGCATACCATTTTCACTCATCAAAATCTTTGGTTAATCGAACCTAGACAACACATATTAAAATAGGAACTATGCCATTTTTTCCCTTGTACAGTCATTCATGGGTTGCACCTCCATCGATCTAGTTAAATATTGTGTTGCGGTGATGATATATCATGCACCCATCTTCTTTCCTAGAGGCTAAATTGGTCCTACCAAATCAATCTCCCATTTCTCAAATGGTTATAGCGACGTTTACAGAACCAGAGGTAGATCATTCCTCCGTGATGGCCTGCTAGTTGTTTGACATGCATCACATGCCCTACAATAAGCTTTGGAATCCTTATGCAGTGTCGGCCACCACAACCCACCGCGTAAAATCTTATGCATTGTTTATTTTCCTACATAGTGGCCTCCCGCAGCTCCTCCATGAGCTTCAATGAGGATGTTGTTTCGTTCAAACTCAGGAACATAACATTGCAATAATTCATCAACAAGTCAAGAAGTGTATAATGTCATGAAGTGTATAATGTATGTAAAATGATTGTTAGGAAGTGTATAATGGCTGCAAAATGATTGTTTGCAATGCGTACCACAAAGAGCTGCACGTCAAGAAGTCCTTCCTCCAAATTACTAGGCTACTCTCCTTATTCAATGTGCGACAGATGATCTGGCCCTATATTCAATCATCTTAGTTTCATAATCACTTCAAAATCATACTCTAGAAACAACAACAACCATTTGCATATCTTCCAGCCCAACAGAGGCTTGTTGACTAGGTACTTAAATGTAGAATGGTCTGTATACATCTTAAAATGTCCACCTAGCAAGTAGTGTCTGAGCTCCTAGATAGTATACACCATAGCCAAACCTTCGCGCTATATCGTCAAATAATTCTTCTCAGCCTTAGACAAATTCCTAATGGAAAACGCTATAGGGTGATCTAACTCTCCCTCACTGGCATGTGTCAGCACTGCTCCTAGCGCAATGCATGACGCATCCACAAGCACATGGAATTCCTTCTTCCAATCTAGGAAGACTATGATCGGCACAATGACCATTTCCTCCTTTAACAAATCCAGCCTCTATTGACATTGTTCATTCCAACAGAATGTAGCATCCTTCTTCAATAGTTTTTCCATCGACACAGTAATCTGGCCATAACACTTGATGAACTTCCTATAGTATCCAGTATGCCCCACTGTTGCGCGTAGCATTTCACACTTCGCGGCACCTCCAAATTGATTATGACTGCAATATTAGCATGGTCTACCATTAAGCCTTGTTTGCATACCAAATGACCCAATAAGATTCAGAAAGGAACAGAGAACAAACATTTCTTCAAATTTAGCGCAATTTGATAGCTCCGAAATGTATGCAACATTAGGCGTAGACTAGCCACATGGTAATTTACTACTCCAAACACCATCCAATAGTCAAATTATACCTCTGGAAACTTGTGAATGATTTCCTTAAGCGCTACAATGACTACGTGTGAAAATATCATCGGTGTGTTCTTCAGTCCAAAAGGCATGACAATATACTGAAAGAATCCCCACTCAGTCGTAGAGGTCACCTTACTTCTCTCTTGAAACACAATCTTGATCTGATGGTACCCAGAGAACCAATCAGTGAAGGAATATGCTTCCTTTCCTCTTAGATTATCCAGCACTTGATTGGTGAATGAGGTTCGAAACGGATTATGCACACAAGCATCATTCAGATTCTTGAGATCTACACATATCCTTATTTCATCCTTCTGCTTCTTTTCCTTAACCACCAGTGGGCTTACCTAATCAGATTCTTCTACTGACTAAATAATGCATGCTGCAAGCATTTTATCGAAATCCAAGTGGACCTTTTCTTTGTACTTTGGATCAAGACAATAAGGCCTTTTCTTAATTGGCTTCACGTCTAGTTTCAACATAATTTTCATTACACCCAAGTCCCCTATTATCCTTTTCAAGTATGAAAACTTTGTAGGGAACAAGTCTTAATATACGAGAGCAACTCGACGACCTTATCTACCATGGCATTGTCCCAATAGTCCCTAATCTTCGCAAATTTCGGCTCCACATCTCTGCCAATGTTCACTTGCATAGTCTTCAATGGTGTGGTGATATCTAGATTCTCTATTTGTGGTCCCTCAACTTCGTGGTGACGTTCTGTCTCTATGATATTAATTTTCCTTGGATCCTCTTTGTCCTCTTCATCAATCAGGTTGTAGCACTCCAGCGCATGGCGCAACTGGGTGGTCCAATCTAGTTGAATCAAATCTAGAGGATCCTGCAGTATTCTAAAAATTGCTACCTTGACCTCCTGGAACGTTTTCCAACAGGGATTCTCAAGAAATTTAGCTTTGAGGATCCTGTAGTATTCTAAAAATTGCTACCTTGAAATCCATCCTCAAAGCTAAATTTCTTAAGAATCCCTGTTGGAAAACTTCCCACTCTTCAGTACCATGGTGGAGCTATGTTTCCAAGTACCAATTCATCAGTATGACATCTAAATTATGACATAACAAATGCACCCACTCAGGTTGAGGCTTCGCTCCATAAGCTTTAGTCCATTTTGACAAAAGATCACACGGATCATTCTTACCATCATATTTTTTCTTAATCAGACTTTTAGGCGACAAAACTACAATATCATCATCTTTCTATACATGCGCCAATCATCAAAACTTTCTTTGTGTGTACCCCACCATCTTATGGGCGTAGCGCACATCACCAAATCCAAGGCCTATAAGTGATGTTTCTCTGACACTTCCCTTTCAAATGCATCCAAAAATTTGTCAAAATGAGTTAAACCATGATAATAAGGTAGACTTCTTACCTTTAACGATACACAGCGCAACAATTTAGTCATCATATTACAACGTAGCATAAACACTCCCTGCAATCAATTCTACTAGTGTTCCAACTCCTCATCTGAATCTGATGTCTAGGAGCTTTCATAGTCCCATGCAATACATCCATCAGCGATCACATTCACCCAATTGTGATCTCGCGTTGTTATCTTATAAATCTAGTCCAAATCACCATCACTTTCATAATCAGAGAAGATTTCCCTATACTACTGGCTCTAGGAGGGAAATCTTCTCTCGCGTGGTCAAACAGAGTACAATATCAGCATGACAGGAGCATTGGGTTCATGCATTCTCATGTGTAGTGTCTGGTCCCCCACAGTTGTAGCAAATAACTTGTCCCCGACCCCTGCAAGGTCCTCCTCAACGTCAGCCTCATCTGTGTCCCTATTATCCTCCTCCCGCTCCCCCAATGCCTCGATCTGGAGGTCGCGTTTCTGCATGCACTCAATATGCTAGAGTTATATCCATAATTATCTCATACCTAAGGCAATTACTCTCATCATGACCCACTGATTTACAAAATTTACGGGAGAGTTGTTGCGATGTCTATACAAATTTATGTAGTAAATTGAAATTGTCTATCACATGTCTTTCAGCTACCTGACAGATAGCACACCACCACACAGGCCTTGCACTTGGTCTTGCTTGAGCTTCTAGAATCAAAGGCATCAATTCTCTCCCTGCAACATAATTTGTGAAGATCAGACAGTGATATTTTTCATGTCCCTGACTTTTACATTTTAGGCACCAAACTTATTCCCACACCTCTGGTCAAGCCACCCTCTCATTATCTAGACTTTGGAACTCTAGTCAAACATTCTACAACTCCATGTGAATCTGCCAAACTATCAAGGCAACATCATGAATCAAAATTTCATGGAATATCATTGGAATATCCAGGGTTACCGCCTGGGTCCCAATCTTTTGTCTTAACAAAACCACCCTTAGATGAGGCAAGAGTGAAGCCACAAACCATTCGCAGTGTCGCCCATCCATAAGGTTCATGTTAGCTTCTTGGATCTTGCATTTCAATCTCTGATCCAGCTCCGAAGGTATCTCTCAAGGCCTCATCATGATTTTCTTGAATCCAATGATTGATTGCGCTTCAGAATTGGTCCTACTAAATTCGTTATTCAGCGCAGTACGAGTATCTTCCAACGTAACTATCAGGTTATCGATGCATTACTTAATGTACCACATTAGCATGTGCTCTTGTAAAGCAGTAACCAATGTTTCTTTCTTCCTTTGATCATCTGTAATACCCTGAGCTTCCCATACAGCCTTTGCGACGAACCAAAACTGGTCTGCATCCTCATTTCTCAAGACCTTGAAAACGAGAAACTTTACTGCATTCGCCATACTAAATGGTGACGGAGGTGGTGGTGGTGTCGGTGAAGGTGTATGTTGTAGAGGTAAAGATGGAGATGGTGTGGTAGGATGGGGTAGTCATGTGAACCGTTTCCTTATTAACTAAACAACGCTCTATGGTGAAGCATGTGCTTCTTCCTCATCATCAATCAGAGGAGGCTCGATCAATGGGCTATATTCATGGCTTGTTTTCCCTCCATCCCTAAAGATCTTTCCACTTCGCGTAGCACCAAACATCAAGGTCAATGCATAACCCACTTTTCACATAAGAGCATCTTAATCCAATTATTTAAAGACCTTAAATACTTACCTCGCAGTCCCTTGAACAAGCGACGCTCTGCTTCATTGTAACTGACTAAAGTATTGACTGTGAACTTTGTCACAAATCCTCCTATGATACAATCAAGCGAGTGATCAAAAACGCATGTGACCTTATCTTTAGAGGCTTCCAATCTTTGCACTAACTTCGGGGTCCACACTATCAAACTGTCAAGCCTCCACCTTCCTTGCTCATTTGCCAATTTATCGACCCACTCATATAATTCAATAGAGAAGGAACATAAAAAGATTTCGTTTATCTCTGTGTACGAATATATATCCAACCACTATTCTTTCATCAATCGCCAATTTTCATTTTCTTGCATCGCGAATTGATGGATCCTTTTATCCAACCAATCTTCAATTTCCTTCTTAGTTGTATTCCAATGAAACCCAGCTTCAGAGTTAAATTAGCCAAACAAATCCCTACACTACTCACACTTTCGGCATCAATCCACTGAGCACAGACTAAATTCTCACTCGAAGTAGTATGGGGGGATAGTTGAACCAAGTTTCTTCACCTAGAGATGGTAGTGATGTCATTTTATGCCCTAGTTCTATCTTCGCGTAGATCGATAAGCCCTAAAGGCTTATCAATGTACTTTCCTTAATCAACCCTTAGACCTTCGCGAAGGTCTATGACTATCTGTTGTGAACCCTAAAAAGGTGAATCAACCACCTACACACTTCTATAATTACTCCTACTTTTGTATTTGCCCAAATCAACTTAAGTATCTAACAACTTTAATGTGCATTAATATATATATTGAGTAAACATATATTATTACTCACATTCATATGATAGTATAAAGTACGCAGATTCACGCATCAGTACAGTATTAAACCATAAAATCATTATTCATCATAACATAATCACATTCATAGATAACACAATTAAATGGATCAAACATAGATATCCCTATAATACGCTTGTTTATTAATAATTCAAATCTTCTTACAGACTCAAACTACCCTGCACACTTAGCGGCAGGGGTCTGTGCACTCAGTTGTGGACTCTACTCTATGCCTGTGCACACACAGCTACAGAGCCTCTCTTCGACTCTAAGACTCTTCGCTCTTAGCTCTTATTGACCCATTATAGTAATCTTCATCAATAGATGAATTGACTTAGACTCTGTAATATTGTCTCTTTTATACAATCCCATGGTCTGCAGACCATGGGGAGATCTACTAAGTCTGACACAACTTACATAAACAAAGGGTGAAACCCTTTAGCACAGTTTAGCATCTACGTGCTCCATGACCACAACTTGCGGATACTTTAAACTTCAGATGCAAAATCTTGGGCTTTCTACCCTAAAACTTGTGCTTTTAACCCAAAAATTGACTCTAAGGGATCGTGTCCCAACAATTGGTTTCTGATTTTCTCCAAGTGCATTGTGTCAAGCTTATTTTATTCTTGTTTAGTGAATTCGACCACCTTATGTGGTAATTTCAAATTCCACTTTGTATTTAACGAGGGACAAAGATGAAAAGGATTTGGGATCAGTGTGTGAGAGACATTTCATCGTCTGCTAATTGTAAATCTTTTTGAGATTAATGAAGCTTATGAAAATCATAAGTACTTGATCTTGGTTTTCAACGATTCATGTGACTGTATTCTTTATGTATGTTTCTTCTCCTAGTGTATGTTTCATTTTTCATAGGAGTTCTATCTCAATATTTCATTACTTTATATTCAACATAAAGTGATCTTCTATTAGTTCGCCAACAACTTCCCATTAAAAACAACAATTCCATCATTTTTCATGAAATATATCCATGCAACCCTTTATTGAATTCCCTCACAAAAAAACTCTTGCATTATTATATCAGATACCATGTTTCATGTACGATACAAAATATGAATGCAAGATATAATGTGTACTATAGAAAAATCTATAGGTAATATTACTATAAATGTATAATGAAGTGGATGTGGTGGACAACATAACAGAACTGTAAAAGTGAGCTCTAAACTTCATTAATTGTTTCATTCTTCTAACAGAGGCCAGCAAAATCCTTGTAAATAATCCATTCATTCTAAGCCCAAATTTCAATGTCTTGATGGGATGGAACAAAATAAGACACACAACAACTGTGGAATGGATTTTCATGTAACATGTTATTATCCAAATAATGGTGCACTGCTAGAGGTGCTTCCACATGCACAAAGGAAACATCATGGAATGTGGCAACTAGAAAAATACTTGACAACTTACAAAGTTGAAATATTTTGGTAAGAATAATAACTACCTTTCCCAAAGATACAAATTCCCCATGTTGAAGCTTAACTATGTCCTTTCTATAGTCAATAATCTCAAGGATTCCATCAGGATAAAATATTCCGATCTCATATTAGAGAACCATCACACTCTTCTCTCATCCACCTTGTCCAACAGAAAACAATGTATTAGTGTAAACCATTAATATAATTATTATTATTTTCAAAGAAGTTAAGCCCTGATGTTCAATCACCCTTTAGGACTCATAATTTTCTCTTTTTTTTTTTGTAAATTAACCTAGAGTTACATGGGGACTACCAATAACTATATATCCTCATGACTTTCATGAATATGGCATCAAATACACACCCCTTTCCGAGCCAATAAACTACAAATGTAAACAAGACTATTCAACATAAAATAAAATTATAATAATATATTGTTCTAAGATAATTGGATCCATCATACTAAAGTCAATTTTGAGATAACCATGAGCTTTAGAAGGACATAAAAATAAATTTATGCCAACCCTTCTCAAGTCAAGATAGTTATGAATACCTCTATGATGAATAATTTTTTGAAGTTGCAGGTGAAACGGAAAATATGATAGGTATTGATGTTGGTAGAAAAAGGACTGTTGAAAAAGCGATGTCAAAAAAAATCCATGATGGGCTACTTGGGATCTCACTAGATTCTTAGAAGGGAAGAAATCTATTGATATTAAGCTTGTTGCAATTTTTTCCTACACAAGTGGCCATGGGGGCTTCATAAAATTTCTAATTCATGGATATATCTCTTATCATGGGATTTGTTATATAGGACTCTGTATGATTGGCCATGGAATCTTGGGAACTACCCATTAGTTGGTGACTTAGGGTTGGCTACAATAGAAAAGGGTTGTAAGTTATTTGAGAAACTTGATTTGTCTAAGTGCCCATGGATCAGAGACAAAGGCTTAAAATATGTTGTGGTAAAATTTCCAAACTTGTGAACACCTAATCTAGAATCATGTCTCCTTATGGGAAAAGGTCCCTAAAAGTAATTGGACAGAAGTTTGTCTAACTAATTGTTATGAAACCAGCTCACAAAAAGATAGAAAATATAGTTGAACGACTTAGAATTCAGCCTTTTCAAGGGGTCAACCTCCTTTACATTACACAAATGAACAATTCTTGTATGATTCAAATGAAAAAACATTCTTTCTATATATAGGAGTCTAAGGTGTCACAATATAACCAAGCCGACCTAACAATAATAATATAAAGGCACAAAATAAGAATAGAGGGATTCTATGGGGCACAGTAATAACGATATGGGGACAATAGGGGCACAACAATCTAATAAGGGATAGAACTACAATAGTAATTGGGACATCACTAGTATTATAGGGACCTAACATGCCCCTCTCCTTCAAAAAAGTGTTGTCCTCAATGCTTGAGTAGTTCTAAATGTTTTTGTATAAAATTCTCATCCTTCCATGTGGAATCTTTAGTCGATAAGTTCTTCCACTTGATGAGCTACTCTCAAATAGACCGATTTAGTAGATGTCAAGTTCTTGTTTCTATGACTGCTTCCTGTTCCAATATAATTTTTCCTTCCTCGTCAAGTTCTGAAAATATTGTTTGAATTGGGAGCTTGTCGCCTATAACCTTCTTTAAACATGAAACATGGAAAACTGGGTGCATTCGAGAAGCTGCAGGAAGCTCCAATTTGTATGCCATAGTACCAATCTTTTGCAACACCTTGTATGGACCATAATACATTGGTGATAATTTATTATCCTTCTTAGATTTCTTGAGGGACATTTGTTTATAGGGTTGTAGCTGTAGGAATACCAAGTCACCTACATCAAACTTCTTTCGCTACGATGTTGATCTGTTTGTTGTTTCATTCTATTCTGCGCCAACACGAGGCTATCCTTTAAGAGTTGGAGAACTTGTTGTTGATGCTCGATGTGATGTTCCACTGCTTGAACCTTAGAATTTTCTCCTAAATATGATGTGATGGATGGTGGCTAATATCCATAAAGTGCCATAAATGGGGTCACTTTTGTTGCAGTATGGAAGGAAGTGTTATACCACCATTCAGCCAGAGGTAACCATTTGACCCATTGTGTTTGCTTATCAGATACAAAGCAACGAAGATATCCTTCCAAACATTTGTTTACTATCTCAGTTTTCCCATCAGATTGAGGATGATAAGATGAGCTACGAGCTAACTGAGTACCAAGACAAGAAAATAATTCTGTCCAAAAATTTCCAGTAAAAATGTGATCTCTGTCACTTACAATAATCTTTGGGTTTCCATGTAGCTTTTGAGTTGTTTCAATAAATGCAGTAGAAACTGTAATGGCTTTAAATGGATGTGATAATGCACAAAAGTGTGCATACTTGGTAAGTCTGTCAACTACACCATGATGATACTCTTTCCCTTAGACTTGGGTGAACTTGTGATAAAATCCATTCAATCCTCCTCCCAACTTTGTCTTGGAATGGATAAAGGTTGTAATAGACCTGGTGTCTTAATTGTTTCAGCTTTATTTTGTTGGCAAACCAAACATTCTACCACAAAAATTTGAATATCTAATTTAATGCCATCCCAAAAAAATTCCTTCTTAACCCTGTGGTAAGTTTTTAAAAATCCTTAGTGCCCTCCTAATCAAGAAGCGTGCAATTCCAGAAGAATATTTTGTTTGAGTTGGGAATTCTTACAGAGGTATAATCGATCTTTGTACCATAACGAATCATTTTTCCAACTAAATGTATCAGATTTACTGGAATCTTATTGTAAGTTTTGAATAAGTGCCCACACTTCTTCGTCATTCTTCCATTCCTCCTTTGTTTTGTTTATCCAATCTAGTTGGATAATAGAAATGGCGCACAACAATGCTTCCACATCCTCATCCTTTCTTGAGAGTGCATTTGCCACAACATTTGGCTTCCCTTTTTTATAGATAATTTCAAAGTCATAACCCAACATCTTTGTGACCCATTTTTGTTGTTCTTCATAGGATAATCTTTGCTCTAAAAAGTATTTAAGGCTATCCTTATTCATTTCTACCTTGAAGTGTCTTCCCATTAGGTAGGGTCGCCATTTCTTAAGTGCATGTAGTTTTGCCAACATTTCCTTCTCATAAATATCTGTCAATCTTGTAATCCACTGCAAAAAATTGGGAACAACTATAAATTTTAGGCATGTTGACATGTTGTATAATCCTCTTCTAAAAAGTTAAATTGCAAATCACAAAGAAATATTTCAAGGAAGACAAAAAATTTAAGGAAGTTAAGTGAAAATGAATATGGAGAGCATGAAGCAAATGAACATGAGAGTAATAATGAGGGAGAAAATTTGTGTGGATAACAATTAACAGTCTGAGAAAAATGAAGAAAGCACAAGTAAATTAAAGGCCAATAGTTATAACACATCATGCTTAGAGAATCAAGTTTGGAAATCTCAGTGACATAGTGATCCATATATGGAGGATCTAGATAATATATTAAAAATGATGAGGTGATAAAGCAAAATTATTTTAAGTTGGGAATATGAATGTGACATGCATGTTACATTGCAAAGGATCCCCTAATCTATATCAAGGTCATTTATGCATTGTATAAACAATAAATCAATGGAGAGAAATGTGGGAAAATTTATTTCTATCAAAATCATCATGGATTTCAAAATTTACATGATTAAGGTTAGCCTACAACACCTTAGAGGAAGTGGAATTGGAGGACTTCTCACAATCAAGAAAATATAGTCCAAGCTAGAGACCTATGAGGAATGTTAGATTTAGTAATATAGACGAGTGAGTTCATTGTAGTGGTTACAATCTTCACCACTATTTCTCCTATGAAGAAGAGGGGTTAACCTCAAATGGTTCCATTTTGAGGTATATCTAAATGTATGGATGAAAGAACACAAAGGATTTGTGTGAGTTGCTTGCATCAACTTTAGCTCAAACTTCATATTTCCTTTATAGAGAAATTATTTCAATCGGAACTGACGAATAGGTGGGCTAGTACATTACTTTTGAACCATTCTTTCCTAAATCAAGGATGCTCTTCAATGGAGGAAGAGAATGCCATTATGGATTTGGGGTTAGCCAAATTGGTTTCTGGATTCCAGTATGAAATAATCATACTTCTTAGACTATATTATTGTTTGGTGTCCCAATCCCAACAAGGAAACATAATAGAGGTGAATAGGTCAAATAGGTTAGATGAGCACTAACTAATGCCTATGTATATGAAGGTGTGTTAAATAAGAAGAGGATTATGCAATTTAATAAGGGGGTTCTAATATAGAACTAATAATTAAGATGTTTTTGTTTCTATGATTGAGGTGATAGTATAATCAGTGTATAGCTAGATCTTGTTTAGTAATGACATTTTGAGTGGATAACAATGATCTCTTACAACTCTATCCCTTATCTTGGTACTGTTAACTTTCAATTTGGTGATAATGATTTTATCCTTGATTCTAGCATAGATAAAATTTTGGAAGGTTGATTAAAATTCATTTTCTACATTTCCTACCATAATAAGAATGATTCTTATCAAAATAAAGACAAGAATTTATAGGCCATTCCTTAGGAGATACATTAGTGATTGAAAGTTGTGTTTAGGTTACTGCATTATTCTGTCTTTATCTAATGATATAGTTTGAAAATTTGCATATAATACAAATATATGGAGGTTTATTATTAGTGAAAATAAGAAAATGTGTAGAAACACTTATTTAGACTAACTTACTATATATGCATAGTTATAGTTGGTAAAATATTCATCCAAGATACACAATTCATGATGAACAAGATACCATACCTTTTATTTAACCCCAAATGAAAGAATACATTACTCAAAAAGGATATATAAATACTAAGAAAGCACTTCTAACTCCATTTCACATCAAGAAAAATGGACATTAATCTAATTATTTTTAGAAAATAAATTAATGAAAATGGAATGAGATGATTTTTGGAAATGGTATGTTATATTTCACTTCTTGAGAGTGTTTAAGTGAAATAGAGAAATAATACTAAATCTTATCATGTAATTTTTTCATATGGATATGACTTACACATCAACAAGAAATATGTTAGGTCCCTATAATACTAGTGATTACCCCATTAATATTGTAGTTGTATCGCTTATTAATATTTTCGTTCCCCTATTGTCCCCATATTGTTATTACTGTGCCCCATAGAAGCCCTCTATTGTTATTTTTGTGGCTTTATATTATTATTGTTAGGTCGGCTGGGTTATATTTGACTCCTTAGACTCCTATATATAGAAAGGAGGTTTTTTCATTTGTATCATCCAACAATTGTTCATTTATGTAATGTGAAGGAGGTTGCCCCCTCGAAGAGGCTGAATTCTAAGGCATTGATCTATCTTTTCTATCTTTTTGTGAGCTCGTTTCATAACATTTGGTATCAGAGCTTTGGATTCCAGGGTTTCGCTATTCCAAATAGGTCATCGTGGCATTTTTGCTATAAATTTTTCTTTGTGATATTTCAGAAGCTAAAAAAAACCATTTGAGAGGAAATCACACTGAACCTCGGATCCGAAGTTTAGAGCTTTTTTCACTATATTTGCGGAGATATGATATGATGAAGTTGGTCCTTGTGCAAACTCCTGAATTACATTCCAAACAGGTGACCTAGGTAAAATCCTCATAACTTTCTCTCTGAGGATCGGATTAAAAATTCGTAAAAAGGTACAGAAAGAGAATAGACTATAGTTTCTTATACATATTTTTCAGGGCCAAAGGTCGAAACAGTGACTCATGGCACGTCGTACAAGTTCGCTCTACTGAACTAGTCTATAATCAGGTCACGGCTGTAGATTTGGCATAACGCTTCCATGGAGAATCCAATTTGGATCAGATTGGTGGCATTAGAAAGAGGACGTAGAGGGCTACCCAAATCCGTAATTTCAAAACTAGATAATCTAAAATTACAGAGACACATCAGATTCAATATCAAGCTCCTACAAAGTGAAAAAAGGTGTGTAGTTTATTTTTTAATTTCTGCATAAGCTTGGTTTGAAAAATTAGTTTGAAGGAATTCAAAGGGAATAGTAAAGCATTATTATCAGTAATTGATGTCTCGAGGAAAGAAAATGCAAACACCTAGTAGGCAACTTGAAAGCTCTAGCATGACTCATGAAGAAGACGAAGAAATGAAACATGATATATCAAAATTACGAGACCAAGTGCAAAAAGTGCCACTTGCACAAAAAGGAACAGAATCTAAGATGGATGGTTTAAAGAAAGATGTAGAAGCTAAGATGGATGGTTTAAGGAAAGCCGTAGAAGCTAAGATGGATTGTTTAAAGACAAGCATGGAAGATTTGAAGACAGATTTGAAGACAGATTTGACAAAGTTTCTAGAAGAAATGCTTACTAATGGTGAAAGTTTAGTAAAGGAAACTCATGATGAGAACAAAAGAAATGTTAATCATGATTTCATAGACTCTAATGTTGGATTGAAGACCCACCATATTCCAAAAATCGATATGAGGAAGTTTGATGGCAAGGATCCCGCAACATGAATATTACAGATGGAGCAATTTTTTGATCTCAATAATGTGCAAAACACAAAAAAGGTACGTATTGCAACTTTATATTTGGAACCAAATCAGTTTGTATGGTATCAATGGCTTTGCTCTTGTAAAAAAATTATCACTTGGGCAATTTTTACGGAAGAATTGACAGCACATTATAAGGATACAAAAAGAAACACTTTTTTTTAGCCAATTGATCATTCTCAAACAAAAGGGTTCAATAATGGAGCACATTGAGCAATTCCAAAAATTGAACATAAGGGTAAAAAATATTCCAGAGGAGCATAGGATTGATGTGGTCATAGGGACTTTAAAGGATAATATCCAACATGATGTTTGCCTTTGGGAACCTGATTCATTAGAGAAGGCATTCAGGTTAGCAAGAAAATGGAAAGAAAAATTATGGAAACCAGGAAGCATACCACTCACAACTATAAAGATGGAAGTGTTGTTGCCCCTAGTCTTCCACAACCTATAAGATTGACACCACAACAATTGGAAGAAAAGAGAGAAAAAGGGCTTTGTTACAGTTGTGATAACAAATACACTAAAGGTCATAAGTGTGTTGAGAAGAAATTATTCAACATAGATTGTGAAGGGGAAGAAGAAAAGGAGCAAGAAAGGTCAAAAGAAGAGGATATACTCCAGGAACAAAGCCTAGATAAAGAAGAAATGAATTCGACCATATCTTGTAATGCATTGGATGGAATTACCACTCCTCAAACCATCAAGATAAAAGGACAAATCAAGAAGAAAAAGGTAATAGTGTTGATTGATTCAGGAAGTGCCCACAATTTTATTCATTGTAAGGTAGCAAAAGAATTGAATTGCTTCCTATATCCAGCACTAGAGTGTCAAGTTATGGTTGCAAACAGAGGAATGATAATTTCTCTGGAAAGTGCCACAATATCAAGCTATCCATGGGAGAATATGTATTGACTAGCCCAATGCATTCCATTCCAATGAGAGGTGCTAATGTTGTACTAGGAGTCCAATGGCTACAATACTTGGGTAAAATATCTTTTGATTTTCAATAACTTTTCATGAAATTTTATGCGGAAGAAAAGGAAGTTGAATTAAGGGTTATTGCAAGGAAACCGGGAAAGGTAATCAGCTCTAACAGTATGACAAAGCTTCTAAAAAAGGAACAAACAGGTGTAATTGCACAATTATGTTCGCTAGATGTTTCCACATCAGAATCATATATTTCTCCAGATCTCCAAAAAGTCTTGGACAATCATTCCAAGGTATTTAAGACTCCCAAAGGTCTCCCACCTATTCGTGATCATGATCATGCTATTCATCTGATTCCAGGAAGTGTTCCTCTAAACATCAGGCCGTACAGATATCCCTATGCCCAAAAGAGTGAAATTGAACGTATGGTTGTAGAAATGCTAGAGCCTGGTGTAATTCAACCTAGTCAAAGTTGGTTCTCTGCTCCAATAGTATTGGTGCATAAGAAGGATGGATCATTGCGCATGTGTCCAGATTATAGGGAATGTTACACAGTAATTTGTCACCGTTTATCACCGTCCCTGTTTCCCCTCTCCCGTAGATTGGAAGACTCATTCTGGGACTTGTGAGAAGTGACATAACCTGAAACCACTTGCATTATATTACTCTAAGTGTGAGCTTCATATGCCCTGAAGACATCTCCTGCAGTATACTGATAAAAACAACCCTTTTTGCATTAGCGCGGGTCCGCAGTGTACTTCCCGCGCCAACGGGGGAATTCTCTAAAGAGAGCGTGCCAGTTGGCACTCTATCTCAGATTCCCACTCTCGCCAACCCAGTTGGGTAAAGTTTTTAACGAACAAACTTCCAAAGGTTCTCCTTAACCCATTCACCAACTGAATCCATGTTGAGTTAGGATGGTTTGGCTTCGAATCTCCATAGAAGGGTTTGCCACCTTTCATGGAAGCTTCTAAGTGATAAAGCCAATCCCATGGAAATTGTGATTGATCTTATCTCCTTCCCCTCTATCTATAAAAGCTTGTTTCTATGCCTTGGGCAAGCTAGTGCTAGTGATAGTGAGAATTCCAGGAGTTCAAGAGATTGAAGTTGCAAGAGCCTTCTTTGCATCCATAAGGCCAAATCTAAGTAAGGAGATTCTTGTCACCAAGGAGAGAGAGGCTTGTTTCCCATCCCAGCAAGCTTTGCAAGACTTGTGTAGCTGATCACCCACCCAAAGGAGGATTTGACGTCAGAACTATGGTTGTATTCTTCTTTGTTGTTTATCAATAATAGATGATTGTCATTATGGTTCCACTCTCATTGTCCTTTGTAATGATTGATGTTGAGTTATATCTTTTTTGACTGATATATAATTGCATCTATTGGATTTTATGCTTGTATTTGTGTTGTTCTTTGCATGTGCAGGTGTCCAATCACGGAGATCGTTGGGATCGTGACCGGCCGAAGCAAAGGAATGAGAGCGACGTCTCTTCTATGAATATTAGCGTTGGAATCCAAGTAGGTTCTCATCATCCACCTTTAATTTGCAATTAGGAACTTGCATGATAGCATTATTTGATTGTTGCTAGACCCAGTCTGGGCTAGTAGGGATCGCCTCTATCCGCAGAGGGGATTTACCTCCATAATAATTTGGCGACTCCACTGGTGACTTAGCTTGTTGTTTGATTTGTAAACAACTTAGTGTTGTCTTGTCTCTTTGGTTCTCTTGTTTGATTGCTTAGGTAGCTTTTTGGGTTGGATTTTTTGCTTTCTCTTGCTTCCTGGCCTGCCTGGATACTGTTAACCAAGCCTTGGACCGCTTGCTTTTATTTTTGATCTAGCAAACTTGATTAGCGCGATTTTTTCCTTGACAGTCGCGCCAGTTTGCGCATGTTTCTCAAAGACAACCCGTGCCAATCCCTTTAAAGCGCGAGTTACAACCTGATAGTCGCGCCTGGCCTGTCAACTTTTCTAGTTTGCTTATTTGCAAGCCCTCTGAGCTTGGATTTGTATCTTGCCACATCTTTTTCAATTACTGGTGTGTGTTTGATCCTTGTTTGACTGGTTTTCAACCTCCATCCTTCAGGTGTTTGCCTATTTCCATCGATTTGACATTTCAGCCCTAGGGCATCTAGTGGCTTTGTGCATCAAGCCTTCCATAGGAGTCTTGGGTTCTTTGATCATCTAGTCAATTTTGTGATTACTCTTTTGCACTTGCTCAGTGGTTGTCAAAGATTTTTATTGTTATTCAAGCGATTTGCTTCTTTTCCGCTTAGATTTCACTTGGCTTCGTTTGGGCTTAGATCACATAGCTCATAGAGGTCTTTGTGTTTTCTTTTTGGCTTGAAGGACTGCCTTGGTGTTTTGGGAACTTGATTGCGTTCTCATTGAGTGAAATTTTTCTCTTTTACTTGGTGTTATTATCTCTCAAAATTTGTTTAGTGCACTTTGCGATTGAAAAGAAAATGAACAGTCTCTTTTGCGTTGAATTAGTTAATGGAAATGAGAGCTTTTCATTGATTAGTGACTTTAAAGAAAAGTTTCGTTTATCGCCATTAGCTGCATTAGAGTGGTTCTTGATTGTTTATGGTCATTTTGTTTGATTGAAAAGTTCTCAACTCTCTCGTAGTTAGTGTTCATCGAACGAAATGATACTTTTTGGCATATAGCTTGCATTTAGGGAATTGTGAGAGATTACATATGGTAGGACCTAGAAATCGAAACCTAATCAAATATCAACCGTAAAATGAACTGAATGAACTTAAAAACGCATTGGAACATAACACTCACTGTTTAGAGGTCTAGGCTAGAGACGTGCTCCGGCGTCATTAAACCTAGTCACTTTTGTTTCACTTAAGGTTGGGTGATTCCTCCTTTCGTGATGCAACAAGTGGTCTAGCATGGACTTGAGCTCCCACGTACCATCGAGTATATGGGGAGACCCCACTAGGTTATCATCCTTTATCCATAGGAAGTTGTGTCTGCCGCCTTACAAGCCGTAATGCACCAAACACAGCATTCGGGAAGATTGACTGGTTGACGGGAAGTCCTTGGTTTTCATATGACTGCCAAGGTGTATATGCAATTTTACGGATTTGTTTGGTAAACCTTTTTGCCTAGCTCTCCAGAGTAGTCACTTTTGGTCCTTTTCAGACTCCTTAAATGAAAAGGCTCATCTGAGCATTTGTCACTTCGGGCTCACTAAACATTTGAAGGAGACTAGAGTCATGTTTTTGTCCTTTTCTCGACTCTTAAAACATGAAACGGTCAAGTTGTGTCCTTGCGTCTTAAAATTTATTTGGCCACGATTAACATTACCTAGTTAGATCTTGTGTGCGTTAGTTTGAGTAGGGTCCTTTCTCGTTAGATTCCCTTAGGTTTTGTTTGAAGTTTGTCATCCTGGCTGAACCATCGATCCCATCTCCCGTTCCAAGTGATCAAGGGTCTCCATCTTCCGCTGCTCCTGAGGTACCGGTTGTGAGTGATACTCTTCCTGTTATCCTGAGTATCCAACCGATCAACTCTCGTGCTCCGGACGATGAGGATTATGAAATTAATTGGAACCCCATTTGGGAGCCTGAAGAGGACGATATTCCTTTTACCCCTCCTGGTGTTTCGTCTCCAATGTCTACCTCTCACATGGATGAGACATCTCCTAGAGTGAGTGAGACACCCGTTTTGTCGAGTATCAAAACTCCTATCTCGGCCACCTCTCCGGTACCCTCATGCTATAAGTCGTTGAGGGATAATATGAATGCCAGGATCCCCACTTCAAGTACCATGTGGGACCTCTGTATCACTCCCACTATGGGATCTTTTGTTTCACAAGTTCATAGTACACCCGTAATTTCAGTTCCAACGAATCCAATTGTTTGTGTAGCACATTCAACTCTGGTTGTTAGTGCCGTTACGGCATCTTCAACTACGACTACTGGTGCTAGTCCGCCTCACGGTCAAGTGAGTAGTGGCGAACCGACACATACACCCAAAGTTGTTCATCCTACACAAAGTGCACCACCCTCTTCTGGTCCCGTCCCAAGAGTGGGGCCGTATGATCAGTATATGTAAGTTGTTCAGGATCCGAACGTGTAAGGTCCATTTTATTATTATGATTCTACTGGTCAGTTCCTTTATCTTTCCAGACCCTTGCCTACTCAACCTGTTGTTGAGGTTTCGGTACCATTATCCATTGCTTTGGGCACCACCACTTAGCATGGGGGCCAAGCAATGCCTGTGTAGCTTCAGGGACCGCCTAACCAAGGCCAGCCGTCTTATATGCAAACCCCCCAAGGGCAGCAATATTACGGCCAGTCTTACCCAGGACAACCTGGGGGCCCACAAGGACAACCCTATTAGGGACAACCTTTGACTGCTGGTGGTCCATCTTTTACTTATCTGACTCAACCTTCTCGTAATCCAGGGCAACCTGGTACCCAGCAAGGTTACCCGTCTGGACAACCAGGACAACCTTACATCCAACAAGGTCAACCTGGTCTCTAGCAAGGTTATCCCTCTTGACAAGTAGGACAAACTTATATTCAACAAGGTCAATCGGAAGTCCAGCAGGGGTACCCTTCTGGGCAAGGGGGTCAGCCTTACATACAGCAAGGCCAACCCACTGCCTAGCCTAGTCATCCTTCTGGACAAGTTGGTCAACCTCAAGGTCAACCGGCCGTCCAGCCCGCTCAACCATCTGTTCCGCAAGGACAACCCTCGGTTGCACAAGGACAACCTAATACCCAGCAAGCTCATCCTTTTAGGCAAACAAGTCCGTCCCAAACCCAACCAGGACAACCTTCCAGCTAGATGGTCCAACCTCAACCTATTCAAGGACATCCTTCTAGGCCCCAGACTCAAGTTGGTCTTCAGATGCAAGGTGGGTTACAACCCCAACCTTCTTACCAAGTGCAGTCTATTTACCAGGCTTAGTATGGAGCTCAGCAATCGTATGTTTACCAGCAACCCTAGGGGCAAACTCAGTTAGCCCCTTATCAAAATTATCAACAAATGCAGGTCACCCCTTATCAAAATTATCAGCAACAGTATGTTGCGCCTGCAGGTCAAGTTGCTAATCCATGGGGTGCTGGGGGGCAGATCCAAAGTCGGCTGTCTGCTTATGGACAAAACCCTTATGGAAAAAATCCCTATGGGCAGAACCCTTATGGGCCAGGCCCGTCCGGACAAAGTCCATGGGGAAAACCACCACCTGGTTGGAACCTTGGTACTACCTCTCTTCCACGGCCCCAGATGTCCTTCAATCCTTAGTTACCTTTCTTAGCGACATTGGAACTGCCAGATGTGTCCAAATTGACAAATGATCCCATTCTTCATAATCCATATTCGTCACCAGTTCCGACCAAGATACCCGGTGATTGCCAGAAATTCGATTGCAAAGCTGGCGAGGACCCTCAATCCCACATCATGACCTATCACCTTTGGTGCTCATCCAACTCGTGGCTTGATGATTCCATCCAGCTCTGCCTCTTCCAAACGACTCTCACCGGCTCGGCTACTAAGTGGTATATTGAGTTGAATCGCGGAACATTTCAAGATTTCAACTCGTTGGCTATGGCATTCCTAACTCATTTTTAGTTACCCATTTGGTATGATACGGGGACGCATCTCCTTACGTCTCTCAAACAGGACACGGCCACGCATATATCCGATCATATACATGAATGGAGACGGCGTCGTCGTTTGATCAAGTTCTGGATTCCTGATCAGCTCCTAACTGATTGGTTTACAACCTCCTTTGTCCCTGTAATCGCGTGAGACATTGCTATGGGAGCTTGTGTAACTGAAGAGCAAGCTATCACGTGTGCTCAGTACCTTGACTTAGTTTATTCTCATTCAGGTACTTTATATGATTATTTGCCAGACACCCCGAGACCCGGAACATCCAAAGCTGTGCTAAAACCATCTGTTGACGGTGTTATTGGTTCTTTACACACATCTTCAAAGAAATCATCCGTGAACCATGGGAAGCAAAAACCGAACACTCCTAGCGAAAACACTTCTCAGGGACAATCTAATTCTGGAAACACTTCCGAGGTTAACACCGTCCATTCCACCACGACGGATAAAACCTCGAAAGGGAAAACGAAAGGGAAAGCCAAGAATAAATCTGAACAGCCCAGACAGGACTCCCCTAAACCTCCACCCGAGGAAGGAGACAAACGTAAACCTAAGTATCCTTGTCTTATATGTGACAAGGATCACTATACTAAAGACTGCCCCAGGCGGTCCGAAGTTAGTCGATTGTTGAAAGGTGCTCCTGGGACTCCTGCTATGCTTAAAGAACCTTTCCCTTCACAACAAACTCAAATGGTGGCAGATCCATCACAACCCTCTTCTTCATTCGGCTCTCAAGTATTTATGGCTGGGACGATTCCTGTCCACATCACTACTCGAGCAAAAGAATATTCGTCACATGTCGGGAAAGAGCCTGAGGTCTCCTCCAGCGCTCCTCCATCTAGCTCTAGTCCACTCCACATCGAGAGACCTAGCACTGAGGCGACTATCCGACGCCCTCCAAAAGGTGTACTCCAGAAGTCTTCTGACAACCCTAATGCTCGTGCTGCCCAACACTACAACATCGTTGAGGACTTAGCTCAGGGTCCGGCTGCTATGTCTGCCCTAGAAGTACTCCAGAGCTACCCCTCCTAGACGAAGTCCTTGCTATCGGCCATCGGTGGCATAGACCCGGCTAACTCGGATCTTATTTCTTTTGACCTCAAGGGCCATACACCGAGACTGCCTCACCAAATTGCTTTCCTCATACAGGTCATTATCAATACTAAAATGATTCATTGTACAGTCATTGATGAAGGTGCTTCAACTTGCATCGTGTCTGTTTCCTGTTGGAAAGCTATTGGTTCTCCGACGCTGAGCCAGTCTCCTACAACATTTGAAGCCTTTGACGGAAGAGAGTCCCGTCCTTATGGTATCCTCCAACGGATGCCCATCTCTTTGGAAGGGAAGACGGTCGAAGTGGAGGTCGAAGTTGTCGATGCTAATCTTACCTACAACCTCCTCCTCGGACGTAGCTGGACATACGCCATGCAAGCCGTGGCTTCCTCTCTTTTCCGTGTCATTATTTTTCCTCATCAGGGGAAGATTGTCACCGTGGACCAGCTCTCCTTCTTCGCCTCCTCTTCCGAAGGCAACGTGCCTTTTATGGACCATACCTCCAAATCATGTGAGAGTGTAGGAGCTAGACTCTTTAAAGATCCCACCCTGATGGGTGTCTTTCCCCTCGCACCCCCTAATCTCGCTCCTATTAATATGATTTCCATGCGCTCTGATCCGTGGGTCCTTCCTCCCGCTAATCAGATAGAGTCTTGGGGCGATACGATGCCATTGAGTCCCACCGAGCTCAACTACGTTGAAACCGTTGCTGCATCGGCTCCCCCTCCCGAACCTGCTCCTCCGAGCAGCGATCCCGACTCGTACGTTCATTCCACTTGGCTTGGAGATGACGCTACTTCGGATCCATTAAAGGAAATATTTCCTTCCGATGAAGCCATTATAGAGACCATGTCTGTTGAGGAACCTCCTTGGTCTGATTATCACCACCGTTCCTCGTTCCTCCCTGCCCATCAAGAAATGATCACCTGTCTCGAACGGTTTGCTTCTTGTATCCCATTTCAGCCCCTTCAAACACCTATTCAAGTTTATCAAGTGTCTTCTAAAGGCAATATGGGAAACATTACTCAGACCCAACCCATTGACATCTCTATGAAACCAGGGATTGTCGAGCATATTCACATTGGAGTCACTTGTACTTCGGAGGAAGTTCAGCTCTACACCAATCTTTTTCACGAATTTCGTGATGTCTTCACTTCGTCCTACGAAGAGATGCCCGGCATTGACCCTAGCATAGTGGTGCATGAGATACCTACGTATCCAGGTGCTAAGCCCATTCGTCAACGCCTACGCCCCGTGCACCCCTGAAAGGCTGCAGCCATTAAAGCAGAAGTTGAAAAGCTTCTCAAGCCTGGTTTCATTTACCCCATTCCACTTACAGATTGGGTTTCTAATATAGTCCCTGTGAACAAAAAGCAGGGTACCATTCGAGTCTGTGTTGATTATCGTGACATTAACCACACCTGTCCTAAGGATAACTTCCCCACACCCTTCATCGATCAACTCATTGATGAGTGTGTAGGAAGCGAAATCTATTCGTTTATGGACTGTTTTTCTGGGTATAACCAAATCAATATTACACCCACTGATCAGCATAAGACCACTTTTATCTGTCCTTGGGGCACTTTTGCCTACAAGAAGCTCCCTTTTGGTTTGAAGAAAGCCGGTGCTACCTTCCAACGTGCAATGTCCTATGCTTTTCATGACATACGTCACATTTTACAGCCATATCTAGATGATCTACCAGCTCATTCAGTCAAACGCCAGGACCATCCTTCCCATCTTCGTGAAATCTTTCTCCGCTGTCGACACTACCGTATCAGGCTCAATCCTCATAAATGCGTCTTCTTCATTGAATCAGGCTGACTACTCGGGTTTATCGTCTCCCGAGAGGGCATCCATCTGGATCCCCTCAAAGTCGAGGTTATTCTGAATCTTCCTCCCCCTGCTTCTTTGCAGTAGTTGCAGAGCTTGTAGGGAAAAGAAAATTTCCTAAGACGATTCGTTCTGAACTATGCTGAGGTGGCTAAAGGTTTTACACGGTTATTGAAGTGAGATACACCCTTTCATTGGGATGCTATCGCTCAAGAGTCTTTCGAGCGTCTCAAGGGTCTCCTTGTTTCTGCTCCATTATTGCGACCTCCGGATTACCATCGTGATTATACTCTGTATCTAGCCACCGCCGATACCACTATCGGCATGGTTCTCATGCAAGATGATGATGATGACAATGAGCACGTCATATATTACCTCTGCCGCAACCTCTTAGACACGGAAACTCGATACGCTTACGTCGAGAAGTTGGCATTGGCCGCTGTTTGTGTTGTCCAACGCTTCTGGCATTATATCTTGTTGTGCACCACGACCGTGATTTCTGATTGCAACCCGATGACGTACATTTTATCACGTCAGTTGCTGGGGGGCAAATACTCAAAGTGGATCGTCATCCTCCAAGAGTTTGACTTGGAATTCACTGCTGCCAAGTCTAAGAAGTCCCTAGTCTTTGCTGAGTTACTTTGCTCTTTGCCATCTCCTTCTGTACCCTCTCTTTCAGAGGATCATATCCCGGACGAAACTCTTTTTCTGATCAACACCCTTGATCCCTGGTACGGGGATATTATTGTATATTTACAGACGTCCTCTTTCCACCCCGCTATATCCAAAGATGCTTGGCGGCGGATCCATCATCAGTCTCAACCCTACCGTATCATCGGGGACACCCTGTACTGTCTTGGTGTTGACTTCGTCCTCCGCCGATGTCTGACCCTCGAGGAAGCTAAGAGAGTCCTAAATGACTGCCACTCTGGTGCCTGTGGTGGTCACATCTCCGGATATGCCACAGCTCAAAAAATCCTTCGCGCTGGTTATTTCTGGCCCTCCATTTTTAAGGATTGCATTCTTACCGTCCGTTTGTGTCATGCGTGCCAGATATACCAGCGGAAGATACATGCGCCACCAGCTCCGCTGCACCCTGTTGTCACCGTTGGCCCTTTTGCAAAATGGGGCATTGATTATAAGACCTGTAAGCCTCGCTCGGCCGGGGGGCGTGGGTTTATTATCGTTGTTGTCGATTACTTTACAAAATGGGCCGAGGCGATGCCCACATTAACTAAAGACGGTCACACAGCAGTGCAGTTTTTGTTCAACCATGTTATTATGCGGTTCGGAGTTCCGCAGGCCATCGTCACAGATCACGGGAAGCATTTCCGTAATCACATGATGACCGGACTAACTAACCAACTAGGCTTACGGCATGATTGTTCGACCCCATACTATCCTCAGTCTAACGGCCAGGTTGAAGCCGTTAACAATATTTTGGTTACGATGCTTCAACGTACTGTTGACATGCATAAGTCTAATTGGCATCTGATGTTTTTTCCCGCCTTGCGGGCCTACCGAAGCTCTGTGAAGGATGCCACCGGTTTCACTCCATTTCAACTAGTTTACGGACTCGAGGTTACCCTTCCTATAGAATGTGAAATCCCTTCGTTAAAAATAGTCGTCGAGTTGCTTCTCAACACTACTTCGGTAGAGGAATGGCTTCTTTACCTCGAATGGCTGGACGAGACCCGTTGCCTAGCCTCTCTAGCTATCGAAGCTCAAAAGAAGAGAGTTAAAACTCACTTCGACCATACCATCCATCCTCGTTCCTTTGTTGAGGGAGATCTAGTCCTACTATACGACCAAGCAAATGACAAGCTGGGGGGAGGCAAACTCGAGCCCATGTGGCTAGGCCCTTATATTGTAAAGAAAGTGTTGCAGAAGGGGGCATATGAGCTAGTTGACTACGAAGGTAATCCTATTGATAAGCCGCGCAATGGATTGTACTTGAAAAAGTACTATGCATGATTCCATGCACTTCGATTTATACATACGTGTGTGTGTGTGTGTGTGTGTTTTCATGTTTTTGGCTTGGTGTGAAGGCGTGATTGCCCCTTATTGTGTTTTTGCTTCTTGTGCAGATGTCGGGTGCACCTTATGTTGGTTTCGCTGATGGTGCTTGCTGCAGCACTCGCAATTTGTCCTCTGTGGCGTGGGTGATCTACGATCCTCACGGTGAGTTGATAGATCTTCAAGGTGTGTGTTTAGGCTGTACTACAAACAATGTCGCTGAATATAGTGCTGCTATTGAATTATTAGGTGAGGCGATTAATCTCAATATTCGTACATTGGTTGTTAACCTAGACTCTCAACTTGTCGTCCGTCAACTCAATGGGCGATATTCCGTCAGAGACCGTCACATTTTAAGGTTGTACTTACGTGTTAAATTGTTATAAAGGAATTTTGACTTTGTCACATATCAGCATATTCCACGATGATTAAACACATTATCTTATGCATTGGCTAATCATGTATTAGATAGACATTTGCGTAATTTATAATCAAAACATCATACAAGCAAGCACATAAAAGCAAAATAATAAACCATAGGCATATGTATATTTATATATGTGTGTCGTAATGTTTGCACCAACTGCATTATATAGTTCAAAAAATAATACATGTTCATCCTGATACATCTGGAGACGACATGTCCCTCAAAAAATATGCATAAAATAAGCCTAGAAGTCTAATCGCGGTGGTGCTCATGATAGCACGTCACTACGCACACCAATCGTCTCAACAGACAATGGATACGACTCAGCACCCGCACTATGTGCCTCTGATATGCAAAGGGCACATCCGCCAGTCTAGCGTAACCCGGAATCCCTCGGGTGAGTCCCTCGAGATTCTGAACGAGCTCTTCCGCCACGGCACCCTCTGCTTGAGGGTCAGCTGCGGGCTGGACCCTCCACACTACGGGAGAAAAGCCAGCTGGTCGCTCTGGGCCAACGTTTGCATATACATACAACTGTCATCAGAACATGCATGTATTGACAAAAACAAAAAATACATAAAACATCAAAAAACAAAGAGATCATACCTAGCTCCTCGTGCCACTCCTCTCCCTCTGGCAGGGGGAGATCTGGATCCCTGGTGAAATCAGTCCCCGCGTATGGCCAATCCTCCACCATAATTGGCTAACGGAGGAGTCATATAAAGAACTCGGGCCGCCAGGACATCTGCTGGCCCCCTCCTCCTCTGGGCATCAGTGCTGCCTAGTGAGCCATCCTAGGCTCTCGTGGAAATGGATCAGCCACTATAGCTCCCTGAATCTGAAAAATGGGTAATCATTCCAAGAAGAACGACACCACAATTGAGCCGTACCCGAACTGTTTCACTCCTCGCTTACACTTTGTAAGCTGCCTCTTGATATTGGTGGTCACTGTTGTGGCCCAGTCAAAAATGGTGGGGTTGAGGCATTCTGTCGCTAGTAGCAGATGATTCTTGCTCACCTCATGGGGCGCCTATACCCCGGCTACACGAGTGATGGTGAACAGTATCACCCTGAGAACCAAGTCCGGAATGGTGGGGATATCCACCTTGGCACTGTTTTTCCCAAATTGTGCCCCTAGACACACTCGGTCCATCACTTCACTCATCCTCTCCCCGGAAGGTCTACTTCCAGTCAAGATGGTCCTCACCCCTCTTCATGACAACCCAGTGATGTAATACACATCGGACATCTCAAGCTCTAATGCTTGGTCCTGTAAGCGGAATACTTGGTCATCAGCATCCCAAGCATCAACTATGAACTGCAATAGCTCGGGCTGAGCTCGCAGGTAAGATGTGATAAAAAATTTCTTGAGACCACAGTCTCTTAAGGCGTTCATGCATCCCTCGTCTTCTATAGCCAAGGCATCTACGACATCATGTTCCCTTTCTTTCCATTCCACCACCATTTTGCCTATTTTGCTGCACCCACAAGGATGAATAAATCATTATTGGAACACTAGTAAGCCTACAATCTAGACAAATTTAAAATGCAATGGGAAATTTCAAAGGAAAAATTAGGTTGCGCGGTTGGCGTGACTGTTTCCAAAACAGTCGCGCCAATGGCGCGACCCCTTTAGTAAAATCGCCCCATTAGCGTGGGTCCGTGCCGGATACTCGTGCCAATGGGCACAGCCCTGAATTTTGAAATCCTCCTTGCAGAGGCTCAATCAGGGAACAAAAAGCTGAAAAAGGTATGGAAATGGAGCAGAGAAAGAGGCCTCTTACCTGACACTGACGGCGCTCCGATTGGTTACCCGGATTTGTCGCAATCGTCGCTTGAAGATTGCACACCAAAAGCTCCAAATGTCACTCTCAAAGGGTAAAAGTGAAAAGTAATTCTTATTTTTACTATTTCACCCATTTTATAATTTTTTTTTACCCTCGATAGGTTTAAAAAGTCATTTCATGAATATTTTATGAATATATTTGTGTCAAAAATGGATTTTACACCCTTTTTTGTGCAGCGACAGGTGTTTGTACAACTTAGGCAACGAAACGAGCTGTATTTTACACTTTTTCAGGCTCGGTAAACACATGAAAAAGTTACTTTAAGGTCTACTTTCAGCTCTTTTCCGACCGTTTAAAGATGAAAAGATTGTCGAGTTCCCTCTTAACTCGTTAAATGGAAATAAGAGGCGGTCGTCTTTAAACTCTTTTCCGACCGTGTAAAAATATAAAGGATTGTCGGGTCTTTATCGTTTCAGGCTCGTTAATGGTCACGAAATGACATAATATCGATCGCTTTTTTACTTTTTTAGGTCGATGTCACTACATATGAAAAGTACTCCTCGATCGTAATGATCGGGCGGTTCTTTCGAGCATTGTTTTATACTTTTTCAGGCTCGCGAGACATAACTTTATGAAAAAGGACACCCCTGGAGTTTTCTTTTCTGCTGTCTTTTCAAACTCTCTAAACATGAAAAGACGCCGAGTTACTCCTTTGTCAGGCTCGTTAAAACCTGATGACATTGGATCCTGTCGCAATGATGCCTTACAAGCATATGCTATCCCCGTCAAGATTGTCATCAAAAAATAATCGGGGTACTCGCCAGAAATGGTGGGGAAAATGGAACCATAACTATTGTCGTGTCGAGAATATGCTGATATTGAACATGACACTTGTCTACTTTCGTGTCTAGGTGGGGACATCTCATCTCGCTTTACACTGGCCTCCGTGGGTTTGGGTTATCCTATTTGATCTCTCATTTACTCATTGCCTCGTCACCATGACCCTTGATCCGTTGATGTCAAATACTGCCAAGTCCACTGTCGTGCCACCGATATGTTCAAGAGAAGTTGACCTCTGCAGAATTACAACCTCCCCTGATACCTCACATAATTCTGATTCACCACAACATTCTTCCTCTGTCTCGTGTCAATGATGTGGGAAACACTATGGCCCACCTTTGATCAAGGTCACTTCCTGTCAACTTCAGTTCATTATCGAGGAACCTGATCTAGAGACTCCCTTCTGATGCCTTGGAGCCTGCATGCCTCAATGGCAGGTTCTTCATGTTTGATGAGAGGTTTTCACCATTGGCCTCCGATCGAATGATTCTACGAGTGATTGATGCCAGCTCACTCATTCGCACGCCATAGATTGTACCTATAGTACCTTGAGGTCCATTGTCATTATTGGTGGTACCTCTCGCGTCTATTAACAGTTTTCACTATTGGTTGATAACCAGACGATGTTCATGCATGTTCGACTCCAACTCATGTATTCGCATGCCTGAACTTGTACTCTGTTCGGGTCGAGATGGAGCGCAAGACCTTGGGTTTTGTTTGTTGGAATCCAGGCTGCGATTTGTGGCTTATTACGATCATTACATGACTCATTCACTGGATGGCTGCGACCATGCCTGAGTCTATTTATCGATCCTCACTCGATGGCTGTGCCCATACCTTGGATCTAGATTCTTGTGTGCTCTGTTATGGATGGCTGCGCCCATACCACATATATCATGTACTTGAGATATCAATTGCACTTCTTTATGCAGGTTCTCCGGTGGCAGTGTTTTCGGTTACGCATGTTCTTGTAAAAGAATTTCACCCCTCTCTCTCCCTTGGGCCTCATGCTTTAGGGGGCATTTGTTACACAATAATTTGTCACCGTTTATCACCGTCCCTGTTTACCCTCTCCCGTACATTGGAAGACTCATTCTGGGACTTGTGAGAAGTGACATAACCTGAAACCACTTGCATTATATTCCTCTAAGTGTGAGCTTCATATGCCCTGAAGACATCTCCTATAGTATACCCATAAAAACAACCCTTTTTGCATTAGCGCGGGTCCGCAGTGTACTTCCTGCGCCAATGGGGGAAATCCTCTAAAGAGGGAATGCCAGGTGGTGCTCTGTCTTAGAGTCACACTCGCGCCAACCCAGTTGGGTAAAGTTTGTAACGAACAAACTTCCGAAGGTTCTCCTTAACCCATTCGCCAACTGAATCCATGCTAAGTTCTAATGGTTTGGCTTCGAATCTCCATAGAAGGGAAGTGGTTTACCACCTTTCATGGAAGCTTCTAAGTGATAAATCCAATCCCATGGAAATTGTGATTGATCTTATCTCCTTCCCCTCTATCTATAAAAGCTTGTTTCTATGCCTTGGGCAAGCTAGTGTAAGTGATAGTGAGAATTCCAGGAGTTCAAGAGATTGAAGTTGCAAGAGCCTTCTTTGCATCCATAAGGCCAAATCTAAGTAAGGAGATTCTTGTCACCAAGGAGAGAGAGGCTTGTTTCCCATCCCAACAAGCTTTGCAAGACTTGTGTCGCTGATCACCCAGCCAAAGGAGGATTTGACGTCAGAACTATGGTTGTATTCTTCTTTGTTGTTTATCAATAATAGATGACCCTCATTATGGTTCCACTCTCATTGTCCTTTGTAATGATTGATGTTGAGTTATATCTTTTCTGACTGATATATAATTGCATCTATTGGATTTTATGCTTATATTTGTGTTTTTCTTTGCACGTGCAGGTATCGAATCACGGAGACCGTGGGGATCGTGACCGACGAAGTAAAGGAACGAGAGCGACGTCTCTTCTACAAATATTAGCATTCGAATCCAAGTAGGTTCTCATCATCCACATTTAATTTGCAATTAGGAACTTGCATCATAGCATTGTTTGATTGTTGCTAGACCCAGTCTGGGCTAGTAGGGATCGCCTCTGTCCGCAGAGGGGATTTACCTCCACAACAGGGAACTCAATAAGCTCACTATTAAAGATAAGTTTCCTATTCCTGTCATTGATGAATTACTGGATGAATTGCATGGATCAATTTACTTCACCAAGTTGGATCTTCATTCAGGATATCATCAAATCAGAATGAAGACTGAAGACATTCCGAAAATGGCATTTTGAACTCATGAGGGTCATTATGAATTTTTGGTCATGCCTTTTGGCCTTACCAATGCACCTTCTACATTTCAAGGTTTGATGAATTCCATTTTCAAACCCTTCCTTAGAAAATTTGTGTTAGTATTTTTTGATGATATACTAATCTACAGTAAGTCTTGGAAGGGTCATGTTGAACATGTTGACAAGGTGCTACAACTATTGGAGGAGAAACAATTATATGCAAAAAGATCCAAATGTTTCTTTGGAGTACAAGAGTTGGAATATCTGGGTCATATGGTATCTCATGAAGGAGTTAAGCTACACCCTAGCAAAATTAAAGCCATTAAGGAATGGAAAATCCTCACATCCATAGAGCATCTACGAGGGTTTCTCAGGTTGACAGGGTATTATCGCAAGTTTGTTAAGAATTATGGGAGAACAGCAGCACCTCTAACAACATTATTTAAGAAAGATGCATTTTCATAGACTCCAGAAGCAACAAAGGCCTTCAAACATCTTAAAGAGGTAATGTGCCAAGCACTGGTCTTAGCTACACCGAACTTCACAAAAACCTTTATTGTGGAATGTGATGCTTCAGGAAATGGAATTGGTGTTGTTTTAATGCAAGATGAAAGACCCATTGCTTTTGAAAGTCATCCAATCAAGGGAAAGCTTTTACACAAAGCTATTTATGAGAAGGAAATGTTGGCAATACTACATGCACTTAAGAAATGGTGACCCTACCTAATGGGAAGACACTTCAAGGTAAAAACAGATCATGATTTCCTTAAATAATTTTTAGAACAAAGATTATCCTTTGAAGAGCAACAAAAGTGGGTCACAATGATGTTGGGTTATGACTTTGAAATCATCTACAAAAAAGGGAAGCAAAATGTGGTGGCAGATGCACTCTCAAGAAAGGATGAGGATGTGGAAGCATTGTTGTGTGCCATTTCTATTATCCAACCAAATTGGATAAACGAAGCAAGGGAGGAATGGAAAAATGATGAAGAAGTGTGGGCACTTATTCGAAAGTTACAAAAAGATTCCAGTACATCTGATACATTTAGCTGGCAAAATGATTTTTTATGGTACAAAGATCGCTTATACCTCTGTAAATATTCCCAACTAAAACAAAAGATTCTTATGGAATTGCACACTTCTCCCTTAGGAGGGCACTCAGGATTTTTAAAAACTTACCACAGGGTTAAGAAGGTATTTTTTTGGGATGGCCTTAAATTGGATATTCAAAAGTTTGTGGCAGAATGTTTCGTTTGCCAACAAAATAAAGTTCAAACAATTAAGAACCCTAGTCTATTACAACCTTTATCCATTCCAAGCCAACATTGGGAGGAGATTTCAATGGATTTTATCATAGGTTTACCCAAGTCTGAGGGAAAGAATGTCATCCTCATGGTAGTTGACAAACTTACCAAGTATGCACACTTTTATGCATTATCACATCCATTTAAATCCAGTACAGTTTCTACTGCATTTATGGAAACAATTCAAAAGCTACATGGAAATCCAAAGATTATTGTAAGTGATAGAGATCCCATCTTCACTGGAAATTTTTGGACAGAATTATTTTCTTGTCTTGGTACTCAGTTATTTCATAGCTCATCTTATCATCCTCAATCTGATGGGCAAACTGAGATAGTAAACAAATTTTTGGAAGTATATCTTCGTTTCTTTGTCTCCGATAAATAGACATAATGGGTCAAATGGTTGCCTCTGGCTGAATGGTGGTATAACACATCCTTTCATACATCAACAAAAATGACCCCATTTATTGCACTTTATGGATATCAGCCACCATCCATCACATCATATTTAAGAGAAAATTCTAAGGTTCAAGCAATGGAACATCACATCGAACATCAACAACAAGTCCTCCAACTCTTAAAGGATAACCTCATGTTGGCACATAATAGAATCAAACAACAGGAAGATCAACATCGTAGCGAAAGAAGTTTTGATATAGGTGATTGGGTATTCCTACGGCTACAACCATACAAACAAATGTCCCTGAAGCAAGCTAAGAAGGATAATAAATTATCACCAAAGTATTATGTTCCATACAAGGTGTTGCAAACGATTGGTACTATGGCATACAAATTGGAGCTTCTTTCATCTTCTCGAGTGCACCCAGTTTTCCATGTTTCATGTTTAAAGAAGGTTATAGGCGACAAGCTCCCAGTTCAAACAATGAAGGAAAAATTATATTGGAACCAGAAGTAGTCACAGAGGCAAGAACTCGACAGCTACGAAATCGATCAATTTCGAAGTATCTCATCAAGTGGCAGAACTTGTATACTGAAGATTCCACATGGCAGGATGATAATTTTATACAGAAGCATCCAGAACTCCTCAAGCATTGAGGAAAACACTTTTTTGAAGGAGAGGGGAATGTTAGGTCCCTATAATACTAGTGATTACCCCATTACTATTGTAGTTGTATCCCTTATTAATATTGTTGTGCCCCTATTGTCCTCATATTGTTATTACCGTGCCCCATAGAATCCCTGTATTGTTATTTTTGTGGCTTTATATTATTATTCTTAGGTCGGCTGGGTTATATTGTGACTCCTTAGACTCCTATATATAGAAAGAAAGTTTTGTCATTTGTATCATCCAAGAATTGTTCATTTATGTAATGTAAAGGAGGTTGCCCCCTTGAAGAGGCTTAATTCTAAGGCGTTGATCTATCTTTTCTATCTTTTTGTGAGTTGGTTTCATAACAAAATATGCAATAAAAACAAGCAACTATGTGAGGTTAAGATACCTAGAAAAGAAAATAAATGATTGGAGATAAATTAATCTTAAGGGAATATATACATACCTGTTTCATTGATTAGAGATGTCTTCTCACCGTCCTGATTGATAATTGATCATCATTATCAAATCCAAATTAAATTTAACAACCATTGTAAGAAAAATATGTAAGACATTTATCTATATTTCTAGAGATCATAATTTCCCTAGACCACTATAAGTGTAACATATGAAAATTGAATACATAAAATTAACTATTATGAAAATAAATATGAAAGTAATTTTTTTCTATATTATACCTCAAAGAAGTTGTGAGACAATACTCCAAATCTAGAGGGAGGAATGGAGAAGAACCAAGATGGCATAATTTTTTTTAGTAGGAATAGTATCCAAACTCCTAAAACATGTTGATCCAAGAATTTTTGAGAAAAATGCATACAAAAATGAACTAATAATCTAACTTGAGCTACCTAACTTAACTCTAGACCATGGTGCCACCATCTTGGAGCTTAAAAAATCTAAATGGAGACTACATGAAGCAAAAAAATATCAACGAAATAGATATTGCTTAAACAAATGAAATAGAGAGGGCATATCGCTCTTTTTGACCATCCTTAACAACCAGATGCTAATAAAAACATAATGGAGTATATCTACATTTTTTGTCAAGCCTTAGTATCTACAATATGAAGGAAAAACCCAGTGTTATAGAGAGAAGCAAAATGATATTCCAAACTTTTTTCTCATATAAGGATGCACTTGAATTTAGCCTTCCAAATTTATTCGGGTCCCCTTTTCTTTTCAAAAATCCACCAAAGAACTCTAACTTGTGATCATTCAAAGAATTGAGAAGCAAATTGACAAAGGGATCACAAAAGCTTGTTTTCCCTGGCTACCTATCTCCAAGAATGCAATAAATTGTTGGATGTGACCCATTTATAATATTATCCTCATTGTGTCCCTTTTCTCTAAATGTGTAGCAATGGCTGGAGACTCGTGGGAGTCAATTCAAATGGAAGAAAAGATTTTCATAGAGTCAATTGGAAATTATGTTGCCTACCCAAGGGATGGGGGAGAATGGATTTTAAGACATTCCAAAGATTTTAAGAAATATAAGGCCATCAATGGGAATATATATGGCTCTCTTCTAATTTTTGGGGTCATGTGACTCATACAATGAGAACGAAATTTCTTTCTTACTCCATGTCTTACTTTTCCCTCTCCCAAATATCTAAAGGTCATCTCAAGTAAAATGTTACCAAATAGTGTAAAGATGTGCAATAGTTATCCACCTCTAATTTTTCAACAAAATAAAAATATCATGATGATAGCGCTGAATATTTGATGGGTTGGGAATCCTCTAGAGCCTAACAAAGGAAATTATGGGAGGGAATCTATCATCGCAAACCCTAAGAAAATTGTTGAAGGTTGGATACCAACCCTAAAGATAAGGATTACCCTCCTCCCGACATGGGTGTTATCCCTATTACTTCATGACTTTTAAACTCTTCTATGCAAGCCAACTTACCTTTAGTTTTATTGTGATGTTTATTATACATTTTACCATAAATTTTATCGTAGCCTCAATGTTATTTTTCACTTCAATTGATGGGTTGCTAGGTTACCATGCTTTATATACTACTTTTTGTGATTTCTAACCCCAATAGTGCAAAAGAGACAATCGACACTAATCACAGAAAGGAACACCCAAAATAAAAAACTCATACCAATTAAATAGAACCCATTGATGGAATAAATATTATATAGCCAAGCACTCCTCAATAAGTCAAGAGAATCCAACAAACCCATTTCAATAGGAAGAAATCATGATTTCCTAGGATGGAAGGGGGTTTGGTCATGAATTTCAAGAATACTCTCAACTGCTTGTGAAAAGATACTTTTTCTCATTCCTATCTCAATTTTTTCCAAATTATTAGTTATATCTATTATACTATTAGATAATTTTATTCATAATAATTCCCAAGATGAAAAGTAACCTACTTAGTAGGTTTATTGGTCAAAGCCACTTATCCCACAATACAATGAAAGTATTAATCTACCAGCATCTACCAACATGTAGAACTCATGCCACAGAGAGAGTTATGAGACATCCTACTCGGGCAGGGTTATATTTATACTCCCAAGGCTCTTTTAATTCTTCATCTTTAGCATCTTCATCATCCCAAACACTTTTTGGCTTCTCCTTACTAGCAACAGGAACAACTAGTACAAAATCCTCTAGTTCTAAGCATCATTTGCAAGAAATCATGAATTATATATATATATATATATATATAATTTGTTTGAAATAAAATTGTATCATAAACGCAAATATCAATACCTCAAAATAAAAATACAAAAATATTTAATATATATATTCATAAATTAACATCTACTTGTTAAACTGTAAAATAAAAGCCTCATACAACATGACATGTACTTAAAAATCATAGGTACAAATATAAATATATCTCAAAGTATAAAAATGTCCTAACAAAATCTCATCTAAGTGATGTAACATTTTTTATAACTATTCAAAACAAATTTCTAGCAAGATACACAATCCTTATTTTTAGATGGGCAAAAATCCACATATATAAGCCTATTTTGAAAGAAATAAAATTGTTATTTGACTAAACTATGGCCCAAAGTAATATTTGATCATGGCTAATCAAGGGTAAGATTTGACATATAATTTTTAAGATAAAAAAATAAAAAAGGATTGTAATAATATTCCAATTAACAAAAGTCAAATAATCATTTTACCTTCATAGAAATTTCATTTAACAACTTTCCTTAAAACCAACCAAACATAACAGGTTAGAATCAATGAATTTGATCCATGAAAATAAATAAGCAAAACCCTCTACCTTGAATTTTAAAAGCATTTATTATACAAGGAGAATTATATATTATAATAGAGATAATTAGAACATGCAAATGAAATGAAACTATATTAATATCCATTGATGACGAAAACAAGTCAAAGGGAATGCAAAGTACAACATATCAAAAAGGAAATAAGGAGAGTCTAAAATTCATCTCCTAAAAAGGAAATATAAAATCAGATGCTAAGAGAAAAACATTATTGTGATATATATTAAATATAGTCGGGTATATGGTATGAATTTACAAGAAAATATAAAATAGAAGCACTAGGAAAGGAAGGTGAGTCAAGATCATCATCAAGTTTAGGAATGGTTGTCCACCTAAACAACCTCTCTAATATTGTACTCTATAGAATGGCCTATTCTTATGGTGGATTACGTAAAGAATCATACTGGCCTCCAGGTGTTATAAATGGGCATAGAACTTAGGTGGTTAAAGGAGGCTTCATAAATTTACTAAGACTAGTACAAACGACTGCTTCCACTCGTACTGAAACTTTCATTACCATTTTATCCATAGAAGAGTAATGTCCTATTTCCCTCTAAGACTTTCAATGATAACCTAATGATGTTGACCACCAAAAGGTAAGTTTCAATTGAGCATATAAAGTAAATATTGATTATATGTGTCATTGAAGCCATCTTTTATAATTGGCACATATAAAAAAATATACTGCTACAATTAACTACAAACAATCAAAATGATAAAAGTATCCACGTAGTATCAAGTGTTTGCAACTACATGGAAACAATATTTCTACATCCAAAAAACCACTATGAGAGCAGGTACGGGATAAACACTAAAATATGAAATTCTTGATACTCGAATCTTATGGTTGTTCTCCAATAACACAAACATATGTTTAATAACAATACATGTGATATGTTTCTATGCACATAGGCTAGATATGGTATGTTGAAGAAAAAAGTCTCATGAGAAGAGGGGAAAAATGTACCTAACATATATATCCTACCCATAGTCGACACATGAACACTTATCATTCATTTCTTCAATGGATAAAATAAATGAAAATATGTTATTTTTTCTACTTCCTTTGATCATCCTATGCTAAACCTTCCAATCTTGTTTAAACCCTTACTTGGACGATCCTGGAGAAGTATGTCTTCAAAGGCCTTCAATAGATAATGAAAAACATGAGACTCTCCCAACAAGTACTTCTTTCCACCACCTTCACTCTCTTCAATTTTTCCAGCATGTTTGATAGAAAAAAAGCAATGTCTTTTAGGTTTCCAAAGCCCAATAAATTCTTAGCCTCTCCACCTTCATTTTTTTCCCACAAAAGGTAACATTCCTTAAATAAACACCCTCTTTGTCCACAACCTTACCATCACGACAATTATGTTGTGAATATATGAGATACTTCCATTTGATATAAGAATCAAGACACCTAACCTGTAAATGTGTTGAACATGTTAAAAGTGAAATAGATTTAGATATTAAATTCCTCATGAAAATTGCATGTACATGTTAGGTTTTTTAGAGAAAATAAATAAAAAAATACACAAACAAACTTGATGTGGAAGAAGTGACATAGAATTAGACTTTCTAGGTTCCCTCCAAGTATAATGTGTACTTCTTCTTGAGATAGCATATCATTTTTCTTAAGACTTACGAGTATTCTCCTTAATCCACTTAGAATAAAACAAATTGTGGTAACATTAGAGTGAGATAAGATGAGGTAATATTATTAATTCCAATTGGAATGTATGAATCAATCTACATAAAAGCACAAACCTTTTTATCCAACTTGCTTTTTTATTACACATAGTAGCTAAAGTTCTTGGTTGGAGAACCTTCCAGCTTTCCTCAAATAAAAAATATTTAAAGCTCTAACATCCTTTGGAGTAGTCACTGTTATGGAGGAATTGTATTTATGAGGTCGATTTCAGTTACCTGCATGTTTTGCAGCTAATAAAACATAACTCGTGCTTATATGACCTATAAAAACTTGAGGGAATAAGTCATCTACATGTTTATTCCAATCTATTGGTAGTGCATTGAGTCAAATATTCTTCTAAAGTTGTAAAAAAAATGCCAAACAGCCAGGATGGTGATACTCTTCCTTTAAATTGACAATTGCACGATACACTGTTCCCACATTCGAGAAAAATGATATGAAATAAAACATAATATGCTAGAATATTGACAAAGAAAGAACAATTTTTCTTAGATAAATAGATTGCAGGAAAATTTGACTTATTAAGAAGATATTAGACCGAGAAATGTTTTTGTTTTTAGGACATTTTCTGCACTAAGAGTGAAAAGTCTTATTTGTTCTACAAATGGTTCATAAATTATGTCCAAGGGGTTAATTTGTACAATTATCACAAAAGCTGCTGGGAATTGCAATAGTTTAGTGCGAGTAGGTGTCCACTTCAAAATCCACCTAGGTGAGTTGCACTAGTCTACACGAACAAGTTTACTACAGATGTCATCTCTAAATATGGGGAAGAATCACTTGGGTTTCCCCATGAGGTGTTCCTTAGAAATGAATTGGTGTATGGGCTCATCTTAGAGAATGCAAATTTTCATTAGAAATATTTGTTAAGGATTGGAAACATCAAACATATGTGTTTTCTTTTCTTGGTTGAGATTTTATTTAAATCTTGTTGAAAGAGTCTTTTTTGAAAGATCCTTGCCAATTTACTAATATGCTGTCTTAAACTGAGATGGACATTAGATTAGCAACTACATATGCAATAGTATCACTAAGAAAATAATAGTTGATGTATGTATTTGGTTTGAAACTTTCTTTACGAACCAAACTATTAGTAGCCAAATCCATCTTCCTAATTACTATGGCAATATCATTAGTTTTCTTATCTACAACAAACATGTTCATTATACTCCTATCCACTTGAAAACATGTCCTATCACTCTGTATTGCCCCATAATAACAATAATAAAATGAAATAATAATAATATATAAATAAAATAACAAATAATAAAGAAATAAATAAAAAATTTAACAAAGCAATAAATAATTGAGAAAAGATAACAATAAGTTACTAAAACCACAAAAAAGAAAGAAAATATAATAACAAAGAAATAAAATTATGAATAATGAAGGAAAACAAATAATAAATAAATAAAATAAAAATAAATAAAATTTGGCATAATGATACATGGATTGTGCACATGTAGACCCCTTACCATTTTTAGAATAGTTGGTTTTGTTTAGTGGCGAAAAGGGGAGGTGACAAGCATTCATTCATTTGCACATTATTTGAGGAAGGGAGTGCTAGAAGACAAAGGGCACTAGCTATAGTAAGTTGATTGAGGGCTTGGGGGTGATATTTGTAAGAAATATTTGTTGCAGCTCATCTAAAATTGGGTGGAGAGTCATCCCCAACACTTTGTTGCACTTATTAAGATCTCTATAGCGTTAAAAGCAATAAATCACCAATATGATCTATTTTGCTTCTTCATTATTCAATTATGTTTCTCTACTAACGTTTTCTTTTTAGATTTTATGCTAATGAGTTGAAAGTTTTTGTAGATAGCATGGCTTGATGCAATTAGTTGTATATTATTATGTTGGGTTGTTACACATTGGTGTCCTCCTTTCCTTTTTTTTACCGAGGTTATAACACAACTTCATCACAACTGAAAAAAAAAAAAAAAAAAAAAAAAAAAAAAAAAAAAATAAAATAAAATAAAATTATAAAAGCGATTATAACGAAACTTCATCAAAACTGAAAAAATCATTGTCAACATCAAATTGTTGTTCTAAATAATTTCCTCATTCTTTAAAATTACCAGCAATTGAGATATTTGGAACAAATCATGCAGCCTCTTAAAAAGTTCCAATCTTGGTTTCTTTGAAATTATTGGTACCCATTCGTAATAATTCATTTTCTTTGTCATAATGTGTCTTGAATAAAACATCTAAACCCTAATGATTATGAACACTATAATCCTTTTATTCTTTTTCTTTTAGATCTCACATATAGAATGCATGATGCACTAACATATTCAAATGATGTTTAGAGAAAGAGATAAATGAAAAGGCGATTGGGATATTGCGAGAATTCATGTACGCCTTTTTAAGGAAAGCTAAATCTTATTTTTCTTTTGCAACACCCAAGTACTCTAGTATTAAGTTTCTAATGTCATCAATAGAAGTACCCAATAACTATAATTTATCCAAGACCTTTCTCAAATAACTTTTGTTGTAATGCCTATAGTTGGTAGTTGGATTTGACATAGAGTTAGAATTGAAACAACATGTCCAAAGAAAAGATTGAATTCTAAGAAAAAATGAAAAAACAAACCACTGGAATAAAAAAAGATTTTCCCACAAACTAAGAAACGGTTAAATGTGAAAAAAAAACTTAAATAAATCCTAAGTCAAATTATCCCATGTAGGCTATAGGAATAATTGTCCCAAAAATACTTTTGAAATTAGTGAATATCATTAAGCCTGAAATATACAGTTAACACTATGCTACTGCAATCACTCGAATAAGAAGATTGACTTACATCACTAGGTAGCTACAATTGCCAAAGAGGACACACCAATATGAATCAATACCAAATATCTCAACTCCATTCAATGAATCCCATTCTCTTGATCCCTGCGCATTAATTTTCTCCACAATGCACTCATGAAAATACCATTCCCCTTCTGGTAAATGAACTTTGGAAATAAAAACATATAAAAAATGATATGCAAAAGTGAAGCCATCACAAAAATCAAAATATGATCCATTCCATGGGTAACATTCATCAATGATGAAATGCTCTACATCATCCATCGTAAAACCTATAATATTCTTATGTATGTTCTTAGAGTAATGTTTTTTCTATGAGATTGAACCATATGAATGAACATTCGTCTTTAGAAGTGTCACTTAACTTAAATTTGACATCCTCTACCAATCTTATTCGGTACAAGAAACTGTCTTTCTTTCGAATGGTAGGGATTTCTTCCAACCAATCCCATTTCCCTAGAAGAAAAGTTCATTTTTGTATCTACATTTGCATCTTGTTCAAATTTTACCTGCATGTTGATCTACATTCCAACTTCCTCAAATTCCATGATATCATCATAAGGAAACTTCAAAAAAATTATCTTTATGGAAGGTAATATGGTATAGTACTCAAAATTCAAACGTTTCAAATCCAAAATGTTTTGTCCCAATTAACTAATGAGACTATGACTCGATGGATATTCTATCAAATAAATTGGATATTCTACTTCCACTAAGAAATTCCAATCAAGTTACCTGTAAACATATATTAAAAACATTAATATTTTTAGCAGAGACAAGTTACCAAGTACAGGACCTTAGCGGTCGCTTATAGCATGTGTAGAAAGGTAGCAAAGCTTTCATATAAGCATTATTTCATGATAAACTACATAAAATATTACTAAAAGTATAAAATTCAAAAAATAAAATGAGCAGGAAAAAACTATATATTTCAAACATGGAGGAAATTTGAAAAGGAAAAGCAATATAAAAATTTGAATTTCATGAATTAAGTGAAAAATATCCCAAGACAATTGATGATGGAAATGATGTTTAGGGTATCTTTATGTGGTTTGCAGTCCTTGGAGATCGATGATCGCTACATCTAAGGAATATTTGGACTAGGTATATCTGCCTAAAGAAATCACTTCCTATTGACTGTAACATGGATCCTAACCCTGAGAGTGTCAAGATGATTTAACATGTGATCTCTCAATAGTAGAGGTGCTTTACCAACAGCGACTCCACCAACTAAGCTAACTCTTGGGGTTAATTTTAGGGTATGTTTATTTTGTATCTTTTGACTTTTGGTTTTAGTTTTTCCTTAGGGTTGGTGTGTGTGGTGTGGTCAAAATTAGTTGACATAATCATAAACAACCCTAAAACATGTGTTAACCATAGTCAAGTCCCTTTACCCATATTTTGTTTAATTATTGAATATCAAGTTTGGGAATGATATTTAGTAACTGAGGTAATTTGAAAGATACTAAAAAATAGAGATTAAAAGCCAAAAATAAAATATACCTAAAAGATTTTGATTCCTTTTCATTGCCCTTAGTCAAAAGTCATTTTCATTTATAGAAACCAGGGCTAACAATTACGGGAAATCTGAGTTTATGCAAATGGTGACACATTAGATCGTTAGTGTAATGATGCGAGATTCAATACACAAATGGGTATGAAGATGCCCTCCTAAATATAATTAATGATTTACAAAATCAACCACACCAAACTCTTCTTGCATCTAATTCTTACTCTTCAACCTTCTCCTACCCTCCCTCCATAACTATAAAAATTAATCCACCCACAAATGAAAACAAAAGAATCTATTTTTTTCCCACCTATCATCACAATTTAAACCTTGCACTATCATATGACGTATTCCTTTTCTTTTCGTTCATTTTGATTAATTAATGAGCATATTGCTTAATTTCATGGCTAATTTTTATCGTGCACCTTCCTCTAATTACTCTCTTTGGAATAATGGTCTCCTTTAATAAGTTTTACAAATAAAAGATGAGTGTTATCCCTCAAAAAATAATCACCTAGCCATTTCCCACTAGGATCATCAAAATAATTGATGTACGATGGGTTTTTACACATTAAAACATACTTTCACCTTAGGAAATAATTTAGCGAACAATTTTACTAAATTATTTCTCATTAAAATCCAAAAAACCCATGAGAATAATTAAATAAGTAATTATTTATTTATTAATATCTCGAAATAATTATTTAATGATTATTTCTAATAATCTTGTTTAGGCTTATGTAATCCATATCAAGATTCTAAGAAACAAATTTGAACAATAATCACATCAAGAAACATTTATCAACATGTTTAAAAACAACTATTGTGGTTCATCATCAAGGCAACATGAATAATCAATTTGTCTTCCTATTTAACCTATTGCCATGTATTATTCTTTATCTTATAGTGATAATGAACCACATTGGTTGGTTGGAAACATGTCGACAAATGTTTTTTGATTTGATTATTTCTAATCATTTATGACTTAACCACTCATGAATAATTGATAAATCATTATTTATTTATTATTCCATAATTAACCCTTATTTCCCTCATGAGATAATTATTAAATCATCTTTCAAATAATTCTTTCTAATTCATCTTTTCCCTTATCCCTATAAAGTAATTAATAAATATGTTTTTATTTGTTAATTAGTTTAACCATTTTATAAATAAATATATTTGGTCATTTCAAATCATCTTTCCCTCTTTAAAATAAAATAACATATTTCTAACAACTAGATTTTGATTTAACCATTATATTTATTATTATTATTCTAGATCAAGAATAATAATATCTTATGCTACTATTTCTACTCGACATTATCCATCACTTTGCATGAACTAATTAGATCTCTTATTTTTATCCTTCCTTCATTGTCTTAGTATGCAATAAACTATTCTCTCTCCTAACTCATATCGATGCCAAATTCTTAACAATAAAATGTATTGAAATTTTGAGATCCTTCTTCCATAAGCCCACAATTGTGACCAAAGCTTTAACACAAAATGTAGCTATGCTCACATTCATGTTTGGGCCTTATTTTATGTTTTGCTCAAGCAAACCACTCAAAAGTGGAACTCCCAAATTATAGAGTTGTCGAACTAACTATTTTTGGACTCCAACTTCGTCTCTATTCCAAATAGACTTTCACCATCGACTTCATGCAGTCCCGCCACTACTCTTCTTTGAGGTATGAATTTTAAATAGCTCGGAAAATGATCTCGTTCAAGGCACACCATTTGATTCCCATAGAAATTTGGAAATTCTATAAGACTAAAAATTAGCTCCAAACACAACACTTTAGCAAAAATATTTACGTTTTTCCACATAATATGCTATTTAAAATCTTCCATCATCCTTTCCATGTGGTTACCATCTAGTGGTGCCACATGGCTAATCAAACATTACTCACTTGTCCATATAAAAACTCCAAAACTAACAACCACATACCACTTGTACAAATTGTTATGCCATCGCACATGCCTAGTTAATGGCACCTCAGGTAGCACATACATTTGCCATATCATCAACCTGTACAGATAAGAAGGTTGGGTTTTGAGCTTTCCTCATACTTTCACTAGAGAATAGCATCTTCAACCCCTAAGCTCCCGAACAACTTGATTTGTTGAAAATACTCTAATACCCCGAACAACTAAGATACACTCAATAAATGCAAGATTTAGACATTTTCTACACATGATTCTTATTTAGCTTACAGGTATCTCAAACTTCCCAACTTCTTCAACAAAGGTTGACCTCTAAACTTCAACCTATGTCAACTCTTGAACCCTTAGAATTATTTTGGACTATCATATACCATTTGAAAGATCTTTCTGGCGGTTATCAAAATATGCATTTTACATGGACATCTGACTTGATGTTTTGTAAGCAAAGTGCTTTCAACCAATAGGAAATTAAAGATTTCATCCACTAGGTTTACTCATAGTGTTTTTAAGGATTCTTTAATTATTCTGTTATTATTGTGTTTCTCTACCAATGACCTAAACAAACAACTTGATGTTGCTCTTGACATTAATGACTATACATCAATCTCCATGGTTAATCACATGTGCCAATCAATGAAAACATCATGTCCAAGATTGATAGAGTTGAACATAAAACAATGGGGTTATCCTATATGTTTGATTTCAATACTAAATTCACTGGTTTTAATTCTGCGAAGGATTAAGGTGTGTAGAATCTATTTTCAATAGGAGTTTTCATGTAACTTACGTCCAAGGGAAAAAGTATAAGCATAACGGGTATATTTGGATCAATATGTGGGAACAATGGAGAGATACCTAGCTTGTAGTGTAGTACCAATATTTATTCTATAAATAAACCCATCAATTGACAAAGATGTAAATATGATTGGTGAATAATTCTATCAAGTGAAGCCATATAAACTAATTGCATATCTGGTTCGATGAGGAGAATGTTACCAAGTGTTTGTAAAAAATCCTAGGTTAGTGGATCAACTAAATTGAAGTGCAATTCTAGTATGGCTCCCACTTTTGAGACAAAAACACCAATATGAAATTTGTCCCTTGAATAAGTCCACACACCAAGAATGTTTTAGACCACGGATCATCCAGATCCATAAAGGTCAACATGGACCCCATATATCTAACTTCATCACACACATGTAGGCCCTGAAGTAACTTACGTGAAACTTGAATCTCCCTGGATCATAAATTTGGCTTTCAAAATATATGGACAAAATGCGAATGAGGCAGCAGGCAATAGAGCGTGGTTTTGAGAATTCAACGCCTTCCTTCTTCTATAAAAAAAGGATTAACAAACAGTTGAGAGAACAGTTGAGAGTGGAGTTTTGGTAAGGATTGGGATTTATTCATGTTTCATTATGGGATGTGGAAGAAAAACACTTATCAAGAGTTAAGGGGAATGGGAACATTGATACCATTCGTAGTCACACAGTCAAAAGATAAGGAACAAAAAGGGGTTTTACATAAGAGATGAGGGTAAATTTGGGATGTGGTTCAATCAAGTCAATTAAAAAACAATAGTAAAATTTTCCCAAATTGAATTAAAAGAAGAAAAAACGATAGTAGAACTTTCCCAAATTGAATTAAAAGAAGAAAAGTGAACAAAGTGATGAGTAGTATTTAGTATTTTCCATCCAAAGTAAATAGGATACGTTAATAATTCCTCATAGATTTGAAACAATGTTTGTCAACTTTATGTATTTAAATTTTGTATTTGAATGTGTCGTAATTAAATAATTCTTTTGGCATCTTTCATTTCCTACTGAATCAATCAAATTGCAAAATTAGTAGTTATATTATCATGCATTTTTAAATTTTAGTTATTGTAGCTGTATTTGAAAATATGTTTTAGTGATTCAATGATTTTATATCAAAATATTTTTACATATAATTACTCATTGGGGCTCATTTCATATTTCCTTCTAAGAAATTAAGTCCTCTATTTACTTTAGCTTCCTCAACTTATGGAAATATATAGGTTGATTATATTGTCATATTTTATGTATTGACCTCAAGCCTATATCACAGATTAATCCATAACATAGTGAATATCATTTGTGGCCTAAAATTTTATGCTCCTACACAACGTTTCATACACCTCAACTATATAGTCCTTTTAATGAAAGTCTATTGATTACACATCATATGACATCAAAATTTTTGTATGCATGCAAGAAGTCATTACTAAAACATAAAATTTCATTTCATAATGTTTTTTTATCCGTTGAACCATATTTCTCTCTAACATTTTATAAAAGACACACATGATAAGTAAATTAGTTAACATTTATCAATGATGTTGAAATGGTAAAAGAAAATTTTGATTTTTCTAACATTTATTGAAGGCCCTAATCCATTGGACATAATGTGATTTCTTAGCCTATATATTAATTTATTGAAATGTTAAATTATACAACATCATAACAAATTTTACTATATTTTCTTGAGAAATAAAAATATAATTATTTATTTCTTTTCAATCTGGTATAATTTTTACATACGAAATTTATCTTACTTAAACTTAGTTTAATTACTTTTCTCATTGATTAATGTGTAATTGTGTAATATCAAATATATTATTATTGCATTTTATTATAGCTTTTTTCTTTTTAAGAAAAAGTAATTCAAAATTATCATTAATTTAATATTATTTAAAAATTGTAAACATAATAAGAAAAGGTGGAAAAGTGAAATAACAATGTTTTTCTTTAAATAGTTATGAACAAAACTTACAAATATATTAATAAAAATTAAAGAATGGGCTTTCCTTTTCAAATATTATTAATATCAATTTGAAATATAATAATTGAAATATTGATATGTAAAATAGTAAGGTTTTTAGTTGAAAAGTTATTAATTGTAATTGAAAAAGGTATTATGTCTATGGAATTTTAGTACCAAGTAGATTTAGTTCAACCACAGAATTGACCTCAAGCAAGAGGATTGAACTCTTAACTTCTCGATAGCAAAGGTGCTTTAACAAACATTCCAATGTTTTTGAGAACATTCCAATGTTTAAGGAGAAATCAATGAGTTAAAATGATATATTTTGGTATCAAATTATAGATTTTTTAAGACATGGAATCTTTATATGGATGATGTTTTTCATTGTGAGTTTTTTCCTTCATAACGAAAACATCAATGAGTTAAAATGATATATTATAATATCAAATTATAGATTTGTTAAGACATGGAATATTTATATGGATGAAATTTTTCATTGTGAGTCTTTTCTTTTATAACGAAAACATATAAAATAAGTAGGTTAATAGATATTAGTCATTTTATTTTGTAATTTTTTTTAATAAATTATATTTATTGGGTGAGATTTCCTGAAGAGAATTGTGTAATATATTTAGTCTATCTAAAGTTTTGGATGGTTATTCCATCCATCATCTCATGCTTTTTGGTCCGTCATGATGGATGGAGTATCTATCCATAACATTGGACTCACTAAAACAATTACACAATTTTCTTCCAGAAATATCCAAAAATACTAACCAATATAGATCCATCTTAAGCATCGAAACAATTTTATTTTATAATTTTTTAAAATAATTTATATTGTTCGATATTTCTAGAAGAGAATTGTGAAATAGATTTAGTCCTTCCAAAGTTTCAGATGGTTACTCCATCCACCATCTCAAGCTCTTTGGTCCATCATGATGGATGGAGTATCTATCCATAACACTGGACTCACTAAATCAATTACACAATTCTCTTCCGAAAATATCCAAGAATATGAACCAACATAGATCCATCTTAACCATGTATCTATCAAGCGTCAAACCTATATTTTGAGTGAAAACTTGAGAAAAGGCTTGCACCTCGAGATATTTGATCCCTCTAGGAGCTTGATTAATATGGGGGTAAGATGGATCTAGGATGGTTATTTAATACTATAGCATATCTATATTTGTATCTATGTGTCTCTTTTTTATTCTCTCTCTCTATTTGACCCCCCAAACATACACACTCTCTCTCCATATCTATATATATATATATATATATATATATATATATATATATATATATCTCCCCCTCACTCTCTCTATCTCTCCCTTTTCACTCCCTCTCTCTCTCTCCACCTTTCTCCCTCTCTCTCCCTCCAACTCCTTCTCTTCCTCAGTCTCTCTCTCTCCTTCTCAGTCTTGAGTCCTTTCTCTCCTGCCCCCCACCCCCACACACCCATCACTCTCTCCTTCTCTCTTCTCTACAACTCTGTCACTAACTCCCTCACTCTCTCCTCACTTTCCTCTACATCTATGTGTCTCCCTCTCTCTCTTCCCCTTATCTCCTTATCTTGCTACTCTCCTTTTCTCTCTCTTACATCCTCTCCTCTCTCCCTCACTTTCCGTCCATCTCTCCCTTGTCACTCCCTCTCTATATCCACCTCTATCTCTCTATGTCTTTGTCATTTCCTCTCATCCTCTCCCCCTCCATCTTCATATCCAACTCTCCCTATCTCCTTCTCTCTCTCCCCTCATCTCTCTCTTCCTTCCTCTCACTCCCTCTCTCTCCTTCTCTCTCTCTCCACTCTCCAACTCTTCCACTGTCTACTCCTCTCTCCCCCACCCCCTATCTCTCACACCCCCTATCTTTCATAACTTTGATCACATTATATTATGTTTAAGAAATTATCTAAATTAAAATGCTCGATTGGTTGGAAAATAGTAAACCTACATTTTGCATCAAGCATGTCAAAGAAAATACAATAATCAAAAACTTAAAAGAATCCTGCAGTCTCTTTTCTCTATTATTGTTAGTCACCTTGTTTGATCTAATTGCTCGGATCCTTGCTTAAGATGGATCTATGTTGGTTATTTTTTTTTCTCAGTAAGACTATGCTAAGTAATTATATTATGTACAAAATAACATTACATGCAGTGAAACTAGTTTCCCATGGCCGTCTGTGGCACTGTGGGTTGGCAGCTGGCTTTAGCATGTAGATGTATCCAAGCTGCCTCAAAACTCATCAAAATTCTTCTTTTAACTTTGACATTGCCCTCGCAGGAGTTGTGACTCAAAATACCACCCTCGCAGGGGCGACCGTGGACATGTGCAAACACCCAGAAAATACTTACTAACTGAAACAAAAATAGAGAAAGACCTGCAGACAAACTACAAGACCCATACAAAAGCATATATTTTATCCCAAGCATAGAAATCGACCGAGACAGAAGACCTCAAAACAGGACCTGGAAAAAAAGATGGATGGTTGAGCCCATGTCTGCTACTCCTCTGGTTCCATCTCAACGATCGGGACCCATCCATATTCTTCCTGGGGTTCTGCCTGTACTTCTCTCGCTCTGGACGTGGACGCCTCCTGCGTCTAAGTTTGGACGGGTGCCTTCCCAGTTGCTTCTCTCGCTTGTTCTTCAGCCTTGCCCGCCTGGTCTTCGGAGGGCAATTCGTTGCTGCTCGACTCGGCATTGTTCTCCTCTGCGACCCTTACGAAGAGGACTGAAATGTGGGCACTGAGGCTTCCCAAATTGAACACTGCTATGCCAAACGCTGGAAGCGCTGGCGGTCTTTCACTTGGGTTGCTCGTATCCAAGAACTGAGATGCTTGCAGGTGGGGAGTTCCAGCCCGTCTATAACAGTAGCAGCAGCAACAATGGTGGTGGGCATCCGCTGCTGGAGGGCGAGAGGAGCCCCCACGACCAGTTCCGCGTCTGCACGGTTGCCGTTCTCTTGTTCTAGCCATGTTGGCAATGGGACTGGCTGCTCGAAACAGAGCTTCCAATGCAAGGTTCCAATTCTCAGCACCTGCAGATAGTGCTTTGCTATCTCTCCCTTGCGTTGCAGGTAATTCAGAGTCCTCAGCGTTTGCCAGAAGGCAGAGAATGTCCCGGCACGTCTGCGCAGCGAGCTTGTCTTGCTGAGAATGGCATAACTCCATCCTTTCACCCGTCTTAAGTTCATCAACTGGCCCTTGAACCTTGAGCGCCATGAATGCGCCCTGCCCTCACAGCCTACCTCCATTAATGCCATTAAGGTTTTTGAACGGGAGCCCCTTCATTTATGTTTGCGGCGGCGTCCCTTACGTTCCTCAACGGGCTGGCTCGTGGCAACACTTGCTGGCCATATGGCCTTGCATTCATTCTTGTGCGAACACCCGCATCCGGGTGGATCTATGTTGGTTATTAATAATATTTACATTATATAAATTTCACATCTCTATATCTAGAAATATTCTTATTTTTACTTTTTATTAAAACCTTGATTTAATTTCTATGGGAGTATTTTTAATCGATAGAAGGTTTAGATATATCTCAAAAGAAATTATAAGTTTTTGCTTTTAAATTTAAAGAAAAAAATGTTATAAAATAAAATTAAAATACAATATTTATAAAATATTTTGATAGTGAAATAAGTTATGGTTTTTGGGCATGTGGTATTGATAAGCAATGGTATTGGTCCATTGTATTGTATCAAATGCTATTTACAAGTTAAGAATATCCATGGTAAAGTGGGGTGAATATCCATAGTAAATAATAGTGTCATACTCTTATAAAATATTTTGATTGTGAAATAAGTTATCATTTTTAGGCATGTGTTATTGATAAGCCATGGTATTGGCCCATGGTATTATAATAAAGCTTATTCACAAGTTCATAATATTAATAGCAAAGTGGGGGGAATATCCATAGTTAAGAATCTTGTCATATTATTATAAAAAGATGATTGTGAAATAAGTTATGGTTTTGGGCATGTGGTATTGATAAGCCATGGTATTAGCCCAATGTACTGTAACAAAGCGATAAAAAATGAAAATATAAAAAACTAAATTTCATTATTTTTATCACTTTAAATTTTTATTATTAATTGAGCTAACATTTAAATGTTTACACCCATCTCTATAGGGTTTATATTACTTTTAAACTCTTTATTTATTACTTTTTAACTTTTTAATTATTACTTTTAACTTTTTATTTAACAACCAACATTTAAAATTATTTACACACTTACATTACACCTACATATCTACAATGTACCGAACTTTTGACTTTGTTTTTAAAATTTAATAAGCCTTCCATGATTTTAGAACAAAGTAAGACAATTATATTTTTATATTTAAAATTTTTTTTTTAATCAACTTAAAATAATTGCGAAGGAATTTTAAGTCCAAAAAGTTTGTTATTCTAGCCGAGACCAAAAAATCACTTTTGTGGATTCCATCAAATTATTAATTCCCCGTCATAGAAAAAATAGAATATATAAATTCCTTTTAGGGTAAACCCAACCCTAAAAAGAAATCTCCCACAAATATATATTCAAACCTATCTCTCCCATCCATTTGGACAATTATTCTGTTCGTTCTTATGTTCTTTCGGAGAGCGTAGCATAACTGGGGAAGCGAATCCATTAGATCTACTAAAAACCCATCTTACGCCTCTCAGAGCCAAGCGTCACTGCGGAGGCGGATCCATTAGATCTACTGAAAAGCCCTCGATTAGAACGCTTTAGACGTTCGTGGGTTTTATCCTAAAAAGCCATCTATGGCTTCGTAAGCGAGCTCAAATGAACGACACTTGTCTTTGTGGTGGAAGGAACAGCAGCCCTCGCTCCACACTGGCCCACGCTCCGAACAAATTACATTCAAGAATCATTCCAATAATAAGTTGAGAAGAATCATTTGCTTAAACACTAACTAGAATATGTTTGGTACAAATTCTCAGATTCTAAGATATTCTCAGAATCTGTTGGAAACGCGGTGTAATCTGGAGCGAGGGCTGCTGTTACTTCCACCACAAAGAGAGTGTCGTTCATTTGAGCTCGCTTCGGAAGCCATCGATGGCTTTTTAGACGACATAACCTTCGAACGTCTAAAGCGATCTAATCGATGGCTCTTCAGTAGACCTAATGGATTCTCCTCAGCAGTCACGCTTGCCTCTGAAATGCGTAACATGGGTTTTAGTAGATCTAATGGATTCGCCTCCGCAGTTATGCTTCGCTCTGAAAGAACACAAGAACGGACAGAATAATTGTACAAATCGATGTGAGAGATAGGTTTGACTATATATATTTGTGGGAGATTTCTTTTTAGGGTTGGGCTTACCCTAAAATGAATTTATATATTCTGAATTAATAATTTGACGGAATCCACCAAAGTGATTTTTTTTTGGTGTTGGTTACAATAACAAACGTTTTGGAGTTAAAATTCCTTCACAATTTTTGTAAGTTGATTTAAATGGAGGAAATCAAATATAAAAATATAATTGTTTTATTTTATCTTAGAATAATGAAGTTTCATTAAATTTTAAAAACAAAGCCAAAAGTCTAAATATAGGTTACATGTGTAGGTGTAATGTAACTATGTAAACAATTTTAAATGTTGGCTCAATGAAATATAATTAAAAGTTTAAATATTTAAATATTGGTTGTTAAATAAAGAGTTAAAAGTAATAACTCAACTTAAAAGATAATAAATAAAGAGTTAAAAGGTAATAAATAAAGAGTTAAAAGTAATAACTAAAAAGTTAAAAAATAATAAATAAAAAGTTAAACTAATATAAACCCGCTTATGGGTATGACTTTAAACATTTAAATGTTACCTCAGTTAACGATAAAAATTTAAAGTAATAAAAATAATGATATTAAAATTCTAAAATTTTTGTTTTATTATAGATTTGTTACAATACCATGGGCTAATACCATGGCTTATCAATACCACGTGCCCAAAAACCATAATTTATTTCACAATCAAAATATTTTATAACAATATTATAAGATTCTTAACCATGGATATTCACCCTTACTTTGTTTTAATATTATGAACTTGTGAATAAGCTTTGTTATGATACTATGGCTTATCAATAACACATGCTTGAACATCATAACTTATTTTACAATCAAAATATTTTATAACAATATGACAAGATTCTTTACTATGGGTATTCACCCCACTTTACCATGGATATTCTTAAATTGTAAATAAGATTTGTTAGAATACCATGGACCAATACCATTACCTATCAATGCCACATGCCCAACCACCATAACTTATTTCACAATCAAAATATTTTATAAATATTGTATTTTAATTTTATTTTATAACATTTTTTTCATTAAATCTAAAAGAAAAATTTTATAATTTCTTTTGAGATATATCTAAACCTTCTATCCTAGTAATGATTAAAAATATTCCCATAGAAATTAAATCACCATTTCAATAAAATAAAAAATCAGAATATATATGTGTGTGTGTGTGTGTGTGTGAAATTTATATAATATAAATATTATTATTAATAGCCAACATGGATCCGTCCTAAGTAAAGATCCAAGGAATTAAGTCAAACAAAGTGACTAACAATAATAGAGAAAAGATAGTGCATGATTTTTTAAGTTTTTCATGATTGTCTTTTCTTTGACACTATTGATCCAAAATATAGGTTTAATATCTTACAACCAATTGAGTTTTCTTTTTTTTTCTAATTTAGATACTTCTTAAACACAATATAATGTGATCAAATTTAAGAGAGAGAGGGGGCTGGGGTAGAGGGGAGTACAAATTGATAGAGTTGGAGAGAGAGAGAGAGAGAGAGTGAGTGATGGGTGAGAGAGATATACAGAGATGAGAGAGAGGGAAAGAGAGGAAGGAAGAGAGAGAGGAGGGGACAGAGAGAAGGTGTGAGAGGAAGGAAGAGAGAGATAAGGGGAGAGAGAAAAGGAGAGATATATATGGAGATGGAGGGGAAAGGAATGGCAGGAAACGACAAAGACATAGAGAGATAAAGGTGGATATAGAGAGGAAGTGACAAGGGAGAGATGGAGACACAGTGAGGGAGAGAGGAGAGGAGGTAAGAGAGAGAAGTGGAGAGTAGCTAGATAGGGAGAGAAGGGGAAGAGAGAGAGGGAGACACATAGATGGACAGTAAAGAGAGGAGAGAGGGACGGAGTTAGTGATGGAGTCGTAGGGAAGAGAGAAGGAGAGAGTGATGGGTGGAGAGGGGGAGAGGTAGAGGGAGGTGGGAGAGAAAGGGAGAGAGAAAGGACTCAAGAGAGAGAAGGACAGAGAAAGAGAGGAGAAGAGAGGGAGTTGGAGGGAAAGAGAGAGGGAGTGACAAGGGATAGAGGAGAGTAGCGGAGAGAGGGGGGGGGGGGGGGGGGAGAGGTGGAGAGAGAGATAAATAGATATGGAGAGAGAGTGTGTATGCTAGGGAATGAAATAGAGAGAGAGAATAATTAAGAGGCACATAGATACAAATATAGATATGATATAGTATTATATAACCATCCTAGGTCTATCTTAACCCCATATTAATCAAGCTCCTAGAGGGATCATATTGATCGAGGTGAAAACCTTTTGTCAAGTTTTTCACTCAAAACATAGGTCTAGACATCGAGAGATTTGATCCCTCTAGAAGGTTGACACATACAACGTTAAGTTGGATCTATGTTGGTTCATACTCTTGGATATTTCTCGAAGAGAATTTTGTAATTTAGTGAGTCCAATGTTATGGATCGATACTGCATCCATCATGACGAACCAAAGAACTTGAGATGATGGATGAAGTAACCATTCAAAACTTTGGATGGACTAAATCTATTACACAGTTCTCTTCCAGAAATCTCCAACAACAAAGATAATTTATTAAAAAAATTACAAAATAAAATGACTGATATCAATGAGGTCACTCATTTTAGATGTTTTCATTATAAAAGAAAAAACAAAGTGAAGAATATCATCGATATAAAGATTCCATGTCTTAAAAAATCTATAATTTGATATTAAAATATATCATTTTAACTCATTGATTTCTCCTTAAACATTGGAAAGTTCTCAAATATATTTCTCTAATAAGTAGAGCATTTCTAAATTATTTTAAGTAATTATAGATAAGGATAAGGTATTCCATAATATTTAAAGATCACTTTTTTAATAAATTTTAATTTACATTAGCCTCAAGGAATAGTTTAGTTGGTGAGTCTCTAATGTTAAAGCACATTTTCTATTAAGAACTTAAGAGTTCAATTCTCTTGCTTAAGGAGTTAAGAGTTCAACTCTCTTACTTAAGGTGTGTGTGGTTGACCTAAATCTAATTGGTACTAATTTTCCAAGGACATAATAATCACCATTATCAAAATACCGTAAACCACATTAAATAAAAACACACAAAAACTCAACTAACATTTAAATTATAATTATAAGTATTACCTTTTTCAATTACAATTAATAACATATCAATATTTCAATTATTATATTTCAAAGTGATATTTCTAATATTTGAAAAGGAAAGCCTTATTCTTTAATTTTTATTAATATATTTTTAAGTGTTGTTATTTCACTTTTCCATATTTTGTTAATATGATTAAAATTTTTAAATAATATTAAATTAATGACAATTTTGAAATGATAATTTTGAAATATTTTTTCTTAAAAAGAAAAAGTGGTAATAAAACTCAATAAAAATCTATTTGATATTCCACACTAATAAAAGACGAAAGAAATTAAACATGGTTAAGTAAGATAAAATTCATATAAAAAAATTATACAAAATTGAAGAGAAATAAATAATTATATTTTTATTTTTCACAAAATAAAGTTAAATTTCTTATGATGTTGTATGATTTAACCATTCAATAAATTAATATATATAATAAGAATTCACATTATGTCCAATGGATTAGGGCCCTCAATATATGTTACAAAAATAAAAATTGGCTTTTACAATTTCAACATCATTGATAATTGTTTTACTTATCATGTGTGTTTTCTCATTCGTTAGAGAGAAATATGGTTCAAACGGATGAAAAATATCATGAAATGCAACTTGATGTTTTAGTGATGACTTCTTGCAATGCATAAATTTTTTTATGATGCCATATGATGTGCAATGAATAGACTTTCATTAGAAGGAAGATATAGTTAAGGACTTGATTGTTTAGAAAGAAATATGAAATGAACCTAACCAGTAATTATACATAAAACTATTTAGATATAAAATAGTTGAGTCACTAAAACATATTTTCAAATACAATTACAATATCTAAATTTTAAAAATGCTTGAAAATATAACCACTAATTTTGTAAGTTGATTGGTTGAGTACGAAATGAAAGATGCCAAACTAATTATTTAATTACCATTACATGGACAAAACGCGGATGAGGCAGCAGGCGATAGAGCATGGTTTTGAGAATTAAACGCCTTCGTTCTTATTAAAGAAAAAAGATTAACAAACAGTTGAGAGTGGAGTGTTGGTAAGGATTGGGATTTATTCATGTTTCTCTATGGGATGTGGAAGAAAAACACCTATCAAGAGTTAAGGGGAATGGGAACATTGATACCATTTGTAGTCATACAGTAAAAGATAAGGAACAAAAAGGGGTTTTACATAAGAGATGAGGGTAAATTTTGGATGTGGTTTAATAAAGTCGATTAAAAAACGATAGTAGAATTTTCCCAAATTGAATTAAAAGAAGAAAAGTGAACAAGTGATGAGTAGTATTTAGTATTTTCGAGCGAAAGTAGATAGGATACATTAATAATTCCTCATAGATTTGAAACAATGTTTGTCAACTCTATGTATTTTAATTTTCTATTTGAATGTGTCTTTTTTCTATTGTAGTTATTATTCCATGTAATGTGTCACACTTCCACCATATGCATTAAAAAAAAATTTACTGCATGCTAACATTACTATAAATCTTATGTTATTCTTAATGCAACTATAATGTCTGATGCATATTTGCTCACATGGCTTTATCATATATACCATATATATATACAAATATACTACACCACACATTCAACGCTTTATTAATTCTCTGTTAAGTTTTCATGGTAACCAAGGTTGACATGCTTATTGCCACGCAACATATGTTTGTCATGGTTCTTGGTGTAATCCTTTGACCTTTCGGTGGAGCTTAGCTGTAAGTCCACCTCAGCTGTGCGTATTTGATGAAGTCCAGGCACTGGTGGTCCTGCCGCAGTTCTTGCAGGCGCCAGCACATCTCTGTCTTAATGGCACCCATCCTTATAGTGCGAGGTGGCACTGCTGGACTCCTTTGGCCATGTGATGCATCGATTATGGAGTTCTCGGCCCTCACGCCTGACCTTCCCGCCTTGTATGAATGGTCAGGATTACCCCCATGGATCGAAGGGTGGAGATCAAATCCAGGGTTTACGGCATTACAAAAGCATTAGCAACGCGATCACAGGGTTTATTGTTTCGTTTGCTTTTTCCGGTTCTGTCTCGGCACCTCGCCTCTGGTCTACCTTACCAACTATGCTCTCATGGACTGCGTCCACTCCGGAGCTATGCAGTGGCCGTGTTCAATGTTACACAGGTAATGTTTGGCTCTATGCTCCCTGTGTATTTACGGTAAACTTATTGGTTATGAAATTTTCAGTCTTACACTTAATTTATCTTCATACGAGTCCTTATAGTTCTAAATGTTTTTTTTTGCTCCTAGGCACGCAGCTGATGATGCAACTCCATGGGTAATGTCAAGCAGCTGTGCATGACAGCTTTCCCTCGCAGCGGCTACAGGTAAGCTTCAACCTTGTCTCTGTTCCTTTATGTAAAGCTTCACCGCCTCAGGGTTTAAGGTTATCTAGGTTATGGTTGCAGACTGCCGCTCCATGAGGGCCTTATTGCTGCACCGGCCGAGGTATACTCCTCAGAGAGCCCTCAAGACTTGTATTTGTTTTTCCTTTGAGACTGGTCGAGTCCATACCCGCCAGATTTGTTAATGAGCACGGCGGAACTCACATAGTTCGCTTGCATGAATTTAAGGTTTCTTGTTTGGTCACACGGCTATCCCTTGCGGCATATTCTGTTTATGATTTGTCATTTCTGCTCTTAGCTATGGGTTTCGGGTCTAGCTGTGGTGAGCAGACCTGGCTCATGAATCTTGACCTCGAATGAGGGTTTGGTTCTTTTTAAATAAACTTCTGTGATTCGTTCAAGGTTTTCACTCAAGTATTGAACTGTGTATAAACTTACAGTTTTATGACGGTGGCTCTATCTGCGCCCTCAGGTAGTCCATATTTTATATATCCATGAATATGTACATATACTCTATTTTTCTCTTATCGTTTTTCCAATGGTGCAAGGATTTATGCTATCAGGTGCTGGATTGTACATTTCTTTATATCTGAATCTTCATATATGACTCAGGTTATAATGGTTGCCCATGCCGTTGCTCTGTAATCTTATGCATCGGTCTTACTGGCTAGGATTGATTAGTGTTAAATCAATTGTTTATACAGTAATGTTTGAATAACGTGCTCTCGGCTCACTAGATAGCAATATATATACTGTATGATCCAGAAAGGTTAGCCATAGCGATATTTCGTTCTTTCCTTCCGCTATGGATAATACCGCACCTCACATATATGTTTAAGGTTTTCATTGCATTGTATACTCGATTTATCTTATATAGGTAGGCATACTTCTTTCGCCTGCATGCACAGGCTTACATGTATATATGAATATATTTTCCACCTCAGTTTCATACACAGGATTTCGGATGTATAAATATACCTCCCTTTCTCGATTTACATGCACAGGGTTTCATATACATTACATGAATACACGCTCCTCTAGTTTGTCGCTCGACGGAGTTGGCTTCGTGTTACCGTGCTCACTAACACTGTATTCTTGAGACAATGGTTTGTTTAAATGTCGTAATAATCTCATTTACTGTTTTGTACAGCTATCAAATTAGCGCTATCCATCTAGTATTCTTTGGTGTATTTTCGTTTTTCGTTAGACAGTTGTAATAACAACCGAGGGTTTTAACTCTCATCCGTTAGCAAGGTAGCATCTGACTACTGTCAGTGCTCACCTATTCGGACTCAGAGGTTTAATTCTCACTCTGTCGACACACTCAGGTTTTTATATGTTCATTTATCAAGATATTGTAGTATTAAAGATTGACTCAGTCTTCTGCACGAGCTTATACTCTGCCCGTCATTTGATAACCAGTTTCTTGGTTACCTTTTCTGGTTCCTATAACCAGCTTTTACTATATCTTTCTACGTAGCTTTATCTACAATCAATCTAGGTTTATAATAACCTGTCTTTTAACTGCAACCATATCTATACAATTTCTTAACATTATAACAGTATCTAGGAAAGAACTTGCTTCCTGTTCGACTACTATACATTCACTGTATATTCATATTCAAACAGAGACTCTGCAGTTGAAACCGTACCTGGTTCGCCAGTAACAAGAATGGTTTCTCAAGCAGGTCACCTGTGCTTGTTTATGCTCTTCCACCCAGCCATGAGACCCATCCTCAGACGGAATTCTCCCCCCGAGCCATCCTGCAGGCCTCCAGCCCTCAACAGGATTTGTGCACTCTCTGTGCCTGGTTATCTGGTCCTAACCAGACTTAACCAATTCTCTTTCTTCTTTCTTTTTCCTTTTTCCTGTTCTTGGAAAAGAATTTCTTCTGTCTGTCCTCACAGCACAGAACCCCCTCCCTCAGTCAGGACTTTTCCTGTTTTGGAGGGTAGTTACCATCAGTTATCACAACTGATCTTTTTCTTTAAAATTCACCTCTTAGAGGCTGCCAGCATTTCATGGAATATTTAAATTACTTTAATTAAAAGAAATAGTTTATCACAGTTTTGTTTAAAACATAACAACAACTGTATTACTGTCTTTTACCACAGTAAACTTTCACAATTACATATCCTGGGGTCATTACATCTCCCCCTCCTGTGATTGGACATCGTCCCGATGTCTGTCACCCTTAAACAAATTCGGGTAAGCTTCTCTAAGGAGTTCTTCATCCTCCCAAGTGGCCTCTTCAGGCCCATAATGTTGCCACTGCACCTTAGCTTGGGAAATAACTCGTTCCCACAGCTGCACTTCTCTCCAGTCGAGAATGGTCAGTGGTTCGACCAGAACCTCGCCTTCCGGCTCGACCTGCAATCAGCAATAGATTAAGTTATTTTCTTGTTCAGGAACAAAGCTTATCTAGAGTGACCAGATTAATTCTTACCCGAACATTCTGCCATTGAATTACATGTTTAGGATCGTATACGTATTGTTTCAATACGGAAACGTGAAAGACATTATGGATCCTAATATGGCCTGGTAGAGCGAGTTGATAAGCTACCGGCCCCACCCTTGCCAAGATTTGAAAAGGTCCAAAATAGCGGGGTGCAAGTTTGGCACATCTGCTCCACTGCAAGGTACTTCTTCTAGGTTGGATTCTAACAAACACATGATCCCCAACCTGGAATTCCTTGAACCTTCTTTTTCGATCAGCAAAACTTTTCTGTCTATCCTGAGCGGCTTTTAAGTTGGTACGCACCCTTTTTACCGTTTCTTCCATTTCCTTGAGCATTTTAGGACCAATTCGTAACTTGTCCTCAGGTCCACCCCAACTTGAGGGTGTGCGGCACTTCCGCCCATACATGACCTCAAAAGGACTCAACTGAGTTGAGGAGTGATACCCATTATTATATGCAAATTCGACCAGGTGGAGATATTCTTCCCATTGGGTTGGGTTCATCATAATGCATGCTCTCAGCATGTCCTCCACAACCTGATTCACTCGCTCCGTTTGACCATCTGTTTGGGGATGATAGGTTGTGCTAAAGTTCAGCTGCGTTCCCAGTTCAGCAAATAGTGTCTGCCAAAAGGCTGATGTAAACTTAACATCACGGTCAGAGATGATTACCTTCGGAAGTCCATGCAATTTGAATATATTTTGCATGAAAATATGAGCAATTTGCACAGCCTTATATGTTGATTGCACTGGTATGAAGTGTGCTGCCTTACTCAATTTATCCACTACCACCATAATGGAATCATTATTCTTCTTCGTCCGAGGTAATCCAGTTATAAAATCCATGGAGATAGTCTCCCATTTCCATTCCGGAATGGGTAAGGGTTGTAGCAGCCCCGCTGGATGCAAATGCTCCGCCTTGATCTGCTGACATTCTAGACATCGTGCTAGATACTCAGCTACCTCCTTCTTCATTTTCGGCCAGTAATATTCTTTCCGAAGAGCAGTAACCATTTTCTGGTATCCTGGATGCCCGGTATAATGGCTGATATGAAATTCATCCATAATCAGCTTCTTAATACCATCTTCATTGGGTACATAAAGCTTTTTGTTAAAGTACAGCATTCTGGCATCATCCAGCTCATACCCTTGTTGTATTTCCTTACCAGAAAATTGTTGTATTTGCTGTTTAATTTGCTGGTAAACAGCATCACGTTCAGCTGCTGATTTTATCTTTTCAAACAAAGTACTCTGCCATTTACTAACTGAAATCTTGCACACGCATTGTACCTTTCGACTTAATGCATCAGCCACTCGGTTTTCCTTTCCTTTTAAATGCTTAATTTCAAAGTCGAATCCACTTAAGAAGTCAACCCAACGAGCTTGCCTCATGTTTAAGGTGGGTTGGCTGAAATAGTTTGTTAGGCTGTGGTGGTCTGTTAGCAGCAGAAATTTTCTTCCTAAAAGATAGTGCCTCCACATTTTCAGGGCATGTATAACAGCTGCTAACTCCAAATCGTAAGCAGAGTATTTCTGCTCATGTTCTTTCAGCTTCCTTGATTCATATGCAATGACTCTCCCCTCTTGCATCAGCACCCCTCCCACGCCTTCTTTACTTGCGTCAGTGCAGACCACGTAATCCTTATTAGGATCAGCTATACTCAATATGGGTGCTATGGTGAGTAACTGCTTGAGCTGTTCAAAGCTCTTTTGACATTTTGAAGTCCACTTAAACACTTTTCCTTTCTTTTGTAAGGAGGTGATAGGGTATGCTACCCTAGAAAAGCCTTCGACAAATCTTCTATAATAACCCGCTAGCCCCATAAAGGACCTAATATCTGCCACATCCTTCAGTATGGGCCACTCCATTATATTTCTAATTTTTTCAGGGTCTACTGCAATTCCTTCCTTTGTGATTACATGTCCCAAGTATTGTATCTCTTCCTTGAATAAATCACACTTGCTAAACTTTGCATACAATTGATGTTCTCGCAAAGTTTGCAACACCAATCTTAGATGTTCCTCATGCTCCTTTCTAGATTGGGAATAAATCAGGATATTATCTATGAATATCAACACAAATTTGTCTAAAAATCTGTGAAACACACTGTTCATCAAACACATGAAGGTAGCAGGTGCATTGGTCAGACCAAAAGGTAGCACCACGAATTCGTAATGCCCATACCGCGTTCTGAAAGCGCTCTTAGCGATATCCTCCTCTTTAATTCTGATCTGATGGTAACCAGATCGTAGATCGATTTTAGAGAATACCGTCGCTCCCTTCACCTGATCAAAAAGTTCGTCGATCCTAGGCAAAGGATATTTATTTTTGATCATGAGCTTATTCAGCTGACGATAATCAATGCACATCCGAAAGGTTCCATCTTTCTTTTTGACGAACAGTACTGGGGCTCCCCAAGGTGACACACTGGGACGGATGTAATTTTTGTCTAACAGTTCTTGCAGTTGCATTTTTAATTCTGTTAGTTCTGGTACACTCATACGGTAGGGTGCCCGTGATACAGGTGTTGCCCCCGGAATCAGTTCGATGGTGAAATCCACATCTCTTTTAGGTGGTAATCCTGGTACCTCCTCGGGAAAAACATTCGCAAAATTCTGCACCACCGGAATGTTACCCAACATGGCGGTTTTATCCTTCTGATTAGCGTAACCCACCTGAATAGCATAGATTTGACATTTCTTTCTGATGCATTTAGCTAACTGAGTTGTTGTAATGGGTCGAATTTGTACAGGATGTTTGATTCCTTGTAACTCCTGCTGCTCCCCACAGTCATCCTTATAGTAAATAGTTTTTGTCTTGCAATTCACTAAGGACCAGTGTTTCTCCAGCCAATCCATCCCAATCAGGATATCATAGGAACCCAACGGTAGTACATTCAAATCTGCCACTATTGGCTGTCCTGCTATGGTTAAGGAGCAATTATTTACTTTGGCCAAGACTCGTCTCTTGGCTCCTGTAGCTAGTTGGACCAGCCACGGATTCCTGAACTTTTCAGCTTGCAGTTTACACTGTTCTACTATTTTTGGGCTAACATAACTTAAAGTAGCCCCTGGGTCAATAAGAACAGCTATGGAAAGGTTTGAAATTTTACCTTCAAATTCAACCATAGATGGCTGGTACTCCGCTTGGCGGTCCTCCAACGCTGCATTGATTCTGGGTACACTACGTGCCACGTCCCCAACGGTCGATGCTTCATGAATCTGGGATATCTGGTCTGTCCCCTTTCGCTGTGGGCAGTTTTTAACATAGTGAGGCCCTCCACAGCCCCAGCATTGAACTGGAGGTCTGGTCATTCCCTCACCTTCTGGTCTAGCAGGCTGCTCACTCACTCTGTTTTCACTTCCTGGTCTAGTTCGGGGCGCACTTCTTGTTACAGATCTGCTGTTTAATCCTTTACCAGCTCCCTTATTTCCATTGTTGCGACCTCCCTTGCCGCTTCCAACCATTCGACTGCTCCTTTTTTCATTCCATCTTTTATTCGAAGTATCCCCCTTCTGCTTACTCTGCTGATAGCAGATCCTTGCTTTACGAATAGCCTCATCCATGGTCCTAGGATTGTCAAACTCAATCCTCTCCCTTATATACGCAGGTAAGCTGCTCACAAATCTTTGGACCTTAGCTTTCTCCTCCTTGATGTAAGGTACATAACGTAACAGGGAGGTAAAACGATTAATGAACTCGTCCATGGTCTGCTGGCCTAGTCTTAAGTCATGAAATTCCCTTGCCTTCGCATCATAGAAGCGCTCAGTCAGATACCTTTCTTTGAAGTATTTCTGGAACTTTTCCCATGTAATGGTTCGTTCGCTGACCCCCTTGACAATCTTGATTTCTTCCCACCACAAGGTTGCCTTACCTTGTAACTGGAACATTGCTAGTCTCGCTTTCAAGTTATGGTCATACTCATACAACTGAAAATATTTATTCATATTTATTAACCAGGCTTCAGCAGCTTCCTCCTGTTCGCCATCGAAATGTGGGGGTTTAATCTTCCAGAATTCTCCCTGCAGTTCTATCCTCTGACGTTTTGAAGTTTGTTGTTCTGGTACATTGTCTGAATGATCCTCTTTACCCTCTGAAATTTCAGGTTCAACCTGATAATTTTGTTCTTCTGTCATCCTCTGCTGCTCCGCGCTAGGGTTAGATAGAGGTGGATTCTGCCTGTCCGACAGGCTCTTCAGAATCCTTTCTTGTTCAACTGTTAAACGTGCGTTGTCCTCTCGCAACCGTGCCATCTCATTCTTCAATTCTTGAACCGTTTCCAGTATTGCCAAATTGGTGCTTCGTGTTGCCTCACCCAACTGTACCCACAGTTCCGGGTTTTCCTGAGGATTACTGCCGGGTCCTTGCATTTTGTCTCCTCACTGCTTCAACTGTTAACTGTTGTAATTCTGTATTTTATCCCTTCATAAACAGAACAACAGTTAGATGAATTATTAACTCACTTACATATGCATGGTGTAGGCTTTCACAGTGAAACATGTTTGCCTGAGGCCACAGTGTTGAAACTCGGCTCTGATACCAATTTGTCACACTTCCACCATATACATTAAAAAAAATTTTACTGCATGCTAACATTACTATTCATCTTACGTTATTCTTAATGCAACTATAATGTCTGATGCATATTTGCTCACATGGCTTTATCATATATACCATATATATATACAAATATACTACACCACACATTCAACGCTTTATTAATTCTCTGTTAAGTTTTCATGGTAACCAAGGTTGACATGCTTATTTCCACGCAACATATGTTTGTCATGGTTCTTGGTGTAATCCTTTGACCTTTCGGTGGAGCTTAGCTGTAAGTCCACCTCAGCTGTACGTATTTAATGAAGTGCAGGCATTGGTGGTCCTGCCGCAGTTCTTGCAGGCGCCAGCACATCTCTGTCTTAATGGCACCCGTCCTTATAGTGCGAGGTGGCACTGTTGGACTCCTTTGGCCATGTGATGCATTGATTATGGAGTTCTCGGCCCTCATGCCTGACCTTCCCGCCTTGTATGAACGGTCAGGATTACCCCCATGGATCGAAGGGTGGAGATCCAATCCAGGGTTTACGGCATTACAAAAGCATTGGCAACGCGATCACAGGGTTTATTGTTTCATTTGCTTTTTCCGGTTCTGTCTCGGCACCTCGCCTCTGGTCTACCTTACCAACTATGCTCTCATGGACTGCGTCCACTCCGGAGCTATGCAGTGGCTGTGTTCAATGTTACACAGGTAATGTTTGGCTCTATGCCCCCCGTGTATTTACGGTAAACTTATTGGTTATGAAATCTTCAGTGTTACAGTTAATTTATCTTCATACGAGTCCTTATAGTTCTAAATGTTTTTTTTTGCTCCTAGGCACGCAGCTGATGATGCGACTCCATGGGTAATGTCAAGCAGTTGTGCATGACAGCTTTCCCTCGCAGCGGCTACAGGTAAGCTCAAACCTTGTCTCTGTTCCTTTATATAAGCTTCTCCGCCTCAGGGTTTAAGATTATCTAGGTTATGGTTGCAGACTGCTGCTCCATGAGGGCCTTATTGCTGCACCGGCCGAGGTATACTCCTCATAGAGTCCTCAAGACTTGTATATGTTTCCTCCTTTAAGACTGGTCGAGTCCATACCCACCAGATTTGTTAATGAGCACGGTGGAACTCACATAGTTCGCTTGCATGAATTTAAGGTTTCTTGTTTGGTCACACAACTGCCCCTTGCGGCATATTCTGTTTATGATTTGTCATTTCTGATCTTAGCTATGGGTTTCGAGTCTAGCTGTGGTGCGCAGACTTGGCTCATGAATCTTGACCTCGAATGAGGGTTCGGTTCTTTTTAAATAAACTTCTGTGATTCGTTCAAGGTTTTCACTCAAGTATTGAAATGTGTATAAACTTATAGTTTTATGACGGTGGCTCTATCTGCGCCCTCAGGCAGTCCATATTTTATATATCCATGAATATGTACATATACTCTGTTTTTCTCTTATTGTTTTTCCAACGGTGCAAGGATTTATGCTATCAGGTGCTGGATTGTACATTTCTTTATATCTGAATCTTCATATATGACTCAGGTTATAATGGTTGCCCATGATGTTGCTCTGTAATCTTATGCATCGGTCTTACTGGCTAGGATTGATTAGTGTTAAATCAGTTGTTTATACAGTAATGTTTGAATAGCGTGCTCTCGGCTCACTAGATAGCAATATATATACTGTATGATCCAGAATGGTTAGCCATAGCGATATTTCGTTCTTTCCTTCCGCTATGGATAATACCGCACCTCACATATATGTTTAAGGTTTTCATTGCATTGTATACTCGATTTATCTTATATAGGTAGGCATACTTCTTTCGCCTGCATGCACAGGCTTACATGTATATATGAATATATTTTCCACCTCAGTTTCATACACAGGATTTCAGATGCATAAATATATCTCCCTTTCTCGATTTACATGCACAGGGTTTCATATACATTACATGAATACACGCTCCTCTAGTTTGTCGCTCGACGGAGTTGGCTTCATGTTACCCTGCTCGCTAACACTGTATTCTTGAGACAATGGTTTGTTGAAATGTCGTAATAATCTCATTTACTGTTTTGTACAGCTATCAAATTAGCGCTATCCGTCTGGTATTCTTTGGTGTATTTTCATTTTTCGTTAGACAGTTGTAATAACAACCGAGGGTTTTAACTCTCATCCGTCAGCAAGGTAGCATCTGACTACTGTCAGTGCTCGCCTATTCGGACTCAGAGGTTTAATTCTCACTCTGTCGACACACTCAGGTTTTTATATGATCATTTATCAAGATATTGTAGTATTGAACATTGACTCAGTCTTCTGCACGAGCTTATACTCTGCCCGTCATTCGATAACTAGTTTCTTGGTTACCTTTTCTGGTTCTTATAACCAGTTTTTACTATATCTTTCTACGTAGCTTTATCTACAGTCAATCTAGGTTTATAATAACCTGTCTTTTAACTGCAACCATATCTATACAGTTTCTTAACATTATAACAGTATCTAGGAAAGAACTTGCTTCCTGTTCGACTACTATACATTCACTGTATATTCATATTCAAACAGAGACTCTGCAGTTGAAACCGTACCTGGTTCGCCAGTAACAAGAATGGTTTCTCAAGCAGGTCACCTGTGCTTGTGTATGCTCTTCCACCCCACCATGAGACCCATCCTAAGACGGAATTCTCCCCCCGAGCCATCCTGCAGGCCTCCAGCCCTCAACAGGATTTGTGCACTCTCTGTGCCTAGTTATCTGGTCCTAACCAGACTTAACCAATTCTCTTTCTTCTTTCTTTTTCCTTTTTCCTGTTCTTGCAAAAGAATTTCTTCTGTCTGTCCTCACAGCACAGAACCCCCTCCCTCAGTCAGGACTTTTCCTCTTTTGGAGGGTAGTTACCATCAGTTATCACAACTGATCTTTTTCTTTAAAATTCACCTCTTAGAGGCTGCCAACATTTCATGGGATATTTAAATTACTTTAATTAAAAGAAATAGTTTATCACAGTTTTGTTTAAAACATAACAACAACTGTATTTATGTCTTTTACCACAGTAAACTTTCACAATTACATATCCTGGGGTCATTACATCTCCCCCTCCTGTGATTGGACATCGTCCCGATGTCTGTCACCCTTAAATAAATTCAGGTAAGCTTCTCTAAGGAGTTCTTCATCCTCCCAAGTGGCCTCTTCAGGCCCATAATGTTGCCACTGCACCTTAGCTTGGCAAATAACCCGTTTCCGCAACTGCACTTCTCTCTGGTCGAGAATGGTCAGTGGTTCGACCAGAACCTCACCTTCCGGTTCGACCTGCATTCAGCAATAGATTAAGTTATTTTCTTGTTCAGGAACAAAGCTTATCTAGAGTGACCAGATTAATTCTTACCCGAACATTCTGCCATTGAATTACATGTTTGGGATCGTATACATATTGCTTCAATACAGAAACGTGAAAGACATTATGGATCCTAATATGGCCTGGTAGAGCGAGTTGATAAGCTACCGGCCCCACCCTTGCCAAGATTTGAAAAGGTCCAAAATAGCGGGGTGCAAGTTTGGCACATCCGCTCCACTGCAAGGTACTTTTTCTAGGTTGGATTCTAACAAACACATGATCCCCAACCTGGAATTCCTTGAACCTTCTTTTTCGATCAGCAAAACTTTTCTGTCTATCCTGAGCGGCTTTTAAATTGGTACGCACACTTTTTACCGTTTCTTCCATTTCCTTGAGCATTTCAGGACCAATTCGTAACTTGTCCTCAGGTCCACCCCAACTTGAGGGTGTGCGGCACTTCCGCCCATACATGACCTCAAAAGGACTCAACTAAGTTGAGGAGTGATACCCATTATTATATGCAAATTCGACCAGGTGGAGATATTCTTCCCATTGGGTTGGCTTCATCATAACGCATGCTCTCAGCATGTCCTCCACAACCTGATTCACTCACTCCGTTTGACCATCTGTTTGGGGATGATAGGCTGTGCTAAAGTTCAGCTGCGTTCCCAGTTCAGCAAATAGTGTCTGCCAAAAGGCTGATGTAAACTTAACATCACGGTCAGAGATGATTACCTTCGGAAGTCCATGCAATTTGAATATATTTTGCATGAAAATATGAGCAATTTGCACAGCCTTATATGTTGATTGCACAGGTATGAAGTGTGCTGCCTTACTCAATTTATCCACTACCACCATAATGGAATCATTATTCTTCTTCGTCCGAGGTAATCCAGTTATAAAATCCATGGAGATAGTCTCCCATTTCCATTCTGGAATGGGTAAGGGTTGTAGCAGCCCCGTTGGATGCAAATGTTCCGCCTTGATCTGCTGACATTCTAGACATCGTGCTAGATACTCAGCTACCTCCTTCTTCATTTTCAGCCAGTAATATTCTTTCCGAAGAGCGGTAACCATTTTCTGGTATCCTGGATGCCCGGTATAATGGCTGATATGAAATTCATCCAGAATCAGCTTCTTAATACCATCTTCATTGGGTACATACAGCTTTTTGTTAAAGTACAGCATTCCGACATCATCCAGCTCATACCCTTGTTGTATTTCCTTACCAGAAAATTGTTGTATTTGCTGGTAAACAGCATCACGTTCAGCTGCTGATTTTATCTTTTCAAACAAAGTACTCTGCCATTTACTAACTGAAATCTTGCACACGCATTGTACCTTTCGACTTAATGCATCAGCCACTCGGTTTTCCTTTCCTTTTAAATGCTTAATTTCAAAGTCGAATCCACTTAAGAAGTCAGCCCAACGAGCTTGCCTCGTGTTTAAGGTGGGTTGGCTGAAATAGTTTTCTTAGGCTGTGGTGGTCTGTTAGCAGCAGAAATTTTCTCCCTAAAAGATAGTGCCTCCACATTTTCAGGGCATGTATAACAGCTGCTAACTCGAGATCGTAAGCAGAGTATTTCTGCTCATGTTCTTTCAGCTTCCTTGATTCATATGCAATGACTCTCCCCTCTTGCATCAGCACCCCTCCCACGCCTTCTTTACTTGCGTCAGTGTAGACCACGTAATCCTTATTAGGATCAGCTATACTCAATATGGGTGCTGTGGTGAGTAAGTGCTTGAGCTGTTCAAAGCTCTTCTGACATTCTGAAGTCCACTTAAACACTTTTCCTTTCTTTTGTAAGGAGGTGATAGGGTATGCTACCCTAGAAAAGCCTTCGACAAATCTTCTATAATAACCCGTTAGCCCCATAAAGGACCTAATATCTGCCACGTCCTTCGGTATGGGCCACTCCATTATAGTTCTGATTTTTTCAGGGTCTACTGCAATTGCTTCCTTGGTGATTACATGGCCCAAGTATTGTATCTCTTCCTTGAAGAAATCACACTTGCTAAACTTTGCATACAATTGATGTTCTCGCAAAGTTTGCAACACCAATCTTAGATGTTCCTCATGCTCCTTTCTAGTTCGGGAATAAATCAGGATATCATCTATGAATATCAACACAAATTTGTCTAAAAATCTGTGAAACACATTGTTCATCAAACACATGAAGGTAGCAGGTGCATTGGTCAGACCAAAAGGTAGCACCACGAATTCGTAATGCCCATACCACGTTCTGAAAGCGGTCTTAGCCATATCCTCCTCTTTAATTCTGATCTGATGGTAACCAGATCGTAGATCGATTTTAGAGAATACCGTTGCTCCCTTCACCTGATCAAAAAGTTCGTCGATCCTAGGCAAAGGATATTTATTTTTGATCGTGAGCTTATTCAGCTGACGATAATCAATGCACATCCGAAAGGTTCCATCTTTCTTTTTGATGAACAGAACTGGGGCTCCCCAAGGTGACACAGTGGGACGGATGTAATTTTTGTCTAACAGTTCTTGCAGTTGCATTTTTAATTCTGTTAGTTCTGGTACACTCATACGGTAGGGTGCCCGTGATACAGGTGTTGCCCCCGGAATCAGTTCAATGGTGAAATCCACATCTCTTTTAGGTGGTAATCCTGGTACCTCCTCGGGAAAAACATCTGCAAAATTCTGCACCACCGGAATGTTACCCAACATGGCGGTTTTATCCTTCTGATTAGCATAACCCACCTGAATAGCATAGATTTGACATTTCTTTCTGATGCATTTAGCTAACTGAGTTGTTGTAATGGGTCGAATCTGTACAGTATGTTTAATTCCTTGTAACTCCTGCTGCTCCCCACCGTCATCCTTATAGTAAATAGTTGTTGTCTTGCAATTCACTAAGGACCAGTGTTTCTCCAGCCAATCCATCCCAATCAGGATATCATAGGAACCCAATGGTAGTACATTCAAATCTTCCACTATTGGCTGTCCGGCTATGGTTAAGGAGCAATTATTTACTTTGGCCAAGACTCGTCTCTTGGCTCCTGTAGCTAGTTGGACCAGCCACGGATTCCTGAACTTTTCAGCTTGCAGTTTACACTGTTCTACTATTTTTGGACTAACATAACTTAAAGTAGCCCCTGGGTCAATAAGAACAGCTATGGAAAGGTTTGAAATTTTACCTTCAAATTCAACCATAGATGGTTGGTACTCCGCTTGGCGGTCCTCCAACGCTGCATTGATTCTGGGTACACTACGTGCCACGTCCCAAACGGTCGATGCTTCATGAATCTGGGATATCTGGTCTGTCCCCTTTCGCTGTGGGCAGTGTTTAACATAGTGAGGCCCTCCACAGCACCAGCATTGAACTGGAGGTCTGGTCATTCCCTCACCTTCTGGTCTAGCAGGATGCTCACTCACTCTATTTTCACTTCCTGGTCTAGTTCAGGGCGCACTTCTTGTTACAGATCTGCTGTTTAATCCTTTACCAGTTCCCTTATTTCCATTGCTGCGACCTCCCTTGTCGCTTCCAACCATTCGACTGCTCCTTTTTTCGTTCCATCTTTTATTCGAAGTATCCCCCTTCTGCTTACTCTGCTAATAGCAGATCCTTGCTTTACGAATAGCCTCATCCATGGTCCTAGGATTGTCAAACTCAATCCTCTCCCTTATATACGCAGGTAAGCTGCTCACAAATCTTTAGACCTTAGCTTTCTCCTCCTTGATGTAAGGTACATAACGTAACAGGGAGGTAAAACGATTAATGAACTCATCCATGGTCTGCTGGCCTAGTCTTAAGTCATGAAATTCCCTTGCCTTCTCATCATAGAAGCGCTCAGTCAGATACCTTTCTTTGAAGTATTTCTGGAACTTTTCCCATGTAATGGTTCGTTCGCTGACCCCCTTGACAATCTTGATTTCATCCCACCACAAGGTTGCCTTACCTTGTAACTGGAAGATTGCTAGTCTCGCTTTCAAGTTATGGTCATACTCATACAACTGAACCATGCCATCTCATTCTTCAATTCTTGAACCGTTTCCAGTATTGCCAAATTGGTGCTTCGTGTTGCCTCACCCAACTGTACCCACAGTTCCGGGTTTTCCTGAGGATTACTGCCGGGTCCTTGCATTTTGTCTCCTCACTGCTTCAACTGTTAACTGTTGTAATTCTGTATTTTATCGCTTCATAAACAGAACAACAGTTAGATGAATTATTAACTCACTTACATATACATGGTGTAGGCTTTCACAGTGAAACATGTTTGCCTGAGGCCACAGTGTTGAAACTCGGCTCTGATACCAATTTGTCACACTTCCACCATATACATTAAAAAAAAATTTACCGCATGGTAACATTACTATTCATCTTACATTATTCTTAATGCAATTATAATGTTTGATGCATATTTGCTCACATGGCTTTATCATATATACCATATATATATACAAATATACTACACCAGACATTCAACGCTTTATTAATTCTCTGTTAAGTTTTCATGGTAACCAAGGTTGACATGCTTATTGCCACGCAACATATGTTTGTCATGATTCTTGGTGTAATCCTTTGACCTTTCGGTGGAGCTTAGCTGTAAGTCCACCTCAGCTGTGTGTATTTAATGAAGTGCAGGCGCTGGTGGTCCTGCCGCAGTTCTTGCAGGCGCCAGCACATCTCTGTCTTAATGGCACCCGTCCTTATAGTGCGAGGTGGCACTGCTGGACTCCTTTGGCCATGTGATGCATCGATTATGGAGTTCTCGGCCCTCACGCCTGACCTTCCCGCCTTGTATGAACGGTCAGGATTACCCCCATGGATCGAAGGGTGGAGATCCAATCCAGGGTTTACGGCATTACAAAAGCATTGGCAACGCGATCACAGGGTTTATAATTTCGTTTGCTTTTTCTGGTTCTGTCTCGGCACCTCGCCTCTGGTCTACCTTACCAACTATGCTCTCATGGATTGCGTCCACTCCAGAGCTATGCAGTGGCCGTGTTCAACGTTACACAGGTAATGTTTGGCTCTATGCTCCCTGTGTATTTACAGTAAACTTTTTGGTTATGAAATCTTCAGTCTTACAGTTAATTTATCTTCATACGAGTCCTTATAGTTCTAAGTGTTTTTTTTTGCTCCTAGGCATGCAGCTGATGATGTTACTCCATGGGTAATGTCAAGCAGCTGTGCATGACAGCTTTCCCTCGTAGCGGCTATAGGTAAGCTCAAACCTTGTCTCTGTTCCTTTATATAAGCTTCTCCGCCTCAAGGTTTAAGATTGTCTAGGTTATGGTTGCAGACTGCCGCTCCATGAGGGCCTTATTGCTGCACCGGCCGTGGTATACTCCTCAGAGAGTCCTCAAGACTTGTATATGTTTCCTCCTTTAAGATTGGTCGAGTCCATACCCGCCAGATTTGTTAATGAGCACGGCGGAACTCACATAGTTCGCTTGCATGAATTTAAGGTTTCTTGCTTGGTCACACGGCTGCCCCTTGCGTCATATTCAGTTTATGATTTGTCATTTCTGATCTTAGCTATGGGTTTCGGGTCTAGCTGTCGTGCGCAGACCTGGCTCATGAATCTTGACCTCGAATGAGGGTTTGGTTCTTTTTAAATAAACTTCTGTGATTCGTTCAAGGTTTTCACTCAAGTATTGAACTGTGTATAAACTTATAGTTTTATGACGGTGGCTCTATCTGCGCCCTCAGGCAGTCCATATTTTATATATCCATGAATATGTACATATACTCTGTTTTTCTCTTATCGTTTTTCCAACGGTGCAAGGATTTATGCTATCAGGTGCTGGATTGTACATTTCTTTATATCTGAATCTTCATATATGACTCAGGTTATAATGGTTGCCCATGCTGTTGCTCTCTAATCTTATGCATCGGTCTTACTGGCTAGGATTGATTAGTGTTAAATCAGTTGTTTATACAGTAATGTTTGACTAGCGTGCTCTCGGCTCACTAGATAGCAATATATATACTGTATGATCCAGAATGGTTAGCCATAGCGATATTTCGTTCTTTCCTTCCGCTATGGATAATACCGCACCTCACATATATGTTTAAGGTTTTCATTGCATTGTATACTCGATTTATCTTATATAGGTAGGCATACTTCTTTCGCCTGCATGCACAGGCTTACATGTATATATGAATATATTTTCCACCTCAGTTTCATACACAGGATTTCGGATGCATAAATATATCTCCCTTTCTCGATTTACATGCACAGGGTCTCATATACATTACATGAATACACGCTCCTCTAGTTTGTCGCTCGACGGAGTTGGCTTCGTGTTACCCTGCTCGCTAACACTGTATTCTTGAGACAATGGTTTGTTGAAATGTCGTAATAATCTCATTTACTGTTTTTTACAGCTATCAAATTAGCGCTATCCGTCTGGTATTCTTTGGTGTATTTTTGTTTTTCGTTAGACAGTTGTAATAACAACCGAGGGTTTTAACTCTCATCCGTCAGCAAGGTAGCATCTAACTACTGTCAGTGCTCGCCTATTCGGACTCAGAGGTTTAATTCTCACTCTGTCGACACACTCAGGTTTTTATATGATCATTTATCAAGATATTGTAGTATTAAACATTGACTCAGTCTTCTGCACGAGCTTATACTCTGCCCGTCATTCGATAACCAGTTTCTTGGTTACCTTTTCTGGTTCCTATAACCAGTTTTTACTATATCTTTCTACGTAGCTTTATCTACAGTCAATCTAGGTTTATAATAACCTGTCTTTTAACTGCAACCATATCTATACAGTTTCTTAACATTATAACAGTATCTAGGAAAGAACTTGCTTCCTGTTCGACTACTGTACATTCACTGTATATTCATATTCAAACAGAGAATCTGCAGTTGAAACCGTACCTGGTTCGCCAGTAACAAGAATGGTTTCTCAAGCAGGTCACCTGTGCTTGTGTATGCTCTTCCGCCCCGCCATGAGACCCATCCTCAGACGGAATTCTCCCCCCGAGCCATCCTGCAGGCCTCCAGCCCTCAACAGGATTTGTGCACTCTCTGTGCCTGGTTATCTGGTCCTAACCAGACTTAACCAATTCTCTTTCTTCTTTCTTTTTCCTTTTTCCTGTTCTTGGAAGAGAATTTCTTCTGTCTGTCCTCACAACATAGAACCCCCTCCCTCAGTCAGGACTTTTCCTGTTTTGGAGGGTAGTTACCATCAGTTATCACAACTGATCTTTTTCTTTAAAATTCACCTCTTAGAGGCTGCCAGCATTTCATGGGATATTTAAATTACTTTAATTAAAAGAAATAGTTTATCACAGTTTTGTTTAAAACATAACAACAACTGTATTAATGTCTTTTACCACAGTAAACTTTCACAATTACATATCCTGGGGTAATTACATCTCCCCCTCCTGTGATTGGACATCGTCCCGATGTCTGTCACCCTTAAACAAATTCGGGTAAGCTTCTCTAAGGAGTTCTTCATCCTCCCAAGTGGCCTCTTCAGGCTCATAATGTTGCAACTGCACCTTAGCTTGGGAAATAACCCGTTTCTGCAACTGCACTTCTCTGCGGTCGAGAATGGTAAGTGGTTCGACCAGAACCTCGCCTTCCTGTTCGACCTGCATTCAGCAATAGATTAAGTTATTTTCTTGTTCAGGAACAAAGCTTATCTAGAGTGACCAAATTAATTCTTACCCGAACATTCTGCCATTGAATTACATGTTTAGGATCGTATACATATTGCTTCAATACAGAAACGTGAAAGACATTATGGATCCTAATATGGCCTGGTAGAGCGAGTTGATAAGCTACCGGCCCCACCCTTGCCAAGATTTGAAAAGGTCCAAAATAGCGGGGTGCAAGTTTGGCACATCCGCTCCACTGCAAGGTACTTCTTCTAGGTTGGATTCTAACAAACACATGATCCACAACTTGGAATTCCTTGAACCTTCTTTTTCGATCAGCAAAACTTTTCTGTCTATCCTGAGCGGCTTTTAAGTTTGTACGCACCCTTTTTACCGTTTCTTCCATTTCCTTGAGCATTTCAGGACCAATTCGTAACTTGTCCTCAGGTCCACCCCAACTTGAGGGTGTGCGGCACTTCCGCCCATACATGACCTCAAAAGGACTCAACTGAGTTGAGGAGTGATACCCATTATTATATGCAAATTCGACCAGGTGGAGATATTCTTCCCATTGGGTTGGCTTCATCATAACGCATGCTCTCAGCATGTCCTCCACAACCTGATTCACTCGCTCCGTTTAACCATCTGTTTGGGGATGATAGGCTGTGCTAAAGTTCAGCTGCGTTCCCAGTTCAGCAAATAGTGTCTGCCAAAAGGCTGATGTAAACTTAACATCACGGTCAGAGATGATTGCCTACGGAAGTCCATGCAATTTGAATATATTTTGCATGAAAATATGAGCAATTTGCACAGCCTTATATGTTGATTGCACAGGTATGAAGTGTGCTGCCTTACTCAATTTATCCACTACCACCATAATGGAATCATTATTCTTCTTCGTCCGAGGCAATCCAGTTATAAAATCCATGGAGATAGTCTCCCATTTCCATTCCGGAGTGGGTAAGGGTTGTAGTAGCCCCACTGGATGCAAATGCTCCGCCTTGATCTGCTGACATTCTAGACATCGTGCTAGATACTCAGCTACCTCCTTCTTCATTTTCGGCCAGTAATATTCTTTCCGAAGAGCGGTAACCATTTTCTGGTATCCTGGATGCCTGGTATAATGGCTGATATGAAATTCATCCAGAATCAGCTTCTTAATACCATCTTCATTGGGTACATATAGCTTTTTGTTAAAGTACAGCATTCCGGCATCATCCAGCTCATACCCTTGTTGTATTTCCTTACCAGAAAATTGCTGTATTTGCTGTTTAATTTGCTGGTAAACAGCATCACGTTCAGCTGCTGATTTTATCTTTTCAAACAAAGTACTCTGCCATTTACTAACTGAAATCTTGCACACGCATTGTACCTTTCGACTTAATGCATCAGCCACTCGGTTTTCCTTTCCTTTTAAATGCTTAATTTCAAAGTCGAATCCACTTAAGAAGTCATCCCAACGAGCTTGCCTCGTGTTTAAGGTGGGTTGGCTGAAATAGTTTGTTAGGCTGTGGTGGTCTGTTAGTAGCAGAAATTTTCTTCCTAAAAGATAGTGCCTCCACATTTTCAGGGCATGTATAACAGCTGCTAACTCCAGATCGTAAGCAGAGTATTTCTGCTCATGTTCTTTCAGCTTCCTTGATTCATATGCAATGACTCTCCCCTCTTGCATCAGCACCCCTCCCACGCCTTCTTTACTTGCGTCAGTGCAGACCACGTAATCCTTATTAGGATCAGCTATACTCAATATGGGTGCTGTGGTGAGTAAGTGCTTGAGCTGTTCAAAGCTCTTCTGACATTCTGAAGTCCACTTAAACACTTTTCCTTTCTTTTGTAAGGAGGTGATAGGGTATGCTACCCTAGAAAAGCCTTCGACAAATCTTCTATAATAACCCGTTAGCCCCATAAAGGACCTAATATCTGCCACGTCCTTCGGTATGGGCCACTCCATTATAGTTCTGATTTTTTCAGGGTCTACTGCAATTCCTTCCTTTGTGATTACATGGCCCAAGTATTGTATCTCTTCCTTGAAGAAATCACACTTGCTAAACTTTGCATTCAATTGATGTTCTCGCAATGTTTGCAACACCAATCTTAGATGTTCGTCATGCTCCTTTCTAGATCGGGAATAAATCAGGATATCATCTATGAATATCAACACAAATTTGTCTAAAAATCTGTGAAACACACTGTTCGTCAAACACATGAATGTAGCAGGTGCATTGGTCAGACCAAAAGGTAGCACCACGAATTCGTAATGCCCATACCGCGTTCTGAAAGCGGTCTTAGCGATATCCTCCTCTTTAATTCTGATCTGATGGTAACGAGATCGCAGATCGATTTTAGAGAATACCCTTGCTCCCTTCACCTGATCAAAAAGTTCGTCGATCCTAGGCAAAGGATATTTATTTTTGATCGTGAGCTTATTCAGCTGACGATAACCAATGCACATCTGAAAGGTTCCATCTTTCTTTTTGACGAACAGCACTGGGGCTCCCCAAGGTGACACACTGGGACGGATGTAATTTTTGTCTAACAGTTCTTGCAGTTGCATTTTTAATTCTGTTAGTTCTGGTACACTCATACGGTAGGGTGCCCGTGATACAGGTGCTACCCCCAGAATCAATTCGATGGTGAAATCCACATCTCTTTTAGGTGGTAATCCTGGTACCTCCTCGGGAAAAACATCTGCAAAATCCTGCACCACCGGAATGTTACCCAACATGGTAGTTTTATCCTTCTGATTAGCGTAACCCACCTGAATAGCATAGATTTGACATTTCTTTCTGATGCATTTAGCTAACTGAGTTGCTGTAATGGGTCGAATCTGTACAAGATGTTTAATTCCTTGTAACTCCTGCTGCTCCCCACCGTCATCCTTATAGTAAATAGTTGTTGTCTTGCAATTCACTAAGGACCAGTGTTTCTCCAGCCAATCCATCCCAATCAGGATATCATAGGAACCCAACGGTAGTACATTCAAATCTGCCACTATTGGCTGTCCTGCTATGGTTAAGGAGCAATTATTTACTTTGGCCAAGACTCGTCTCTTGGCTCCTGTAGCTAGTTGGACCAGCCACGGATTCCTGAACTTTTCAGCTTGCAGTTTACACTGTTCTACTATTTTTGGACTAACATAACTTAAAGTAGCCCCTGGGTCAATAAGAACAGCTATGGAAAGGTTTGAAATTTTACCTTCAAATTCAACCATAGATGGTTGGTACTCCGCTTGGCGGTCCTCCAACGCTGCATTGATTCTGGGTACACTACGTGCCATGTCCCCAATGGTCAATGCTTCATGAATCTGGGATATCTGGTCTGTCCCCTTTCGCTGTGGGTAGTTTTTAACATAGTGAGGCCCTCCATAGCCCCAGCATTGAACTGGAGGTCTGGTCATTCCCTCACCTTCTGGTCTAGCAGGCTGCTCACTCACTCTATTTTCACTTCCTGGTCTAGTTCAGGGCGCACTTCTTGTTACAGATCTGTTGTTTAATCCTTTACCAGTTCCCTTATTTCCATTGCTGCGACCTCCCTTGCCGCTTCCAACCATTCGACTGCTCGTTTTTTCGTTCCGTCTTTTATTCGAAGTATCCCCCTTCTGCTTACTCTGCTGATAGCAGATCCTTGCTTTACGAATAGCCTCATCCATGGTCCTAGGATTGTCAAACTCAATCCTCTCCCTTATATACGCAGGTAAGCTGCTCACAAATCTTTGGACCTTAGCTTTCTCCTCCTTGATGTAAGGTACATAACGTAGCAGGGAGGTAAAACGATTAATGAACTCGTCCATGGTCTGCTGGCCTAGTCTTAAGTCATGAAATTCCCTTGCCTTCTCATCATAGAAGCGCTCAGTCAGATACCTTTCTTTGAAGTATTTCTGGAACTTTTCCCATGTAATGGTTCGTTCGCTGACCCCCTTGACAATCTTGATTTCTTCCCACCACAAGGTTGCCTTACCTTGTAACTGGAAGATTGCTAGTCTTGCTTTCAAGTTATGGTCATACTCATACAACTGAAAATATTTATTCATATTTATTAACCAGGCTTTAGCAGCTTCCTCCTGTTCGCCATCGAAATGTGGGGGTTTAATCTTCCGGAATTCTCCCTGCAGTTCTATCCTCTAACGTTTTGAAGTTTGCTGTTCTGGTACATTGTCTGAATGATCCTCTTTACCCTCTGAAATTTCAGGTTCAACCTGATAATTTTGTTCTTTTGTCATCCTCTGCTGCTCCGCGCTAGGGTTAGATTGAGGTGGATTCTGCCTGTCCGACAGGCTCTTCAGAATCCTTTCTTGTTCAATTGTTAAACCTGCGTTGTCCTCTCGCAACCGTGCCATCTCATTCTTCAATTCTTGAACTGTTTCCAGTATTTCCAAATTGGTGCTTCGTGTTGCCTCACCCAACTGTACCCACAGCTCCGGGTTCTCCTGAGGATTACTGCCGGGTCCTTGCATTTTGTCTCCTCACTGCTTTAACTGTTAACTGTTGTAATTCTGTATTTTATCCCTTCATAAATAGAACAGCAGTTAGATGAATTATTAACTCACTTACATATGCATGGTGTAGGCTTTCACAGTGAAACATGTTTGCCTGAGGCCACAGTGTTGAAACTGGGCTCTGATACCAATTTGTCACACTTCCACCATATACATTAAAAAAAAAATTACTGCATGCTAACATTACTATTCATATTACGTTATTCTTAATGCAACTATAATGTCTGATGCATATTTGCTCACATGGCTTTAGCATATATACCATATATATATACAAATATACTACACCACACATTCAATGCTTTATTAATTCTCTGTTAAGTTTTCATGGTAACCAAGGTTGACATGCTTATTGCCACGCAACATATGTTTGTCATGGTTCTTGGTGTAATCCTTTGACCTTTCGGTGGAGCTTAGCTGTAAGTCCACCTCAGCTGTGCGTATTTAATGAAGTGCAGGCGCTGGTGGTCCTGCCGTAGTTCTTGCAGGCGCCAGCACATCTCTGTCTTAATGGCACCCGTCCTTATAGTGCGAGGTGGCACTGCTGGACTCCTTTGGCCATGTGATGCATCGATTATGGAGTTCTCGGCCCTCACGCCTGACCTTCCCGCCTTGTATGAACGGTCAAGATTACCCCCATGGATCGAAGGGTGGAGATCCAATCCAGGGTTTACGGCATTACAAAAGCATTGGCAACGCGATAACAGGGTTTATTGTTTCGTTTGCTTTTTCCGGTTTTGTCTCGGCACCTCGCCTCTGGTCTACCTTACCAACTATGCTCTCATGGACTGCGTCCACTCCGGAGCTATGCAGTGGCCGTGTTCAATGTTACACAGGTAATGTTTGGCTCTATGCTCCCTGTGTATTTACAGTAAACTTATTGGTTATGAAATCTTCAGTCTTACAGTTAATTTATCTTCATACGAGTCCTTATAGTTCTAAATGTTTTTTTTTGCTCCTAGGCACGCAGCTGATGATGCGACTCCATGGGTAATGTCAAGCAGCTGTGCATGACAGCTTTCCCTCGCAGCGGCTACAGGTAAGCTCAAACCTTGTCTCTGTTCCTTTATATAAGCTTCTTCGCCTCAGGGTTTAAGATTATCTACGTTATGGTTGCAGACTGCCACTCCATGGGGGCCTTATTGCTGCACCGGCCAAGGTATACTCCTCAGAGAGTCCTCAAGACTTGTATATGTTTCCTCCTTTAAGATTGGTCGAGTCCATACCCGCCAGATTTGTTAATGAGCACGGCGGAACTCACATAGTTTGCTTGCATGAATTTAAGGTTTCTTGTTTGGTCACACAGCTGCCCCTTGCAGCATATTCTGTTTATGATTTGTCATTTCTGATCTTAGCTATGGGTTTCGGGTCTAGCTGTGGTGCGCAGACCTGGCTCATGAATCTCGACTTTGATTGAGGGTTTAGTTCTTTTAAATGAACTTCTGTAATCGTTCAAGGTTTTCACTCGAGTATTGGACTGTGTATAAACTTATAGTTTTATGACGGTGGCTCTATCTGCGCCCTCAGGCAGTCCATATTTTATATATCCATGAATATGTACATATACTCTGTTTTTCTCTTATCGTTTTTCCAACGGTGCAAGGATTTATGCTATCAGGTGCTGGATTGTACATTTCTTTATATCTGAATCTTCATATATGACTCAGGTTATAATGGTTGCCCATGCCGTTGCTCTGTAATCTTATGCATCGGTCTTACTGGCTAGGATTGATTAGTGTCAAATCAGTTGTTTATATAGTAATGTTTGAATAGCGTGCTCTTGGCTCACTAGATAGCAATATATATACTGTATGATCCAGAATGGTTAGCCATAGCAATATTTCGTTCTTTCCTTCCGCTATGGATAATACCGCACCTCACATATATGTTTAAGGTTTTCATTGCATTATATACTCGATTTATCTTATATAGGTAGGCATACTTCTTTCGCCTGCATGCACAGGCTTACATGTATATATGAATATATTTTCCACCTCAGTTTCATACACAGGATTTCGGATGCATAAATATATCTCCCTTTCTCGATTTACATGCACAGGGTTTCATATACATTACATGAATACACGCTCCTCTAGTTTTTCGCTCGACGGAGTTGGCTTCATGTTACCGTGCTCGCTAACACTGTATTCTTGAGACAATGGTTTGTTGAAATTTCGTAATAATCTCATTTACTGTTTTGTACAGCTATCAAATTAGCGCTATCCATCTGGTATTCTTTGGTGTATTTTCATTTTTCGTTAGATAGTTGTAATAACAACCGAGGGTTTTAACTCTCATCCGTCAGCAAGGTAGCATCTGACTACTGTCAGTGCTCGCCTATTCGGACTCAGAGGTTTAATTCTCACTCTGTCGACACACTCAGGTTTTTATATGATCATTTATCAAGATATTGTAGTATTAAACATTGACTCAGTCTTCTGCACGAGCTTATACTCTGCCCGTCATTCGATAACCAGTTTCTTGGTTACCTTTTCTGGTTCCTATAAACAGTGTTTACTATATCTTTCTACGTAGCTTTATCTACAGTCAATCTAGTTTTATAATAACCTGTGTTTTAACTGCAACCATATCTATACAGTTTCTTAACATTATAACAGTATCTAGGAAAGAACTTGCTTCCTGTTCGACTACTGTACATTCACTGTATATTCATATTCAAACAGAGACTCTGCAGTTGAAACCGTACCTGGTTCGCCAGTAACAAGAATGGTTTCTCAAGCAGGTCACCTGTGCTTGTGTATGCTCTTCCACCCCGCCATGAGACCCATCCTCAGACGGAATTCTCCCCCCGAGCCATCCTACAGGCCTCCAGCCCTCAACAGGATTTGTGCACTCTTTGTGCCTGGTTATCTGGTCCTAACCAGACTTAACCAATTCGCTTTCTTCTTTCTTTTTCCTTTTTCCTGTTCTTGGAAAAGAATTTCTTCTGTCTGTCCTCACAGCACAGAACCCCCTCCCTCAGTCAGGACTTTTCCTGTTTTGGAGGGTAGTTACAATCAGTTATCACAACTGATCTTTTTCTTTAAAATTCACCTCTTAGAGGCTGCCAGCATTTCATGGGATATTTAAATTACTTTAATTAAAAGAAGTAGTTTATCACTGTTTTCTTTAAAACATAACAATAACTGTATTACTGTCTTTTACCACAGTAAACTTTCACAATTACATATCCTGGGGTCATTACATAATGGTAATTAAATAATTCGTGGCATCTTTTATTTCCTACTAAATTAATCAAATTGCAAAATTAGTAGTTATATTATGAGGCATTTTTAAATGTTAGATATTGTAGTTGTATTTGAAAGTATGTTTTAGTGACTCAATAATTTTATATCAAAATATCTTTACATATAATTACTAGTTGGGGCTCATTTCATATTTCCTTCTAAGAAATTAAGTCCTTTATTTACTTTAGCTTCCTCAACTTATGGAAATATCTAAGTTGATTATACTGTCTTATTTTATGTATTGACCTCAAGCCTATATCACAGATTAATCCATAACATAGTGCATATCATTCGTGACCTAAAATTTTATGATCCTACACAACTTTTCATAGACCTCAACTATATAGTCCTTTTAATGAAATTCTATTGATTACACATCATATGACATCAAAATTTTTGTATGCATTGCAAGAAGTCATTACTAAAACATCAAATTTCATTTATAATGTTTTTTTATCCATTGAACCATATTTCTCTCTAACATCTTATAAAAGACACACATAATAAGTAAATTAGTTAACATTTATCAATGATGTTGAAATGGTAAAAGACAATTTTGATTTTTCTAACATTTATTGAAGGCCCTAATCCATTGGACATAATGTGATTTCTTAGCCTATATATTAATTTATTGAAATGTTAAATCATACAACATCGTAACAAATTTAATTATATTTTCTGAGAAATAAAAATATAATTATTTATTTCCCTTCAATTTGGTATAATTTTTACATACGAAACTTATCTTACTTAAACCTAGTTTAATTACTTTTCTCATTGATTAATGTGTAATATCAAATATATTATTATTGCATTTTATTATAGCTTTTTCTTTTTAAGAAAAAGTAATTCAAAATTATCATTAATTTAATATTATTTAAAAGTTGTAAACATAATAACAATAGATGGAAAAGTGAAATAACAATGCTTTTCTTTAAATAGTTATGAACAAAACTTACAAATATATTAATAAAAATGAAAGAGTGGGCTTTCCTTTTCAAATGTTATTAATATCACTTTGAAATATAATAATTGAAATATTGATATGTAAAATAGTAAGGTTTTTAGTTGAAAAGTTATTAATTATAATTGAAAAAGGTAATACTTATAAATATAATTCAAATGTTAACTGAGTTTTTGTGTGTTTTTATTTAGTGTAGTTTATGGTATTTTGATATTAGTGATTATTATGTCTATGGAATTTTAGTACCAAGTAGATTTAGTTCAACCACAGAATTGACCTCAAGCAAGATAATTGAACTCTTAACTTCTAGATAGCAAAAGTGCTTTAACAGACATCCCAATGTTTTTGAGAATATTCCAATGTTTAAAGAGAAATCAATGAGTTAAAATAATATATTTTAATATCATATTATACATTTTTTAAGACATGGCATCTTTATATGGATGATATTTTTCATTGTGAGTTTTTTCCTTTATAACGAAAACATCAATGAGTTAAAATGATATATTATAATATCAAATTATATATTTTTTAAGACATGGAATATTTATATGGATGAAATTTTTCATTGTGAGTCTTTTCTTTTATAATGAAAACATATAAAATAAGTAGGTTGAGTGATTTTATTTTGTAATTTTTTTTAATAAATTATATTTATTGGGAGAGATTTCCTGAAGAGAATTGTGTAATATATTTAGCCTATCTAATCTTTGGATGGTTATTCCATCCATCATCTCATGCTCTTTGGTCCGTCACGATGGATGGAGTATCCGTCCATAAAATTGGACTGACTAAATCAATTACACAATTTTCTTCTAGAAATATCCAAAAATATGAACCAATATAGATCCATCTTAAGCATCGAGACAATTTTATTTTATAATTTTTTTAAATAATTTATATTGTTCGATATTTCTAGAAGAGAATTGTGTAATAGATTTAGTCCTTCCAAAGTTTCAGATGGTTACTCCATCCATCATCTCAAGCTCTTTGGTCCATCATGATGGATGGAGTATCTATCCATAACACTGGACTCACTAAATCAATTACACAATTCTCTTCCGCAAATATCCAAGAATATGAACCAACATAGATCCATCTTAACCATGTATCTATCAAGAGTCAAACCTATATTTTGAGGGAAAAACTTGAGAAAAGACATGCACCTCGAGATATTTGATCCCTCTAGGAGCTTGATTAATATGGGAGTAAGATGGATCTAGGATGGTTATTTAATACTATATCATATCTATATTTGTATCTATGTGTCTGTTCTTTATTCTCTCTCTCTATTTCACCCCCCAAACATACACACTCTCTCTCTGTCACATACCCCGGTAACCTCGCAGGTAAAAGTAGGGAGTTAGAATTTTTCGTACAAATTACCACAAGTAATTAACCAATTCACAACTCCTCAATTCATCATTAACCATAAAATATAATATTCATTGGTGCATCAAGTAAATTGCCATCAAAGATAGTAAGTTTCATAACCATTGCATAACCATTAACCATTACTGTAATAACATAAACTGTCTCATGAATCCATGCATCCATTTCTTGATATCCTTAACCATATTCGATAATCATGTAATCTAATAAAGAACCATCAACATCAAGGACTCAACAACATCCATCTGACACAAAAAGGCAATCACATCAATCACACCATTGAAAACGGATATACCCTGGAAACCCCGTAGGGTGAAAACCAGCAAACGTTTAATCTTATTATTAAACGCTCGTGAGGGTTTTCACCCCTCACTCAATGGCTTATAAGGGATTCCATCCCTTAACCATTGTATTAAAATCTTTACAATGAATTATTATCAAGCTGTCACATAACCAGCTAAAAGCTAATAAAATTTACATGTAATCTTTTATTTACATACCGCCACATGCAACATTCCTTCTGGCATAATTGTTCTAGCAATGGACAATCCTGCATGGACGAATAATCCTTTCCTGCCACTATCAAACATTACTTTCCTTTGGCACCAACCGCCAACGTTTCCTGTCAATTCTGTTGACAACAATCTTGGCAACAAGATTAGTTACAATATCAATAATCCATTAAACAACCTCTAAAAATGATCTTTATCATCTGCTCATCTGCATGAGTAAGCATCACATACTACTACTAGTACATCTATTCCTGTACATTCTTATTCCACTTTTCACACATATCTCTTTCTAAGAGATCTATCCAATAGTGTTACAAGTAAAACATATAACACACTACTTATGTATACATACCAGGTAATAACTATTGTCCTGCGCCCTTGCGCATGAATCCCTTTCACAAAGTTATTTTTCAACAGTTTATCATAGTTTCGCTAACATGCATATAACATGCATAGAAGACATAGTTTGCCTAATAAATTTATCCACGAGTCTTTCACGTTATGAAAGCGATCAGGTGGGATCAGAAAACTTCATGAAAACGATCAAACTGAACGTTGCCAAGAATAATATCAAGAAATCACCGTTATTTAGAAAACAAGAAGAATATCAAGAAACTGTTTTCAAAAAAAACCAGCAAGGATTCCATTAAATCACAAGCCCGGATTCCATTATCTGGAATACCATCCGATCTGCTTAATAATCAGGTACTCAACTAACTAACCAACCCATTCGTTAGCAGAGAAATTAATAAATAAACTGTTGGAGAGAACAAAATAGAATGAGGATAACAGGTACCGTTGCCAATCAGAAAAGACTGGTACTCGGCCCTCAGCAAGAAAAAGCAACAGATCTTACCAAGGCGAATCGACATGCGCCGAGCACCACTATGCATGTAATCAAAAGCCTTCATTTCCCGCACATCGTGATGCCATCCAAGATACGTTTCCTTTTATCACGATCCTCTGCCCGGTAGGGATGTTACACAACATGCAGAAAAGTGAACTTCGAATATGTTACGGAGGCCACCACGCACATCAAATTAACATCACGTTCTTTCGTCGATGTATCACTCCACTATTATTTTTATGAATTCATGAGACCACCGATAAAGATATGTCCCATTTCTGTCCCTTCGAATCTCACTCTGTTCCCCAATGGTCTCAAAGCGCTCGACATCCATGACACTGTTGCTCAAGCCTTATAGCCTGCACCAGGTTCCCTTCTGAAATCCGATACCATCCTATGATGGTATTTGATTTCGGGCATTACGCTCCCAGTTCGTATTTATTCGGATGATGATGAGATTTATGTTGAGTTCTGTTGCAAGAGTCGTGTTGCAGAGCAGTACATGGTTACGGGAACATATGACGATGACCATGACAGTAGGGCATATTCCCATGCCAATTTCCGCTGCCTCTCATCTCCTTCCCGATATCCAAAACACGGCATTGGAGCCGAGTGATGGGAGCGGACAAAACGGCGCTGAATAAACTAACTCCAGGAAAAAAAGACGAGACCCCCCCGATCCTTTTGTAGAGATCCCGGTTAAAATCGAATCCAAGAAGCAGTTCCGAACCAAGAATCCGTTTCGAACCAACTGTTAACTATTCGTAACTGTTGAGTTACTACGGACCCTCAGTTACAACTAACCCAGAGAATTATGATTGCCTGTCTATCAGTGATCACCAAGAATTGTTTTCATATCCTCCATCGTTCAGTTAATAACATAATCAACGATACAGGACTTCATAATAAAATCATTGATGTGATTGATTGGCGTCATTTGGAAATCAAGCGACGATGGTCTTCCGATTCAAACACAGGGCTGCGCCCGATAGCTATTCCTCTATAGTTTTCGGCGGATGCTCCAATGCAATTTTATTTAAATATTTAAGAAAATAACATATCAGATTTTCAGCGGGTCACTTCATGTTCCATGGATACATTTCGGTTTACAAACAACCCGTAAATAGTTATTACATTAGGGATTTTACATACTCCCCCCCTTAACAGGAACACCGTCCTCGGTGTTTACCTTTCATTGAGAACTTGAGATTTTACTCATTGTATACCACAAAATGTGATCCTTCCTCTTTAAAATCAAAGTTGTCATTCCAATTAATGACAATACCCGAAACAGTAATGATATAATCATAAGAAATATCATTAGTTATAAGCATCAATAATCATAAGCATTCGTAATTGCAAAATATGCAACTTTTAATCGCCACCACCTGGCCCTTATTCATTCATAATAAACAATTCTCTGTGTCAACTTACCATAACTTACCATCTTATGCTTGAAAATCATGAATACTTTCATGTAAGCCTTTTAATAGAGGTTGGACAATTCTTCAACCTTCCATGGTAAGTAGTTCCTGCAATATATGACTAACAAATTCAACCACATTAGTCACTATATTTTGAGTCAAATGAGATACTTTTGACTAGCAATCAATTGTGCAATGTTAGATGCTTTCTAAATCACAGTACTTTTACAAGTACTTAAAGAGCACTAACACTAATCATCAAATGATAAATCACTGCTCACGTGCACACTGAACAAATTCTCACTAAAGACATCCGCAAGTGCTTCTAGATGTACCAAAAGAGCACCTAGCTCTCTAATCATCAAAACAGTCAATCACTGCATCAAGCAAGAACTGTCTTAGCTCCCACTAAGATGTTCACAACATTAATAATACAGTAAAGGAATTAAAATTTCCAATTACTCCTTCTTGAGCACTAAGCTCATTTCTTGTTAAATGTGCATAACATATTTTACACAACTATATGTAAAATTCATTTTAACATAACATATAGCTGATTAGTTAATTCCTTTAGCCATGAGACCACAATGGACTAAAGAATTCCCAACCCATGGGAACTGGTTTCCACAACCAAACCGAGTCATTTTCACATCCAGACAGTTTCTCTGATAGAGACCTTACCAGGTCTAACATAGAATTCCACTGGCCAACCAGCTCAAGAATTCCAATGACCACATAGGGTCCAATATAGGATTCCTCTTGGCAGCGTCCTACCTATTCCTCTGACAGCGTCCCGTCTATGAGGAATTTTGGGCCTCCTCCAACAGGCTCCAAATCAACAGAGCTGCCTCAGGCTTTTTACCCCTCTTCACCATCTTGGCAAACTCTTTTCCCTTACTGAGATCATTGATCTCTAGGGAGAGGAAATCCGGGTAGACAAGTACCATCAACCCCTCCGGGCAGGTAACTGCCATCAACCCAAGGCATATCCGGGCAGACAAGTACCATCAACCCCTCCGGGCAGGTAATTGCGATCAACCCAACTATCTGCAACTGTCTGGCATGTTAGATTTCTCTTTTATTACTCTTTCTCAAAGTAATTACACAATGAACCATATAATCATTATCATTACAAAATAAACATGCATGTACACCATGCATTTACACTTATCCCTCATCATGGGTCCATAACATCAAGATTGATGGGAAACATATCCATCATACACGTTGTATGCATGCAAATTTTCCAAATAACATAATTCATGCATATCATATAACATCATTCTTTCTCATTTATAATTGCATTTCACATTGCAGCAATTTATGTGATGAGTTTTCTTGTTGCCATTAAGCTACTACTACTTAATCCTATCAGCAACGTTGGTTATAAATATGCATCAGTTAACACGTATTCCATTTCCAAGAATGTTCATGCATACAATATTGTCATGTATAAAAGCATATGCAAATACTCATTAATGTATAAATGTCAACAATAGTTGAGTCAATAATCTAAACATTTCCAATTTTGCCATAGTTTGTTGTTCCAATTCAAATCATCATTAATGGAGTATTAGCTTACGTTTACTATGTCTAGCTTTAGTCATGCATTGTTAATGTAATTAAACATAATCTCTCTAATAAAGATCATAACTCTATATCATAATGACTAATCTTTGTGCATACCATTGCTTATCATATAAGCCTTTCTTTAATGTATACAACCCATATTCCTTTCTCTAGAATACTACCAGCATTTCATACAACAAACCACATACCTCTTTCTTAAAGGAAGTCATTTTAATCCTCATTCCTCTATCTTCCGATGTGAGGGTTTCTCAAGATTCCCTTTCAAGAAATTATTAAAGATATCTATCTTTAGGCATAAAAATCAAGATACAAAGACAAAGTTTACTTATCCTTTATGTATCAAAAACAAGCAATCGACACAGCTCATCCAACAAGACAATCTCTCCAAGAGATTATTATTTTCAAAAGAAGCTAGCATGACCATTTTCTCTAAGTACACACCGACTTACAATTTCAAAGTCACAATAGCTACTCATATGCAACATGTGTTCTCCTAACACAATTACCTTACTTCAATGCACATAGTTCTTTTCATGAAACAAGTAAGGATTTTATAGACAAGAGACAAGCATTTCACATACAAGACTCACGTGGAGTCTTCCCAATAAGAATTACTTATTTGCTTTATTAAGAAAGCATACAAAATAATCAATCTTTAATTGCATGCTTTAACACATTTTCTTTACCAAGAAAATCTAGAAAAGAACCATTCTTTCATTGCATGCATTCAAATACTTCCTCTACTAAGAAATCATATAAACATTCATATGTATTCTTCAAGAAAGTGAGCAAGATACTTATCTTATCCTTGGATCAACATGCATAACTAACAAATTAAACCACCCTTACCGGAAGCAATTACTCTACTTATGCAATTAGAAACATAATCTCCTAAGTGTCACACATGCACCAGAGTTACCACTTGATGCTAGATGCAACAAATATCATAACACTATTATGTATCCATTTCAGAATAATGACTTCAAGGAGACATTACGAAAATCATTAACAGCAACACACTATAGTTATCATTTTCCAATTCCTTAAGCATGGTCAAGGGAATACTCACATGCACATCAAGCGCTATCTAGTCATTCCCAAACTCTTTTTTCCCATCTCCGTCTGTCCCTACAGCACGATCTTCTTCCTTCTCCTTGCTTCCATTTCGTTTGGAAGCATATATAGTTGGGAAAGGTAATTAGAGTTTACTGACAACTGTATTAACATAGGTAGTCTATTTATGAATGATTATCGCATGTAATCAAACCACGAATGGGTCCTAGAAATGTTACCCACTGAACATTCCTTTACAATTAACCTCACACCTAATGCAACATGCATAAGAAATCCATCATTCCCATAGTAGAGATAAATTCAACCATCATTAAATCGAAGCTCGAATGATTTTTATCTCCCAACAAGTAATGATTAACATAAACACATATCATGCTAGTGAATTTCGATTAATTAAAGGGTAACATCATTAAATCTATGAAGACATAAGCATATACTATTCATCATGCATTCTCATGGTGAATAAAATTAAGAACTCTTCTCATAAACAACCGGAACTATAGCACAAGGAGAGTAAGAATCTTCATACACACATTCGTAACATCAATCAACCTTCACTTGTTTACAAATTGTAATAATCTTAAGTCCAATTCAATTAATGCATATAAGTTCTATGGGTTAGTCATACAACACTAACCAATCTCAACTACCAATCGTCTTCATGCATCCATGAAAAGACTGAATCAAAGTTAGTTATGACAATCAAATCTCGCTGCTTGACTCATTGCATGTTTTCAATATCTAAAGGGGTTCTTCTAATGTCCTTTTTAAAACAATTTTTTTTTCCATCCTATTCAAGGATGCTCCCCCTAATTTTATATTCATGCATTGGCTCATTAAGTTTTTGTTCGTTGTAATTTCAATATAATTCAATATATGCATTGTTGTTATTGCCATATGTGCAAATCAAAAGTTGGTAGTTGATTGTCATTTCCTCAATGAGTGTTCAATATTGTTCTTAAGTGCGACAAAAGTTTCATTGTCTTTTATCCTCATCAGGAATCCAACGTTATGAACGTAGTTATGCAACAACTTATTACTTACTTCTCAAAGAAGTTATAAACATGAATCACACCCATCATGCCAAAAGTAGTGTACGACATAAATGAATATGCGACTGATTAAACTCATACCTAAGTTAATGCCTACTGATGGCGTACCTCAATATCCTTTCCGCTTACCAATTCCCAAAGGCGCCAGTACTGCAACCTTTAGCTCTGATACCACTTGTCACATACCTCGGTAACCTCGCAGGTAAAAGTAGGGAGTTAGAATTTTTCGTACAAATTACCACAAGTAATTAACCAATTCACAACTCCTCAATTCATCATTAACCATAAAATATAATATTCATCGGTGCATCAAGTAAATTGCCATCAAAGACAGTAAGTTTCATAACCATTGCATAACCATTAACCATTACTGTAATAACATAAACTGTCTCATGAATCCATGCATCCATTTCTTGATATCCTTAACCATATTAGATAATCATGTAATCTAATAAAGAACCATCAACATCAAGGACTCAACAACATCCATCTGACACAAAAAGGCAATCACATCAATCACACCATTGAACACGGATATACCCTAGAAACCCCGTAGGGTGAAAACCAGCAAACGTTTAATCTTATTATTAAACGCTCGTGAGGGTTTTCACCCCTCACTCAATGGCTTATAAGGGATTCCATCCCTTAACCATTGTGTTAAAATCTTTACAATGAATTATTATCAAGCTATCACATAACCAGCTAAAAGCTAATAAAATTTACATGTAATCTTTTATTTACATACCGCCACATGCAACATTCCTTGTGGCATGATTGTTCTAGCAATGGACAATCCTGCATGGACGAATAATCCTTTCCTGCCACTGTCAAACATTACTTTCCTTTGGCACCAACCGCCAACGTTTCCTGTCAATGCTGTTGACAACAATCTTGGCAACAAGATTAGTTACAATATCAATAATCCATTAAACAACCTCTAAAAATGATCTTTATCATCTGCTCATCTGCATGAGTAAGCATCCCATACTACTATTAGTACATCTATTCTTGTACATTCTTATTCCACTTTTCACACATATCTCTTTCTAAGAGATCTATCCAATAGTGTTACAAGTAAAACATATAACACACTACTTATGTATACATACCAGGTAATAACTATTGTCCTGCGCCCTTGCGCATGAATCCCTTTCACAAAGTTATTTTTCAACAGTTTATCATAGTTTTGCTAACATGCATATAACATGCATAGAAGACATAGTTTGGCTAATAAATTTATCCACAAGTCTTTCACGTTATGAAAGCGATCAGGTGGGATCAGAAAACTTCATGAAAACGGTCAAACTGAACGTTGCCAAGAATAATATCAAGAAATCACCATTATTTGGAAAACAAGAAGAATATCAAGAATCTGTTTTCAAAAAAAACCAGCAAGGATTCCATTAAATCACAAGCCCGGATTCCATTATCTGGAATACCATCCGATCTGCTTAATAATCAGGTACTCAACTAACTAACCAACCCATTCGTTAGCAGAGAAATTAATAAATAAACTGGTGGAGAGAACAAAATAGAATGAGGATAACAGGTACCGTTGCCAATCAGAAAAGACTGGTACTCGGCCCTCAGCAAGAAAAAGCAACAGATCTTACCAAGGCGGAGCGACATGCACCGAGCACCACTATGCATGTAATCGAAAGCCTTCATTTCCCGCACATCGTGATGCCATCCAAGATATGTTTTCTTTTATCACAATCCTCTGCCCGGAAGGGATGTTACACAACATGCAGAAAAGTGAACTTCGAATATGTTACGGAGGCCACCAGGCACATCAAATTAACATCACGTTCTTTCGTCGATGTATCACTCCACTATTATTTTTACGAATTCATGAGACCACCGATAAAGATATGTCCCATTTCTGTCCCTTCGAATCTCGCTCTGTTCCCCAATGGTCTCAAAGCGCTCGACATCCATGACACTGTTGCTCCAGCCTTATAGCCTGCACCAGGTTCCCTTCTGGAATCCGATACCATCCTATGATGGTATTTGATTTCGGGCATTGCGCTCCCAGTCCGTATTTATTCGGATGATGATGAGATTTATGTTGAGTTCTGTTGCAAGAGTCGTGTTGCAGAGCAGTACATGGTTACGGGAACATATGACGATGACCATGACAGTAGGGCATATTCCCATGCCAATTTCCGCTGCCTCTCATCTCCTTCCCGATATCCAAAACAGGGCATTGGAGCCGAGTGATGGGAGCGGACAAAACGGAGCTGAATAAACTAACTCCAGGAAAAAGCGACGAGACCCCCCCGATCCTTTTGCAGAGTTCCCGGTTAAAATCGAATCCAAGAAGTAGTTCCGAACCAAGAATCCGTTTCGAACCAACTGTTAACTATTCGTAACTATTGAGTTACTACGGACCCTCAATTACAACTAACCCGGAGAATTATGATTGCCTGTCTATCAGTGATCACCAAGAATTGTTTTCATATCCTCCGTCGTTCAGTTAATAACATAATCAACGATACAGGACTTCATAATAAAATCATTGATGTGATTGATTGGCGTCATTTGGAAATCAAGCGACGACGGTCTTCCGATTCAAACGCAGGGCTGCGCCCGATAGCTATTCCTCTATAGTTTTCGGCGGATGCTCCGATGCAATTTTATTTAAATATTTAAGAAGATAACATATCAGATTTTCAGCGGGTCACTTCATGTTCCATGGATACATTTCGGTTTACAAACAACCCGTAAATAGTTATTACGTTAGGGATGTTACACTCTCCATATCTATTTATATATATATATATCTCTCTCTCCCCCTCACTCTCTCTCTGTCTCTCCCTTTTCACTCCCTCTCTCTCCACCGTTCTCCCTCTCTCTCCCTCCAACTCCTTCTCTTCCTCAGTCTCTCTCTCTCCTTCTCTCTCTTGAGTCCTTTCTCTCCTGCAGCCCACCCCCACACACCCACTACTTCTTAACTTTTTATCTATTACTTTTAACTCTTTATTTAACAACCAACAATTAAAATTATTTACATATTTACCTTACACTTACATATCTACAATATACCAAACTTTTAACTTTGTTTTTAAAATTTAATAAGCCTTCCATAATTGAACAAAGTAAGACAATTATATTTTTATATTTGGTTTTATTTTTTAATCAACTTAAAATAATTGTGAAGGAATTTTAAGTCCAAAAAGTTTGTTATTCTTGCCCACACCAAAAAAATCACTTTTGTGGATTCCATCAAATTATTAATTCCCCGTCATAAAAAAAATAGAGTATATAAATTCCTTCTAGGGTAAACCCAACCCCAAAAAGAAATCTCCCACAAATATATATACTCAAACCTATCTCTCACATCCATTTGGACAATTATTCTGTTCGTTCTTATGTCCTCTCGGAGAGCGTAGCAGAACTGGGGAAGCGAATCCATTACATCTACTAAAAACCCATCTTACGCCTCTCAGAGCCAAGCGTGACTGCGGAGGCGGATCCATTAGATCTACTGAAAAGCCCTCGATTAGATCGCTTTAGACGTTCGTGGGTTATATCCTCAAAAGCCATCGATGGCTTCGGAAGCGAGCTCAAATGAACGACACTTGGTCTTTGTGGTGCACGGAACAGCAGCCCTCGCTCCACACTGGCCCACGCTTCGAACAAATTACATTCAAGAATCATTCAAATAATAAGCTGAGAAGAATCATAATCATTTGCTTAAACACTAACTAGAATATGTTTGGTACAGATTCTAAGATATTCTCAGAATCTGTTGGAAGCGTGGGTTAGTCTGGAGCGAGGACTGCTGTTCCTTCCACCACAAAGAGAGTGTCGTTCATTTGAGCTCGCTTCGGAAGCCGTCGATGGCTCTTTAGACGACATAACCTACGAACGTCTAAAGCGATATAATCGATGACTCTTCAGTAGATCTAACGGATTCTCTTCAGCAGTCACGCTTGCCGCTGAAATGCGTAAGATGGGTTTTAGTAAATCTAATGGATTCGCCTCCGCAGTTATGCTTCGCTCTGAAAGAACACAAGAACGAACAGAATAATTGTACAAATCGATGTGAGAGATAGGTTTGACTATATATAATTGTGGGAGATTTCTTTTTAGGGTTGGGTTTGCCCTAAAACGAATTTATATATTCTGAATTAATAATTTGACGGAATCCACCAAAGTGTTTTTTTGTTGTGGGTTAGAATAACAAACCTTTTGGAGTTAAAATTCCTCGACAATTTTTGTAAGTTGATTTAAATGGAGGAAATCAAATATAAAAATATAATTGTTTTATTTTGTCTTATAAAAACAAAGCCAAAAGTCTAAATATAGGTACATGTGTAGGTGTAGTGTAAATATGTAAAGAATTTTAAATGTTGGTTTACTGAAAAAAATTAAAAGTTTAAATATTTAAATGTTGGTTGTTAAATAAAGAGTTAAAAGTAATAACTCAGAACTTAAAAAGTAATAAATAAAGAGTTAAAAGGTAATAACTAAAGAGTTAAAAGTAATAAGTAAAAAGTTAAAAAATAATAAATAAAAAGTTAAAGTAATATAAACCCAGGTATGGGTATGACTTTAAACATTTAAATGTTACCTCAATTAACAATAAAAATTTAAAGTAATAAAAATAATGATATTAAATTTTTAAAATTTTTGTTTTATTATGGATTTGTTACAATACCATGGGCTAATACCATGGCTTATCAATGCCACATGCCCAAAAACCCTAAATTATTTCACAATCAAAATATTTTATAACAATATTATAAGATTCTTAACCATGGATATTCACCCTTACTTTGTTATTAATATTATGAACTTGTGAATAAGCTTTATTACAATACTATGGCTTATCAATAACACATGCTTGAACATCATAACCTATTTTACAATCAAAATATTTTATAACAATATGACAAGATTCTTTACTATGGGTATTCACCCCACTTTACCATGGATATTCTTAACTTGTGAATACGATTTGTTAGAACACCATGGACCAATACCATTACTTATCAATGCCACATGCCCAATCACCATAACTTATTTCACAATCAAAATATTTTATAGATATTGTATTTTAATTTTATTTTATAACATTTTTTTCATTAAATCTAAAAGAAAAAATTTATAATTTCTTTTGAGATATATCTAAACCTTCTATCCTAGTAATGATTAAAAATATTCCCATAGAAATTAAATCACCGTTTTAATAAAATAAAAAATCAGAATATTTTTATATATAAATATGTGAAATTTATATAATATAAATATTATTATTAATAGCCAACATAGATCTCTCTTAAGTAAGGATCCAAGGAATTAGGTCAAACAAAGTGACTCACAATAATAGAGAAAAGATAGCGCATGATTCTTTTAAGTTTTTCACGATTGTCTATCCAAAATATAGATTTAATATTTTACAACCAATTGAGTTTTCTTTTTTTTCTAATTCAGATACTTCTTAAACACAATATAATGTGATCAAATTTAAGAGAGAGAGAGCGGGGTGGGGTAGAGGGGAGTACAAAGTGACAGAGTTGGAGAGAGAGGGAGAGAGAAAGGGAGTGATGGGTGAGAGAGATATATTGAGATGAGAGAGAGGGAAAGAGAGGAAGGAAGAGAGAGAGAAGGGGAGAGATAAAAGGCGTGAGAGGAAGGAAGAGAGAGATAAGGGGAGAGAGAAAAGGAGAGATTGATATGGAGATGGAGGGGAAAAGAATCGGAGGAAATGACAAAGACATAGAGAGATAAAGGTGGATATAGAGAGGAAGTGACAAGGGAGAGATGGAGAGACAGTGAGGGAGAGAGTAGAGGAGGTAAGAGAGAGAAGAGGAGAGTAGCAAGATAGGGAGAGAAGTGGAAGAGAGAGAGGGAGACAGATAGATGGAGGGTGAAGAGAGGAGAGAGGGACGGATTTAGTGATGGAGTTGTAGGGAAGAGAGAAGGAGAGAGTGATGGGTGGAGGGGGGGAGAGAGTGATGGGTGGAGGGGGGGAGAGAGTGAGAGAGAAAGGACTCAAGAGAGAGAAGGAGAGAGAGAGAGGAGAAGAGAGGGAGTTGGAGGGAGAGAGGGGAGGAAGAGGTGGAGAGAGAGATAAATAGATATGGAGAGAGAGTGTGTATGCTGGGGGCTGAAATAGAGAGAGAGAATAATAAAGAGACACATAGATAGAAATATAGATATGATATAGTATTATATAACCATCCTAGGTCTATCTTAACCCCATATTACTCAAGCTCCTAGAGGGATCATATATATCGAGGTGAAAATATTTTGTCAAGTTTTTCACTCAAAACATAGGTCTAGACATCGATAGATTTGATCCCTCTAAAAGGTTGAAACATACAACATTAAGTTGGATCTATGTTGGTTCATACTCTTGGATATTTCTCGAAGAGAATTTTGTAATTTATTTAGTGAGTCCAATGTTATGGATGGATACTCCATCCATCATGACGAACCAAAGAACTTGAGATGATGGATGAAGTAACCATTTGAAACTTTGGATGGACTAAATCTATTACACAGTCCTCTTCCAGAAATCTCCAACAACAGAGATAATTTATTAAAAAATTAAAAAATAAAATGACTGATATAAATGAGGTCACTCATTTTAGATGTTTTCATTATAAAAGAAAAACACAATGAAGAATATCATCGATATAAAGGTTCCATGTCTTAAAAAATATATAATTTGATATTAAAATATATCATTTTAACTCATTGCTTTCTTCTTAAACATTGGAATGTTCTCAAATATATTTATCTAGTAAGTAGAGTATTTCTAAATTATTTTAAGTAATTATAGATAAGGATAAGGTATTCCATAATATTTAAAGATCACTTTTTTAATAAATTTTAATCTACATTAGCCTCAAGGATTAGTTTAGTTGGTGAGTTGCACGGTTTAGTGGGCCTGGTTTGGCCTTTCAAATGGTTTTGCAAATAGGGTTTTACACTTAAATGTAGGTGCAGCTCCAGACATAATTGATCGGTTGCTCTTTTACGTGCGGCAAAATTCACTAGTTAAGTCTTCAAATTTTGCCTTACAATTGCCTCATGACCCTCACAACTTTAAGCTCTGATACCACTTGTTGGTATTTTTGAGCCTGTTAACATGCAAATAAGAAAGAAATGTACATGAAATAGAAATTGAATCACACTTCAAGAAACACAAAAAATTTACGTGGTAAAACCCTGACAGTGTGTCAAGAAAACATCCACGGGGCAAGGGATTGGAATTCTTATTACTCCAGGTCAAAATTACTCTCCAAAAGATTACATGAAGCCTCTCGCGCAATCACCACTTTAATATTCAAACATTTTGTAACATAACTATCTATGGTTATGTAACTATCTAAACGATAAAAGTAGATTTTATCAGATAATTACATTATTAACATTAATTGTTGTCATTCTTTAATAGGACAAAGAGCTTTTATAGGAGACCACAAGAGCAGGTTAGTGCAATGGGCTTGGATGAAAAGAGAATTCCTATTACAAGAGTACATGGTACTAGAAACGAACAAGAGGGTTTAAGTGCTACTAGATGGGTATGGGTAGAGCTAAACATTGTAAGATGCAAAGCGAATTTTTTTCACAGAGAGAAACACTAGCATTTTTCTCCTAAGTAGCAAAAGTGGGGGATTCTTAGCCAAATAATCCAATTTCTCTAATATCCTCTATAAATTTCTTTTGAAGTATACTATCCACCATCGGCCATCAAAATCCACAGTCACTGAATCTTCTTTTGATGGTGCTTTTTTATGCCAACCTTTTCCACATTTTCTTCATAAAAGTTTAAAGAAATGTATTTTCTGAACACCCATTCATATTTTTCTATCTCTGCACAAACCATCAATTTTCAAAAATTGGACTCCCGCTATAACTTTAAAGTTTTCTACTCACACAACGATGCATTGAAGTCATGTCAATGTTTCACAACTTTTAAGAATATTTTTTTTTGGTTTGCCAAGCATGTTATTGTATTTTATTGTTGTGTTGTGGATTGTGTCTCTATTGCAAAAGTGGAGAACCTTTGATGTTTTGCAGTTCACATATTTTTGGAGAACAAGGTTTTAATCAAACACAATAATGATATAGGATGGGTTTACACACTATTATGTGCATTTTTGTATTCAAGGCAAAGTGACAACTATACAAAATGGAACATATTTTTCTCAACGTGATATTATTTCTTGTATGGTGTTTACACAGGTCAATTTTTTGAAATCCTTATTGTGTCAAACTCAGAGCAACTATGGGGTTTGCTCAGTATAATAGGTACTCTTTATTTATTGGAACCAATATTTACCATTATTTTTGTAACGAACATGACTACAATCTGGGAGAAAGTGATGGCAACATTGCGTTCAGAGTTATTCAGGTGGATCTTAATACAAAAGGTATATTCTGTGTCTTTCCTGCTTTAAGTTACCATTCTATGTCTCAGTTCAATTTATAAATTTTTACTTTTTCCCTCTAATTCCCATGGTTTGGATTTCTTTTCCTCTGTGACTTGTCACCATTTTCATTTCAGTAATACTCATGCTTCTCGTAGAAGTGGTCATTGCTTGTTATAAACTTATATGAATATGCATTCGATTTTCCTTTGAGGGAACACTGCGAAGGACATTGTCGTTGAGTCATAAAATAGTTTGTGCTAGGTTGATTCAAAACATAGCAATGAAGGGAATAAAAAAAAGAAAGCAATTATAATTGTATGGTAGAAATAGTTAACTACCACAAAGATTCCATTCACTTATCTCCTTTTGTTGCATCAAAAGCTGACCGCTTGACTGATTATGATACTGTTACTATATAGTATAATGTTAGACTCTTGGACTTATCTCTATATCAATTACTCAGCTTATTTGTATAGTGATTGACTCTTAAATAGATTTTCACACAGCTATTCTCATATTGTTATAGAAATCTTTGTATGATTTTAGACAAGTGCATGGTAAAAAAGCGAAACACATGAACATGAACATAATAATGACGCTACAACAAGCACATGATCAGAAACCTCAGATACGTTATGCACAATATATATATATATATATATATATATATATATATATATATATAGCATTCTCTCAAGTTTTTTATCCTTCTTTACATTATTATATACCACCTAACCAATAGCCCTAACATCGAAATGTTCGATTGGTGACATATATATTAACCTATATGATACTGTCTACTAACATAAATTACACAAATTTGGAGCTTGATGTTTGCTACCATCTTCCTTCAATCAAGAGCTCCAAGTGCTCAACAGTAACTAAACTTTAAAACTAGGACCCAGAAGCACGGTCAGATCTGGATCCATGAGATTTCTGAAAAGCTAGGATCCAAATATAGCAGGAACTGACAAGTATAAAAATATAAACATGTTTTTGTTAAATTTCCATAAGGAAATCTATATTCCTCTTTAATCAAATAATGTTACAAATAAATATATGAAGTGTTGTCTCAGGATAGGGAAACTATCTTGGACACACAATCACTTGGTTGAGAGAATATCTCAACCACACACCAATCTAGGAAACAACTCCTAACTAATAGGAACATACTACCTTACATAGCAAGGATCACAACTGAGACAAGTAGGAATTACATTTTCTAACACACGTCCTTAATGACTACTCGTCTCGATATCAATTTGCAAGATCTACATCTGGTCCAGTCTGGTAATTACACTTTGTACCTTGTTCATGCATTTGTCGGTGTCCATATAAAGGAACAACCATCTACTGGAACCGTTGCAACCGCGAGTCTATTAGAAAGTCCTTCACATACATGGTATCAGAGCCCATTTGGACCTAGACCTTGGCAACTCCTAGGCCAGGGAAATAATAAAGTATATGTGTATTGTTTTTCTTTTTCTTTTTTTGTCCATCAATCAACGTTGTGAGAGTAGAGGGAGTGTAGTGATCATTTTTTAAATTGGTGATCAGCTTTTCACATTGTAAGGCTGGTGTGAGTGATTGTTGGTATCGTTGTTGCAGGCCGTGTGAGTAGAGTCTGTTGGTGAGATCTGTCGCGGCACATCAAATCTCCCTTTATTTGAACATCGTGAGTTAAGAATTTCGATTTGGCCTATGGATCCAATCTGTTCCTCTCTGTGGCTTGCATTACCTGGCATATTGTTGTAGTCACCAGTGAAGAGTTGCATTCATTTAGGCGGAGCTTGGCGTCACTTGTGAGCCCAGTGTTTCTCCGTGCAGTGGTGCTTGGTTGGGACCAGTGTGGATCGAAAAGCTTAGAATGTGTTGGCGACTGTGCCATTATTACCAAGTCGTAGAGAGTTCGTGGATCAATGTTTCTCTGGTAGCAGTGTTGGAGTCTTTGATAATGAGCATTGAGCCGTTCACTAGTGTGTGGAACGAAGGTGAATGCAAGCAATTGGAAGTTGAGTGGGTTGAACTGTGGTTCCCCCCGCTATGGGTTGTTTTAGGGAACCCAACAAGAAAAGGTGGATCGATTCATACTCAACAACCTTGTATTATTATGTTGTGTGAAGCGATGAGATTCGCTTGACAAGTTGCATAGAAGACAACGTTGGAGAAGATGCATTGAAGATCTGCGTGGACGGAAAATATGAGACTGTCTAGTGTTGAAGTTTTTAACTAGTTTAGAAACCCTTCATGCACTTTTCCAGATTTATTCCTACCTACTTTTTATTTTTCTTTAGCAAGTTATTTACAAAGTAAATACGAAAAATAGACACTAGTGCATGCTCAACATATTACAGATCAACAACTAGAAGAAACAAGAACAAACACAACACATGACACCATTATTTTTGGACCAATGTCCTCGAAAAAACCCAATACGGGAAAACCAGTGCATCTATCTGAGGGCTTTCATATTAAGCAATATCAGAGTACAATCTGGGTGCCGTAACTGGCCTACCCAAAAGAGAATTTCCTTAGCAGCTATACCTCACAGTTTGAGAGAAATCTCCTGGCTGAAACCCCGGAAAACCCTTCCGGTAGCTCCTCAGCACAAAACTGCTCTTATAACTTCAACGTTTGCCCAATATGCACTACGTCAACCCCTCTCTATCTCACGTTGGCCCTGCGTCAGCCTTTCTTGGCCTGCATCATCCCCAGGATGCCCTGCTTCAGCACTGAGAGCCTCTGCGTCAGCACTGAGAGCCTTTGCGTCAGCTGCACTAGCCCGTCTAGTGCTCTACACAACACTTGGCTGCCTCTATGTGGCCCTGCGTGAGCCCATCCTGACTCTGCATCACCTTCCTTGGCTGTTGCGCTTCTCTCCTAGCACAGTCTCTACCTTCTCTGTTTCTCTATACTCAATGCCCCTCAGCTGCTCTCCCGATCACTGATTCTATCTCTCTTAGCAAACCCTTCTCTAGAGAATAGAATGACTGATCATCTGGTGTGTTCTCCAAGTGACCCTCAAGCCTCCTCTTATACTTTTCTTGTTGACATATCAATGGCTGAGATTAAGTCCCTAATCAACAGCTAAGATTAGATCTGGCTTAATCCATGTCTTATGGACCACTCTAACATAAATTCATATTAATACACATTAATATTTTATTTTCCCTAACTTTAGACTTAGGGATTCCATTCAAAATATTAATTATTATAATATCTCCTGATCTACTTAGAATCTGCCCAAACCCTTTCTGGGTATTGGAGATCTCATGTGTTGTAATATCCCTTATCAGGGATATCCTTCAAACACAAGCAAACTCCAACCATTGAAATAACAGTAGTGTAACATACAATAATGTATACATGGAATATAAGCAGATACTCAAGGAATGCAAAGAGAAATGCTAAGCCATTTTATTATACTGAGTAATGGAAAGAGTAAAAGAGGTGATTAGAAAGATGGCACCTCGACTTGCACAAGGCAAGTGAAGAAATACACTCAGAATGGTAAGGAAATGGCCTCTCTCTGAACTGCGTCCAACTACCGGAGAACTGCTGTGCTGCTACTACTGCTGGAATCAAATGAGGATCTAGGGATATTCCCCTCCTGAGAAAATGCTGAAACTTTGGAATCAGCCTTTGCTCAATAAACCCAGAAAAACACAGAAAGATTTTCTAAAATAATTGACTCTCGAATATCACCCCCTTGGCGATCTACACAATCCCTGAAGGCTCTACGCTACCCCTGAAGAGAATCCTCCAAAACTCTACTCGAAACTTTGCCAAAATCCTCCAATATGCAAGGGTTGATCCCTTCCAAGCTCAAATCCTCCACATAAGCCTAATTCGGAGCTCCTACCAAAAGAGACTACGTCCTCCCCTCTCAAGACTGCGTAGTCATCGAAATGCTCAGTTCCTCCTCAACTCCAGAAATTGCTCCTCCTGCAAAATACTGTTGAAAGCACCTTGCTCGAGCAGGCACTCGAAATCCCTCATGGCTAAGGGTGAGATCTCCGAACGGAGACACTCGATGCACTAAACAGTGTTGTAGGTAGGCTAAACAACCAACATGCTCTAAGTCGAAGTGAATAGCTCAAATGCAACATAATCGAATGATCAAAATGAGGAGGCTCCTCTCTCCTTTATAGTGTTGGCCTCTCTCAAAACCCTAATGCCCACGTCCTCCAACGTAACCTCTCTCTTGTCACGTGTTCCTTCTCCATCTGCGTAGTCCCTCCATGTGTCTACGTGGTCCCCTTCTCTACATGGTCCTTGGGCCCCCTTGGCTCCCCTCTCAAGTTACAACGTTATGCTACTAGGGAGTGACTTTATTCATAAAGTGAGTTATGTCCCCCTTTCCTCACCTTTTTATTTATAAATAACTATAGAAGGAAAAATTGAGCAAAATCAAATATTCCAATTAGCCATGGCTAATTAGGAATATTACAGTCTTCCCCAGCAGAATGTTGCTTGTCCTCAAGCAACTGAAGTGATGGATGCTGCAAAATTTTCTCTCTCCTAAGTGGCATCCTCATCCGATAAATTCTTCCACCTCACCAGAATTCCTAGACCATCCTGCTCCGTAATTTCCTCTCCCTGGTATCAATAACAACCTCTAGCTGCAACACCAAATGCCCCTCATCATCCGTGGGTGGTAGCTCATCTGTCACTGTCACCTGCTACCCCAATGCCTTGTTTAGGCATGATACAAGAAAAACATTATGAATCTTGCTTCCTTGGGGCAGCTCCAATTCATACGCAACCTTTACGATCCTACGTATCACCCTGTATGGCCCATAAAAGTGGGGCTTGAGCTTATCAACTCCCTTCCGCTTCAGTGACGACTATCGGTATGGCTGTAATCATAGGTAGACCAAGTCTCCCACCTCACTCTGTCTCTCCACATGACCCGTGTTAGCATACAGCTTCTGCTGGTTCTGTGTTATAGCCATATTATCCTTGAGAGCTCGGAGGATATCCTGACTCTCTTGGATCCAAATCTTGGCTCTCAAAGCCTTGCTAGCACCAAACATCATGTCAGCAAAAGATAAAGGATGATATCTGTTGACCACTACGTGTCAACTTCCCATAGCATTACACCCCCTTTTCTTCGCAAAAGGGATAGTGCTTGATTAACGTGTTTGTGCCATTCGACAATCATTGTCGACTTGATCAATTTATGTTGTAAGCCCAGTCTGCATGTGTGAATTGTAAATAATCTTAGCAGAGTTGAGTCATGTATGTAAATTTCTTAGGTGGACCTAATTTTCAAGTGATAATCTACGTTCTGGAAGGTTTTTTGTCTCACCGATACATGATCGGCAGAGTTTTCCTTCAGCCTAACCCCAAAGCCGGAATGGATTTTGTCATTAGAATCTTAGGAGAATCCTAGTATGTTGATCTGCTAGATTATAGTTATGTCGCAGAACTAGGTTGTTTATGAGGGTCTATGTCAAATGGGTTCTCCCCCTTGAGATGTAAAGTTGTACAAGTCATGATGTAAAGTGTCTTGAGGGTTAGAAAATGTTTTAATCCCCTCATAAGTCCTAAGTCCTAGGTCCTAGGTGATTTTTCCAAAAGCTAAGTTCGAGGATCCATTTAAAAATAAATTAAAAATTAAAAAAATTAAAAAAAAATAATAATAATAATAAATAAAAATAATAAAATAAAGTAAAAACCTAAAATTAATAAAATAATAATATTTTTGAGTAAATAAATGTAGATTTTCAATTTTTTATTGCATTAAAAATTCGACGAATGAGATAAAGGGATATCTTGATCCTCATCGACGGTCGACATCATTTTGACATGGATCACTCGAACTAGCTGTTGGGAATTTTTCCTTTAAATAGGGTGCTAGGGGTCATTTGTGATGAGATATTTGATCTGAGAGTTTGGTGCTAAAGAAAGCTCTCTTGTAGTCATTTTTTGTGCAATAAAGAAAGACTTTGGGGTTAAAAATCTTGTTGGTGTTACTCTTCTGGAAACGCTGTAAGATCTTTTATTCTTTCTGCATAATTTTATTTTCAGCTATTGATTTTAGCTTGATGAAGATGATTCAAGCACAGGTATCTTGTCTAATCTCTAAGGTTTGAATGATAGTTTATATTCTGAAATATAATGGCAGGTACCTCCATTTGATCTGGACTTCACTAATGTTAAAGCACATTTTCTATTAAGAATTTAAGATTTCATTTCTCTTGCTTAAGGTCTGTGTTGTCGACCTAAATCTAATTGGTACTAATTTTCCAAGGACATAATAATCACCAATATCAAAATACCATAAACCACATTAAATAAAAACACACAAAAACTCAACTAACATTTAAATTATAATTATAAGTATTACCTTTTTCAATTACAATTAATAACATATCAATATTTCAATTATTATATTTCAAAGTGATATTTCTAATATTTGAAAAGGAAAGCCCCATTCTTTAATTTTTATTAATATATTTCTAATTTTCGTTATTTCACTTTTCCATATTTTGTTATTATGATTACAATTTTTAAATAATATTAAATTAATGATAATTTTGAAATATTTTTTCTTAAAAAGCAAAAGTGGTAATAAAACTCAATAAAAATCTATTTGATATTACACACTAATAAAAGAGCAAAGAAATTAAACAGGGTTAAGTAAGATAAAATTCATATAGAAAAATTATACAAAATTGAACGGAAACAAATAATTATATTTTTATTTTTCAGGAAATAAAGTTAAATTTGTTATGATGTTGTATGATTTAGCCATTCAATAAATTAATATATATAATAAGAATCCACATTATGTCCAATGGATTAGGGCCCTCAATATATGTTACAAAAATCAAAATTGGTTTTTACAATTTCAACATCATTGATAATTGTTTTACTTATCATGTGTGTGTTTTCTCATACGTTAGAGAGAAATATGGTTCAAAAGATAAAAAATATCATGAAATGCAACTTGATGTTTTAGTGATGACTTCTTGCAATGCATAAAATTTTTTTGATGCCATATGATGTGGAATGAATAGACTTTCATTAGAAGGAACATATAGTTAAGGACTTGATTGTTTAGAAGGAAATATGAAATGAGCCCCAACGAGTAATTATACATAAAACTATTTGGATATAAAATAGTTGAGTCCCTAAAACATATTTTCAAATACAACTACAATATCTAAAATTTAAAAATGCTTGAAAATATAACTACTAATTTTGCAAGTTGATTGGTTTAGTACGAAATGAAAGATGCCAAACTAATTATTTAATTACCATTACATGGACAAAATGCGAATGAGGTAGCAGGTGATAGAGCATGGTTTTGAGAATTCAACGCCTTCCTTCTTATAAAAAAAAAATTAACAAACAGTTGAGAGTGGAGTGTTGGTAAGGATTGGGATTTATTCATGTTTCATTATGAGATGTGGAAGAAAAACACCTATCAAGAGTTAAGGGGAATGGGAACATTGATACCATTCGTAGTCACACAGTAAAAAGATAAGGAACAAAAAGGGGTTTTACATAAGAGATGAGGGTAAATTTGGGATGTGGTTTAATCAAGTTGGTTAAGAAAAGATAGTAGAATTTTCCCAAATTGAATTAAAAGAAGAAAAGTGAACAAGTGATGAGTAGTATTTAGTATTTTCCAGCAAAAGTAAATAGGATACATTAATAATTCCTCATAGATTTGAAACAATGTTTGTCAACTCTATGTATTTTAATTTTGTATTTGAGTGTGTCTTTTTTCTATTGTAGTTATTATTCCATGTAATGGTAATTAAATAATTCATTTGGCATCTTTCATTTCCTACTAAATCAATCAAATTGCAAAATTAGTAGTTATATTATCAGGCATTTTTAAATTTTAGATATTGTAGTTGTATTCGAAAATATGTTTTAGTGACTCAATGGTTTTATATCAAAATATTTTTACATATAATTACTCGTTGGGGCTCATTTCATATTTCCTTCTAAGAAATTAAGTCCTCTATCTACTTTAGCTTCCTCAACTTATGGAAATATCTAAGTTGATTATATTGTCTTATTTTATGTATTGACCTCAAGCCTTTACCACAGATTAATCCATAACATAGTGCATATCATTTGTGGCCTAAAATTTTATGATCCTTCACAACTTCTCATACACCTCAACTATATAGTCCTTTTAATGAAAGTCTATTGATTACACATCATATGACATCAAAATTTTTGTATGCATTGTAAGAAGTCATTACTAAAACATCAAATTTCATTTCATAATGTTTTTTTATCCGTTGAACCATATTTCTCTCTAACATCTTATAAAAGACACACATGATAAGTAAATTAGTTAACATTTATCAATGATGTTGAAATGGTAAAAGACAATTTTGATTTTTCTAACATTTATTGAAGGCCCTAATCCATTGGACATAATGTGATTTCTTAGCCTATATATTAATTTATTTAAATGTTAAATCATACAACATAATAACAAATTTAACTATATTTTCTTGAGAAATAAAAATATAATTATTTATTTCCCTTCAATTTGGTATAATTTTTACATACGAAATTTATCTTAGCTAAACTTAGTTTAATTACTTTTCTCATTGATTAATGTGTAATATCAAATATATTATTATTGCATTTTATTATCGCCTTTTCTTTTTAAGAAAAATTAATTCAAAATTATTATTAATTTAATATTATTTTTTATTTTTTATTTTTTATTTCTATGTGGTTAAGATATCAATGAAGAGCTCTAGATACAATGGTGATAGATCAAATCCCATGGCTACCTCTGCAATCCATCGCTATGGCTGAAAGGATGTCGGGGAGGGCTTTCCAAGCTAGGAGAACTGAATGCACAACACCCAGATCTACGCCATGACCCTTTACGCTTACACATCTGCAAGATATCATGGCTCTGGAGAACGGAAGGTCTTGAAATGTGGAATAATAAAGAATGAAGCAGCATCCAAGCTCACTACAGAAGGGGCCAGATCAAGCCACCTCCAGCAACATATAGGAATGTCGTATTCACTGAGCAGTAACAGAAGGAAGAAAAGGATTGGGGTTTTTGGTGCCAACAAGGCTGGTTCTGCAAGTCCATTCACCGTATCGGCCACTGCAACCCAAGAAAGGCTACTGTATGGAGCCGCACTGTCCTCTCCCACCGTAGAAAGGCATAAAATACCTGGTTCAGCCCCGGATCTAATCGATCCAGCTCACAATCAATAGATGTGCCAAGACACAGTGAAAAGGCTGAGATTGTTCAAGGCACTCAGTATTACAGAGGGCAAGTCAGTAAACGAAGTTGGCCGTCATATGGCCATGCGCAGGGTTGACGCTGCTTTGCTCACGATCACAATGCCTTTCACTCTGGAATCATAACCGACAAGGAGGTGGCAACGAGGGTCATAGCCGAGGGTTTGAAGCCTCGCAACACACCAGCTTCAAAGGTCATAACGCGGAATGTGCCTGAAGAGAAACATGCATTTCAGATCCAGATCAATATCTCAGGCAAAATGACATTGCTATGGGTGCGCGCAACAGATCTCGTGCAGGATCTTTTGCAAAATCTCGAACACCGACTGAGGATCCCCTCCTCCTACCTCAGATTGCTATATAAGGGTAAGCAACTTATGAATCCCCTTCCTCTCTCTACTTACAACATTTTCAAGGACGCTTCTATTGTGTCTACCTTTCGTTTAAGAGGTGGATCCTTTAGGCAATCCTCCTCAGCCCCCTCCTCTTATAAAGATGCAATCCGCAAAGACACTGCCCATCCGCAGCCCTCTGCGGAAGCAACCCATCCTTCTCGGGCTCCAAAGCCATTTTTGGTAGACAAATCAGAGGAAATTCCTTCCATCAATCTCTCACATTTTGGGATTGACGATCGCTATCAGTATTTTGCAGAATCCGCACTCATATGCAGATTTAACAGGCTCTCGCCTCGCACATCAGATCTATACCAGTGGATCCACACCAACTGGACTAAAAAAAGCGAGATCTACTTTTGTTCAAAAGGATTCTTCATTGTGGCTTTTGACTCAAATGAAGATTACCAAAAGGCCTTAACAGGAGGCCCCTGGTTTTGGGACTTGACTGGGCTCTTTCTCACCCCCTGGTTTCCAGACTTCGACCCTTCTATAGCTGTCATCACCAAGATTCCATTTGGGTCAGGCTCCCAAATCTTTTGGCGCATCTATGGCATATCTTTGTCTTCTTAGCCATTGCAGACACTTTAGGATGCTACCTACATGTAGATTCTATACGAAGGGAAGATGGACTCTTCACCTACAATAGAATTTGTGTAGAAATAGATATTAGCAAAGTACTGTCGGCTCAAATTAATATTAAGTATGGCGATTTCCTTTGGACTCAAACCTTGGATTATGAGAACACAACGTTCCGTTGCCGCCATTGTCATCAAGTGGGGCACCTCCAGAGTTCCTGTACCCAGTTCTTCGACAAAAAGAAGAATCTGAATCACAAACCCAAATCCAAAAGTTGGAATCCATGTGTGCCTCCCCCTCCTATGGACGATACAGATTCCTTTAGTTCGGATGAGGAAGAAATCGTAGTAGATGGGTAAAAAGTGGAGATTCCGTTGGACACTCCCTCAGTCGGTCCGGCAAACCCCTCCGCCCCTCAGAGCTCTCAGAAACATTCTCATTCATCTTCGTCCTCAGACTCTGATAAGGATATTCAGCTGCAAGGGCAGAATAGTCTACAACTTGTTACGACTCAGCCAAACTCTTCTGGATGGGTCAAAGTAAGCAAGACAATAGGCAAAAAATGTCGTGTGGCAGCAACTACCCACTCAAGGTAGCTTCTCTCTATGAAGTTCTAGATTTTGTTTTCCCATGTTCTCTATGGTCCTTTCCTTGTTTGTCACTGTGGAGAGAAGTGGTTAGCCTTTCACCTTTGGCTCCCTTGCTTTTCTGCTTCGCTTGCATGCAAGCTCGATTGTATTATATTTTTCTTCTCCTAATAGATTTATTCTTTACTCATTAATATATATATATATATATATATATATATATATATATATATATATATATATATATATATATATATATATATATTATTTAAAAATTGTAAACATATTAACAAAAGGTGGAAAAGTGAAATAACAATGTTTTTCTTTAAACAGTTATGAACAAAACTTACAAACATATTAATAAAAATTAAAGAATGGGCTTTCCTTTTCAAATTTTATTAATATGGCTTTGAAATATAATAATTGAAATATTGATATGTAAAATAGTAAGGTTTTTAGTTGAAAAGTTATTAATTGTAATTGAAAAAGGTAATACTTATAAATATAATTCAAATGTTAACTGAGTTTTTGTGTGTTTTTATTTAGTGTGGTTTATGGTATTTTGATATTAGTGATCATTATGTCTATGGAATTTTAGTACCAAGTAGATTTAGTTCAAGCACAAAATTGACCTCAAGCAAGAGAATTGAACTCTTAACTTCTCGATAGTAAAGGTGCTTTAACAAACATTCCAATGTTTTTGAGAACATTCCAATGTTTAAGGAGAAATCAATGAGTTAAAATGATATATTTTAATATCAAATTATAGATTTTTTAAGACATGGAATATTTATACGGATGATATTTTTCATTGTGAGTTTTTTCCTTCCTCAATGAGTTAAAATGATATATTATAATATCAAATTATAGATTTTTTAAGACATGGAATATTTATATGGATGAAATTTTTTATTGTGAGTCTTTTCTTTTATAACGAAAACATATGAAATAAGTAGGTTGATAGATATTAGACATTTTATTTTGTAATTTTTTTTAATAAATTATATTTATTGGGCGAGATTTCTTGAAGAGAATTGTGTAATATATTTAGTCTATCTAATGTTTTGGATGGTTATTCCATCCATCATCTCATGCTCTTTGGTCCATCATGATGGATGGAGTATCCATCCATAACATTGGACTCAGTAAATCAATTACACAATTTTCTTCTAGAAATATCCAAAAATATGAACCAATATAGATCCATCTTAAGCATCGAGAAAATTTTATTTTATAATTTTTTTAAATAATTTATATTGTTGGATATTTCTATAAGAGAATTATGTAATAGATTTAGTCCTTCCAAAGTTTCAGATGGTTACTCCATCCATCATCTCAAGCTTTTTGGTCCATCATGATGGATGGAGTATCTATCCATAACACTAGACTCACTAAATCAATTACACAATTCTCTTCCGCAAATATCCAAGAATATGAATGAACATAGATCCATCTTAACCATGTATCTATCAAGCATCAAATCTATATTTTGAGTGAAAAACTTCAGAAAAGGCTTGCACCTCGAGATATTTGATCGCTCTAGGAGCTTGATTAATATGGGGGTAAGATGGATCTATGATGGTTATTTAATACTATAACATATCTATATTTGTATCTATGTGTCTCTTTTTTATTCTCTCTCTCTATTTCACCCCCCAAACATACACACTCTCTCTCCATATCTATTATATATATATATATATATATATATATATATATATATATATATATATCCCCCTCACTCTCTCTCTATCTCTCCCCTTTCACTCCCTCTCTCTCTCTCCACCTTTCTCCCTCTCTCTCCCTCCAACTCCTCTTCCTCAGTCTCTCTCTCTCCTTCTCTCTCTTGAGTCCTTTCTCTCTCCCTTTCTCTACTGCCCGCCACCCCCACACACCCATCACTCTCTCCTTCTCTCTTCTCTACAACTCTATCACTAACTCCCTCACTCTCTCCTCACTTTCCCCTACATCTATGTGTCTTCCACTCTCTCTTCCCCGTATCTCCCTATCTCGCTACTCTCTTTTTCTCTCTCTTACCTCCTCTCCTCTCTCCCTCACTCTCTTTCCATCTCTCCCTTGTCACTCCCTCTCTATATCCACCTCTATCTCTCTATGGCTTTGTCATTTCCTCTCATCCTATCACCCTCCATCTTCATATCCATCTCTCCCTATCTCCTTCTCTCTCTCCCCTCATCTCTCTCTTCCTTCCTCACTCCCTCTCTCTTCTTCTCTCTCTATTCCTTCCTCTCTTTCCCTCCCTCTCACCTCCCTGTATCTCACTCACCCCATCATTCTCCCTTTATTTCTCTCTCTCCACTCTCCAACTCTTCCACCATTTACTCCTCTCTCCCCCACCCCCTATCTCTCACCCCCCTATCTTTCATAACTTTGATCAGATTATATTATGTTTAAGAAATTATGTAAATTAAAATGCTCGAATGGTTGGAAGATAGTAAACCTACATTTTGCATCAAGCATGTCAAAGAAAATACAATAATCAAAAACTTAAAAGAATCATGCAGTCTCTTTTCTCTATTATTGTTAGTCACTTTGTCTAATCTAATTGCTCGGATCCTTGCTTGAGATGGATCTATGTTGGTTATTAATAACAATATTTACATCGTATAAATTTCACATCTCTATATCTAGAAATATTCTCATTTTCTCTTTTTATTAAAACCTTAATTTAATTTCTATGGGAATATTTTTAATATTCAAGACGATAGAAGGTTTAGATATATCTCAAAAGAAATTATAGATTTTTGCTTTTAGATTTAATGAAAAAAATGTTATAAAATAAAATTAAAATACAATATTTATAAAATATTTTGATAGTGAAATAAGTTATGGTTTTTGGGCATGTGGAATTGATAAGCAATGGTATTGGTCCATTGTATTGTATCAAATCCTATTTAGAAGTTAAGAATATCCATGGTAAAGTGGGGTGAATATCCATAGTAAAGAATAGTGTCATACTGTTATAAAATATTTTGATTGTGAAATAAGTTATTTTTTTTAGGCATGTGTTATTGATAAGCCATGGTATTATAATAAAGCTTATTCACAAGTTCATAATATTAATAGCAAAGTGGGGGGAATATCCATGGTTAAGAATCTTGTCATATTGTTATAAAAAAAAGATTGTGAAATAAGTTATGGTTTTGGGCATGTGGTATTGATAAGCTATGGTATTAGCCCACCGTATTGTAACAAAGCCATAAAAAATGAAAATATAAAAAAATAAATTTCATTATTTTTATCACTTTAAATTTTTATTATTAATTGAGCTAACATTTAAATGTTTACACCCATCTCTATCGGGTTTATATTACTTTAAACTCTTTATTTATTATTTTTCAACTTTTTATTTATTACTTTTCAACTTTTTATTTATTACTTTTAACTCTTTATTTAACAACCAACATTTAAAATTATTTACATACTTACATTACACCTACATATCTACAATGTACCAAACTTTTGACTTTATTTTTAAAATTTAATAAGCCTTCCATGACTCTAGAACAAAGTAAGACAATTATATTTTTATATTTGATTTTTTTTTAATCAACTCAAAATAATTGTGAAGGAATTTTAAGTCCAAAAAGTTTGTTATTCTAGCTAACACCAAAAAATCACTTTTGTGGATTCCATCAAATTATTAATTCCCCGTCATTAAAAAAAATAGAATATATAAATTCCTTTTAGGGTAAACCCAACCCTAAAAAGAAATCTCCCACAAATATATATACTCAAACCTATCTCTCACATCCATTTGGACAATTATTCTGTTCGTTCTTATGTTCTTTCGGAGAGCGTAGCATAATTGGGTGGAGAGTCATCCCCAACACTTTGTTGCACTTATTAAGATCTCTATAGCGTTAAAAGCAATAAATCATCAATATGATCTATTTTGCTTTTCATTATGCAATTATGTTTCTCTACTAACGTTTTCTTTTTAGATTTTATGCTAATGAGTTGAAAGTTTTTGTAGATAGCATGGCTTGATGCAATTAGTTGTATATTATTATGTTGGGTTGTTACACATTGGTGTCCTCCTTTCCTTTTTTTTTATCGAGGTTATAACACAACTTCATCACAACTGAAAAAAAAAAAAAAAAAAAAAAAAAAAAATTATAAAAGAGATTATAACGAAACTTCATCAAAACTGAAAAAATCATTGTCAACATCAAATTGTTGTTCTAAATAATTTCCTCATTCTTTAAAATTACCAGCAATTGAGATATTTGGAACAAATCATGCAGCCTCTTAAAAAGTTCCAATCTTGGTTTCTTTGAAATTATTGGTACCCATTCGTAATAATTCATTTTCTCTGTCATAATGTGTCTTGAATAAAACATCTAAACCCTAATGATTATGAACACTATAATCCTTTTATTCTTTTTCTTTTAGATCTCACATATAGAATGCATGATGCACTAACATATTCAAATGATGTTTAGAGAAAGAGATAAATGAAAAGGCGATTGGGATATTGCGAGAATTCATATACGCCTTTTTAAGGAAAGCTAAATCTTATTTTTCTTTTGCAACACCCAAGTACTCTAGTATTAAGTTTCTAATGTCATCAATAGAAGTACCCAATAACTATAATTTATCCAAGACCTTTCTCAAATAACTTTTGTTGTAATGCCTATAGTTGGTAGTTGGATTTGACATAGAGTTAGAATTGGAACAACATGTCCAAAGAAAAGATTGAATTCTAAGAAAAAATGAAAAAACAAACCACTGGAATAAAAAAAGATTTTCCCACAAACTAAGAAACGGTTAAATGTGAAAAAAAAACTTAAATAAATCCTAAGTCAAATTATCCCATGTAGGCTATAGGAATAACTGTCCCAAAAATACTTTTGAAATTAGTGAATATCATTAAGCCTGAAATATACAGTTAACACTATGCTACTGCAATCACTCGAATAAGAAGATTGACTTACATCACTAGGTAGCTACAATTGCCAAAGAGGACACACCAATATGAATCAATACCAAATATCTCAACTCCATTCAATGAATCCCATTCTCTTGATCCCTGCGCATTAATTTTCTCCACAATGCACTCATGAAAATACCATTCCCCTTCTGGTAAATGAACTTTGGAAATAAAAACATATAAAAAATGATATGCAAAAGTGAAGCCATCACAAAAATCAAAATATGATCCATTCCATGGGTAACATTCATCAATGATGAAATGCTCTACATCATCCATCGTAAAACCTATAATATTCTTATGTATGCTCTTAGAGTAATGTTTTTTCTATGAGATTGAACCATATGAATGAACATTCGTCTTTAGAAGTGTCACTTAACTTAAATTTGACCTCCTCTACCAATCTTATTCGGTACAAGAAACTGTCTTTCTTTCGAATGGTAGGGATTTCTTCCAACCAATCCCATTTCCCTAGAAGAAAAGTTCATTTTTGTATCTACATTTGCATCTTGTTCAAATTTTACCTGCATGTTGATCTACATTCCAACTTCCTCAAATTCCATGATATCATCATAAGGAAACTTCAAAAAAATTATCTTTATGGAAGTTAATATGGTATAGTACTCAAAATTCAAACGTTTCAAATCCAAAATGTTTTGTCCCAATTAACTAATGAGACTATGACTGGATGGATATTCTATCAAATAAATTGGAAATTCTACTTCCACTAAGAAATTCCAATCAAGTTACCTGTAAACATATATTAAAAACATTAATATTTTTAGCAGAGACAAGTTACCAAGTACAGGACCTTAGCGGTCACTTATAGCATGTGTAGAAAGGTAGCAAAGCTTTCATATAAGCATTATTTCATGTTAAACTACATAAAATATTACTAAAAGTATAAAATTCAAAAAATAAAATGAGCAGGAAAAAACTATATATTTCAAACATGGAGGAAATTTGAAAAGGAAAAGCAATATAAAAATTTGAATTTCATGAATTAAGTGAAAAATATCCCAAGACAATTGATGATGGAAATGATGTTTAGGGTATCTTTATGTGGTTTGCAGTCCTTGGAGATCGATGATCGCTACATCTAAGGAATATTTGGACTAGGTATATCTGCCTAAAGAAATCACTTCCTATTGACTGTAACATGGATCCTAACCCTGAGAGTGTTAAGATGATTTAACATGTGATCTCTCAATAGTAGAGGTGCTTTACCAACAGGGACTCCACCAACTAAGCTAACTCTTGGGGTTAATTTTAGGGTATGTTTATTTTGTATCTTTTGACTTTTGGTTTTAGTTTTTCCTTAGGGTTGGTGTGTGTGGTGTGGTCAAAATTAGTTGACATAATCATAAACAACCCTAAAACATGTGTTAACCATAGTCAAGTCCCTTTACCCATATTTTGTTTAATTATTGAATATCAAGTTTGGGAATGATATTTAGTAACTGAGGTAATTTGAAAGATACAAAAAAATAGAGATTAAAAGCCAAAAATAAAATATACCTAAAAGATTTTGATTCCTTTTCATTGCCCTTAGTCAAAAGTCATTTTCATTTATAGAAACCAGGGCTAACAATTACGGGAAATCTGAGTTTATGCAAATGGTGACACATTAGATCGTTAGTGTAATGATGCGAGATTCAATACACAAATGGGTATGAAGATGCCCTCCTAAATATAATTAATGATTTACAAAATCAACCACACCAAACTCTTCTTGCATCTAATTCTTACTCTTCAACCTTCTCCTACCCTCCCTCCATAACTATAAAAATTAATCCACCCACAAATGAAAACAAAAGAATCTATTTTTTTCCCACCTATCATCACAATTTAAACCTTGCACTATCATATGACGTATTCCTTTTCTTTTCGTTCATTTTGATTAATTAATGAGCATATTGCTTAATTTCATGGCTAATTTTTATCGTGCACCTTCCTCTAATTACTCTCTTTGGAATAATGGTCTCCTTTAACAAGTTTTACAAATAAAATATGAGTGTTATCCCTCAAAAAATAATCACCTAGCCATTTCCCACTAGGATCATCAAAATAATTGATGTACGATGGGTTTTTACACATTAAAACATACTTTCGCCTTAGGAAATAATTTAGCGAACAATTTTACTAAATTATTTCTCATTAAAATCCAAAAAACCCATGAGAATAATTAAATAAGTAATTATTTATTTATTAATATCTCGAAATAATTATTTAATGATTATTTCTAATAATCTTGTTTAGGCTTATGTAATCCATATCAAGATTCTGAGAAACAAATTTGAACAATAATCACATCAAGAAACATTTATCAACATGTTTAAAAACAACTATTGTGGTTCATCATCAAGGCAACATGAATAATCAATTTGTCTTCCTATTTAACCTATTGCCATGTATGATTCTTTATCTTATAGTGATAATGAACCACATTGGTTGGTTGGAAACATGTCTACAAATGTTTTTTGATTTGATTATTTCTAATCATTTATGACTTAACCACTCATGAATAATTGATAAATCATTATTTATTTATTATTCCATAATTAACCCTTATTTCCCTCATGAGATAATTATTAAATCATTTTTCAAATAATTCTTTCTAATTCATCTTTTCCCTTATCCCTATAAAGTAATTAATAAATATGTTTTTATTTGTTAATTAGTTTAACCATTTTATAAATAAATATATTTGGTCATTTCAAATCATCTTTCCCTCTTTAAAATAAAATAACATATTTCTAACAACTAGATTTTGATTTAACCATTATATTTATTATTATTATTCTATCAAGAATAATAATATCTTGTGCTACTATTTCTACTGGACATTATCCATCACTTTGCATGAACTAATTAGATCTCTTATTTTTATCCTTCCTTCACTGTCTTAGTATGAAATAAACTATTCTCTTTCCTAACTCATATCGATGCCAAATTCTTACTATTCTCTTTCCTAACTCATATCGATGCCAAATTCTTAACAATAAAATGTATTGAAATTTTGAGATCCTTCTTCCATACGCCCACAATTGTGACCAAAGCTTTAACACAAAATGTAGCTATGCTCACATTCATGTTTGGGCCTTATTTTATGTTTTGCTCAAGCAAACCGCTCAAAAGTGGAACTCCCAAATTATAGAGTTGTCGAACTAATTATTTTTGGACTCCAACTTCGTCTCTATTCCAAATAGACTTTCACCATCCACTTCATGCAGTCCCGCCACTACTCTTCTTTGAGGTATGAATTTTAAATAGCTCGGAAAATGATCTCGTTCAAGGCACACCATTTGATTCCCATAGAAATTTGGAAATTCTATAAGACTAAAAATTAGCTCCAAACACAACACTTTAGCAAAAATATTTACGTTTTTCCACATAATATGCTATTTAAAATCTTCCATCATCCTTTCCATGTGGTTACCATCTAGTGGTGCCACATGGCTAATCAAACATTACTCACTTGTCCATATAAAAACTCCAAAACTAACAACCACATACCACTTGCACAAATTGTTATGCCATCGCACATGCCTAGTTAATGGCACCTCAGGTAGCACATACATTTGCCATATCATCAACCTGTACAGATAAGAAGGTTGGGTTTTGAGCTTTCCTCATACTTTCACTAGAGAATAACATCTTCAACCCCTAAGCTCCCGAACAACTTGATTTGTTGAAAATACTCTAATACCCCGAACAACTAAGATACACTCAATAAATGCAAGATTTAGACATTTTCTACACATGATTCTTATTTAGCTTACAGGTATCTCAAACTTCCCAACTTCTTCAACAAAGGTTGACCTCTAAACTTCAACCTATGTCAACTCTTGAACCCTTAGAATTATTTTGGACTATCATATACCATTTGAAAGATCTTTCTGGCGGTTATCAAAATATGCATTTTACATGGACATCTGACTTGATGTTTTGTAAGCAAAGTGCTTTCAACCAATAGGAAATTAAAGATTTCATCCACTAGGTTTACTCATAGTGTTTTTAAGGATTCTTTAATTATTCTGTTATTATTGTGTTTCTCTACCAATGACCTAAACAAACAACTTGATGTTGCTCTTGACATTAATGACTATACATCAATCTCCATGGTTAATCACATGTGCCAATCAATGAAAACATCATGTCCAAGATTGATAGAGTTGAACATAAAACAATGGGGTTATCCTATATCTTTGATTTCAATACTAAATTCACTGGTTTTAATTCTGCTAAGGATTAAGGTGTGTAGAATCTATTTTCAATAGGAGTTTTCATGTCACTTACGTCCAAGGGAAAAAGTATAAGCATAACGGGTATATTTGGATCAATATGTGGGAACAATGGAGAGATACCTAGCTTGTAGTGTAGTAGCAATATTTATTCTATAAATAAACCCATCAATTGACAAAGATGTAAATATGATTGGTGAATAATTCTGTCAAGTGAAGCCATATAAACTAATTGTATATCTGGTTTGATGAGGAGAATGTTACCAAGTGTTTGTAAAAAATCCTAGGTTAGTGGATCAACTAAATTGAAGTGCAATTCTAGTATGGCTCCCACTTTTGAGACAAAAACACCAATATGAAATTTGTCCCTTGAATAAGTCCACACACCAAGAATGTTTTAGACCACGGATCATCCAGATCCATAAAGGTCAACATGGACCCCATATATCTAACTTCATCAGACACATGTAGGCCCTGAAGTAACTTACGTGAAACTTGAATCTCCCTGGATCATAAATTTGGCTTTCAAAATATATGGACAAAACGCGAATGAGGCAGCAGGCAATAGAGCATGGTTTTGAGTATTCAACGCCTTCCTTCTTCTATAAAAAAAAGATTAACAAACAGTTGAGAGTGGAGTTTTGGTAAGGATTGGGATTTATTCATGTTTCATTATGGGATGTGGAAGAAAAACACTTATCAAGAGTTAAGGGGAATGGGAACATTGATACCATTCGTAGTCACACAGTCAAAAGATAAGGAACAAAAAGGGGTTTTACATAAGAGATGAGGGTAAATTTGGGATGTGGTTCAATCAAGTCAATTAAAAAACAATAGTAGAATTTTCCCAAATTGAATTAAAAGAAGAAAAAACGATAGTAGAACTTTCCCAAATTGAATTAAAAGAAGAAAAGTGAACAAAGTGATGAGTAGTATTTAGTATTTTCCATCCAAAGTAAATAGGATACGTTAATAATTCCTCATAGATTTGAAACAATGTTTGTCAACTTTATGTATTTAAATTTTGTATTTGAATGTGTCGTAATTAAATAATTCTTTTGGCATCTTTCATTTCCTACTGAATCAATCAAATTGCAAAATTAGTAGTTATATTATCATGCATTTTTAAATTTTAGTTATTGTAGCTGTATTTGAAAATATGTTTTAGTGATTCAATGATTTTATATCAAAATATTTTTACATATAATTACTCATTGGGGCTCATTTCATATTTCCTTCTAAGAAATTAAGTCCTCTATTTACTTTAGCTTCCTCAACTTATGGAAATATATAGGTTGATTATATTGTCTTATTTTATGTATTGACCTCAAGCCTATATCACAGATTAATCCATAACATAGTGAATATCATTTGTGGCCTAAAATTTTATGCTCCTACACAACGTTTCATACACCTCAACTATATAGTCCTTTTAATGAAAGTCTATTGATTACACATCATATGACATCAAAATTTTTGTATGCATGCAAGAAGTCATTACTAAAACATAAAATTTCATTTCATAATGTTTTTTTATCCGTTGAATCATATTTCTCTCTAACATTTTATAAAAGACACACATGATAAGTAAATTAGTTAACATTTATCAATGATGTTGAAATGGTAAAAGACAATTTTGATTTTTCTAACATTTATTGAAGGCCCTAATCCATAGGACATAATGTGATTTCTTAGCCTATATATTAATTTATTGAAATGTTAAATTATACAACATCATAACAAATTTTACTATATTTTCTTGAGAAATAAAAATATAATTATTTATTTCTTTTCAATCTGGTATAATTTTTACATACGAAATTTATCTTACTTAAACTTAGTTTAATTACTTTTCTCATTGATTAATGTGTAAATGTGTAATATCAAATATATTATTATTGCATTTTATTATAGCTTTTTTCTTTTTAAGAAAAAGTAATTCAAAATTATCATTAATTTAATATTATTTAAAAATTGTAAACATAATAACAAAAGGTGGAAAAGTGAAATAACAATGTTTTTCTTTAAATAGTTATGAACAAAACTTACAAATATATTAATAAAAATTAAAGAATGGGCTTTCCTTTTCAAATATTATTAATATCAGTTTGAAATATAATAATTGAAATATTGATATGTAAAATAGTAAGGTTTTTAGTTGAAAAGTTATTAATTGTAATTGAAAAAGGTATTATGTCTATGGAATTTTAGTACCAAGTAGATTTAGTTCAACCACAGAATTTACCTCAACCAAGAGGATTGAACTCTTAACTTCTCGATAGCAAAGGTGCTTTAACAAACATTCCAATGTTTTTGAGAACATTCCAATGTTTAAGGAGAAATCAATGAGTTAAAATGATATATTTTGGTATCAAATTATAGATTTTTTAAGACATGGAATCTTTATATGGATGATGTTTTTCATTGTGAGTTTTTTCCTTCATAACGAAAACATCAATGAGTTAAAATGATATATTATAATATCAAATTATAGATTTGTTAAGACATGGAATATTTATATGGATGAAATTTTTCATTGTGAGTCTTTTCTTTTATAACGAAAACATATAAAATAAGTAGGTTAATAGATATTAGTCATTTTATTTTGTAATTTTTTTTAATAAATTATATTTATTGGGTGAGATTTCCTGAAGAGAATTGTGTAATATATTTAGTCTATCTAAAGTTTTGGATGGTTATTCCATCCATCATCTCATGCTTTTTGGTCCGTCATGATGGATGGAGTATCTATCCATAACATTGGACTCACTAAAACAATTACACAATTTTCTTCAAGAAATATCCAAAAATACTAACCAATATAGATCCATCTTAAGCATTGAAACAATTTTATTTTATAATTTTTTAAAATAATTTATATTGTTCGATATTTCTAGAAGAGAATTGTGAAATAGATTTAGTCCTTCCAAAGTTTCAGATGGTTACTCCATCCACCATCTCAAGCTCTTTGGTCCATCATGATGGATGGAATATCTATCCATAACACTGGACTCACTAAATCAATTACACAATTCTCTTCCGAAAATATCCAAGAATATGAACCAACATAGATCCATATTAACCATGTATCTATCAAGCGTCAAACCTATATTTTGAGTGAAAACTTGAGAAAAGGCTTGCACCTCGAGATATTTGATCCCTCTAGGAGCTTGAATAATATGGGGGTAAGATGGATCTAGGATGGTTATTTAATACTATAGCATATCTATATTTGTATCTATGTGTCTCTTTTTTATTCTCTCTCTCTATTTCACCCCCCAAACATACACACTCTCTCTCCATATCTATTTATATATATCTCTCTCTCTCTCTCCCCCTCACTCTCTCTATCTCTCCCTTTTCACTCCCTCTCTCTCTCTCCACCTTTCTCCCTCTCTCTCCCTCCAACTCCTTCTCTTCCTCAGTCTCTCTCTCGCCTTCTCAGTCTTGAGTCCTTTCTCTCCTGCCCCCCACCCCCACACACCCATCACTCTCTCCTTCTCTCTTCTCTACAACTCTATCACTAACTCCCTCGCTCTCTCCTCACTTTCCTCTACATCTATGTGTCTCCCTCTCTCTTTTCCCCTTATCTCCCTATCTCGCTACTCTCTTTTTCTCTCTCTTACATCCTCTCCTCTCTCCCTCACTCTCCGTCCATCTCTCCCTTGTCACTCCCTCTCTATATCCACCTCTATCTCTCTATGTCATTGTCATTTCCTCTCATCCTCTCCCCCTCCATCTTCATATCCAACTCTCCCTATCTCCTTCTCTCTCTCCCCTCATCTCTCTCTTCCTTCCTCTCACTCCCTCTCTCTCCTTCTCTCTCTCTCCACTCTCCAACTCTTCCACTGTCTACTCCTCTCTCCCCCTATCTTTCATAACTTTGATCACATTATATTATGTTTAAGAAATTATCTAAATTAAAATGCTCGATTGGTTGGAAAATAGTAAACCTACATTTTGCATCAAGCATGTCAAAGAAAATACAATAATCAAAAACTTAAAAGAATCATGCAGTCTCTTTTCTCTATTATTGTTAGTCACTTTGTTTGATCTAATTGCTCAGATCCTTGCTTAAGATGGATCTATGTTGGTTATTTTTTTTTCTCAGTAAGACTATGCTAAGTAATTATATTATGTACAGAATAACATTACATGCAGTGAAACTAGTTTCCCATGGCCATCTGTGGCACTGTGGGTTGGCAGCTGGCTTTAGCATGTAGATGTATCCAAGCTGCCTCAAAACTCATCAAAATTCTTCTTTTAACTTTGACATTGCCCTCGCAGGAGCTGTGACTCAAAATACTACCCTCGCAGGGGCGACCGTGGACATGTGCAAACGCCCAGAAAATACTTACTAACTGAAACAAAAATAGAGAAAGACCTGCAGACAAACTACAAGACCCATACAAAAGCATATATTTTATCCCAAGCATAGAAAGCGACCGAGACAGAAGACCTCAAAACAGGACCTGGACAAAAAGATGGATGGTTGAGCCCATGTCTGCTACTCCTCTGGTTCCATCTCAACGATCGGGACCCATCCATATTCTTCCTGGGGTTCTGCCTGTACTTCTCCCGCTCTGGACGTGGATGCCTCCTGCGTCTGAGTTTGGACGGGTGCCTTCCCAGTTGCTTCTCTCGCTTGTTCCTCAGCCTTGCCCGCCTGGTCCTCGGAGGGCAATTCGCTGCTGCTCGACCCGGCATTGTCCTCCTCTGCGACCCTGACGAAGAGGACTGAAATGTGGGCACTGAGGCTTCCCAAATTGAACACTGCTGTGCCAAACGCTGGAAGCGCTGGCGGTCCTTCACTTGGGTTGCTCGTATCCAAGAACTGAGATGCTTGCAGGTGGGGAGTTCCAGCCCGTCTATAGCAGTAGCAACAGCAACAATGGTGGTGGGCATCCACTGCTGGAGGGCGAGAGGAGCCCCCACGACCAGTTCCGCGTCTGCACGGTTGTCGTTCTCTTGTTCTAGCCATGTTGGCAATGGGACTGGCTGCTCGAAACAGAGCTTCCAATGCAAGGTTCCAATTCTCAGCACCTGCAGATAGTGCTTTGCTATCTCTCCCTTGCGTTGCAGGTAATTCAGAGTCCTCAGCGTCTGCCAGAAGGCAGAGAATGTCCCGGCACGTCTGCGCAGCGAGCTTGTCTTGCTGAGAATGGCATAACTCCATCCTTTCACCCGTCTTAAGTTCATCAACTGGCCCTTGAACCTTGAGTGCCATGAATGCGCCCTGCCCTCACAGCCTACCTCCATTAATGCCATTAAGGTTTTTGAACGGGAGCCCCTTCATTTATGTCTGCGGCGGCGTCCCTTACGTTCCTCCACGGGCTGGCTCGTGGCAACACTTGCTGGCCATGTGGCCTTGCATTCATTCTTGTGCGAACACCCGCATCCGGGTGGATCTATGTTGGTTATTAATAATATTTACATTATATAAATTTCACATCTCTATATCTAGAAATATTCTTATTTTTACTTTTTATTAAAACCTTGATTTAATTTCTATGGGAGTATTTTTAATCGATAGAAGGTTTAGTTATATCTCAAAAGAAATTATAAGTTTTTTCTTTTAAATTTAAGGAAAAAAATGTTATAAAATAAAATTAAAATACAATATTTATAAAATATTTTGATAGTGAAATAAGTTATGGTTTTTGGGCATCTGGTATTGATAAGCAATGGTATTGGTCCATTGTATTGTATCAAATGCTATTTACAAGTTAAGAATATCCATGGTAAAGTGGGGTGAATATCCATAGTAAATAATAGTGTCATACTCTTATAAAATATTTTGATTGTGAAATAAGTTATCATTTTTAGGCATGTGTTATTGATAAGCCATGGTATTGGCCCATGGTATTATAATAAAGCTTATTCACAAGTTCATAATATTAATAGCAAAGTGGGGGGAATATCCATAATTAAGAATCTTGTCATATTATTATAAAAAGATGATTGTGAAATAAGTTATGGTTTTGGGCATGTGGTATTGATAAGCCATGGTATTAGCCCAATGTATTGTAACAAAGCAATAAAAAATGAAAATATAAAAAACTAAATTTCATTATTTTTATCACTTTAAATTTTTATTATTAATTGAGCTAACATTTAAATGTTTACACCCATCTCTATAGGGTTTATATTACTTTTAAACTCTTTATTTATTACTTTTTAACTTTTTAATTATTACTTTTAACTTTTTATTTAACAACCAACATTTAAAATTATTTACACACTTACATTACACCTACATATCTACAATGTACCGAACTTTTGACTTTGTTTTTAAAATTTAATAAGCCTTCCATGATTTTAGAACAAAGTAAGACAATTATATTTTTATATTTAAAATTTTTTTTTTAATCAACTTAAAATAATTGCGAAGGAATTTTAAGTCCAAAAAGTTTGTTATTCTAGCCGAGACCAAAAAATCACTTTTGTGGATTCCATCAAATTATTAATTCCCCGTCATAGAAAAAATAGAATATATAAATTCCTTTTAGGGTAAACCCAACCCTAAAAAGAAATCTCCCACAAATATATATTCAAACCTATCTCTCCCATCCATTTGGACAATTATTCTGTTCGTTCTTATGTTCTTTCGGAGAGCGTAGCATAACTGGGGAAGCGAATCCATTAGATCTACTAAAAACCCATCTTACGCCTCTCAGAGCCAAGCGTCACTGCGGAGGCGGATCCATTAGATCTACTGAAAAGCCCTCGATTAGAACGCTTTAGACGTTCGTGGGTTTTATCCTAAAAAGCCATCTATGGCTTCGTAAGCGAGCTCAAATGAACGACACTTGTCTTTGTGGTGGAAGGAACAGCAGCCCTCGCTCCACACTGGCCCACGCTCCGAACAAATTACATTCAAGAATCATTCCAATAATAAGTTGAGAAGAATCATTTGCTTAAACACTAACTAGAATATGTTTGGTACAAATTTTCAGATTCTAAGATATTCTCAGAATCTGTTGGAAACGTGGTGTAATCTGGAGCGAGGGCTGCTGTTACTTCCACCACAAAGAGAGTGTCGTTCATTTGAGCTCGCTTCGGAAGCCATCGATGGCTTTTTAGACGACATAACCTTCGAACGTCTAAAGCGATCTAATCGATGGCTCTTCAGTAGACCTAATGGATTCTCCTCAGCAGTCACGCTTGCCTCTGAAATGCGTAACATGGGTTTTAGTAGATCTAATGGATTCGCCTCCGCAGTTATGCTTCGCTCTGAAAGAACACAAGAACGGACAGAATAATTGTACAAATCGATGTGAGAGATAGGTTTGACTATATATATTTGTGGGAGATTTCTTTTTAGGGTTGGGCTTACCCTAAAATGAATTTATATATTCTGAATTAATAATTTGACGGAATCCACCAAAGTGATTTTTTTTGGTGTTGGTTACAATAACAAACGTTTTGGAGTTAAAATTCCTTCACAATTTTTGTAAGTTGATTTAAATGGAGGAAATCAAATATAAAAATATAATTGTTTTATTTTATCTTAGAATAATGGAGTTTCATTAAATTTTAAAAACAAAGTCAAAAATCTAAATATAGGGTACATGTGTAGGTGTAATGTAACTATGTAAACAATTTTAAATGTTGGCTCAATGAAATATAATTAAAAGTTTAAATATTTAAATATTGGTTGTTAAATAAAGAGTTAAAAGTAATAACTCAGAACTTAAAAGATAATAAATAAAGAGTTAAAAGGTAATAAATAAAGAGTTAAAAGTAATAACTAAAAAGTTAAAAAATAATAAATAAAAAGTTAAAGTAATATAAACCCGCTTATGGGTATGACTTTAAACATTTAAATGTTACCTCAATTAACAATAAAAATTTAAAGTAATAAAAATAATAAATTTAAAGTAATAAAAATAATGATATTAAAATTCTAAAATTTTTGTTTTATTATAGATTTGTTACAATACCATGGGCTAATACCATGGCTTATCAATACCACTTGCCCAAAAAGCATAATTTATTTCACAATCAAAATATTTTATAACAATATTATAAGATTCTTAACCATGGATATTCACCCTTACTTTGTTATTAATATTATGAACTTGTGAATAAGCTTTGTTATGATACTATGGCTTATCAATAACACATGCTTGAACATTATAACTTATTTTACAATCAAAATATTTTATAACAATATGACAAGATTCTTTACTATGGGTATTCACCCCACTTTACCATGGATATTCTTAAATTGTAAATAAGATTTGTTAGAATACCATGGACCAATACCATTACCTATCAATGCCACATGCCCAACCACCATAACTTATTTCACAATCAAAATATTTTATAAATATTGTATTTTAATTTTATTTTATAACATTTTTTTCATTAAATCTAAAAGAAAAATTTTATAATTTCTTTTGAGATATATCTAAACCTTCTATCCTAGTAATGATTAAAAATATTCCCATAGAAATTAAATCACCGTTTCAATAAAATAAAAAATCAGAATATTTATATATATATATATATATATATGTGAGAAATTTATATAATATAAATATTATTATTAATAGCCAACATGGATCCATCCTAAGTAAAGATCCAAGGAATTAATTCAAACAAAGTGACTAACAATAATAGAGAAAAGATAGTGCATGATTTTTTAAGTTTTTCATGATTGTCTTTTCTTTGACACTATTGATCCAAAATATAGGTTTAATATCTTACAACCAATTGAGTTTTCTTTTTTTTCTAATTTAGATACTTCTTAAACACAATATAATGTGATCAAATTTAAGAGAGAGAGGGGGGTGGGGTAGAGGGGAGTACAACGTGACAGAGTTGGAGAGAGAGAGAGAGAGAGTGAGTGATGGGTGAGAGAGATATACAGAGATGAGAGAGAGGGAAAGAGAGGAAGGAAGAGAGAGAGGAGGGGAGAGAGAGAAGGTGTGAGAGGAACGAAGAGAGAGATAAGGGGAGAGAGAAAAGGAGAGATATATATGGAGATGGAGGGGAAAGGAATGGGAGGAAACGACAAAGACATAGAGAGATAAAGGTGGATATAGAGAGGAAGTGACAAGGGAGAGATGGAGACACAGTGAGGGAGAGAGGAGAGGAGGTAAGAGAGAGAAGAGGAGAGTAGCTAGATAGGGAGAGAAGGGGAAGAGAGAGAGGGAGACACATAGATGGAGAGTAAAGAGAGGAGAGAGCGACGGAGTTAGTGATGGAGTCGTAGGGAAGAGAGAAGGAGAGAGTGATGGGTGGAGAGGGGGAGAGGTAGAGGGAGGTGGGAGAGAAAGGGAGAGAGAAAGGACTCAAGAGAGAGAAGGAGAGAGAAAGAGAGGAGAAGAGAGGGAGTTGGAGGGAAAGAGAGAGGGAGTGACAAGGGATAGAGGAGAGTAGCGGAGAGAGGGGGGGGGAAGAGGTGGAGAGAGAGATAAATAGATATGGAGAGAGAGTGTGTATGCTAGGGAATGAAATAGAGAGAGAGAATAATTAAGAGGCACATAGATACAAATATAGATATGATATAGTATTATATAACCATCCTAGGTCTATCTTAACCCCATATTAATCAAGCTCCTAGAGGGATCATATATATCGAGGTGAAAACCTTTTGTCAAGTTTTTCACTCAAAACATAGGTCTAGACATCGAGAGATTTGATCCCTCTAGAAGGTTGACACATACAACGTTAAGTTGGATCTATGTTGGTTCATACTCTTGGATATTTCTTGAAGAGAATTTTGTAATTTAGTGAGTCCAATGTTATGGATGGATACTCCATCCATCATGATGAACCAAAGAACTTGAGATGATGGATGAAGTAACCATTCGAAACTTTGGATGGACTAAATCTATTACACAGTTCTCTTCCAGAAATCTCCAACAACAAAGATAATTTATTAAAAAAATTACAAACTAAAATGACTGATATCAATGAGGTCACTCATTTTAGATGTTTTCATTATAAAAGAAAAAACAAAATGAAGAATATCATTGATATAAAGATTCCATGTCTTAAAAAATCTATAATTTGATATTAAAATATATCATTTTAACTCATTGATTTCTCCTTAAACATTGGAAAGTTCTCAAATATATTTCTCTAATAAGTAGAGCATTTCTAAATTATTTTAAGTAATTATAGATAAGGATAAGGTATTCCATAATATTTAAAGATCACTTTTTTAATAAATTTTAATTTACATTAGCCTCAAGGAATAGTTTAGTTGGTGAGTCTCTAATGTTAAAGCACATTTTCTATTAAGAAGTTAAGAGTTCAATTCTCTTGCTTAAGGAGTTAAGAGTTCAACTCTCTTACTTAAGGTGTGTGTGGTTGACCTAAATCTAATTGGTACTAATTTTCCAAGGACATAATAATCACCATTATCAAAATACCGTAAACCACATTAAATAAAAACACACAAAAACTCAACTAACATTTAAATTATAATTATAAGTATTACCTTTTTCAATTACAATTAATAACATATCAATATTTCAATTATTATATTTCAAAGTGATATTTCTAATATTTGAAAGGGAAAGCCTTATTCTTTAATTTTTATTAATATATTTTTAAGTGTTGTTATTTCACTTTTCCATATTTTGTTATTATGATTACAATTTTTAAATAATATTAAATTAATGACAATTTTGAAATGATAATTTTGAAATATTTTTTCTTAAAAAGAAAAAGTGATAATAAAACTCAATAAAAATCTATTTGATATTCCACACTAATAAAAGACGAAAGAAATTAAACATGGTTAAGTAAGATAAAATTCATATAGAAAAATTATACAAAATTGAAGGGAAATAAATAATTATATTTTTATTTTTCACAAAATAAAGTTAAATTTCTTATGATGTTGTATGATTTAACCATTCAATAAATTAATATATATAATAAGAATTCACATTATGTCCAATGGATTAGGGCCCTCAATATATGTTACAAAAATCAAACTTGGCTTTTACAATTTCAACATCATTGATAATTGTTTTACTTATCATGTGTGTGTTTTCTCATACGTTAGAGAGAAATATGGTTCAAACGGATGAAAAATATCATGAAATGCAACTTGATGTTTTAGTGATGACTTCTTGCAATGCATAAGTTTTTTATGATGCCATATGATGTGCAATGAATAGACTTCATTAGAAGGAAGATATAGTTAAGGACTTGATTGTTTAGAAAGAAATAGGAAATGAGCCCAACGAGTAATTATACATAAAACTATTTAGATATAAAATAGTTGAGTCACTAAAACATATTTTCAAATACAATTACAATATCTAAATTTTAAAAATGCTTGAAAATATAACCACTAATTTTTCAAATACAATTACAATATCTAAATTTTAAAAATGCTTCAAAATATAACCACTAATTTTGCAAGTTGATTGGTGAGTACGAAATGAAAGATGCCAAACTAATTATTTAATTACCATTACATGGACAAAACGCGGATGAGGCAGCAGGCAATAGAGCATGGTTTTGAGAATTCAACGCCTTCATTCTTATTAAAGAAAAACATTAACAAACAGTTGAGAGTGGAGTGTTGGTAAGGATTGGGATTTATTCATGTTTCTCTATGGGATGTGGAAGAAAAACACCTATCAAGAGTTTAGGGGAATGGGAACATTGATACCATTTGTAGTCATACAGTAAAAGATAAGGAACAAAAAGGGGTTTTACATAAGAGATGAGGGTAAATTTTGGATGTGGTTTAATAAAATCGATTAAAAAACGATAGTAGAATTTTCCCAAATTGAATTAAAATAAGAAAAGTGAACAAGTGATGAGTAGTATTTAGTATTTTCGAGCGAAAGTAGATAGGATACATTAATAATTTCTCATAGATTTGAAACAATGTTTGTCAACTCTATGTATTTTAATTTTCTATTTGAATGTGTCTTTTTTCTATTGTAGTTATTATTCCATGTAATGGTAATTAAATAATTCGTGGCATCTTTTATTTCCTACTAAATTAATCAAATTGCAAAATTAGTAGTTATATTATGAGGCATTTTTAAATTTTAGATATTGTAGTTGTATTTGAAAGTATGTTTTAGTGACTCAATAATTTTATATCAAAATATCTTTACATATAATTACTAGTTGGGGCTCATTTCATATTTCCTTCTAAGAAATTAAGTCCTTTATTTACTTTAGCTTCCTCAACTTGTGGAAATATCTAAGTTGATTATATTGTCTTATTTTATGTATTGACCTCAAGCCTATATCACAGATTAATCCATAACATAGTGCATATCATTTGTGACCTAAAATTTTATGATCCTACACAACTTTTCATAGACCTCAACTATATAGTCCTTTTAATGAAATTCTATTGATTACACATCATATGACATCAAAATTTTTGTATGCATTGCAAGAAGTCATTACTAAAACATCAAATTGCATTTATAATGTTTTTTTATCCATTGAACCATATTTCTCTCTAACATCTTATAAAAGACACACATAATAAGTAAATTAGTTAACATTTATCAATGATGTTGAAATGGTAAAAGACAATTTTGATTTTTCTAACATTTATTGAAGGCCCTAATCCATTGGACATAACGTGATTTCTTAGCCTATATATTAATTTATTGAAGTGTTAAATCATACAACATCGTAACAAATTTAATTATATTTTCTGAGAAATAAAAATATAATTATTTATTTCCCTTCAATTTGGTATAATTTTTACATACGAAATTTATCTTACTTAAACCTAGTTTAATTACTTTTCTCATTGATTAATGTGTAATATCAAATATATTATTATTGCATTTTATTATAGCTTTTTCTTTTTAAGAAAAAGTAATTCAAATTTATCATTAATTTAATATTATTTAAAAGTTGTAAACATAATAACAATAGATGGAAAAGTGAAATAACAATGTTTTTCTTTAAATAGTTATGAACAAAACTTACAAATATATTAATAAAAATTAAAGAGTGGGCTTTCCTTTTCAAATATTATTAATATCACTTTGAAATATAATAATTGAAATATTGATATGTAAAATAGTAAGGTTTTTAGTTGAAAAGTTATTAATTATAATTGAAAAAGGTAATACTTATAAATATAATTTAAATGTTAATTGAGTTTTTGTGTGTTTTTATTTAGTGTAGTTTATGGTATTTTGATATTAGTGATCATTATGTCTATGGAATTTTAGTACCAAGTAGATTTAGTTCAACCACAGAATTGACCTCAATCAAGATAATTGAACTCTTAACTTCTAGATAGCAAAAGTGCTTTAACGGACATACCAATGTTTTTGAGAATATTCAGAGATCCCAGTGTTTTTGAGAATATTCCAATGTTTAAGGAGAAATCAATGAGTTAAAATAATATATTTTAATATCAAATTATACATTTTTTAAGACATGGCATCTTTATATGGATGATATTTTTCATTGTGAGTTTTTTCCTTGATAAGGAAAACATCAATGAGTTAAAATGATATATTATAATATCAAATTATAGATTTTTTAAGACATGGAATATTTATATGGATGAAATTTTTCATTGTGAGTCTTTTCTTTTATAATGAAAACATATAAAATAAGTAGGTTGAGTGATTTTATTTTGTAATTTTTTTTAATAAATTATATTTATTGGGTGAGATTTCCTGAAGAGAATTGTGTAATATATTTAGCCTATCTAATCTTTGGATGGTTATTCCATCCATCATCTCATGCTCTTTGGTCCGTCATGATGGATGGAGTATCCGTCCATAAAATTGGACTGACTAAATCAATTACACAATTTTCTTCTAGAAATATCCAAAAATATGAAACAATATAGATCCATCTTAAGCATCGAGACAATTTTATCAGAAACCTCAGATACGTTATGCACAATATCTATATATATATATATATATATATAGCATTCTCTCAAGTTTTTTATCCTTCTTTACATTATTATATACCACCTAACCAATAGCCCTAACATCAAAATGTTCGATTGGTGACATATATATTAACCTATATGATACTTTCTACTAACATAAATTACACAAATTTGGAGCTTGATGTTTGCTACCATCTTCCTTCAATCAAGAGCTCCAAGTGCTCAACAGTAACTAAACTTTAAAACTAGGACCCAGAAGCACGGTCAGATCTGGATCCATGAGATTTCTGAAAAGCTAGGATCCAGATATAGCAGGAACTGACATGTATAAAAATATAAACATGTTTTTGTTAAATTTCCATAAGGAAATCTATATTCCTCTTTAATCAAATAATGTTACAAATAAATATATGAAGTGTTGTCTCAAGATAGGGAAACTATCTTGGACACACAATCACTTGGTTGAGAGAATATCTCAACCACACACCAATCTAGGAAACAACTCCTAACTAATAGGAACATACTACCTTACATAGCAAGGATCAAAACTGAGACAAGTAGGAATTACATTTTCTAACACACGTCCTTAATGACTACTCGTCTCGATATCAATTTGCAAGATCTACATCTGGTCCAGTATGGTAATTACACTTTGTACCTTGTTCATGCATTTGTCGGTGTCCATATAAAGGAACAACCATCTACTGGAACTGTTTCAACCGCGAGTCTATTAGAAAGTCCTTCACATACATGGTATCAGAGCCCATTTGGACCTAGACCTTGGCAACTCTTGGGCCAGGGAAATAATAAAGTATATGTGTATTGTTTTTCTTTTTTTTTTTTGTCCATCAATCAACGTTGTGAGAGTAGAGGGAGTGTAGTGATCATTTTTTAAATTGGTGATCAGCTTTTCACATTGTAAGGCTGGTGTGAGTGATTGTTGGTATCATTGCTGCAGGCCGTGTGAGTAGAGTCTGTTGGCGAGATCTGTCATGGCACATCAAATCTCCCTTTATTTGAACATCGTGAGTTAAGAATTTCGATTTGGCCTATGGATCCAATCTGTTCCCAGTGAAGAGTTGCATTCATTCAGGCGGAGCTTGGCGTCACTTGTGAGCCCAGTGTTTCTCCGTGCAGTGGTGCTTGGTTGGGACCAGTGTGGATCGAAAAGCTTAGAATGTGTTGGCGACTGTGGCATTATTACCAAGTCGCAGAGAGTTCGTGGATCAATGTTTCTCTGGTAGCAGTGTTGGAGTCTTTGATAATGAGCATTGAGCCGTTCACTAGTGTGTGGAACGAAGGTGAATGCAAGCAATTGGAAGTTGAGTGGGTTGAACTGTGGTTCCCCCCGCTATGGGTTGTTTTAGGGAACCCAACAAGAAAAGGTGGATCGATTCATACTCGACAACCTTGTATTATTATGTTGTGTGAAGCGATGAGATTCACTTGACAAGTTGCATAGAAGACAACGTTGGAGAAGATGCGTTGAAGATTTGTGTGGACGTAAAATATGAGACTGTCTAGTGTTGAAGTTTTTAACTAGTTTAGAAACCCTTCATGCACTTTTCCAGATTTATTCCTACCTACTTGTTATTTTTATTTAGCAAGTTATTTACAAAGTAAATACGAAAAATAAACACCAGTGCATGCTCAACATATTACAGATCAACAACTAGAAGAAACAAGAACAAACACAACACATGACACCATTATTTTTGGACCAATGTCCTCGAAAAAACCCAATACGGGAAAACCAGTGCAGCTATCTGAGGGCTTTCATATTAAGCAATATCAGAGTACAATCTGGGTGCCGTAACTGGCCTACCCAAAAGAGAATTTCCTTAGCAGCTATACCTCACAGTTTGAGAGAAATCTCCTGGCTGAAACCCCGGAAAACCCTTCCGGTAGCTCCTCAGCACAAAACTGCTCCTATAACTCCAACGTTTGCCCAATATGGACTACGTCAACCCCTCTCTGTCTCACGTTGGCCCTGCGTCAGCCTTTCTTGGCCTGCATCAGCGCCAGGATGCCTTGCGTCAGCACTGAGAGCCTCTGCGTCAGCACTGAGAGCCTCTGCGTCAGCTGCACTGGCCCGTCTGGTGCTCTACGCAACACTTGGCTGCCTCTGTGTGGCCCTGCGTGAGCCCATCTTGACTCTGCGTCACCTTCCTTGGCTGTTGCGCTTCTCTCCTAGCACAGTCTCTACCTTCTCTGTTTCCCTATACTCAATGCCCCTCAGCTGCTCTCCCGATCACTGATTCTATCTCTCTTAGCAAACCCTGCTCTAGAGAATAGGATGACTGATCATCTGGTGTGTTCTCCAAGTGACCCTCAAGCCTCCTCTTATACTTTTCTTGTTGACATATCAATGGCTGAGATTAAGTCCCTAATCAACAGCTAAGATTAGATTTGGCTTAATCCATGTCTTTTGGACCACTCTAACATAAATTCATATTAATACACATTAATATTTTATTTTACCTAACTTTAGACTTAGGGATTCCATTCAAAATATTAATTATTTTAATATCTCCTGATCTACTTAGAATCTGCCCAAACCCTTTCTGGGTTTTGGAGATCTCATGTGTTGTAATATCCCTTATCAGGGATATCCTTCAAACACAAGCAAACTCCAACCAGAGAAATAACAGTAGTGCAACATACAATAATGTATACATGGAATATAAGCAGATACTCAAGAAATGCAAAGAGAAATGCTAAGCCATTTTATTATACTGAGTAATGGAAAGAGTAAAAGAGGTGATCAGAAAGATGGCACCTCGACTTGCACAAGGCAAGTGAAGAAATACACTCAGAATGGTAAGGAAATGGCCTCTCTCTGAACTGCGTCCAACTACCGGAGAACTGCTATGCTGCTACTACTGCTGGAATCAAATGAGGATCTAGGGATGTTCCCCTCCTGAGAAAATGCTGAAACTTTGGAATCAGCCTTTGCTCAATAAACCCAGAAAAACACAGAAAGATTTTCTAAAATAATTGACTCTCGAATATCACCCCCTTGGTGATCTACACAATCCCTGAAGGCTCTACGCTGCCCCTAAAGAGAATCCTCCAAAACTCTACTCGAAACTTTGCCAAAATCCTCCAATATGCAAGGGTTGATCCCTTGCTCAATCTCCAAGCTCAAATCCTCCACATAAGCCTAATTCGGAGCTCCTACCATAAGAGACTACGTCCTCCCCTCTCAAGACCGCGTAGTCATCGAAATTCTCAGTTCCTCCTCAACTCCAGAAATTGCTCCTCCTGCAAAATACTATTGAAAGCACCTTGCTCGAGTAGGCACTCGAAATCCCTCATGGCTAAGGGTGAGATCTCCGAACGGAGACACTCGATGCACTAAACAGTGTTGTAGACAGGCTAAACAACCAACATGCTCTAAGTCGAAGTGAATAGCTCAAATGCAACATAATCGAATGATCAAAATGAGGAGGCTCCTCTCTCCTTTATAGTGTTGGCCTCTCTCAAAACCCTAATGCCCACGTCCTCCAACGTAACCTCTCTCTTGTCACGTGTTCCTTCTCCATCTGTGTAGTCCCTCCAAGTGTCTACGTGGTCCTTGGGCCCCCTTGGCTCCCCTCTCAAGTTACAACGTTGTGCTACTAGGGAGTGACTTTATTCATAAAGTGAGTTATGTCCCCCTTTCCTCACCTTTTTATTTATAAATAACTATAGAAGGCAAAATTGAGCAAAATCGAATATTCCAATTAGCCATGGCTAATTAGGAATATTACTGTCTCCCCCAGCAGAATGTTGCTTGTCCTCAAGCAACTGAAGTGATGGATGCTGCAAAATTTTCTCTCTCCTAAGTGGCATCCTCATCCGATAAATTCTTCCACCTCACCAAGAATTCGTGGACCATCCTGCTCCGTAACTGCCTCTCCCTGGTATCAATAACAACCTCTAGCTGCAACACCAAATGCCGCTCATCATCCGTGGGTGGTAGCTCATCTGTCATTGTCACCTGCTACCCCAATGCCTTCTTTAGGCATGATACAAGAAAAACATTATGAATCTTGCTGCCTTGGGGCAGCTCCAATTCATACGCAACCTGTACGATCCTGCGTATCACCCTGTATGGCCCATAAAAGTGGGGCTTGAGCTTATCAACTCCCTTCCTCTTCAGTGACGACTATCGGTATGGATGTAATCATAGGTAGACCAAGTCCCCCACCTCACTCTATCTATCCACACGACCCCTGTTAGCATGCAGCTTCTGCTGGTTCTGTGTTATAGCCATATTATCCTTGAGAGCTCGGAGGATATCCTGACTCTCTTGGATCCAAATCTTGGCTCTCAGAGCCTTGCTAGCACCAAGCATCATGTCAGCAAAAGATAAAGGATGATATCTGTTGACCACTACGTGTCAACATCCCATAGCATTACAGCCCCTTTTCTTCGCAAAAGGGATAGTGCTTGATTAACGTGTTTGTGCCATTCGACAATCATTGTCGACTTGATCAATTTATGTTGTAAACCCAGTCTGCATGTGTGAATTGTAAATAATCTTAGCAGAGTTGAGTCATGTATGTAAATTTCTTAGGTGGACCTAATTTTCAAGTGATAATCTACGTTCTGGAAGGTTTTTTGTCTCACCGATACATGATCGGCAGAGTTTTCCTTCAGCCTAACCCCAAAGCCGGAATGGATTTTGTCATTAGAATCTTAGGAGAATCCTAGTATGTTGATTTGCTAGATTATAGTTATGTCGCAGAACTAGGTTGTTTATGAGGGTCTATGTCAAATGGGTTCTCCCCCTTGAGATGTAAAGTTGTACAAGTCATGATGTAAAGTGTCTTGAGGGTTAGAAAATGTTTTAATCCCCTCATAAGTCCTAAGTCCTAGGTCCTAGGTGATTTTTCCAAAGGCTAAGTTCGAGGATCCATTTAAAAATAAATTAAAAAATTAAAAATTTAAAAATTTAAAATAATAATAATAATAATAAATAAAAATAATAAAATAATAAAATAAAGTAAAAACCTAAAAATAATAAAATAATAATATTTTTGAGTAAATAAATGAAGATTTTCATTTTTTTAATGCATTAAAAATTCGACGAATGAGATAAAGGGATATCTTGATCCTCATCGACGGTCGAGATCATTTTGACATGGATCACTCGAACTAGCTGTTGGGAATTTTTCCTTTAAATAGGGTGCTAGGGGACATTTGAGATGAGATATTTGATCTCAGAGTTTGGTGCTAAAGAAATCTCTCTTGTAGTCAATTTTTGTGCAATAAAGAAAGATTTTGGGGTTAAAAATCTTGCTGGTGTTACTCTTATGGAAATGTTGTGAGATCTTTTATTCTTTTTGCATAATTTTATTTTTAGCTATTGATTTTAGCTTGATGAAGATTGATTCAGGCACAGGTATCTCGTCTGATCTCTAGGGTTCGAACGATAGTTTAGATTCTGAAATATAATGGCAGGTACCTCCATTTGATCTCGACTTCACTAATGTTAAAGCACAATTTCTATTAAGAATTTAAGAGTTCAATTTTCTTGCTTAAGGTCTGTGTGGTCAACCTAAATCTAATTGGTACTAATTCTCCAAGGACATAATAATCACCAATATCAAAATACTATAAACCACATTAAATAAAAACACACAAAAACTCAACTAACATTTAAATTATAATTATAAGTATTACCTTTTTCAATTACAATTAATAACATATCAATATTTCAATTATTATATTTCAAAGTGATATTTCTAATATTTCAAAAGGAAAGCCTCATTCTTTAATTTTTATTAATATATTTCTAATTTTTGTTATTTCACTTTTCCATATTTTGTTATTATGATTACAATTTTTAAATAATATTAAATTAATGATAATTTTGAAATATTTTTTCTTAAAAAGAAAAAGTGGTAATAAAACTCAATAAAAATCTATTTGATATTACACACTAATAAAAGAGGAAATAAATTAAACAGGGTTAAGTAAGATAAATTTCATATAGAAAAATTATACAAAATTGAACGGAAATAAATAATTATATTTTTATTTTTCAGGAAATAAAGTTAAATTTGTTATGATGTTGTATGATTTAACCATTCAATAAATTAATATATATAATAAGAATCCACATTATGTCCAATGGATTAGGGCTCTCAATATATGTTACAAAAATCAAAATTGGGTTTTACAATTTCAGCATCATTGATAATTGTTTTACTTATCATGTGTGTGTTTTCTCATACGTTAGAGAGAAATATGGTTCAACAAATAAAAAATATCATAAAATGCAACTTGATGTTTTAGTGATGACTTCTTGTAATGCATAAATTTTTTTTGATGCCATATGATGTGCAATGAATAGACTTTCATTAGAAGGAACATATAGTTAAGGACTTGATTGTTTAGAAGGAAATATGAAATGAGCCCCAATGAGTAATTTTACATAAAACTATTTGGATATAAAATAGTTGAGTCACTAAAACATATTTTCAAATACAACTACAATATCTAAAATTTAAAATGCTTGACAATATAACTACTAATTTTGCAAGTTGATTGGTTTAGTACGAAATGAAAGATGCCAAACTAATTATTTAATTACCATTACATGGACAAAATGCGAATGAGGTAGCAGGTGATAGAGCATGGTTTTGAGAATTCAATGCCTTCCTTCTTATAAAAAAAAAATTAACAAACAGTTGAGAGTGGAGTGTTGGTAAGGATTGGGATTTATTCATGTTTCATTATGGGATGTGGAAGAAAAACACCTATCAAGAGTTAAGGGGAATGGGAACATTGATACCATTTGTAGTCATATAGTAAAAAGATAAGGAACAAAAAGGGGTCTTACATAAGAGATGAGGGTAAATTTGGGATGTGGTTTAATCAAGTTGGTTAAGAAAAGATAATAGAATTTTCCCAAATTGAATTAAAGGAAGAAAAGTGAACAAGTGATGTGTAGTATTTAGTATTTTCCAGCGAAAGTAAATAGGATACATTAATAATTCCTCATAGATTTGAAACAATGTTTGTCAACTCTATGTATTCTAGTTTTGTATTTGAATGTGTCTTTTTTCTATTGTAGTTATTATTCCATGTAATGGTAATTAAATAATTCGTTTGGCATCTTTCATTTCCTACTAAATCAATCAAATTGCAAAATTAGTAGTTATATTATCAGACATTTTTAAATTTTAGATATTGTAGTTGTATTTGAAAATATGTTTTAGTGACTCAATGATTTTATATCAAAATATTTTTACATATAATTACTCGTTGGGGCTCATTTCATATTTCCTTCTAAGAAATTAAGTCCTCTATTTACTTTCGCTTCCTCAACTTATGGAAATATCTAAGTTGATTATATTGTCTTATTTTATGTATTGACCTCAAGCCTATATCACAGATTAATCCATAACATAGTGCATATCATTTGTGGCCTAAAATTTTATGATCCTATACAACTTTTCATACACCTCAACTATATAGTCCTTTTAATGAAAGTCTATTAATTACACATCATATGACATCAAAAATTTTGTATGCATTACAAGAAGTCATTACTAAAACATCAAATTTCATTTCATAATATTTTTTTATCCGTTGAACCATATTTCTCTCTAACATCTTATAAAAGACACACATGATAAGTAAATTAGTTAACATTTATCAATGATGTTGAAATGGTAAAAGACAATTTTGATTTTTCTAACATTTATTGAAGGCCCTAATGCATTGGACATAATGTGATTTCTTAGCCTATATATTAATTTATTTAAATGTTAAATCATACAACATAATAACAAATTTAACTATATTTTCTTGAGAAATAAAAATATAATTATTTATTTCCCTTCAATTTGGTATAATTTTTACATACAAAATTTATCCTACCTAAACCTAGTTTAATTACTTTTCTCATTGATTAATGTGTAATATCAAATATATTATTATTGCGTTTTATCATCGCTTTTTCTTTTTAAGAAAAAATAATTCAAAATTATCATTAATTTAATATTATTTAATTATTTTTATTTTTTATTTATTTATTTTTTTTTCTATGTGGTTAAGATATCAATGAAGAGCTCCGGATACAGTGGCGATAGATCGAATCCCATGGCTGCCTCTGCAATCCATTGCTATGGCTCAAAAGATGTCAGAGAGGGCTTTCGAGGCCAAGAGAACTGAATGCAAAGTGCCAGATCTACGCCATGACCCTTTATGCTCACACATCTGCAAGTTATCATGGCTCCGAAGAACAGAAGGTCTTGAAATGCAGAATAATAAAGAATGAAGCAGCATCCAAGCTCACTACAGAAGGGGCCAGAGCAAACCATCTCCAACAACATATAGGAATGTCGTATTCACTGAGCAATAACAAAAGGAAGCAAAGGATTGGGGTTTTCGGTGCCAACAAGGTTGGTTCTACAAGTCCATTCACCGGATCAACCACTGCAACCCAAGAAAGGCTGTTGTATGGAGCTGCGCTGTCCTCTCCCACCATGGAAAGGCATAAAATACCTGGTTCAGCCCTGGATCTAACCGATCCAGCTCACAATCAATAGATGTGCCAAGACACAGTGAAAAGGCTGAGATTGTTTAAGGCGCTCAGTATTACAGAGGGCAAGTCAGTAAACGAAGTTGGCCGTCATATGGCCATGCGCAGGGTTGACGCTGCTTTGCTCAAGATCACAGCGCCTTTCACTCTGGAATCATAACCGACAAGGAGGTCACAAGGAGGGTCATAGACAAGGGTTTGAAGCCTCGCAACACACTGGCTTCAAAGGTCATAACGCAGAATGTACCTGAAGAGAAACATGCATTTCAGATCCAGATCAATCTCTCAGGAAAAACGACATTGCTATGGGTGCATGCAACAGATCTCGTGCATGATATTTTGCAAAATATCGAACACCGACTGAGGATCCCCTCCTCCTACCTCAGATTGCTATATAAGGGTAAGCAACTTATGAATCCCCTTCCTCTCTCTGCTTACAGCATTTTCAAGGACGCTTCTATTGTGGCTACCTTTCGTTTAAGAGGTGGCTCCTTTAGGCAATCCTCCTCAGCCCCCTCCTTCTCTTATAAAGATGCAATCCGCAAAGACGCTGCCCATGCACAGCCCTCTGCGGAAGCAACCCATCCTTCTGGGGCTCCAAAGCCATTTTTGGTAGACAAATAAGAGGAAATTCCTTCCATCAATCTCTCACATTATGGGATTGACGATCGTTATCAATATTTTGGAGAATCCGCACTCATATGAAGATTTAATAGGCTCTGGCCTCGCACATCAGATCTATACCAGTGGATCCACATCAACTGGACTAGAAAAAGCAAGATCTACTTTTGTTCAAAAGGATTCTTCATTGTGGCTTTTGACTCAAATGAAGATTACCAGAAGTCCTTAACAGGAGGCCCCTGGTTTTGGGGCTCGGCTGGGCTCTTTCTCACCCCGTGGTTTCCAGACTTCGACCCTTCTATAGCTGTCATCACCAAGATTCCCATTTGGGTCAGGCTCCCAAATCTTCTGGCGCATCTATGGCATATCTCTGTCTTCTTAGCCATTGCAGACACTTTAGGATGCTACCTGCATGTAGATTCTACACGAAGGGTAAATGGACTCTTCACCTACAACAGAATTTGTGTAGAAATAGATATTAGCAAAGGATTGTCGGATCAGATTAATATTAAGTATGGCGATTTCCTTTGGACTCAAACCTTGGATTATGAGAACACAGCGTTCTGTTGCCGCCATTGTCATCAAGCGGGGCACCTCTAGAGTTCCTGTACCAAGTTCTTCGACAAAAAGAAGAATCTGAATCGCAAATCCAAATCCAAAAGCTGGAATCCATGTGTGCCTCCCCCTCCTATGGACGATACAGATTCCTCTAGTTCGGATGAGGAAGAAATCGTAGCAGATGGGCAGAACGTGGAGATTCAACTGGACGCTCCCTCGGTCGGTTCGGCAAACCCCTCTGCCCCTCAGAGGTCTCAGAAACATTCTCATTCATCTTCGTCCTCAGACTCTAATAAGGATATTCAGCCGCCAGGGAAGAATAGTCTACAACTTGTTACAGCTCAGCCAAACTCTTCTGCATGGGTCAAAGTAAGCAAGACTAAAGGCAAAAAATGTCACGTGGCAGCAACTGCCCACTCAGGGTAGCTTCTCTCTATGAAGTTCAAGCTTTTTGTTTTCCCATGTTCTCTATGGTCCTTTCCTTGTTTGTCACTGTGGAGCGAAGTGGTTAGCCTTTCACCTTTGGCTCCCTTGCTGTTCTTCTTCGCTTGCATGCAAGCTTGATTGTATTATATTTTTCTTCTCTTAATAGATTTAGTCTTTACTCAAATATATATATATATATATATATATATATATATATATATATATATATATATATATATATATATATATTTTTATTTTTTTTTATTTTTATTTTTTTTTCTAAGCAACACTACCTACTTTGTATTAATATTTACAGCTAAAACTTTACATTCGAGATTTCTTGCTGCCCATGTCCGTGAGTGGCTCCATGGGCAGCTGTGACATAGTCCCAAAACCCATTACATCTCTGTAAAACCCACCAACAAAAAGAGCCTAAACATCTCTGTAAAAACCACCAACAGAAAGTCTCTAAACATCTTTGTGAAACCCACGCAGGGGCAGAGTTTGCCAAATGGATACCGGGCATGTGGTTATGGCCCAAACCAAAAAAACTACTATCTGTAACGGAGGAGAAAACAAGTGACAGCGGTAGACACATAAAACCCGAAAACATCATTGAACAGATAACACTAGATAGACATAAGACAACAGGAGAGATAACAGAACCGACCACGATCCCACACGCGTCCAGGCAGAATGCGGGAGAGCCACCTGGGCCTAGTCCTCGGTCGCGTCTTCCTCCGGCTCGTCCTTTGGCTCAGCCTCACGAATCCAAGCCCAACCATGTCCTTCTGGTAAGCCGTCCATGAAGGCTGGCAATTCAGGTTCGCGCGAATGGCTGGATGGGTGGTCGTGCTCCCGTGGTGCAGCACCCCTTGAGCTTGAAGCCTCACCCATTGGCCTCTTACCTTTGTCAACAACCCGACAATCTTCCGCCAGAGCTTGAGGCAATCTTCCTTCTTGCTCCAGGGGAATTCCCCCTTCGTTATCCAAGGGATTTTCCATTGCAGGTGGCCGAGGCGAGCCATCCTCATTCTCCTCCGGGATCCTGGTGAATAACACAGATATGTGGGCATTGATACCCACATTTTCTCTGGAATTTCCTAGTGAGAAGATGACAGAGCCAAACGCAGGTAGCCTTGGCTCGCCATTGTTGGACCCTCCAGCTTCCACAAATTGGCTAGCCTGCACCTGAGGAGCGCCCACACGTCGATGGCAGTAAACACAGCAGCAGTGGTGATGTAAGTCAGCTGCAGGCCCGCGAGAGGATCTGGCTCGCCCTGAGCCTCGGCCTGTACGACATGGCATTCTCTCCCACACCATTCTTCCAGTAACCTCTTCCTCAGGCGGAGTTCCTTCCCAATTCGGCTCAGGGTAGCAAACAAATGAATGCAGGCATGAACCAGGGAGGACCAGCAGTCGGCCAGCCTCCCCCAATTCCACAATAACCCCGGAATTCTCAGAATGCAGAGCATGAACACCATAGCTTTGGGTATCGACTGCCCCCAAATCGCATATCTTATCGTCCCCTTCATTCCTTCGAATTGCTCCCACATTGAATGCGGCCATCAACCTCAGCTATGGTCCCCACGCCTTCATAAAGGCTGGTGTGCTGCATTGCTTGGCGATGGGAGGTGGCGGCGAGGAGCCTTAAAGAACTTTGTCCGTCGCGTGTCCTATCGGCCGTGGCAAGTGGCCCTTCCTGGCTATGCGAGGTGGCACCCGCATCCGGGGCAGCAGCCTCCTCTTGGATTAAGCTTTCACATTCCTGGAGCTGCTGCCTATTAGATATGGTGTTTGTGTTGCCCGAGATTAGGGGAGTGCTGGTCTCAACCCCAATATTGGCCAGAAGATCTGCAACTTTGTTTCCTTCCCGTCGAGTGTGTTTGAAGGAGATGGCCCTTGCATTATCAATCCTGTGCGCGATTTCATTTAATCTTGCCTCCAGTCTCCAGCTAGGAGCTATCTTCCTTGCTTGAGAACCATTATGTATACGAGTTACCATGTTAATGAGAATTTGAGAGTCCCCTTCAACAATTAAGGGTTGGAGGTTAAGGTTCCAGGCAATTTGAAGGCCCTGCCAGAGCCCCTCCATCTCTGCTGAGTTGTTGGTGTCCCATCCAATACTTCCAAAGTAGATTTGTAGAGGGATGCCTTCATGATTCCTGATAATGCCTCCAAACCCTGCAGCTCCTGGGTTGCCTTTGGTGGCCCCATCAAAGTTTAGCTTGTAAGAGTTTTCAGGGGGAGCGATCCAGTGACAATCTTTTCTAATGCTGCTATTGGAAAGGTTGCTTCGTTGGGGATCTTGTGGAATCTGCAGCTGCCAATTTCTTAGAATGTTCTGCTCACTGTCCTCAGACGGCCAATCTTCTTTGGTCCAACTTTGGAGCGCCATTGTTTCCTGAATGTTTCCTTGAATCTTGTTCCATATTACCTCTGGTGGCGACCTTTTGTTCTTGAAGATACGCTGATTTCTTTCCTTCCAAATATTCCAGAGGACAATCCCTGGGATAATGCACCATAGATAATTGAGAAGTGAACTTTTGTAAGGTTGCCTGGGCCAGAGCCTTATGGAATTTATTATGTCGTCCTCCTTTATGCCTTGTCTTTGACATCTGAATCTGACCCTGTTCCAGAGAAGCTTGGCTAAGGGGCAGGAATTCAGTAGATGCTGGAGGGTTTCCTCCTCCTGAAGACAATTGTGACAGATCGAGGGGCCATGGAAGTTTCTCTTTCTGAGCTTATCCCAGGTGAGAATCTTTTTGTGCCCGGTCAGCCAGAGAAAGTAGGAGATCTTTGGCCAAGGACCAAGTTCCCAAATTTTCTTCCATAGAGGGTCGGGGTTAGCTGCGAAGTTACATAAAATTTTATAGGCTTCTGCTATGGTATAGGTTCCTTTGGGTAGGTGTCCCCATCGGAGAATGTCCTCGCCATTGTCCTGTCTTATTCTTCTTTTCCGTAACTCGATATCCAGCTCCATGTTCATCCTATCATCTTCTCTGCTAAGGATTTGGCCGCTTGATTTCCATTTTCTGAAGCCCACTTCTAGTTCTGGTTGCCAGTAATGTTGGACCTTTTCCTGTTGCTGTTCCTGCCTCTCTGGAATCATTGAAGGGTGGAGAATGTTCGTAAGTCTAGGCATTTGATTCCAGGCATCCATCCAAAATCTTGCGCTGCAACCATTTCTGATTTCCCAGAAGCTGTGCTGTTGGATAATGTGATGGTGCTGCTTTGCAGCGTTCCATATCAAAGAGCCTTTTTCAGTGGGGGTGAATCTGATGAGTTCCTCGTGGGGTTTGTTGTCTGCATACTTCGCTGTCCATATCGTTCCCCATGGTTTGTCTGGGTTGGTGAGCCACTGCCACCAGATCTTGGCATTCATGATGGCGTTACTGTGTTCAGGGTCTCTTAGCCCAATTCCTCCTTTGTCCTTGGGCATACAGACTTTTGTCCATTTGACCAAGGCCCATTTTCTATTGGTGGCCGAGCTGCTCCATAAGAAATTTCGCTGCATGTTCCTGAGGCTCTTTAAAACCCATTTTGGTGCAGCTAAAGAAGAAAACAAGTAAAGAGGCATTGCTTGCAGAATCGATTTGATGAGTACAATTCGGCTGGCCAGATTTAGCGACCTGTGAGTCCAGAGGTTGAGGCGAGTTTCGATTTTGTCCAGAAGGGTGCGCCAGGCAGAGTGCTTGATTGCTGAAGCAGTGAGGGGGGCACCTAAGTACTTGGAGGGCAGAGATGCAGAGGAAAAGCATAAAATGTGAGAGACAGCAGACTTGACAGCCGGGGGAGTGTGAAAAAAGAAAATTTGCGATTTGGAGCAGTTGATAGTCATGCCAGACGCCAGAGAGAAGCCCTGGAGGAGGCCTTTGAGTCTACGGGCTTCTTGAGCCGAGGGATAACCAAACAGCATTGTATCATCAACGAATTGCTGATGGGAGAGGGCAGGGGAGTTGTGCACAGAGATACCCTTGATTTGCTGCAAGCGAAGAGCTTGCTTGATGTGCCTCCCCAGCCCTTCGGCCATCAAAATGAAAATAAAGGGGGAGAGGGGGTCTCCTTGCCGGATGCCCCTGGAGGGATTGAAAGAACGGGAGGGAAAGCCATTGACCAGGATGGAGAAATGAGTAGAGTTAATCATGTTCAGGATCCATCGAATCCAAGGAGGACAAAAACCAAAGGCTTTAAGCATATGATGGATATAGTTCCAGTTCAGTTTGTCAAATGTTTTTGAAAGATCAAGCTTGAGTAGCATTCCTACTTGCTTAGAGTTCTTGAGAGAGTGGATGATTTCGTGAGAGAGGAGGATACCATCCATTATGTGTCGCCCCTCCACATAGCCTCACTGCTCCTTGGATATACGTGCTGGCAGAAGCGGTTTGAGTCGATTAGCTATGACCTTTGAAATTACTTTGTAAATGACATTGCATAATGCAATGGGACGGAATTTATCTGGAGTGATGGATTCTTCCTCCTTGGGAATGAGAGTGATGAAGGTAGCGTTGAGAGAGGGGAGAAGCCAACGTGTTGCTCTGGATTCTTCAACTATCTGCCAGACTTCCTCTTTTAACATATCCCAGAAGGCATGGAAGAAAGTAGTTGTGAATCCATCGGGACCAGGAGCTTTACCCTCTTTGAGTTGTTTCATGGCATCATCGACTTCCTCTATGCTGATGGGGCGCATTAAGAGTTCATTTTGTTCCTCTGTAATAATTTTTGGAATATTGCTGGTAATTTTGTTTATGGCTTGTTGCCTGTCTTCTCCCTGCTCTTGATGGACTTGTTGGAAATGATTGAGGAGCTCAGCTTCAATCCCTTCATGTGTTTCTATCTTGTCGCCTGTTTGGTTTTGGATGAAGGGGATATTATTGTACATTCTCCTTTGTACTGTTGTTCTATGAAAAAATTTAGTGTTGCGCTCCCCTCCTTCAACCATCGAACTCTTGACTTTTGCTTCCAATAGATTTCTTCCTGCTTCCCTCTTTCGTCCAATAAGTTGTGAATGTGGCGTTCCTTCTCCAGCATTGCTTCCGTGTGCCCCTCCATGATGATTTGCTGATGAAGGTTTTCCAGGTCCTGCATGAGCTTTTTCTTTTCCTCGAAAATGTTGCCAAAGGTTTCTTTATTCCATTGTTTCAGATGGCTTTTGAGAAATATTAGTTTCTTCTGAAATTGGTACATTTTCGCTCCTTCTGGAGGAATATATGATGCCCAGATGGTCTTAACAAACTCCTTGAAGTTAGGATGAGTGAGCCAGAAACCTTCGAACCTGAAAGGTCTTTTGGTTATGTTGCCGGGTCTTTGCCATTGAAGAGCTATTGGCCAATGGTCTGATCCTGAATGAGCCAGTATGGTTGCTGAGAAATCCCCTCCTAAGTGGACCGCATTGTCCGAGAGGAGGAAGCGATCCAACTTGGAGGCGATTTGATGCTTGCCTGCCCTGCGATTGCTCCAAGTATAGGTTCCATTGCAGAACGGCATATCAATAAGGGAAGCCGAGTTTATGAACTCTTTGAATCGATCAACCTCAGGCTCCAATCTGCTTCTTCCTCCAAGCTTTTCTTCCGATTTGGTAATCATGTTGAAATCCCCAGCAGCGATCCAGAGTGGGAATTTCCTGCTATTACTGAGGACTTCGAGAGTGTCCAAAAGCTCTACCTTGTTGCTAGTTTCTTGCGGGAAGTAGACATTTGACAGATTGCCATGAATGTTAGTTCCCAGAATATAGAAGGTGGCCTGTATCAGATGATGCGCCGCATGAAAATCGGTTAGGAAGACTGCTTGAGTGTTCCAAGCTATGGCTAAACCTCCGGAGGCGCCACAAGCATCGACCGCCACTGTACGACACCCTGGCCAGGCTTTTGAAAGGAAGCTGTCTAACATAGAGCTATTGCATTTAGTCTCCTGGAGAAAGCAAATTTGGGGCTTTTCCTTTTTTATCATGTTTCTCAACATCCTGAGTTTTCCGGGGCTGTTAAGCCCTCTTATATTCCAGGATACAAGCTTCATGTTTAACTACTGACAGAGGGCTTGAAGTACTTAGTCAATTTGGCGTATCTGCCTGAGTCGACTAAGATTTTCCCAATCTCTATCGTTCTTTGCAAATCTGTCTTTCGGCCTCTTTTCTTCGAGTCCTTATGGCGCTGGGTGCCGTCCCATTGGCTGCCTGGCTGAATTCCTAGTTGGTTTTGGTAGTAGGCGCGTGAAATGACCAGTTCGAGTTTGTCAAGTTGAAACTCTGGGATGGCATCATATGCTTTCCTTCTACATGCAGCTTCCATTTCTAGGAGATCTAGGCCATGCAGGTCTATGCTTTCCGGTTCCTCGTCCATTATATGCACTTGATTGCTGTCTTCATTTCCAGAATCAAGATTCTGGGGAATGTCATTTTTGTCATCCACCTCCATATCTTTGAGTTTATCGGCTGAGTTGGTCTGATCCTTTTGCAGAATGATGGGGCTAGAGATGGGGGAAGAGGATTTGGGAGGGGAGAAGGAGGAAAGGGGAGGGGAGGAGGAGGAGGGATGATCAGGAGCGGCTTCCTTGTTTAAGGGGGGATCTTCGGAGGATTGACCAAGAATGTCGAAGCTGTTCTTGGTTACTGGGCCATGCGGCTTGCAGGGCTGGGGTTTGAGACCATTGGAGGGCTTTTTATGCGCACGCTTCCTGCTTGAGACTTTAGTGAATCCATCCTGAGCAGGGGAACCTGAGGAATCTAGAGGACTAGATTGTATATTCAGAGGGAAATCCCTGAAAAGATGACCTAGGGCATGACATTTTCAGCATCGGAAGGGAACATGCTCGTAGTCGAGAGGCTGAATCCACTCTTCATCACGATGGGCAAGCTCAACTGACTCGGGGAGAGCCTCATTAAGGCGAATGAAGACACAAATCCGGGCATAGGAGGTGTACTTACGAGATAGGGTTTCTTCTGCTACTTTGATGAAATCGCCGAGTCCATTGCCAATCTTTTTGAGGAGCTCCTCCCCCCAGTATTCGTCCGGGAGTGAATACAACCTGATCCAGACAGGAGCCCATGATAGGTCTTCTTTGTCCGGGTTAAATTTGGGGATCCAGTCGCGTAAATATAGCCCAGCCGAGTTGAAAAAATAGGGCCCTCCTACTAGGATCCTGTGTTTATCCTCCGGACAGTAGAATATAGCAGTGAAGAATCCTTTCGGCCCTAGCTGTAGCGTGACATCCCCTTTAGGTTTCCATTTTGCAGCTATCCATCCATATAGGGCCCTTTCAGTTGGCCAGAAACCGATGAACTTGCCAATGAGGGCATGGTCCTTCATGAACTGTATTCTCTCATCGATCTTGTCTCCAGGCAGCTCGATCCTTGGTCTGACCTTGGCTGCTGGTCGGCATGTGCTAGAGATGATTTGCGGCCTTTCTCCAGGCATTCCGGTTTCTTCTTGCGAAGCACCATCACCTTCTTTGCGGTTACCATCATTGTTGAAGTCTTTTTGAGGTATTTTTCCCCTGTTCAAGATTTCTTCGTTCACGGATCCAAAGATCACTTGATGCTCAGAATCTGACTGCGATGGGGAGGGCTCCGACGCCCCCCCCTGGGGATGAGCCATCCCTGGCCCGAATTCGCTGCAGGACGGGGTGCTACAGCAGCTTACGCAGTATCTGAGAAGGTGTTTTCTTCACTGTTTGTCGGCGCCGTGTGCATGGATTCGCAGAACCCTAGCAGAGCTCACAGTAGATTTTTTACTTTCGGGCAGTTAACTAAAAGAACATTATTACCCATATATATATATATATATATATATATATATATATATATATTATTTAAAAATTGTAAACATAATAACAAAAGGTGGAAAAGTGAAATAACAATGTTTTTCTTTAAATAGTTATGAACGAAAGTGACAAATATATTAATAAAAATTAAATAATGGGCTTTCCTTTTCAAATATTATTAATGTCACTTTGAAATATAATAATTGAAATATTGATATGTAAAATAGTAAGGTTTTTAGCTGAAAAGTTATTAATTGTAATTGAAAAAGGTAATACTTATAAATATAATTCAAATGTTAACTGAGTTTTTGTGTGTTTTTATTTAGTGTGGTTTATGGTATTTTGATATTAGTGATCATTATGTCTACGGAATTTTAGTATCAAGTAGATTTAGTTCAACCACAGAATTGACCTCAAGCAAGAGAATTGAACTCTTAACTTCTCGATAGTAAAGGTGCTTTAACAAACATTCCAATGTTTAAGGAGAAATCAATGAGTTAAAATGATATATTTTAATATCAAATTATAGATTTTTTAAGACATGGAATATTTATATGGATGAAATTTTTCATTGTGAGTCTTTTCTTTTATAACGAAAACATATAAAATAAGTAGGTTGATAGATATTAGTCATTTTATTTTGTAATTTTTTTTAATAAATTATATTTATTGGGTGAGATTTCCTGAAGAGAATTGTGTAATATATTTAGTCTATCTAATGTTTTGGATGGTTATTCCATCCATCATCTCATGCTCTTTGGTCCGTCATGATGGATGGAGTATCCATCCATAACTTTGACTCAGTAAATCAATTACACAATTTTCTTCTAGAAATATCGAAAAATATGAACCAATATAGATCCATCTTAAGCATCGAGACAATTTTATTTTACAATTTTTTTAAATAATTTATATTGTTGGATATTTCTAGAAGAGAATTGTGTAATAGATTTAGTCCTTCCAAAGTTTCAGATGGTTACTCCATCCATCATCTCAAGCTTTTTGGTCCATCATGATGGATGGAGTATCTATCCATAACACTGGACTCACTAAATCAATTACACAATTCTCTTCCGCAAATATCCAAGAATATGAACAAACATAGATCCATCTTAACCATGTATCTATCAAGCGTCAAATCTATATTTTGAGCGAAAAACTTCAGAAAAGGCTTGCACCTCGAGATATTTGATCCCTCTAGGAGCTTGATTAATATGGGGGTAAGATGGATCTAGGATGGTTATTTAATACTATATCATGTCTATATTTGTATCTATGTTTCTATTTTTTATTCTCTCTTTCTATTTCACCCCCCAAATATACTCTCTCTCTCTCTCTCTCTCTCTCTCGATATATATATATATATATATATATATATATATATATATATATATATATATATATATATATACATGTAAATCCCCCTCACTCTCTCTCTATCTCTCCCTTTTCACTCCCTCTCTCTCTCCACCTTTATCCCTCTCTCTCCCTCCAACTCCTCTCTCTTGAGTCCTTTCTCTCTCCCTTTCTCTCTTGCCCGCCACCCCCACACACCCATCACTCTCTCCTTCTCTCTTCTCTACAACTCTGTCACTAACTCCCTCGCTCTCTCCTCACTTTCCCCTACATCTATGTGTCTCCCTCTCTCTCTTCCCCTTATCTCCCTATCTCGCTACTCTCTTTTTCTCTCTCTTACCTCCTCTCCCCTCTCCCTCACTCTCTTTCCATCTCTCCCTTGTCACTCCCTCTCTATATCCACCTCTATCTCTCTATGGCTTTGTCATTTCCTCTCATCCTATCCCCCTCCATCTTCATATCCATCTCTCCCTATCTCCTTCTCTCTCTCCCCTCATCTCTCTCTTCCTTCCTCACTCCCTCTCTCTCCTTCTCTCTCTCTCCCCTACTCTCTCTTCCTTCCTCTCTTTCCCTCCCTCTCACCTCCCTGTATCTCACTCACCCCATCATTATCCCTTTATTTCTCTCTCTCCACTCTCCAACTCTTCCACCATCTACTCCTCTCTCCCCCATCCCCTATCTCTCACCCCCTATCTTTCATAACATTGATCACATTATATTATGTTTAAGAAATTATGTAAATTAAAATGCTCGATTGGTTGGAAGATAGTAAACCTACATTTTGCATCAAGCATGTCAAAGAAAATACAATAATAAAAAACTTAAAAGAATCATGCAGTCTCTTTTCTCTATTAATGTTAGTCACTTTGTTTAATCTAATTGCTCGGATCCTTGCTTAAGATGGATCTGTGTTGGTTATTAATAATAGTATTTACATTATATAAATTTCACATCTCTATATCTAAAAATATTCTCATTTTTACTTTTTATTAAAACCTTGATTTAATTTCTATGGGAATATTTTTAATATTCAAGACCATAGAAGGTTTAGATATATCTCAAAAGAAATTATAAATTTTTTCTTTTAGATTTAATGAAAAAAATGTTATAAAATAAAATTAAAATACAATATTTATAAAATATTTTGATAGTGAAATAAGTTATGGTTTTTGGGCATGTGGTATTGATAAGCAATGGTATTGGTCCATTGTATTGTATCAAATCCTATTTACAAGTTAAGAATATCCATGGTAAAGTGGGGTGAATATCCATAGTAAAGAATAGTGTCATACTGTTATAAAATATTTTGATTGTGAAATAAGTTATCATTTTTAGGCATGTGTTATTGATAAGCCATGGTATTGGCCCATGGTATTATATTAAAGCTTATTCACAAGTTCATAATATTAATAGCAAAGTGGGGGGAATATCCATGGTTAAGAATCTTGTCATATTGTTATAAAAAAATGATTGTGAAATAAGTTATGGTTTTGGGCATGTGGTATTGATAAGTCATGGTATTAACCCACGGTATTGTAACAAAGCGATAAAAAATGAAAATATAAAAAAATAAATTTCATTATTTTTATCACTTTAAATTTTTATTATTAATTGAACTAACATTTAAATGTTTACACCCATCTCTATAGGGTTTATATTACTTTAAACTCTTTATTTATTACTTTTCAACTTTATGTTTATTACTTTTAACTCTTTACTTAACAACCAACATTTAAAATTATTTACATACTTGCATTACACCTACATATCTACAATGTACCAAACTTCTGACTTTGTTTTTAAAATTTAATAAGCCTTCCATGATTCTAGAACAAAGTAAGACAATTATATTTTTATATTTGATTTTTTTTTTTAATCATCTTAAAATAACTTCTGACTTTGTTTTTAAAATTTAATAAGCCTTCCATGATTCTAGAACAAAGTAAGACAATTATATTTTTATATTTGATTTTTTTCTTAATCATCTTAAAATAATTGTGAAAGAATTTTAAGTCCAAAAAGTTTGTTATTCTAGCCAACACCAAAAAATCACTTTTGTGGATTCCATCAAATTATTAATTCCCAGTCATAAAAAAATAGAATATATAAATTCCTTTTAAGGTAAACCCAACCCTAAAAAGAAATCTCCCACAAATATATATACTCAAACCTATCTCTCACATCCATTTGGACAATTATTCTGTTCGTTCTTATGTTCTTTCGGAGAGCGTAGCATAACTGGGGAAGCGAATCCATTAGATCTACTAAAAACCCATCTTACGCCTCTCAGAGCCAAGCGTGACTGCGGAGGCGGATCCGTTAGAACTACTGAAAAGCCCTGGATTAGATCGCTTTAGGCGTTCGTGGGTTATATCCTAAAAAGCCATCGATGGCTTCGGAAGCGAGCTCAAATGAACGACACTTGGTCTTTGTGGTGGAAGGAACAGCAGCCCTCGCTCCACACTGGCCCACGCTTCGAACAAATTACATTCAAGAATCATTCCAATAATAAGTTGAGAAGAATCATTTGCTTAAACACTAACTAGAATATGTTTGGTACAGATTCTAAGATATTCTCAGAATCTGTTGGAAGCGTGGGCTCGTCTGGAGCAAGGGCTGCAGTTCCTTCCTTCCCCACAAAGAGCGTGTCGTTCGTTTGAGCTCGCTTCGGAAGCCATCGATGGCTTTTTAGACGACATAACCTACGAACGTCTAAAGCGATCTAATCGATGGCTCTTCAGTAGACCTGACGGATTCTCCTCACAAAGAGCAGTCACGCTTGCCTCTGACAGGCGTAAGATGGGTTTTAGTGGATCTAATGGATTCGCCTCCGCAGTTATGCTTCTCTCTGAAAGAACACAAGAACGAACAGAATAATTGTACAAATCGATGTGAGAGATAGGTTTGACTATATATATTTGTGGGAGATTTCTTTTTAGGGTTGGGTTTACCCTAAAATGAATTTTATATATTCTGAATTAATAATTTGACGGAATCCACCAAAGTGATTTTTTTGGTGTTGGTCAGAATAACAAACCTTTTGGAGTTAAAATTCCTCCGCATTTTTTGTAGGTTGATTTAAATGGAGGAAATCAAATATAAAAATATAATTGTTTTATTTTGTCTTAGAATCATGGAGTCTCATTAAATTTTAAAAACAAAGTCAAAAGTCTAAATATAAGTTACATGTGTAGGTGTAATGTAAGTATGTAAACAATTTTAAATGTTGGCTCGATGAAAAATAATTAAAAATTTAAATATTTAAATGTTGGTTGTTAAATAAAGAGTTAAAAGTAATAACTCACAACTTAAAAAGTAATAAATAAAGAGTTAAAAGGTAATAAATAAAGAGTTAAAAGTAATAACTAAAAAGTTGAAAAATAATAAATAAAAAGTTAAAGTAATATAAATCCGGGTATGGGTATGACTTTAAACATTTAAATGTTACCTCAATTAACAATAAAAATTTAAAGTAATAAAAATAATGATATTAAATTTTCAAAATTTTTGTTTTATTATGGATTTTTTACAATACCATGGGCTATTACCATGGCTTATCAATACCACATGCCCAAAAACCATAATTTATTTCACAATCAAAATATTTTATAACAATATTATAAGATTCTTAACCATGGATATTCACCCTTACTTTGTTATTAATATTATGAACTTGTGTAATATACCCCGGTAACCTCGCATGTAAAAGTAGGGAGTTAGAATTTTTATACAATTACCACAAGTAATTAATCAATTCACAACTCCACAAATCATCACTAGCCATTAAATATACTATTCATTAGTACATCAAGTAATTTGCCATCAAGGATGGTAAGTTTCATAACCATTGCATAACCTTTACCATCACTGTAATAACATAAGCTGTTTCAGGAATCCATCCATCCATTTCTTAATATCCTTAACCATGTTAGATAATCATGTACTAAGAGATTATGGTTGTCACATCAAATAAAGAACCATCATCATTAAGAACCCATCATTATCAGTGGACACATAAGGAAATCACAACAATCACACCATTTGAACACGGATATACCCTGGAAACCCCGTAGGGTGAAAACCAGCAAACGTTTAATCTTATTATTAAACGCTCGTGAGGGTTTTCACCCCTCACTCAATGGTTTATAAGGGATTCCATCCCTTAACCATTGTCTTAAAATCTTTACAATGAATTATCATTAAGCTGTCACACAACTAGCTAAAATCTAATACCATTTACATGTAATCTTTTATTTACATACCGCCACATGCAGAGTCCCTTGTGGCATATTGTTCTAGCAATGGGCAATACCGCAGCTTGACTTCATCTGCATGGACGAATAATCCTTTTTCCTGCCATAATGTTAAACATCACTTTCCTTGGCACCATCTGCCATCGTTTCCTGTCAATACGGTCATCAACAATCTTGGCAACAAGATTAGTTACAATATTATTCAAACAATAATCAACCTTTAAGGAGATCTTTAAATAGCTACTCATGTGCATGAGCAAGCATGTCATAATAACAATCTTGATCTATATGTAGAGATATATTTTCTTTACTAAGAAAATAGCTTGAGTTCTCCTTATACACATTCACATAACAGATCATGGTGCATGTATAATATTGAAATATGCAAAGTAAAAGGCTTAGGCGTACCTAGTTATTAGTAGTCAATAAAGACAACCAAATAAATTGAGCTTTACCAAGAACCTAACCGTGGAATTTAAATAGGTGTTTCCGCCTCTATAGATCAACCTTATGACTAAGATCCCATCTTCGATCACAACCATTTATTCCTCGATGCAAGATCTCTTTATCTATCAAAGGAAGAATGATAACCGCTACAGCCACACACTAGGCTCTCTTAAAAGCAGCAAACAATATTTCCTCCCAGGATTACCTTCATAGCTCTGGATTAAATCCAAGGACAGAAAACACAGTGAAAGAACCGACTTTAAATGTGAGTTGACAGAAAAGGAGACCAGAGACCAGAGAAGTATATCCACTTAATGAAATGCATGCACCATCATCGTAAGCACAGAAAGTGTGCAGTGGAATGAACGAATTCCATATTAACGCCATGAAATTTGAGAATCGCAGCAAACCACATTCCCTACTCTGCATATAAGTCATTCTTTCTTAGCCATGTCATACGCTGTTGCGCTGTGTTGTAAGCTAATATTGGATCTGATGGCCCTTGCTCACACAGGCTACGAAAGATCCACGCTATCCTTTATCGGGTGGCACACCATATGCAGCTCTGTGTTTGTTTCAGAACCGATCATAACTCTGGCTTATGCGCTAGTGCTGCAGGCAGCCTTGATCAGCTTCGGATAATGTGGTGGGCCTCGAGCGCACAGCTGAAAATCCTCATTCCCCACCGACTTCCTGAAGTATAAACCGCAGAATTTTTTAATATTTTGACCACTCGTAGTTAAACGCCCCGAGCAGAAGCCAAAAACAGAAGCACACCAATGAACTCGCGATTGCGGCAGGACGACGCAGGGAGAGACAGACAACCCCCCTCCACTGCAATGCCTTTGGCTCTTTATATGTTGTACTGCCAAACAGAGCCTAAGATGTGTAGCAATCTTGAAAACCCCCTCGACCAAGAAAAGAGACTTCATTAATCAGGAAAAGGTATCGGTTTCTCCATCCAAGAATCAGTTCCGATCCTAACTGCTAACTATCCCGCCGTTGGAGAGCGCCCTTACACCTAGCCTCCTCACCGGAATACCCATCAGACGTGGAGCTTGAGGGGAAGGTGGTTACCTCAACCATCTTTCCAGAAGCCTAACCGTCAGCTCAATCCTCTCCATCGTACGGGGAGAAAATTTAGCATTCAGTTTGATTGCAGAGAAGCGCTCGCGTATGCCAACTGAATGATTGAAAAGATATTCCGATGTTCGGGTTAGAATGGAGGAACATTATTTCACTGCCGTTTTACCATACCGAGAATCGGTTCTCCATAATTAGTTTCATAAATACCAGGAATTAGTTTTTAAACTAATTCGTAATCTTTTTACAAGAATTACTACTTACTGTCTAGTTTTCACCGAGTTATTTAGGGACATTACAACTTGTGAATAAACTTTGTTACAATATTATGGCTTATCAATAACACATGCTTGAACATCATAACTTATTTTAGAATCAAAATATTTTATAACAATATGACAAGATTCTTTACTATGGGTATTCACCCCACTTTACCATGGATATTATTAACTTGTAAAAAAGATTTGTTAGAATACCATGGACCAATACCATTACTTATCAATGCCACATGCCCAATCAGCATAACTTATTTCACAATCAAAATATTTTATAAATATTGTATTTTAATTTTATTTTATAACATTTTTTTTCATTAAATCTAAAAGAAAAATTTTATAATTTCTTTTGAGATATATCTAAACCTTCTATCCTAGTAATGATTAAAAATATTCCCACAGAAATTAAATCACCATTTTAATAAAATAAAAAATCAGAATATTTTTATATATAAATATTTGAAATTTATATAATATAAATATTATTATTAATCGCCAACATAGATCTGTCTTAAGTAAGGATCCAAGGAATTAAGTCAAACAAAGTGACTCACAATAATAGAGAAAATATAGTGCATGATTCTTTTAAGTTTCTCATGGTTGTCTTTTCTTTGACATGATTGATCCAAAATATAGGTTTAATATTTTACAACCAATTGAGTATTCTTTTTTTTCTAATTTAGATACTTCTTAAACACAATATAATGCGATCAAATTTAAGAGAGGGAGAGGGGGGTGGGGTAGAGGGGAGTACAAAGTGACAGAGTTGGAGAGAGAGCGAGAGAGAGAGAGAGAGAGAGAGAGAGATGGGTGAGAGAGATATACAGAGATGAGAGAGAGGGAAAGAGAGGAAGGAAGAGAGAGAGGTGGGGAGAGAGAGAAGGGGAGAGAGAGGAGGCGTGAGAGGAAGGAAGAGAGAGATAAGGGGAGAGAGAAAAGGAGAGATAGATATGGAGATGGAGGGGAAAAGAATGGGAGGAAATGGCAAAGAAATAGAGAGATCAAGGTGGATATAGAGAGGAAGTGACAAGGGAGAGATGGAGAGACAGTGAGGGAGAGAGGAGAGGAGGTAAGAGAGAGAAGAAGACAGTAGCGAGATAGGGAGAGAAGGGGAAGAGGGAGAGGGAGACACATAGATGGAGGGTAAAGAGAGGAGAGAGCGACGGAGTTAGTGATGGAGTTGTAGGGAAGAGAGAAGGAGAGAGTGATGGGTGGAGGGGGGGAGAGGTAGAGGGAGGTGGGAGAGAAAGGGAGAGAGAAAGGACTCAAGAGAGAGAACGAGAGAGAGAGAGAGGAGAAGAGAGGGAGTTGGAGGGAGAGAGAGAGGGAGTGACAAGGGATAGAGGAGAGTAGGAGAGAGAGAGAGGGAGGGGAAGAGGTGGAGAGAGAGATAAATAGATATGGAGAGAGAGTGTGTATGATGGGGGATGAAATAGAGAGAGAGAATAATAAAGATACACATAGATATAAATATAGATATGATATAGTATTATATAACCATCCTAGGTCTATCTTAACCCCATATTAATCAAGCTCCTAGAGGGATCATATATATCGAGGTGAAAACCTTTTGTCAAGTTTTTCACTCAAAACATAGGTCTAGACATCGAGAGATTTCATCCCTCTAGAAGGTTGACACATACAACGTTAAGTTGGATCTATGTTGGTTCATACTCTTGGATATTTCTCGAAGAGAATTTTGTAATTTATTTAGTGAGTCAATGTTATGGATGGATACTCCATCCATCATGATGAACCAAAGAACTTGAGATGATGGATGAAGTAACCATTCGAAACTTTGGATGGAGTAAATCTATTACACAGTTCTCTTCCAGAAATCTCCAACAACAGAGATAATTTATTAAAAGAATTACAAAATAAAATGACTGATATCAATGAGGTCACTCATTTTAGATGTTTTCATTATAAAAGAAAAAACACAATGAAGAATATCGTCGATATAAAGATTCCATGTCTTAAAAAATCTATAATTTGATATTAAAATGTATCATTTTAACTCATTGATTTCTCCTTAAACATTGGAATGTTCTCAAATATATTTCTCTAGTAAGTAGAGTATTTCTAAATTATTTTAAGTAATTATAGATAAGGATAAGGTATTCCATAATATTTAAAGATCACTTTTTTAATAAATTTTAATTTACATTAGCCTCAAGGATTAGTTTAGTTGGTGAGTCTCTAATGTTAAAGCACATTTTCTATTAAAATGTTAAGAGTTCAATTCTCTTGCTTAAGGTCTGTGTGGTCAACCAAAATCTAATTGGTACTAATTTTCCAAGGACATAATAATCACCAATATCAAAATACCATAAACCACATTAAATAAAAACACACAAAAACTCAACTAACATTTAAATTATAATTATAAGTATTACCTTTTTCAATTACAATTAATAGCATATCAATATTTCAATTATTATATTTCAAAGTGATATTTCTAATATTTCAAAAGGAAAGCCCCATTCTTTAATTTTTATTAATATATTTCTAAGTGTTGTTATTTCACTTTTCCATATTTTGTTATTATGATTACAATTTTTAAATAATATTAAATGAATGATAACTTTCAAATGATAATTTTGAAATATTTTTTCTTAAAAAGAAAAAGTGGTAATAAAACTCAATAAAAATCTATTTGATATTACACACTAATAAAAGAGGAAAGAAATTAAACAGGGTTAAGTAAGATAAAATTCATATAGAAAAATTATACAAAACGGAAGGGAAATAAATAATTATATTTTTATTTTTCACGAAATAAAGTTAAATTTGTTATGATGTTGTATGATTTAACCATTCAATAAATTAATACATATATATATATAATAAGAATTCACATTATGTCCAATGGATTAGGGCCTTCAATATATGTTACAAAAATCAAAATTGGCTTTTACAATTTCAACATCATTGATAATTGTTTTACTTATCATGTGTGTGTTTTCTCATACGTTAGAGAGAAATATGGTTCAACAGATAAAAAATATCATGAAATGCAACTTGATGTTTTAGTGATGACCTCTTGCAATGCATAATTTTTTTTCGATGCCATATGATGTGCAATGAATAGACTTTCATTAGAAGGAACATATAGTTAAGGACTTGATTGTTTAGAAGGAAATATGAAATGAGCGCCAACGAGTAATTATACATAAAAAATATTTGGATATAAAATAGTTGAGTCACTAAAACATATTTTCAAATACAAGTACAATATCTAAAATTTAAAAATGCTTGAAAATATAACTACTAATTTTGCAAGTTGATTGGTTTAGTACGAAATGAAAGATGCCAAACTAATTATTTAATTACCATTGCATGGAATGATAACTACAATAGAAGAATGACACATTGGACTACAAAATTACAATATAGCTTACTTCGAATATTTGAGGAATTATTAATGTATCCTATCTAGTTTCTCTGGAAAATCCTAAATACTACTCAGCTCTGGTTCACTTTTTCATATTTTAATTCAATTTGGGAAAATTCTACAGTTGCTTTTTAATCGACATGATTAAACCACATCCCAGCTTTACCCTCATCTCCTATCGAAAATCCCTTGCTATTCCTTATCTTTTTACTGTGTGACTACAAATGGTATCAATGTTCCCATTCCCCTTAACTCGTGATAGGCATTTTTCTTCGATGTTCCATAATGATACATGCATAAACCAAAATCCATACCAACATTCCACTCTCAACTCTTTATCATATGATCAAGGCTTCAGAAACAAGCCTTAGGTTGAGGTTCTAACCTTTTATCCCTTTCTTCGTAATCCTTATTGTTATAAGTATGAAAGTGTTAAATTCTCAAAACCATGCTCTATCACATGTTGCCTCATTCGTGTTATGCCCATATACTTTCAAACCCAAATTTATCATCCACGCAATTTCAAGTTTCACTTAAGTTACTTCAGGGCCTAGATGTGTGTGATGAAGCTAGATGTATGGGGTCCATGTTGACCTTTATGAATCTAGATGATCCAGTGTCCAAAAGATTCTTTCTGTGGTGACTTATTCAAGGGCCAAATCTCATATTGGTGTTTTTGTCTCAAATGTGGGAGCCACACTAGAATTCAACTTCAATTTAATTTATCCACCAACCTAGGGTTTTTGACAAACATTTGGTAACATTCTCCTAGTTGAACCATATATGCAATTAGTTTATATGGCTTCACTTGATAGAATTATTCACCAATCATATTTACATCTTTGTCAACTGAAGGGTTTGTTTATAGAATAAATCTTGGTACCACGCTTCAAGATAGGTATCTCTCCATTGTTCCCACATATTGATCCAAATATACTCGTTATACTTGTACTTTTTGCCTTGGACTTAAGTGACTTGAGAACTCCTATTTAAAGCAGGCTTTACACACCTTGACGCTTAGTAGAATTAAAACCAATGCCTTCAGTATCAAAATAAAAAATATAGGATAACCCCACTGTTTTATGCTTAACTCTATTGATGTTGGATGTGACGTTTTCATTGATTCAAACATGTGATTAACCTTAGATATTGGTGTATAGTGATTAATGTCAAGAGCAACATCAAGTTATTTGTTTAGGTCATTGGTAAAGAAACCTCATAATAACAGAATAATTAAAGAATATTTAAAAACACTATGACTAAACCTAGTGGATGAATTATTTAATGTCATATTGGTTGAAAGCACCTTGCTTTCAAAGCATCAAGTAAAATTTCCATGTAAAATGCATATTTCAATGACCATCATAAATAACTTTCAAATGTTATATGATAGTCAAAAATACTTGTAAGGGTTGAAGAGATGATGCAGTTTGAAGTTGAGAGGTATGTTGGGTGTGGAGCCTCATTATCCTCTTTACTTAGAGGTATCCCCACATTGGACCCAAATTCGTAATGTGGCGGCAATGCTGCCCATAAAATAAATATACATTGCATGGGGGGTACAGGGGGGCGGCTGTAGGGGGGTTGAAGGGGGGCTGTCGTGCAGCTAAAGATAGATGTAAAATTTCCTTGTAAAATTTTGTAATTTTGTAGTCATTATGGGTCCTTCATTAGGCGGAGATCTGACGGTAGAGGTTATGCTTAATTTGTGGTTTCTTTCCCTAGAAGGCAACCCCTCACTATATATGAGGGAATTATATTGCGTCTATGTAGATTTGTATTCTGAGTGAGAATAGACAAGAAATTGAATGAGAGAGAAGAGGGAATTACAACAAATCTGTTGTAGGTTGTATCTCTTCAGTTTGCTAGATAATATAAAAGGAAGGACTGGCTATTTCTCTATGGATGGAGCCCAAATTGGGTGAACCACGTGTATTTGTGTCCCTCCTGTTTTATGCATTTTTTGTGCTTATAATATTTGCAATACATTATTTGTTCCATTGCTATGTAATATATAATTTTCTAACAACTGGTATCAGAGTCAAAGGTCTATTTGGCTGATAAACTCACAGGAGGGAATGGTTCCTTGTTTGAGTGGGAGTAATGGTGGAAGATGGTAGGTTTAGCGTTGAAAAATTTAACGACCAAAATTACCAGCTGTGGAAGATGCACACGGAAGATTATCTGTATCACAGAGGTCTATACCAACCATTGAGAGGAAACGCAAAGAAGGCGATGAGTATGAAAGACACAAAATGGGATATTCTCAACAGAAAGACACTTGGAACAATACGATTGTTCCTAGCTACATCGGTAGCATTTAATATTTCCAAGGAAATGACAACAGAGGGTTTAATGTAGACATTTGCCAAACTATATGAAAAACCCTCAGCCTCAAATAAGGTATTTCTTATGAAGTGTTTATTTAATATGAAAATATGAGAAGGTGGATCTGTTCTTGATCATTTAAATGAATTTAATACAGTTATGAGTCAGTTAAGTTCCGTAGGGTTAACTTTTGATGATGAAGTTAGGGCTCTGTTATTTTTGTGCTCATTGCAAGAAAGTTTGAATGGTTTAGTTATGGCCATTAGTAACTCTGTCTCTAGATCTAGTACTTTAAATTTTGATGATGTTATTGGTGCAATCCTTAGTGAGGAAATGGAATGGAAAATCTCTGGTGAGACATCAAGTAATACTTTGACTACAGAGGCTAGGGGAAGAAAAATTGAAAGAGGAAACGGCCCAGGATATCGCAGTAAGTAAAGGAAAGACAGATCCAAGTCTAGATTGGGGATAGTGTGCTCGAAAAGCAGGAGGGAAGGACACCTGAAGAAAGACTACAAGTTTCGGAAGGGAAAAGAAGGAGACGCACAACAAGAAAATGGTCATGAAGTGAATGTGACAGGTGATGTGTTGCACGATGCTTTGATTCTTTCTTTAGAAATTATTATTGATGCTTGGGTGGTATATTTTGGGGCCTCATTCCATGTCACACCTGATAGGAAACATTTTCATGATTATGTTCAAGTAGATTTTGGACAACTTCGATTGGGTGATGATAAACCTTGTAAAATCTTTGGAATGGGTACATTTTTCATAAAATAGAAGAATGGAAATCAATGGCTATTCAAGGAGGTAAGGCATGTTACAGATCTGAAGAAAAATATTATTTCAATAGGGCAGTTGGGAGGTGAAGGTTGTGTGACTACTTTTACAGATAAAACCTGGAAGGTCATTGAAGCATTCCTAGCAATAGAAAAAGGAGAAAAGGTTGGTACATTGTATTTATGCAATGGTATTTCTAATTCTATTAATGCTTTAACCTCTACAGGAGAAGATACGACATTGTGGCATTATAAGCTCGGGCACATGAGTGAGAAGGGGATGCAGATTCTTCACCCAATAATTTTTTTGTTAGGTTTGAAGCATGTTGATTTACAATTCTGTGAGAATTGTGTTTATGGAAAACAGAAGAGATTTGGATTCCTCAAAGTTGGGAAAGAAAAGAAGAGCGAAAAATTAGAGCTTGTGCATACAAATGTATGGGGACCTGGTCAAGTATCATCTCTTGGTGGCTGTCATTATTATGTTACTTTTATTAATGATGCAACCATAAAAACCTGGATTTATTGTATTTGAAATAAATCTCATGTATTTGATAATTTCAAGAAATGGAAAGGTTTGGTTGAAAATGAGATAGGAAAAAGGTTGAAGTGTCTTAGATTAGACAATGGAGGTGAATATTGCAGCAAAGAGTTTGATAGGTAATGTTCAAAGAATGGAATTTGCAAAGAGAAGAAAGTTCCAAGAACACCACAACAAAATGGTGTGTCAAAAAGGATGAACACGATAATCATAGAGTGTGCAAGGTCCATGAGATTGCATGTAGGATTGTCTTTACAATTTCGGGTAGATTCTATACATACTATTGTTTATATAATAAATAGAGCACCTTCAAGTTCCTTAGATGGTGGTATTCCAGAGGAGATAGGTAAAAAGGTAAACTACTCATTTTTCAAAACTTTTGGTTGTGAAGCCTTTGTCCACATTAATAAAGAAAATAGAACAAAGCTTCAGGCAAAATCAAAGAAATGTACTTTTATTGGATATCGTGTTAATGATTTTGGTTATCACTTTTATGATTATGAAAAACACAAAATCATTAGGAGAAGAGATTTTATATTCAATGAAAAGGTTTTGTATAAGGATCAACTACAGGAAAAGAAACAAGAAAAAGGAAATAGGGAATACACGGTACTTCATGAGATCACAGGAAAAGTGATGGCGCCTGAAAATCATAATGATCAATGGCCAAAACAACAACCACAACAACAACAAGCACCTCAAACACCTGAAAGTAGTGTTAGAAGATCTACCCGGATAAGTAGAGCCCTTAAACGATACTCTCCTTTTTTAGATTATGTACTGATGACTCATTCTGGTGAACCAGAATGTTATGAAGAAGAAGTGCAGGTAGAAACTAGGAAGAAGTGGGAGCAAGCCATGAAAGAAGAGATGGACTCCTAATCACATAACCATAAGTGGGACTTAGTCATGTTTCCTACACATAAAACAACATTGCAGAATAAATGGGTTTACAAGTTGAAGGAAGAAGATGGAAGTAGAAATAGGTATAAAGGTAGACTTGTGGTGAAAGGCTTTGCATAGAAAAAGGGTATAGACTTTGATGAGATATTTTCTCCTGTTGTTAAAATGACTTCAATCGGAACTATTTTAAGTCTAGTAGCAGAGGAAGATTTGCATCTTGATCAGTTAGATGTAAAGACAACCTTTCTCCATGGGGATTTGGAGGAAGAGATATATATGCAGCAACCACAAGGATATGAGGTAAAAGGGAAGGAGAAACTAGTGTGTAGGTTGAAGAAGAGTTTGTATGGGTTAAAACATGCTCCAAGGAAGTGTTATCTGAAATTTGATAGGTTTATGTCTGAACAAGGTTATACTAGATGTCACTTTCATCACTATGTTTATCTCAAAATGCAAAATGATGGCAACTATACTATATTTTTATTGTATGTAGATGACATACTTGTTGCAGGTTCTAACATACAGGAAATAAATGTGCTCAGAAGATAATTGGCACACTCATTTGCAATGAAGGATTTGGGTGTTGCAAAATAAATCCTTGGTATGAGAATGACTAGAGACAGAAGAATCACAAATTAACATTGTCTCAAAGTGAGTACATAGAAAAGGTGTTGAAAAGGTTTAATATGAAGAATGAAAAACTAGTTAGTATACCTTAGGACTAGCCATTTCGAATTAAGTAAGGATGAGTGTCCCAAGACTCAGGAAGAAATGGCTTGTATGTCTAAAGTTCCATATGCTTCAACCGTTGGAAGCTTAATGTATGCAATGGTCTGCACAAGGCCTGATATTGCACACGCAATGTGAGTTGTAAGTAGGTACATGAACAATCTAAGAAAAGAACATTGGATGGCAGTCAAGTGGATTCTCAGGTATTTGAGAGGCACCACAAATCAAGCATTATGCTTTCGTGGTTCAAACACATCTCTACAGGGATATGTTGATACAGATATGGCAAGTGATAAAGATAACAGGAGGAGCACAACAGGGTTTGTGTTTACTGTAGGTGGGTCTCAAAAGTGTAAAGTGTTGTTGCACTCTCAACAATAGAAGTAGAGTATGTTGCTGCTACAAAGGGTAGTAAAGAAATGATTTGGTTACAAATGTTTCTGGATGAGTTGGGTTAGAATAAAGAGTTGGGCAAGTTATATAGTGATAGTCAGAGTTCCATACATCTTACAAAGACCTCTGCATTTCATTCCAAGACTAAACATATACATCTCAAGTACCATTTCATATGGTCAGTGTTGGAAGATGGAAAGTTGATGCTGGAAAAGATACACACTAGCCAGAATCCTGCAGATATGTTAATAAAAGTTGTAACCAAGGAGAAACTGAGAATGTGCTTAGTTTCAATTGTTCTTCAAGTATGATGAAGAAGATGAGAGAAAACCAGGTCTAAAGTGGAGTCATTGTCTAGCAAATGAAGTAGTGGTGGAGTTGCTATAATCAATCTCTAAGTTGGAGATTATTGGGTGTGGAGCCTGATTATCTTATTTATTTAGAGGTATCACCACATTGGACCCCAGTTCATAAAGTGGTGGCAACACCGCCCATAAAATATATGCTGCAGGGGTCCATAAGGGGCGGCCTCAAAGCTAAAAATAGATGTAGGAATTCATGGTAAAATGTTGTAATTTCATAGTCAATCTGGGTCATTCATTAGGCAAAGATATGACAATGGAAGTTATGTTTAATTTATGGTTTTTTAACCTATAAGGGAATTATAATAATTAACCTATATATAATTAACCTATGTATAAGGGAATTATATTGTGTCTATGTAGATTTGTACTCTGAGTGAGAATAGACAAGAGATTGAGTGAGAGAAGAGGGAAATACATCAGATCTGCTATAGGTTGTATCTCTTTAGTTTGCTGGATAATATGAAAGGAAGGACTATGTTTCTCTGTGGATGTAGCTCGAATTGGGTGAACCATGTATATCTGTGTCTCTCTTATTTTCTGTGTTTATATTTCTGCAATATTTTTTATGTTCCATTTCTCTCTAATATATAATTTTGTAACAAGGTTAACCTTTGTTGAAGAAGTTGAGACATTCAAGCTCTCTGTAAGGTAAATAAAATTCACATGTAAAAAATGTCTAATTATTCCATCTATTGAGGGTATCTCAATTGTTTACGGTAAGTTAGAAATAATTAATTCCTACTTGTCTATGGTTGTAATTTTCTATTTGAGTAGTTTGTTCCTACATAATAGGAATAAGCTAGAATATAGTTTCTCCTAGTTTAGTGTGTGGTTGAGAGAATCTCTCAACCACGGTACTGTACGTCTAAGATAGCATTCCTATCTTAAGGCCATTGATTGTATAAATATGTGTGTAATTTCCTCATTCAATAATTAATAGAATATATTATTGAGTGTCAGTAATTTTATCTTGGTACCAGAGCCTGTGAGGGCCTGGCCCCTACTGGGCTGAGGGAAAAATAAAGAGTTTTATGATTGTTTTGTTGGTTTCCTCTACTTGTTGTCCATCACCCTCCGTTGGTCAGCACAGCGGTGGTTGTGGGGATATACCCCTGTTGTTGCTTATCTGGTATCTCTTGCGTAGCATACTCTTCTTGGATATTTGCACCGGTTCAAGATGCCTGGGGCATCAGGTGCCTTTAGAGGAGAAAATGGAGTTGATGAATATCAGCGAGATCCGTATGAGGTGCTAGGTGTCTCTCGTGACGCATCTGATCAGGAGATCAAGTCATCTTATCGTAAGAAGGCTTTAAAGTTTCATCCAGATAAGGATGCCAAAAACCTTGAAGCAGCTGAACAGTTCAAGGAAATAACTTATTCTTATGGTATTCTGTCGGATCCAGTAAAGCGTCGTCAATATGATGCAGCCGATTTTCAGGCAATTGAAAATGAGAATCAAGAATTGGAATTGGATCTGTCTAGCCTAGGAGCAGTGAATACCATGTTTGCTGCTCTTTTCAGCAAGCTTGGAGTTCCAATCAAGACAACAATATCGGCAACTATTTTGGAAGAAGCTTTAAATGGAGCAGTTCCAATCAGACCACTTCCTTTGGGCCAACCTGTACAGAGAAGGGGTTAGAAACAGTGTGCACATTTCTACTCTGTTACTATAACAGAAAGGGAGGCAGAGGCAGGCCTAGTAGTGCGAGTGGTGTCCTCTGATAAAAGAAAATTCAAGTTGTTGTATTTTGAGCATGAAGAGAATGGAGGGTTAAGCCTTGCTTTACAGGAAGACAGTGCAAAGACGGGGAAAATTACATCAGCTGGGATGTAATTCCTACGCTTCCAAGTTTATCATCTAGACACCACTGCAAATGAAATGGCAATTTCCAAAGATCCAGACGATGCATTTTTTTTTTAAGAAGCTTGATGGTTTTCAGCCATGTGAATTGACTGAGCTAATGGCTGGCACACATGTCTTTGCTATTTATGGTGATAACTTCTTTAAAAGTGCTAGTTATACAATAGAAGCTATTTGTGCTGAACCCTTTTCTGAAGCAAAAGAGAAACTCTGATTTTCCATTCAATTCGACATTCTGCTGGTTGTAACTTTCATCATGATGGGTATCTGTTTTCGATGGATGGTGAGTTACGATGCTGCTTGTAGGCCGTGGGACTCCACATGACCATCACCTGCAACAAATTAGTGGCTTGCCCATTGCCGAGTGAACATGCGGGAGTATCTCTGATGGCTCCCTCCTCAACACCAGGGCGTCACCTGGCAAGGAGGCTCATTGAGGTTGGGGTCAGTGATGTTTTCTCTGTTCCCGAGGACTTCAATCTCACCTTGCTGAACCATCTGCTGGCAGATCCGGGCCTCAATCTCATCAATTGCTGCAACGAACTGAATGTTGGCAACGCTATCGATGGGTATGCACGAAAAGGTCGTGGGGGCGATTTGCTACCGAGATTAGAGAGATCTGGACAGTGTTTCTTTGTGGGAATAGATTGTTTCCTGCATATACTTGTTACATAGATATCAATGTTCTGATAGCTTGGAGGATCGGATGAGGCCGGACTTGCCCGGAGGCCTCGAGGAGAGGCCGAGGAGGCTGGATCTCAGTTTTTCGTTTGCAGGCCACAATTTTTTTTTTTTTGTTCAACAAGTCTGTTGCATTATGATCTGGCATGGTTGATTCACTGATATACGCTTGTCTGTTGACTGGCGTTCTATTTATTGTATCATTCAAGGGATATGCTCCAATTAGTCTCTCAGATCAGCTCCATCAAGTGTTGCGTTGGGCTGTTGGATCAGTAGAAATTTTCCTGAGCTGCCTGCTGTATGTTTGCTCACTGGAAAATTTATAATTCCAGAGATTAGCAATTGTGCTAGTTTATGGTTTATTGCTCTCTTTGTGTGTATCATTACAACTGGTGTTTTGGAGATACGATGGAGTGGGGTTGGTATTGATGAGTGGTGGAGAAATGAGAAGTTTTGGGTGATTGGAGTGTATCAGCCCATCTTTTTATTCTCCATTTGTCCTCCAGGAAGGGCGACCTGGTTTCTACTCTCACTATTTGGCCATGAAGTTTATGCTATTGTCAAAATGTATTTGTTTAATTATCTGATTAATTGTCATGACAATGAAATTGGTTGTAATTTAAGTGACAGTAGTATGACCAACTATTGTCATAATTTTGAGTGTGTGTTGGAACTGGTCATTCCAACACTAAGAAAATTTGCAAGGAATGGTGAATACATGACAGTGAAAACGACATCAATTGGAGCTACATCAGAGATTGGAGGATTGTTAATTTTTGGTATGTTCTATGCTAGAGCAATTTATTTAAATTTGCACAGTTAGCAATCACATCAGCATTACGATAAACTGCATATAGAACATAAATATAATATGCAGAAGACAAGCCAAGAGAAGAGGACACAAGATATGGCGGAAGCCTGGGACAAACCCCACAATGTGTGGGGAAACCCTTTGATCAAATCTTCTTTTATCTTCAAAGTTCAGCAGAGAAAGAGAGAGAGAGAGAGAGAGTACAATTACAACAGAAGTCAACACTTTGACTTGTCTAGATCTAAGCATAGATCATCTTCTATAACAATGAGATCAGTTGAAGACATTCTGCTTCAACTGATTCTCCAAGGTGACTCCTTCACATATCATCGTGCTGCATCTAGTTCTCTTGCTGTACCACTCATACTGCACCATACTTCACTAATCACGTTGCTCATGTCCATGATCTTATCCATCATCATGTTGCCCTTCATGTCCATGATCATCATTCATCATCATGCTGCCCTTCATGTCCATGATAATCATTCAACATCATGCTGCCCTTCATGTCCATGATCATCATTCATCATCATGTTGTGCTTCATGTCCATGATCATCATTCATCATCATGCTGCCCATACTAATTTGCATCATCATCATGTTGCTGCCTTGACAGATGGCATTCTATCACTGTTGTTCATTTTGATAGGGCTACTACAGGTAAGCCATTTTATCACTGTATATTATGCTTACAGCGTAGTAAACACAGTCATCACTTAAATACTCTCCAACATGATCACATCAATGCTAAGACTGAGATAGCAACTACAGGATTACTATGATCTCAATTAGACCCAGACAGTGAGGATAGTAAGGGCACAAAAACACTTATGTATATGCCGAGATTAATAGCACAGACTTCATGCTAATGTTGTAACCTTATCCGCAGTCCTTTCTCCTTCATCCATCCATGATCTACAAAGTATGAGATCTAAGATTCATCTAGACTGCACCTACAGGTATGCTGAGAATGGAACCTACACCAGACCTTAGTTAATGTTGTGTCCTCATCGAATTAGATCATGTACCTAAGATTTTTCCATGACTGCACCTAATGCCCAACCGAGGTGCAGTCAAGCCCTAATGTGAATCTTCTTCTGTTTATGGATATGAGAATTTTGTCTCTCCTTAACAACATATACCTGTAACTGCTCTTCAAAACATCCAAAAGTATTTGAGTTCGTATGACTGTCTCCAAGATTCAATACTACATGAGTGATGTTACTGAAGAGCAAAGGAGATCAAATAATTGAGCCATAAATTGAACGCCATTTATAATGTGTATACTTATTATTAATCAACACATAGTAATGTGCCATGGATGTAGTGTCGGTGCGATGCCCTTAATGCAATGACCTGATGCCCAGAGATCTATGTAATCTAAGATTGTAGTTGTTACAGACGTATAAGATCAATCTGAGACTTAAATTTTGTGGAATACAGAGAGGAACCTTCCGAAAAGTCTCAGTTCCACCTTGGAAAATAAGAGGGAGAGCATACAAAGCGAGATCATTAATAGACAATATATAGATGCAGAAGGATTAACACCATACATTGCAGAGACTATATATCACAAAGTCGAGACCAGGGATAATATAAAGATGTCATATGAGATCATGACGTTATGTTATATGAGATCGTATCATTATAATGATTATCCAAGTGCCAGTTATACCTATTCGAGATCATGTTCAGATCAGGTATGCGAGAGGAGTCCTGTGGATTGAGCAAGCGAGTCTTGTGGAGTAAAAGTCCTATAGACAGAGCATAGTAGTCCTTAACCCTTGAAAACAATTACCCAAATCTCAGAAACGAAAAGGAGCCATGTGGATTGCTTCCATGCCAACATTCAACATTCATCGTTGTGCATATAAGAGTTGTGCTATCGGATTTATTATAGATTAGGGCCTGCGTGCCTCGTATCCAACTCTGTCTGCTGCTCATCCTCATATGCCTGCGGCTTCCTGCGGTTAGGGCATCAACCTTGGGCAAGTGTATCTTTCGGTTCTCTCCTTCCAAAAACCCAGACGTGGAGAGGAGATCACCTCAAGAATACATGTCCAAAATGACTTCGAATCCTCACTAATTTATACTAAAAATGTAGAGGTTGAATAGACACGTCGGTTGGGCTTCTAGAGCCTACATAAGTGCTGGTCAGTTCGATAATAATTACATAAAAAAAATAAATTCATATCTCCATAAATACTTATTGGAATCAGATGATCTTTGTATCAATCCTACACCTCTCGACGAGAGGGATCCAATAAAAATATCAGCTGCCATAAATAAGCTAACCCACATGGATTTTGGTTGTAGTTGCCAATTTAACACTCCCTCTTAACTATGGAGAACTCCATCCATTGATCCATAAGTCCGACTGTACTATCTCTGCCATCAGTGCCCTGCACTGTTCTGCCCAACTCTGCTCAGCCCTGCTGGCTCTGCTCTGCTCTGCTCAGTTCTGCTGGCTCTACTCTGCTCTGCTTAGCTCTGCTGGCTCTTCTCTGCTCTGCTCAGCTCTGCTGGCTCTGCTAGCTCTGCTCTACTCAACTATGCTGGCTTTGTTCTGCTTAGCTCTACTCAGTGCTGCTGGCTTTGCTAGCTCTGCTGGCTCTTCTCTACTTTGATCAGCTCTATTGAACTATGAAGAAGAAGAATTGATTGAGAATGTCTCATACCATTCTCCACTGACCCAAAGTCAGACTCAGAGTGCGTAGCACTAGTCCCAGACCAGTCTCAACCGACCCGAAGTCAGCGTCATAGTATGTACGACTCTCACTAGTCCCAGACCAGTCCTGAACTAACACGAAGTCAGTCTCGGAGTATGTACCACTGGTCCCAGACCAGTCTCAGCCGACCCGAAGTTAGCGTCATAGTATGTACAACTCCTACCACTGGTCCCAGACCAGTATCATTGATCCCAGATCAATGGAGGACATCCTAGCGTAGGGAGTATGGTAGATACAACGATGCGTCCATCGGTACTACTATGGTCCCTAACTTCATTTCCCTGCTCATTGATCAGATGAGAGGTACTTCCCATGAGTCCCAGACTGCATGGGTAGGATGCCTCAATAGGGTAACTTAATCAATCCTGTCCTCACAAGAGAACACATCAATCCTGCTACAATCGCCATGGAGAACACATCAATCTAGGCTGCCATGGAGAACACATCAATCCAGGCCTCACAGGAGAACACATCAATCCTGCTACACGGGAGAGCAAATCATCCTGTTCCACAAGAGAGCGAATCATCTTGTCCCACAAGAGAGCGAATCATCTTGTTCCAGTGCGCAACACCAGGGGAGGGTGAGTCACCCTGTGGTCGTATGTTGCTCCAGTAGATTCTGTAAGCCCCACAGAGCTCCCAGAGCTCAATGTATGTAACATGCAGGACCCTTTTACAAAGTTCTCTTGATGACTCCAAGTCATTCGGGAAAATCACAAATTTGATCTTTCCCCCGTGGCTTTAGCAACCTGTGTATCATCTCAGTGCGATGGAGCCTCCTTACTCATCGACTTTCCATATCCCAGATAAGGCAGTATCTGATGTCTGTCTGCTGGAGCAATTGTTGAATACAAGATTTCTCAATAATCGAATCACACCTCTGGTTGTCACAGAGAAAAACAGCTAACATAAGAAATTCCACAACCATGCAGCTTCATAAAAGATCATACTCATAGCCATGTATTTGGTCTTGGTAGTGCTTATAGTGACCGACTTTTTCTTCCTCCATCGAAGCAGAATCCAGAGAGAACCAACACTGAAAAGTGCTCTAATGATCCTCCACACTGCCTGCCCATTCATCATTCGAATAATCATGTGGTTTCATATTTTCGGCAGTGTATCTCAATCCATGAGAGATTGTGCCCCTGAAGATATCTCAGAAGATTCTTGGTACCAATCCAGTGAGGCTCAACCAAATATGAGCTCACCATGCTAACTGCAACACATATGTTCGAACGGAGGTTCTCTAAGAACATTAATGCGAATGAGTTTATGAAACTCAGAGGCATTTTCCAAATCTGGTCCGACATCATTACCATATAACTTCTGAAAGTTAAGATCCTCGAGGCAGTCATAAGCTTGCAGCTTATCTTCCCACATTTAGAATCCAACTCCCTCTGTCTCCTATAAACGAGAGGGTCTGCACCTGTTAGACATAGGTGCTGGTATGAGAGGTTTATCATCCACAACCTTCGAGTAATGGTTTGGATCGGTTTCACTCCTAGCGAATCTCAGCTGCATTAGACAGCTATCAATCCTTTCATACTATGCCCGAGGTGTTTTTCTTCAAGCCATAGAGGGCTTTCTTCCACCTGTATATATGAGATTCCTTAATCATGATTCTCAAACTCCTCGGGTTGTGCCAAACCTGTGAACCTGTTGCATGAGGGGAATGGTCTTCTTATAATATTTTCCTTTGGTACATTTTAGACATGTACCTTCATGCTTCTTTTTGAATTCAGGCATCCTAGTCACCATCTGACTCACAGACCTCTGGTGCTGAGTCAATGGACATGGTCCCCAGTGGATTTCTTGCAACTTGATACAACCCTGAACTCAAAAACATCTTTAAAATATCTATTTTCAAACACGTACCTTTCCATCGATAAGTGCCACCCTGTAACCTTTGACTTCCATTTCTGAGATGGACATGAGGTTGGATCAGGTACATAAAAGAGATTTTGGGGTTCCTTGCTTTCGTGGAAGAGTCGACCATTTCCTTAATGACCTGCATTACCAGTCATTCTTTTGATCATTGAAGATGTCCTAGGAATGATTGTTATCTTCATCAAGAGATGTGTCTCTACCATTCAGACACTCCTTCGCATAACGGCTGAACTTATTTCAACAAGGAATTTTCCTTTCCTTCCACCCTTAGATCCAAACTTCCCAATGAAGTGATCATTAGATGGGCCATCAGAAACTTCCACTCCGCCATTTTGATAACATTCTCCGGTTCGACTTCACCCTAGGTGAATTATGAGGAACCCATTGATCCTTCTGTCTTGTCCCAATTGTCTTCGGTGATTGCTCTTTCACTCTTGCTTGGGCATTGTCATCACCTCAGCTCTAATACCATGTTAATTTTTGTTATGTTCTATGCTAGAGCAATTTATTTAAATTTTCATAGTTAGCAATCACATCAGCATTACGATAAACTGCAGATAGAACATAAATATAATATGCAGAAGACAAGCCAAGACAAGAGGGCACAAGATATGGCGGAAGCCTGGGACAAACCCCACAATGTGTGGGGAAACCCTTTGATCAAATCTTCTTTTATCTTCAAAGTTCAGCAGAGAAAGAGAGAGAGAGAGAGAGTACAACTACAACAGAAGTTAACACTTTGACTTGTCTAGATCTAAGCATAGATCATCTTCTATAACAATGAGATCAGTTGAAGACATTCTGCTTCAACTGATTCTCCAAGGTGACTCCTTCACCTATCATCGTGTTGCATCTGGTTCTCTTGTTGTACCACTCATACTGCACCATACTTCACTAATCACGTTGCTCATGTCCATGATCTTATCCATCATCATGCTGCCCTTCATGTCCATGATCATCATTCATCATCATGCTGCCCTTCATGTCCATGATCATCATTCATCATCATGCTGCCCTTCATGTCCATGATCATCATTCATCATCATGCTGCCCATACTAATGTGCATCATCATCATGTTGCTGCCTTGACAGATGGCATTCTATCACTGTTGTTCATTGTGATAGGGCTGCTACAGGTAAGCCATTTTATCACTATAGATTATGCTTAGAGTGTAGTAAACACAGTCATCACTTAAATACTCTCCAACATGATCACATCAATGCTAAGACTGAGATAGCAACTACAGGATTACTATGATCTCAATTAGACCCAGATAGTGAGGATAGTAAGGGCACAAAAACACTTATGTATATGCCGAGATTAATAGCACAGACTTCATGCTAATGTTGTAACCTTATCCGCAGTCCTTTCTCCTTCATCCATCCATGATCTACAAAGTATGAGATCTGAGATTCATCTAGACTGCACCTACAGGTATGCTGAGAATGGAACCTACACCAGACCTTAGTTAATGTTGCGTCCTCATCGAATTAGATCATGTACCTGAGATTTTTCCATGACTGCACCTAATGCCCAACCGAGGTGCAGTCAAGCCCTAATGTGAATCTTCTTCTGTTTGCGGATATGAGAAGTCTGTCTCTCCTTAACAGCATATACCTGTAACTGCTCTTCAAAACATCCAAAAGTATTTGAGTTCGTATGACTGTCTCCAAGATTCAATACTACATGAGTGATGTTACTGAAGAGCAAAGGAGATCAAATCATTGAGCCATAAATTGAACGCCATTTATAATGTGTATACTTATTATTAATCAACACATAGTAATGTGCCATGGATGTAGTGTCGGTGCAATGCCCTTAATGTAATGACCTGATGCCCAGAGATCTATGTAATCTGACACTGTAGTTGTTACAAACGTATAAGATCAATCTGAGACTTAACTTTTGTGGAATACAGAGAGGAACCTTCCGAAAAGTCTCAGTTCCACCTTGGAACATAAGAGGGAGAGCATACAAAGCGAGATCATTAATAGACAATATATAGATGCAGAAGGATTAACACCATACATTGCAGAGACTATATATCACAAAGTTTAGACCAGGGATAATATAAAGATGTCATATGAGATCATGACGTTATCTTATATGAGATCATAGCATTATAATGATTATCCAAGTGCCAATTATACCTATTCGAGATCATGTTCAGATCAGGTATGCGAGAGGAGTCCTGTGGATTGAGCAAGCGAGTCTTGTGGAGTAAAAGTCCTGTAGACAGAGCATAGTAGTCCTTAACCCTTGCAAACAATTACCCAAATCTCAGAACCGAAAAAGAGCCATGCGGATTGCTTCCATGCCAACATTCAACATTCATCGCTGTGCGTATAAGAGTTGTGCTATCGGATTCATTATAGATTAGGGCCTGCGTGCCTCGTATCCAACTCTGTCTGCTGCTCATCCTCATATGCCTGCGGCTTCCTGTGGTTAGGGCATCAACCTTTGGCAAGTGTATCTTTTGGTTCTCTCCTTCCAAAAACCCAGACGTGAAGAGGAGATCACCTCAAGAATACATGTCGAAAATGACTTCGAATCCTCACCAATTTATACTAAAAATGTAGAGGTTGAATAGACACGTCGGTTGGGCTTCTAGAGCCTACATAAGTGTTGGTTGGCTTGATAATAATTACATAAACAAAATAAATTCATATCTCCATAAATACTTATCGGAATCAGATGATCTTTGGATCAATCCTACACCTCTCGATGAGAGGGATCCAACAAAAATATCAGCTGCCATAAATAAGCTGACCCACATGGAGCTTGGCCCTAGTTGCCAATTTAACAAGGATGATTGAGATCGCATTGCAGATTGTTAGCGAGCATGAGGGAGTATGCTTGAAAACAATGACTAGTCTTGATACTGTGAGTAGGAGAAGTGGCATACTAAAATGCGATCGAGGACTGGACCGTAGAGTCCTGGATTACTATTCCTGGAGGGAAAATTGTGTTCTCTTCGTGTGGCTGTGAGTGCCTATGTCCTGGTTTCCTTATCAGTGGACCCGTCACAGATGAGGTAAAGGAGCAGCGACAATGTTTATGGTGGACAAGAAAGTAGATGCTTGTTTTGTTTGTGGAATAGACTCCCTAGCATGTTATAAACAAGTATAGTTATTTTAAAGGTCATTGTATGTACCCAGAAACTCCAAAATGTTGAATGAAATGTAAAAGTTATCTGAAAGTTCGTGGTGATCTTAAAACCACTTTGTAATGGTTTATGGTCAGCCTAAAACCATCTTTTGTCACTGTAATGTGATGGTTGGTGGTGAGCCAGAAACCATCTATAGAGTCTTAGTGGCTACAGGATTTGCCCGGAGGTGGCACATTTATGTTCCGGATTTGCCCGGTGGTGGCAGATCGGACTTGCCCGGTGGTGGCAGATCGGACTTGCCCAGAGGTGGCGCATTTCTGTTCTGGATTTGCCCGGTGGTGGCAGATCGGACTTGCCCGGTGGTGGCATATTGAATTTGGCAGATTTTCTCGGTGGTGGTAGATCGGACTTACCCGGTGGTGGCATATTGAAGTTGGCGGATTTTCCCGGTGGTGGCAGATCGGACTTGCCCGGTGGTGGCATATTGCCTGAGTGGCTAACGTGTACACGGGAGCTTTGTACTCGTAGGAGCAGGTGGACTACAGTAACACGTGGCTCATGGTCTCAGATATTGGTGTGTTTGAGCATAAGAGGTTGGGTGCACTTTTCTATCTGACAGTTGCGTCGAAAGGTGCAATCAGTGCAACTATTTGCGATTGTTATTTGGACATGAATATTTGGCTTAGAAAGGCACTGGTGTCTCTTTGTTTTTGGAAGTTCTGTACATGCAATTCACCCGATGGTGGTGGATTTGTAGGTACATATATGCAGTGATAATGGTCGATAGAATCATGTATAATCATGTATGCACAAGGACTAGCGGTTGCAGCGGTTGGTACTCATACATTTCGGTGGATGGTTGCTCTTTTATGGACGCTGACATATTTTTTTTGTTATGTTTGACCACAACCAGACTTTGTGAATCACTATCATGACAAGTAGTCATTAAGGGGGGGAGTTAGAAATAGTTAATTCCTACTTGTCTATGGTTGTAATTTTCTATTTGAGGAGTTTGTTGCTACATAATAGGAATAAGCTAGAATATAGTTTCTCCTAGTCTAGTGTGTGGTTGAGAGAATCTCTCAACCACACTACTGTACATCTAAGATAGCATTCCTATCTTAAGACCATTGATTGTATAAATATGTGTGTAATTTCCTCATTCAATAATTAATAGAATATATTATTGAGTGTCAGTAATTTTATCTTGGTATTATAGTTGTTTCAAAAAATTAGGTTGTTCTGGATCTCAAGTGTTCAATATGTTCTTCTCTAGTGAAACTATGTGGAAAGGTCTAAATCCAACCTTCTTCTTATCCATACAAGTTGGCTGGTCCATAAAAACGGGGTACCACTTCATCTAGATAAACACTTCACAGGTATTCCCAAACTTATCATATATGCAAATACATTCCATCAAAGCTAGAAACTTCCCTTATATATGCAAAGTCATTCAGTGTTTTGAGTTGGCAAGGATGGGATGATTGCACGTATTGGGAGTTTGGGAAAGTAGAAATGGTTGTCTAGTTGGTAAAGGTAGTCTTTGTGGCTGTGGATTTTGCTGCCAATGGTGTCCTTGATTTTGTTGTTGACGCTGTCCCTGATTTGAAAATTGAGAAGGGGGGAAAGTTTGTCCAGACGCTAAAGGCATTCCTTTTGGCTGCGACCTTCACATCTGGTAATCTCCCTCATTTGAAAATTGATGACGTTCAAGGTCAATTTCTTCTAAGTTGATCATTATGACATCCGAGGTGGTGAATACAACGAGCATAGTCAAAGTGATATAAGTTTTGGGCTTTTTTAGGGATTTGTTTTGTTTGATTCTAAATTTTAAATTTGTTTAAAAAACATAAAATAGTAATTTTGAATGGTGTAATTTGTAGAAGTTTATAGTTCTAAATATGTTGAATTCATTAATATATTTTTTAAACATCAAGACATGAAAAAAAACATGTATAAATTTCGAGACAATATAATCTAACTAACCAACATTCTACGTTGTTGTTTTTAATTGTAAGAATTCATTTTTAGTTACTACTTTCAGAATCTCTTGAATATCTTCCTTTATATGCAGCATGGAGGCGAGGTCAAGGCAAGAATCACTAAAATGTGAAGATATATATATGCGAGGATCTAAGAAAGTTGGACAAATTAGTGAACTGTATAGAAGGATCGCAATGGTTTATTGATAAAAAATTAGAGGAAAGAGTTATATGGACTATCATTCAACCTAATTAGATGCAAACGTTATTTGGGGAAAGATATTAATTATGAGTAAAAAAAATGTTAATGATTCAAGGTTGTTGTGGAGGTAAATCCCCTCTGCGGACATAGACGATCCCTACTAGCCCAGACCGGGTCTAACAACAATCAAACAATGCTATCATGCAAGTTCCTAATTACGATCTAAAGGTGGATGATGAGAACCTACTTGGATTCCAACGCTAATATTCATAGAAGAGATGATGCTCTTGTTCCTTTTCCTCGGCCGGTCACGATCCCCACGATCTCGTTCGCGTTAGCTTGAGTATATTTCTTTTTCATTCTCGATGGAAACTTTTCCAGGGTTCACCAACCAAAGTATCCCTCCTGACGGGAATCCTGGCCATTTCCCTCCTCTCGGGAATGTTGGTGCTCCTTATATGGCAACGTTGTCTCTCCCAGGGTTAATTGTTGGGTTGCCGGTTTGGTTGTTCTCAACCTCGTTGGTCCCTATCGTCTCACCGTCTAGTCAGTCCGTCCCTCCACCTAAAAAACATCATGTTGATTCTAAGGTGGATCTCTCCCCTTCTACGCCCACTTCTACATCTTCATCTTCTACTTCACCTAGTGAAAGTCTAGATTCAAGTAACCAGGTGGCTAAGAAGAAGAAGAAGAAGATGAAGAAGAAGAAAGCTCCTAAGGGACAGGTTACAAGTGCAGCTAAATTATTGTGGAGGTAAATCCCCTCTGCGGATAGAGACGATCCCTACTCACCCAGACCGGGTCTAGCAACAATCAAACAATGCTATCATGAAAGTTCCTAATTGTGATTTAAAGGTGGATGATGAGAACCTACTTGGATTCCAATGCTAATATTTGTAGAAGAGACATCGCTCTTGTTCCTTTGCCTTGGCCGGTCACGATCCCCATGATCTCTGTGATTGGACAGCTGCACATGCAAAGAACAACACAAATACAAGCATAAAATCCAATAGATGCAATTATATATCAGTTAGAAAAGATAGAACTCAACATCAATCATTACAAAGGACAATGAGAGTGGAACCATAATGATAGTCATCTATTATTGATAAATAACAAAGAAGAATACAACCATAGTTCTGATGTCAAATCCTCCTCTGGCTAGGTGATCAGCTACACAAGTCTTGCAAAGCTTGTTGGGATGGGAAACAAGCATCTCTCTCCTTGGTGACAAGAATCTCCTCACTTAGATTTGGCCTTATGGATGCAAAGAAGGCTCTTGCAACTTCAATCTCTTGAACTCTTGGAATCCTCACTATCACTAGCACTCTGCCGGACTAGCTTGCTCAAGGTATAGAGACAAGCTTTTATAGATAGAGGGGAAGGAGATAAGATCAATCACAATTTCCATGGGATTGGCTTTATCACTTAGAAACTTCCATGAAAGGTGGCAAACCACTTCCCTTCTATGGAGATTCGAAGCCAAACCATCCTAGCTCAACATAGATTCAGTTCGTGAATGGGTTAAGGAGAACCTTCGGAAGTTTGTTTGTTAAAAAATTTACCCAACTCGGTTGCCTCGAGTACGACTCTGAGACAGAGCGCCAATGGCGCACCCTCTTTAGAGGATTTTCCCCATTGGCACGAGCAGTACACTGTGGAACCGCGCCAATGCAAAAAGAGGTCTTTTTATGGGTATTCTGCAGGAGATGTCTTCAGAGCATATGAAACTCATACTTAGAGGAATATGATGCAAGTGGTTTCAGGTCATGTCACTTCTCACGGGTCCCGAAATGAGTCCTCCAGTTTGTGGGAGAGGGGTAACAGGGACGGTGACAAACGGTGACAAATTATTGTGTAACAAAGGTCTAGAAATGGCACCAAAAAAACAATCACATTGAGGCACGAATAAGTTCCCACTCTTGATAGGCTAATCCGGTAGACCCTCTTAATGTGCTCTTTCAAGGTTTTTTTTACAGTCTGAGGTCAAATTTTTATATTTTCAAGTCCTCAACTAAAAATGTGGTCACTAGTTGGTGTTGATCTAGGTCATCACTACTCCCTTGGTTTGCAAAGTGACCACCCTAAGCATGGTCATGCCATTATTTATTATTATAAGTCTAAATGTTGGTCTAGGTCATGATTGTGGTCTTCAAATAATATATGTTTGAGAAGTCCAAAGTTTCATAAAGTAGTTAAGAGTACACCTAGTCTCATCATTTGCTTGTGTGATCCATATCCAATGAGAGTCATGTCATCATTCTTGTCACTATCATGCGAGTTAGTGAATTTAGGGAATAAATTGTTAAATTGAAATGGTTCACATTGAGATCTTACTTTCCACTTCAAGTAGGATTGCTCCAAGTACTTTTTAGTTACAAGTTACTCGAATCAAGTACGCTTGATGTCACCTATCAAATCAAGCCTCAAAGTCTCCAAATTCAATTCTACAGCCTAAAAAAGAATTATAACTTCATTGGAAACTTCATTTGTACTGTCGAAATCTCTCATCATCATTCAAACACTTTCCAAAACCTTTGAAATTGGAATTCTATGCCCTAAACTGAATTTGCATACGACCATTGCCTTTTTAATAGTTTTGCTTGGTTTTGGGCAGTTTTCATATTTGGAACTATGTAAAAATTCCCTAGGATATATCCTACACTCATTTCATCTCTTTCCACTTCCTAAAGTTCCCTAACATTGTTACTTAATTCCCTAAATTTTCCTACCCTCATTTCCCTTCCCTAAACCCTTCATCCTATCCCCTCACTCACTTCCCCTCTTTTTCCCACTAGGGTTTCCCTTGCAAATTATCAACATGGAGGAAGAAAAGAAATATTATAAGAAGAGAGGTCAAGTATCATGGTATGATGCACTGAACACCCATGAGTTGATGTCCTCCTCACTGTCCAAGCAATATTTTCAGAATGTAGGGTGTTTAGGGTTTTATGAGCAAGTTGAACAAGTCAAGTATCATGCCAAGTTGACCAGCCTATTTTCTACTACCTTATGAGAGATAAGGTCATTGTTGTAGGGTAAGGTTCACAATTTCAAATGAAGCCATGGCAGCGGCCGCAAGGATACCAAACAATGGTGAAAAGTGGTTTAAGAGCCTAGAGTTGGATGTGAAAAACTACAAACCCTTCATCAAAGGCCACTACAAATACACCATTAAGAATGTTTTTCCTTTTGGACAGCTCTTTGAGAAATTTGATCCATTGATTAGGATCATTATGAAGTATTTTACATGTGAGGGTATATTTTCGAGATTGTACAAGTAACATGTCAAATTTCGCATGCATTTCATAGGGGTAAAACCACTTAACCTATCCTACTACCTCTACAAGAGCTTTGCTAAAATGGCAAAGAAGGTGGAGCATAGACAAAGTGATCATCAAAACAGACTTTTTCATCATGTCCTCATCAAAATCATTGTATTTCATTAGCTTGCACAAATGAACACCACTTGGGAGACACTCATTCAGTCAAATATCTTCTTGTCTTCTACTAGTGAGTCTACTAGCTAGCCAAAGTACACCAACACCATCCATTCATATGGAGATTGGCTCATCTATGAGAATTTTATTCAAGAGGACACCTAGCGCTAAGGTGACTACAATATATCAAAGAGGGAGTGGGCTTGTATTTGATCCAAACATTGTGGAAGGGGTCAAGCCTACATCAGCAGGAACATGGATCACCATCACAACATCATACACCTTTGCAAGATGAAGAGCCATTACATCTTGACACTGATATAGTAGACCTGGAGGTTAATGAAGATCATAGAATAATAGAGCAAGTCTGCATGGAGAAAGATGTTGAGATCAAAGAGATTAAGGACAACTTATCTAAGGCCAATTTCATGATTTCATTCCTAGAGGAGGAGAATGAAAAATTGAAGGTAAATCAACTTCTCTAGAATAAGCATAAACTTGATGTTAGGAAACAAGATGTAAAGGGAAAAGAAGTAGTTGACATAGATGATTCAGATGAGCATCAAGAGAAGGTTACAAGGAAGAGGTGAAATACTAGAGGCCTCCAAAGCGCAGTTCAACAACAAAGAGAACAATCTCCACCCAAAGAGCAAATGTCTTTAGATGACCTAATTGCAGCACAAATCAATCAAAATGGGGTGTTTTGGCTTGACAAAGTGAATTTCCATTTGGAAAATCTCCTTAAGGGGGCCAAAAAAGACAACAAATTGCAAATACGTATGGTTTCTCATTACTATACAAGGAATCATGCCTCCAAAGTCAAGATCAAGCAATTGGAGGAAAAACTCAAGGAATCACGCCTCCAAAGTCAAGATCAAGCACTTGGAGGAAAAACTCAAGGAAACCATAATCAAGCAAAAAGAGAAGGTTAAGTTGGATTTTCTTGCTAATTCTTCCTTCATAGCATAGCATACCATCTCAGGTCTTCATGGAGCAACTCCAGATCAATTTTGAAGAAATTTTTGGAAATTGTGAATTTTTGTGAATTTTTAGCAATTTTTGAAAGGGTCACTAGGTCAAAAATGCAACATGCCGAACATTGTGCTTTTGATGGGCATCTCCAAATAAAAATTTTGTTGCATATTTTGATTTGTTATCACTTGTACATCACTTCTAGCTTGTGGGAGTAAACATTTTAGCAAGTTTTGGTATGTCGAAAAAGTCAAAAACCACTCAAAAATCACCTCTCTGCCCTCTTTTTGGAGAGCTTGCTGCGTTTTTGGAGTACCTATGCGAGAATGAAGTTTTGGAGGAATAGGAGGAGCCTTTTTCAGTGCTTGAGGATTCTATCATGTAGCAGACATCCATAGATTTCTCCATCATTTTTTAGATGAGGATTTGGACCTTGGGAAGGCCTCAAAAAAGCACTTCTACCAATTTTGTTGTTTTTTCTCCTTGCATGTTGTGCTTTTGTGTGAATTCGCTATGTTTTCACCCGAAAGATACTTTCCTCAGTCGAATTAGTGAACATCTGACCTCCACTAATGTAATTTCTCATTTTTTTTGTTGTGATGATGGAAAGGAGTGTAAATAGGTTGGTTAGAGTGAATGTAAAGTAAATATATGGTTGTAAAAGTTCAAATTTATGGTCAAATGTATCATTTTTGCTATTAAGACGAGAGTTTGTTAACCTCCATTGTCATTAGGTTATGGTTAGAGATATCTTGGGAACAACTCCACCACTCATGGATTCAACCCTTAAGAGAAGGGAGATGTTGTTTTGATCTATATGTATCATTTTCTTAGTTAGTTGGAGAGTTGGACATGAGAGGTTGGAACACTTTTAGTTTGTACTTCAACTCCTTATTAAGGAAATCAAACGAGTAGTTGCAACTATTATCTAGGAATCGATGTGCAATGAGTTTTTGATAATGTATTTTCTCTGTTATAGTTTTATATGAATGATATACATCTCTCCTTTCCATAGCTTATTTCTTCAGTGATTTTTCTAAAAGTTTATAAGGAGAATAATTTTCATGCAAGCTTTGTTTTGATGGGAAAGACATTCGGTCTAATTTTTATTCTTAACTAATGAATTCATGGTGCACATTCTCATTAAGACCTTCTTACTCTTTCAAACCCTACACTACATCGAAAAAACCCTAAAGCCATCACAAAGAGTATTTCTACCTTTCTCCTCCATATATTTGTTGTTGTAACCCTTTGATACTTTGACCTAGCTACCTCATTCTCATCCCTAATCAAACATCAAAACCATAAAATCTCAAATCCTACCTAACACTAGCATACCTAACCTTATATAATTTTTCATTCCAATCAACCTTTGGTTGTTATTTCATAATGAAATCACTCTTTGGTTTGGTAGGAATAGCTAACAAATTGAAAGCTTGGTTTGAGGTTACCTCCATCGATCTCATCCCCAGCCTAGGATATTATGGAGGATAACAGACCCCATCGAAGGTCGAGGCTAGGTTCTAGCTTAAGGTTATAGGTCAGGCCATGGAAACGGTTGAGGGTCAACAAATATTATAACAACCACTTCTCCCTATATCAAATTCATGTGGGTCCTAACCGAGGTTGAGGTCAGGGACCTTGGCTTTTTCCTCCCAAATAGTTCTCACCCTCAATGTTTTCTACCTCTGTCCAATGTTGAAAAATCATACAACCTCCAATTCTGTCATTTTGGCCTCTCTCTAGTTCCATCTCATGTCCCTCCCCATGCCACAAAGACATAAACCTCTATTAATCCAAATTGAGAAAAGTTGATCTCTTAACTATCTCTTCCAACATATTTCGACAACAACTTGGCTCTACCTTCGACACCTATAAGGAAACATGGTGAAAAAGATAACAAACAATGTTAATACTAAGAGCAAGGAATGAACCAATATTAAGGATAAATTTACTTTTCTATCAATTTATATTTAACATTCAAACTAGACAATTGTTGATGTGAACAATCAACAACATATCATTTGCAACAACAGAAATCAACACATGAACATACACACCATGAGAATTATATACATTGGACACATATGTTTAATGTGGAAACACTTGCAAGAGAAAAAAAACATAGGTTGTTTGTTATCTGAGGTAAAAAGAAACACATATTCTATTACATGATTTTATTTTGAGCCACCACACACAACAAGCTCCAAATCCATTTGATTGTTTGTTAGCAACAAATCCCTTCTTTTGCAGACATGTGATCAACTTACCAAAATCATGAAATGAAGTGCCAACTTCATGAATTTGTTGGGAGGATGAGCTTGTAACTCATTGGATTTATGCAAACACCAACATGTAGGAGGCACCAACTTCCAAGCTTTATTCAGATACCCACTTGTTAATTTTATTATAATAATGGTATGTTCTATGCTATGAGCAATTTTACTTAAAATTCTTTATTAGCCCAATATAAATATCCAAAATCAGCAATCACAACATCAAGATAGTAAAATGTAGTTAGAACATAAACAATAACAATAGAAGACAAGCCAACACAAGAGGACACAAGATATGGCACCAGCCATGAACAAACCCCAATGTGGGGAAATCCTTGATCAATTCTTCTTATAATTCTTCAAAAGTTTAGTAGGAAAAGAGAGTACAAATTACAATATTCACTTACCCAATTTCATCAGTCAAAACAATAGAAAAAGAAAGTCCTAACCAAAAAGTCAACATTAGCCAATAAGGCTGAAATAGACCTCCAAAACAGCTTGGTCAACTTTGCTCAACTCAGCCTTCAACAACTAGATAGTGCAGCTCATAACAGTCGGATAATAACTAGTCAAAGTTGGTCAATAGAAGTTAATGAAACAACAAGAACTAGGATTGTCAATGCTAGGGTCAAACAACCTTAATTTTCGTGCCCAAAATTGTGGTCTCCCAAAAAAACGTCTCCCTCAAAAAATTAAAGTCAAATAGGGTCAAAGCTGGTCAAATTCAACCAAAAAACACATGTCCAAATTACTCACTAAAGAGATTCCTCAACCAAACAACTTCACATGAGGCCAAACTTGCAGCAATATATTCATCCTCAGTGGTGGTCAAGGAAACCAACTTTTGCTTCCTACTCATCCATGATATCGAAGTAGAACCTAGACAGAAGAAACATCCATATGTACTTTTATGATCCACCACACTGCCAGCCCACTCTACATCTCAGTAACCATGTAGCCTCACATTCACGAAAGTGTATCTCAGTGTATAAGTGATTGTGCCCTGAAGATATCTCAAGAGATTCTTGACAGCAATCCAATGTATGTGATGAGGCTCAACGATAAAGTGGCTCAATTTATTCACTACAAAACATATATCTAGATAAGATCTCACCAAGAACATTAGCCCCACCATGAGTTGACAATACTCTGAAGGATTTCCCAAATCAGGCCCAACAGCACTTCCACATAACTTCTTGAAGTTAAGCTCCATGAGGGTAGTGATGGACTTGTAGTCCACCAACCCCAATCTTTGAATATTCACAATATATTTTCATTGATTGTCACCAAAAGTAACCAAAAAGATCATTGGTTACGGCCAATAAAATATCGTCACTAGAAGTTTCACCAAAGAGAGAATTAGTGATCGGCCTTTAACAATCCTCACCAAAAGTGTCACCAAAGAGAGAATTAGTGATGGACCTTTAACAACCCTCACTAAAAGTCTCATTGAAAATGGATTTGATGACAAATCTTAAAGGACCATCATTATATACACTTACACAAACAATTTTTTAAAAACTGTCACCATATGTGACATTGGTGATGGACCTTAAAGGTTTGTCACAAGCTTGACCCTCACTAATCACTTTTTTTCTTGTAGTGAGATTCAGATTTTTCATTTTCTTCCATGCAAGATAGTTTGAAGCCCCAACAAATTTGTTTCTTTCCTTACAGAAAGACATTTTGAAAAATTCAGATGTGGACATAAATATAATTACTTGATAGGATTCTCCTTCTTCTTATTGCTTCCTCGATGTTGACGAAGATATAGAATATAGAAAACTTCTCCTTGATAAAGGTAGTTTTCTTCAAGAATGATCCTTGATCCCATAGAGAGTGAGATATCTTTGGATCCTTCAATGGTGATGCCTTTTTTGATGAAGATCAATGATGACTTCTTGGTGATTTATTTAATGTTAAGTACCTTTCTTCAATGTGAGACGGATCACCTTATAATCTTGATGACAACTCCTTTTGATCTAGCATCCTTTGGATGAATAGTTTTCAAGAAACTTCAACTTCAAACTGATTGAGAGCTGATCCAAGGAATGCTTCTATGTTTTTTAGTTGTTTCAAGATGATTATTTGATACTCATGTTGAAGTGATTCACTTGGACGAATAAACTTCAATCTACCTTCATTCGTAGATCTCTTCACTTTAGTAGATGTAGGGTCTTGGCCTTTCTTTACTGATGATGATTCCAAGACTTGTTTTGGTGTAGATTTCTTCTTTGATATGGGGTTTTGACACTTATTAGTAGATCTTGACTTGAAGATGATATTCTAGAATCACTTTGATTCCTTCCTCAAGATTTTATCCTTGAGTTTCCCTTAATTAGATGCCCTTCCTTGACTTTGTGGCCTTAGCTTTCTGTCCATGTTGAGAAATCTAGGGCATCGAGATTAAGTGATTTATCTTCGTTGGACAATTGCTTGTGAATGTTTTTACTTTCTTAGAGTAGGATATTATTTTACTTAAATTATTAGTGTTATTCTTCATCAAACAACTACCAATGCATAAACCATAAGGGGATAAGAGAAACAAAATTTAGGCTATCAGCCAAGGCCAAACCTCTCCCACTCAAGAGGAAAACCATAAAAAAATCTTCTTCTTATAGAGGTTTCAATTGATGAATACGAGGACCATGACCCTTGACCTATTTTACTCTCCAAGACCAAGAAATAAGTTCCCTTACACTACTTATCTTTCATGCCCAAGTCAACACTTGGTATAATTACTTGCCTTCATCTGTATCTCAACTATAATTTAGATCTTCAACCTCTTGCTTTAGATTTGAAATTCTAGATCTCTTTAAAAACCCTACCACATGAGAAGTACCCTTAATTCCTTCATATAGGATGGATAATTATTCTACTATAATTAGGATTTCCCTCTAGACATTTGTTGTTGCTTGAATCAACCTTCTATGATGACTGATATAGTCTTGACTTCCCTTGCAGCATATGATCTTTCCCCTCACATGTGTGATGGGTGTTATCCCTTAAAACACCCCAAACCAACTTGTCTTTTAGTATCTCATTCTTCACTTGGAGAGAGAGGCTTCCTTCATGTGATTTCACACTTCCTACTGCAGTCCTCTTCTTGTCAAAAATTATGTGTTCTGAAATGAGGCCAAGATGTGTATTTATAGTGGTCTCCCATGATAATAAGTTGACTTGACACTAAGCTAGGCCAACGTGTGTTTTGGAGAGGTTTCATCACTTTATTGAAGGGTGACTTGCTAGGAGATGATTATGCTTGTCTTGGAGTGTCTTTTGACTCTTTTAATGACTTATACAAATATTTGACATGCCCAAGAAGGGTACTTCATACATGACATTGAATCAATTTGACTTCTTGACAAATCCTAAGGGCTCATAATTGGAGCCATTACTAAAATTAAAATTCCTTGATCATGAAACCCATGAGACAAACATTACAATAAAAATTTTATTTTTCTTCTTTATATCAATTACATAAAATCACAATTACACATGTCATTATGAAGAGAAAACCTAGTTACACTTTTCAACAATTTCCATACCCTCATCCCTGATAATATCCAATGGAAAGGTTGCAATTCCCCCAATCCAGAAATATCGAAAAGTGTTAAGTCCATTATGTTTTGAGTGGGATCTAAAATTCCACTTTATCCATATGAAATCCAATGAGGTCAGAATGACTGCCAAACATCCTAAGTCAATTAATGGTAATGTTTAAAATATAAGTAAAGGGATGATATTTTAACAATTTAACATTACCATTAATTGCATGGTATTATTAGAGAAATATGGTTAAATACTAGGATTGCCAATTCATAAATTATTGGTTTTATTTATTTACTTTTCATTTGAGGGTATGTGGTAGCATTGTCCAAAACTAGTTAGTTTGATATTGAACTAGCGAGTTCGCTGAAAAATGGTTTATTTCTTATTTAACTAATTATTTTTGTACAAGAACTAAGTGGTTAAGAACTAAATCATCCTTTTCCAATCCATGATATTGACTAAGACCAATTTCCGCTAAAAAATGATCAAATCTACCCATTCAATCCAGGCTAGTCTGGTTTGTTAACACTAATTTCAATATGCTACAATTCATTAGGAAAATGTACCTTTAGTATACAATACACCTCATTATGGGTACGCACAACAAACCTAAATGTCCATAAAATCCATATATTCTAGGAGTTGTATTGGGCATGGAAGGCTAATTTATCAGTCACGAACCATATTACAATGCTCAAATGTACCAACACTCAGTTTCATCGGCTAGTTATTTTCCATCTTTACAATTTGGTTAGTGTGTTCTACTATTTGGTGCTCTTGAACCAAGGCATTTGGTTATTGATATGATGAATGAAAATGGAACCAATGTAAGTACATATCCTAGCATCCCATCACTAGGTCACTTCACTAAAATGATATCTAATCATGCCATTTTCAAGGGCGAGCTTCTTTTTGGGGAAACCAACTTTGATCAAAACTCAAAAAGTTCAAATATATCATGTGAAGAGAAACAATAATCTTTCATCCCTTCAGGACATACTACAAAACAATGATTTAGAATGTGCAGTCCTGAGAATCAAAGGAAAATGAATAAAGGTCTATAGCTAAACCAATAGCATGATGTTAATACTCAAGGTCCAATTCAAACAAAAGCTTACATTACACTTGGAAAGATATCTCCTTATTATAATCAATTGAAGGTGCTTGTACTATTAGTTACCAATTCTATAGATTTAAACTTCACTCAGCATAGATGCATAGGAATTAAGAAGCTAAATGAAAGTATACAGGTCAGGAGATCCCCATTTAATGGTAATAGTAGTTAAGATGTGTCAAATGAACAAACTTGATTCTTCATATTAACAAGATAATGAACTAGTGGATATCTCTAGCTGGTGTCACAAATACTAGAACAGATCAAGTGATATGAAATAATGAAGCTTACCTCCTGCTAATGTGATAGATGAGTATAACCTCTTTGATTCTCCTACTAGTTATGATCATGCCTGATATTTTTTGTGATAAAATATTCGAGGATGATGCCATAAGTATATTAAATATAAAGCATGGTCAAGCATCCCCAATGGTAATAGTATAGTAGATAAGGCTTATGATCATGATGCACAACATATCGTATGAAATCTACGAAGCTATGCATTATTCTTGTTCTCCTCAATTAATGCTATTTGTCAATTCAGCGGTGTAGTTGAGATGATTGGTCATGTGCATTTTAAAAGTACCATGGATTTCTGGAAACTAGACAAATGGAGTGGTTGCTTCATAGTGAAATTACATATCTTAAAATATGTGTCAAATTCTAATCTTCTTCATATAATTTAGGAAAAACATGAGAAAAATCCTATAATAAAAAATAGGGATACATAAGAGATCAAATATGTCCAATGTATGCACATGCCTAAATTTTAAAAAAACTACTCAACAAAAGAAATCAATATTTGATTATTCTCAATATTCTGAAGATTGTTGAAAATCTATGCTAGAAAAAAAAAGGCTTCATTCTAAACAACTACAACCATTAGCATCTATAGTTGATCAATAGAAATTTGTGCAATTATGGAAATTATATGGAAAAGTGTAAAATTTTGGGGATTTAAAGGTGACTGATTATGGTGCTCCAATGTCTTGTGCAGAAGAAACAAACATAAAACATGTTGTTTCAGATTTTGGAGAAACTAATTCCAACTATTGGATTAATTTTTGGAGAAATTAATCCAGGTGTCATAAATAGTTCTAGTTCAATTTTGGTTTTCAATTGAGTTCAACTAGTTAATGTTGACATGTCCTATGTAATATATTTAACTGTTTAGTAATATTAAGAAGAACATTTTTGCTCCACATTTTTCAATTCTTAACATGGTATTAGAGCTTAGACTCCATAATACTCCTTGAGAGAAATAGAGAGAAGCGTGCAACCTGCATAAGACTCCTTGAGAAAGTAGCAATGAATGTAAGAGTAAAATGGTTGTGCCCAAGAATTTAAAAAATTGTAACACAGAAATGGTGATCTTAAAGAGTGAAAAAGTGAGCTACTTGTGAAGAAAGCCTATTGCTACTAAGCTAGTTGATAGTTTCCTCACCTAAAATAGAAGGCCATAAGAAGCTATCTTTTTTTAATTTCGTGGTGACCATCGCACCTGTGACCATCACACCCCTACTGAGGGAGATGATGCGATGAAAATGACAAAGTTCAAAAACATAAATTTTGCTCGATAAATCTTAGTCATGTGTGTCGAAAAATATGATGAGAAAAGTCTATAAATAAAAGGGACAACACGAAGAATATTGGGAGCACACATCACACAGTCACACCGATTAGTTTTATAAATTTTCTAGGATGAATGATGGTATTGATTTTAAAAAGGGCTCTTCATTTTCTTAAAAAGTGGCTTCCCTCTTTCCAAAAAGCCTTGCTTAAAAATGTATTATCAAGCCAAATTTGTTTGAAAAGTATTTGAAAGCTTATAATTTTAAAAGAGGGGGATTTTCATTTGTTTTAGAAAAACAATTGCTTTGGATGAAAAAAGCTTAAAAAGGGTTATATTCTTTTAAAAAGTTATGTATATTTTAAAAGGGAGCTTTTCATTTATTTTGAAAAAATAGTCTTTTATTTGTGAAACAAATTCATATGATTTAAAGGGCTCATATGATTTTGGTTTCATGAAATTTCCTTTTTAATTAGAAAAGGAAAAGCAACTTTAGAACACGACGTTCAAAGTTTATTTGAAAAAATGGCATTCAAATAAAAAATGGTTTTGTGAAATCATGTATGGAAGTGTTTAACTTGTGAGAAATTTGGATAAATATTGTGTTGAAGGTGAATTAATTTGAGATTATTGATCCACCATTCTTGCATGTTTCCACCATGAGCGAGAGCCAAAGACAAAGACAAAGCTCATAGTCTAATTTGTTCAAAGTTGTGTAGCACAGAAGAAACCTTAAAGGTTTTTTTATTTCATAAAATATCTATGTTTGCAAGACAATTTTCTTATTGACTAGAATTCAACCAACACTCAACAAATGGGAAAAGCCAAGAGGTTGATAAATTTGAAGCAATAAAAAGTTTTGTTTGAGATCTATTTGAAAGAAGTGGAAGAAAAAAGGCTTGGGACACTCTTGAGAGGAATTTTGTAAGGGGGAGTATTTAAAGTGAAGATGAAGGTGGATCTATAGTAGAAAATATACAACATGATGAAGATTTTGTCCAGTCCCACCCCAAAGTGGATAACAATGATGATGATATGTTACCATCTTTAGAGAAAGAACACACATATTCTAGTGAATAGCAACACTAGGCACAACCACAAGTGGATTACGATTTTGTGAATCCAAAAATAGTACTTGTTGATGACAATGAAGTTGTCATAGGAGCAACTAGTGTTATGGTGAATCCTACAATTCAATTTGCTGATGTTAAGTTTGATGAATACAATTTGGATAATGATGAAAATTTGCATATGATGCAACAAAAGTATCTTATTCATAAATCGTTAATTGGTTTGGTGAGAGAAGCCCACTGGTTCTGAAAACCAATTGGAATAAATCCTATTTGAAGAAGCAGAGGTTAGTAAATAAGAGGAAATGGTAGAAGCAACGAAGGAAGCACAAGAAAATAAATATCTCATTGTAGACCATAAAGAATATGGTTCTGCAAATATTTGTAAACTTAACCTTGACTTTGAATGTGCAGATGTTAGTAGCAACTAGGAAGGAGAAACAACATTTGAAGATGAAATAAGGTTCCTTGAAACATCGCTTCCAATAACATGTTTTGATAAAGTATGCATATAAATTTTAGTAATTAATGGTGAAAACAAACAAAAAATTGATGATGAAAATCATACTCTAGGAGATGACATGTGGTAGAGGTCTACATATATGCCAATTTTTTAAGAAATCAATGAAATTATTAGACAACCTGGAACAATGGAAGAGTTACACCAATTAAGAATATGAAATTTAAAACCTACAAAAAAAATAAAAAGTTTTAATAATTTAGAGGATATAGGATTTGGAAGAGAATAGAAAGAAAAAGAAATGTAGCTCATGTCAAAAAATTCTAAAATTTTAAGCCTAGCAGAGACTCACATCACCATGTATCTTAGTTTAAATTTATTTTGTGGTAGTAATTAAGGGTATCCTCCAAGAAACTATTTCCAATTACCTCCTAGATGTCAATCAAAGTGTCATAATTGGTTCTAGCCCAATAGTTGAGTTGCAGTTGACTTCTACTTCAAATATTTAATGTTGATGTATGCTATATAATCTATTTAACTCTTTTTATTTCTTTGATAATATTAAGAAGAGCACTTCTACTCTACTTTTTCAATCTTTAGCATCAATTTCTTCTATTCAAGAGCACTGAGAGATGTCAAATCAAGGTGGTTGGTGCTTTTATTACTATATTACATGTTTCTTGTGTTCTAATTGCTGAAATAAAGTCTTACTATGTGATCAATGCTAGGATTTAAGTATGAAAAATAATGTGAACCCAAATTATGTTTGTGAGATCTTTCATAAAAATTATATTTTCTCAAATTATCTTAGAGAAAGTAAGAGTTGTTCAAATGTCATCATTACAACACATTTTTCCACAAAGTCCACTGATTAATTATACCATGGTGTTCAACATTACATATTTTCTAGATGTACAATGGTTTATCCTATTAAAGAAGCATTGTCAATGAAAAAGCATGGGTACCCCTTTACTCATGGAATTTTCCAAAATGCATCCAATCTCAAGGGGAGATTGGCATCACTCACATGGCATTTGAAACACAGTGGAATTTGCATTTGTTTATGCCTTTTGAGAATTGAATCTTATTTACTAATTCATCAACAACAAATGCAAGATGGAAAGAATTAGGAAACAATAGAATGATGAACTAATGTTGCAAATTTCTCACAAACCAAGTCCTTGTTTCTACAAAAAGGTGATAGGAAACATGAACGACTAGTCACACCAAACTGTCACAGGTCAAAATTTCAAGATTTCCATATTGATATAGCATTGAATATGGAAGAGAATTCATTGATTAGAAAAGAAAACTATAACGATGTCCACGACAATGATATGATTTAGGTACATGACCATGGTATTTTAGAAGTCTTGTTGTTGATCATTCAGTTCAAGGAGAATTCATTCAAATGCACGAGGCAAGTGTGACACACAACTAATTTATCATTGCCAATATCTTGAAGGCATGTACCAGTCTACCATCATTTTAGCTTGAAGGAAAGTTAATCCATGTAGTTCAACTACCCTTTCAAGGCTGTTGTATTGTTCTAAAATTACTCATATACACTAGGCACATAATCAATATGGAAACTCCTTTGTCACACAAACCAGATAAGTGAAAATGGATAGGTACTTCTCAACTAGTTTCAGGAAAACATGGAGGAATGGTTTGAAAAATAAAAACACTACCATTAATCATTTATTTTTACATAGAAAAATACTTCTTTATCCTATAATCATTCATTTAAACAAAGCAATGGAAAATTTCAATGCCTGAACCCACAAGGTTATGCTACACCTAGTGTAGACTCAAATGAGCATGGTCATTTGGTTGGTCTAGACTCTCAAGCTTCAAACATTGCTATCAAAACCAAAATCTAAAGTGTAGACCACCTAAGTTGATCAAAACCTTATTAGAATTATTCAAAAGACTAGACTATAAAACTATTCAACCAAAAACTCATAAAATATTCAAATTTTAAAGAAAACATTATATGAATCCAAACCTTTTATACACAAATAAGAAATATTTCTCATTTATATAGCATATAAGAGAACACAACCAAAATAGCATCGAGTGAAATGCATATCTAAGAAGAAAGTACCCCAAGAAATAGGCCATAAATGACCTCTAGGTTGGGATCTTATCCATCAATATCACCCTCTAAGCATTAAAATAAACAGAAAAATATTAGCATGTCAAGTCAAGATTTTGTTTGAGTTCTAAGTAGATTTTTAGTAGGGTCATGATAGAGGAGTTCAACAATCAATACCACTAAATCAAGGAACACAGAGGGCCTGATTTACCTTGATTAAATTTAAGTTCCTAATCCTAAAATCTTTAAAATTGTTAAGTCTACTGCATTTGGAGTGGGATATAAAATTCTACTTTCTCCATGATGGGGAATCTAGCGAGACAAGAACCACCCTCAAACATCCTAAGTCAATTAATACTCACAGAATTTAAAATTAACATTAATTGCATAGAATTATTAGGGAAATATGGTCAAATACTAGGCTTCCAAACTCATAAATACCACACCATGAGACCATATATACAAGGTTCCAATACCCTATAATGTCAGTATATGATTTATGACAAAGGTCAATATGTGGGTTTGACCCATTCAGAGTATAATTGATATATGTAGAATTGAATAAAATATGTCCATGAGAATACAATTTCATTAATGTATTAGAAAATTAAGAGTAGACCAAAATAATGATAATGTCCTTGATGGATATTATAACAAGAGGAAATTGTTTTGATGAGAACTAAATATGTTCCATGGCAAGTGAAAATAAGTCACATGATCTTAGATTGGGTGGCCTGCAAGTTGACACGTGCACAAATTAGTTGTCTACATCCCATTTATATATTTCCATGCATAGCCCATCATGTAACCATAGTACAATTTTGGAAAAAAGGAAAAAAAAAACAATAATTAAAGAGTTAGTGTGTAACAAGTTTAATTAATGGCTAGTGTTTACTATGAACCTAAAAAAGGGAAACCTGGGAAATATGAAAGTGACATCAAATGAGATTTAGATTCCATTGAAAATTAATTAGGTTTCTTCAAGAGAACAATGAAAAACTACTATCGGACAGTGTTAGTAAACCAAATTGATAGAGCCATTATAATATCATTGGGTATTATTTATAGCATGGAAAAAAAATAAAAAAGATAGTTGGAAATAAGCTAGGTTACAAAGGGAAACTATTCTCACCTCAAAAGTTTTGGATTTGAAGGATATGTGCATATTCGCAAAGAGAAAAGAACTAAGATAAACGATAAATCCATGAAATGCATTCTTCTAGGATATGTTGATGTTTAGTTTGGCTATGGACTATGGGATCTAGTAAAAATGTAGTTATTATAAGAAAATATGTCATTTTTATTGAATTACAAATGTTTAAGAGGTCTAGAGTAAATATGGAGGTAAATAACTTTCTTTATAGGAAAACAAAACAACAAGAAAATATTACAACCCTACAAGAAAATCAACATGACGAAGATCAAGATGAGTAAGAAGGAGAAATTTTACAATGTTTATTGCAAGAGGTCCAACCACATCAGCCATTACAAGAATTCCAATTGCAACAACGATTGCAATAGGTCCAATCAGAGAGAACTCCACCACAGTTAGTTGGCAAGTTTACTTGGCTTCATAAGCCCTAACAAAGGTATCATCCTAAACTATATGTTTTTCACTAATGAAGGAAATCTTGACTCTTTTCAAGAAGCTTGTAAGATAATGATACCAAGGAATGGAATAAAGATATGCATGAAGAAGTGAACTACCTATTAGAAAATCAAAGCTTGGAGTTGGTGATGCTTGCAAAAGGAAGAAGGGCCCTACAAAACAAGTGGGCATACAAATTCAAGCACAAGGGTGAAGGAAAGAAGAGGTACACGGCAAGACTGGTAGTGAAGGAATTTTCCCAAAAAGAAGGTATTGATTCTAATGAAATATTCTCATGTGGTTAAGATGTCATAAATTAGAGTCATTCTTGAGTTTTTTTGACCATTGGGAGCTCCCAAATAAGCCATAAACACTTTTTTAGAAACTCACATACAAGAAGAAAAAATTCTTTAGAAAATTATAGATGTTTCCTTTGCCCAAATTTTGTTAAAGTACTTAAAGGCATTGAATACTCAAGAAAAAATGTAGAGATGAATGCTCTAGGGAAGCCATGCCTAAATAAACATGTGATTATAAGTTGTTGTCATTGAGTCAAGGCTTGTAAAGAAGTGTAATATTCTTGTGTTGTTTCATTTTATTCTTGTGTTGTTTCATTTTATACAAATATTGTACCTCTTCTATCGTATAATAGATTTGGAGTCTAGATTCAATTTTTGGATTGTTCATAGTCATTAATAATTTTTAATCTAACATAATAAGTTCAAAGGAAAATATCAAATAAAATCCAATTGTTTTGAAAACAACAATAATGTAACAAAAATCTTGAAGTAGTAAGCCTAAACAAGCATCTTAAAAAACATCAAATATCTTTAGAAGAGGCATCCAAAAAAAACTATTCAACTATTAAATGAATAACAACAATGTAATGTGATGATAAAAACACACAAATATTCGAAAGGAAGGCACCAATATAAAAGCCCTAAACAAATATAATAATTTATATGATATTTTTTTAACATTCGAGATAATAAAACTATGATAATGATATTGTTTTTCATTAATCATGATACTTAATACTAAAAATTAACCAACTAAAACTTATAACTTATAAAAATCTTTACTATATTTTGAATAAAGTTGATTATAAAAGCTTATAAATTTTTTTTTTGAATAAAGTTGACTTAAAAAAACTTAAAAAAAAAAACATTTTTATTAATTACATTAAATTTAATTTAATTAAAAATAATTATAAAATTTTAAGTTTTTAAATTTATTTTAACTACTAAACTTATTTATAAATTCAAATACACATACTACGCAATAAAAAGGGAAATGTATTAATTCTTAGTAAAAAATTAATGTGATTGTAAATATGACGATGATAGGATGATTGCCATTTGTAGCATGATCCAACACAAGATTAACAGATGTATGTAAAGATACATACCTTTAAAGGATTCAAGGGTTCCGAATAAAGTCGCATATAAAGACAAATACCCTACCCGATAGAAGACGTTGGAGTAGAAGCAGACTGTGTTGGATTTAAATAATTAAATAGCTTAAAATGTTTAATGGTTATATATTTATAGATATTAGACGAGTCTAATCCATGCAACTCATTGATTGTTTTAATTTGAGATGAAAGATCTTGATTTAGGTCACAATTTGAAAACCAAAAGGATATGGTATGTATGCCTTTGTAGATTTTAGTATTTTTTTTGTGTAATTATCATTATGATTGTTTCAATTTGAGATGAAAGATCGTGAGTTAAGTCAGAGCTTGAAAATGAAAGGGGTAGATTATGCATGTATTTTTAGGTTTTAGCAGTCAAATTGTTGTGGGGAGGTGGGAACAGGGTCTAATACAGCAATTTAGTCTCTAACTTGGTTGTGACCTTAGAAATGGATATCACATCATATTTAATATATGTCATCCCCTTAAATATGGATATCACATCATATTTAGTTTATGTGATCCTTAACATTCGTACCAATCAGTTTTGATTAATTTGTTTATAAGTGTATAGACCACAAGACAATGTTTATTATTTTTTTACAAATATTTATATAATAGGGAAAAGATAAAACTATTTATAATGGATATCATAACTTATATATAATGGTAATAAAATTAAAATAGAATAGAAATATGTTATGTCATCTAGAGATTGAATATTTCTTATTTAAAAAACACTTGGAAATGAGAGTTGATGGCTTCCCTCAACCCATCACTTAGAATGAAAATAAGGTAACAAACTAACCACATGTTTATAACATACTCAAACCTTATCTTCCATGTAACAAATAATACCTAAATATATTGAACTATCATATCTCAAAGGAAATAGAAACTCAAGAACAATAATGTTTAAATAATGAAGAATGCCAATGAGCCCTACCATGAGACAATAATATATAATGAGCATCTAAATATCTCTAGAAACATATGGAAAAATAAGACCTATAAAGGAGTTGCTTCTCAATATTTGTAATGACAAATTGGATAGAGGGAAGAAGGCCTGGAAGTTCATTATTAAATAAAAAATCAAGACAAAAAATTTAACTTAGAAGAAATCCAAATAGACCTAGAACAACTATTATAGACATTTTTGTGCCTTACAGCTACAAGCATGAAATGTCCATAAACCAAGGGCTCCTAAGTCCCTACAAGTGTTGTTCTAACCCCTAAAGGAACAAGGTCAACAGACTACAACTTCTCCGAGAAGTTCTCCACCAGAAACTACTCAGAATTGGTCAAAACAGGATCATTTCAGCTGCTCCACTGGCTAAGTGCATTGCATTGCACCTAAATACACTGTGAGGGTGCGTTGCATTTCAAAACTCCATTCTGTAGGGTGCGATGGGCGAGAAATGACAAATGGCAGTGTCATTCCGCAAGGTGGAGAGGCAATGGAAGCTTCCAGAATCCTCTCCTGTGACACTTGCCTTACTGAATTCGACCAAAGATGAGTAAGAGGCCCTCAGTCTCCAAGTGGAAGCAAGAATTGACATAGAGAAGACACTAATCAAATCACGAGCTGACTCATCCTCCTTACAGATATCTATATATGGATCCCTCATCCCAGAGATTCAGAGGCTGGAATTTTGCATATTGTAAGGAATTGCTGTTGGTTTCTAGAGACAAACATCAAATTGTTGGGTGATTTACGCTTTGTTTGAGGTGAAGAGGGGCTTCCTTGCTGGGAGGTTGATGCTGGGTCGGAACCACTGGTTGTAACTCCTCCTGGATCTTTTCTTGTTTATCAATAAAAACTATTTGACTTCTCCTCCATGCTTTTGTATCATTGATGCTTGTCACAGTTGTATGGTTAACTTAAATCTTATCCTAAGTTATTTACGAATATAGATCCATGTCTTTGTATAGTGCTCTTCTTCTGTGATCTTACAGGTATTCTGTGAAGCTGGGCATACAAGGGAGCAGGTAGCTGGAGACTATCAAAGAAGAGAGGGATTGGATAAAAGGATTAGCACAAGACACAGGTTGGTTCTTTCTATTCCTCTCTGTCTATAATTCGTAAAGGAAATACAAAAGTAGTTTTTCTCTGTTTGTTTCTAAGGCAGCTGTCACACCTTAGTGGGATAAAGTAGTTCTAAATAGACACTTTTCCCTGTAACAAAATGGCGACTCCACTGGGGAATGTCTAATTAGTCTGTTTGTGTATCATTCTTTGTTGTTTGTTTCATAAACTTATATGTAGCTTTCGAACTGCATTTGCCATAACAAATGCAAAGTAGATAACTGCTGCTTCAATCCATTCACTGCATCTATTTATTATTTAAACAGCTGATTCGCAGACTATCTGATTGCCCTTGTGATAGCTCTTAGATCCTCCTTAGATCTACCCCTGATTGTTGCATTACTGATTGCTTTTTACTCGGCCAAAAAGCAAGGATTGAACTGCAAACTGTGACCCAGAACTCGGACAGAGTCTCGTTTCTGGCCCAACGCAGGTACTGTTCAGAGATCTTGAATTTCAGTGCACTTCCCGAAGGGGCAACCTGCGCTGCATTTCAGATTCTCTGTGTTACAGGTGTGCTGATCAGACTAGCTCTGTGCAGCTGTGGTTCCTGTGCTTCATTCTTTCCAGTTCTATCCCTGAATTTTACTGCCTGTGATCAGTATATGTCTGTTCGAAGCCTTTTTTCCTTGCTATTATTCCACCTCCTTTGTACAAAAGAACTGTAGATGTTTTTGTGTGTTTGTTGAGTCATTTACAGTTTTCCATTGCAAAAGTAGAATAGTCGTACTGTCGTCCTTTGATTTGAATTTGTCGCAAGTGTTGATTTCGATCATAGGAGAAAGTTTGGTTACTATTGATGGTCAATTATACTGTTACTATTGCTTTTGGTCTGAATTTGTGATTTTCTAGTGTCAAGAACAAGTGTTCATTTCAAAATCGTAAGGTGTCGTAATCATCTCTGTTTTTTGATCTCGAAAAAGAGCTTGTTTATATTTGTTGCTTGAAAAGAAATTCAGATTTGTACATAAACTTTCTTTTTAGCATCAATACTAAGAAAGTCGAAAACAAATACATGCATGTGCATTTGCATATATACAGTCTGTTTGGCTTGATTTAGGAAAGTGCATTTACAGTGTGCTCTTTTCTCTTTGTGAAAAGATTGTGTCTTTCTTTTCCCCTAGTAGCTAGGATTTTCATTGCACAAAAGAGATAAAAGCTTGTTTATCATCTATAGATTGCATTTTAGGAATTACATCTACATCTCATGGTGAACCCAAAAGGAAAACTTCATAAACAAGATCAACTTAAAATAAATTCAATGAATCTAACAACGCTTTGGAACTTAATGCACAACATGTAGAGGTCTAGGCTAGAGACGTATTCCGGTGTCGTAAAGCCTGGTAACTGTTGTCCTCACCGATGGTTGGGTGATTCCTCCACTTTGAGACGATAAGTGCCAGTACGGACTTGTACTCCCACGTACCGTCGAGTATATTCTGGGAGACCCCTATAGGCTTAAATCCTTTATCCTTAGGAAGCCCTGTCTACCGCCCTATCGATCGCAATGCACTGAACACAACATTCAGGAAGATTGACTGCCGTACCGTAAAAAGTATTCTGCAGTTTTGCGATTGGTTTGGTACTCCCTCTACCTAGATCTCCAGAGTAGTCCCTTTCGTTCCTTTTCAGAATCCTTAACAGAAAAGGTCCATCTGAGCACTTGTCACTTCAGGCTCATTAAAAATCGAAGGCAACTAGAGTCATCTTTTGTTTTTTCTCGACTCTTAAAAACTGAAAAAACAAGTTGTGTCAAAGCGTCTAAAATTTATTTTAAACGGAATATTCATTACCCCTTTCCTACGTTGATCTTGGGTTGAGAAAATGGAGTCCACCAACCAAGGAATTCCCCTTGGAGGAAATCTTAGTCCCTTCTCCTCTTGGGGAGATGTTGGTGCACCCCATATGGCCACATTATCGCTTCCAGGACTGACGATTGGTTTTCCTATATGGCTCTTCTCAACCTCTGTCGTTCAGAACACCACTATTCCTGAACAATCGAATCGGCAATTAGACGAGTCCAAAGTTACCGACCAACGTTCTACTTCCTCTAATTCTTCCTCTCCTCCTTCCTCTTCGCTTGATGGGGCTGGTGAGGCCAAAAGTCAAGTTCCTAAGGAGAAGAAGGAAAAGAAGAAGAACAAGAAGAAGAAGAAGGAGCCGAAAGCGAATGGGGGAAAACGAGTGTCGTCTAACGAAAATCCACACACTGCATCGACCAGGCCTAAATCACCATGTTTCATTTGCAAAGGAGACCATTTTCACAAAGATTGTCCCTGCATCCCTCGAATCTTAAGGGACTGGTCTCCTCGTTTGCACAACCCGATGTCGTCAACCTCTGATGATCATGTTGAAAACACACCGTCAACTAGTGAAAGTAAAGCCCCAAGACAGAAAGGAAAATATAGATTTCCTTGTAAATTGTGTGAAGGCAATTATGTCGTCCACCGTTGTCCCTTCTTAGACGAAGCTAAAAGAGTTTTGGATGATCGTCCGATTTCACCGTTACGACTTCCTCCTGGATATAAAAAACTCTTGCCAAGTCCGTCACTAGTCGAAAATCCGGCTGACCCGCTTAGGTGGTCGGCCGAAGCATCTGTCATTGAAGATGAACCATCTGAATCCATACCAGACGAAAGTCAAAAGGTTGAGGCGGCAGTTTACCCGATCTTGCCTTCAAAGGTTCCATCTTCAGATGATACAATCACTGAAGAGAACAAGGATGACACCGTCCAAATTCTTTTCATAAGCACAGACTCCAACGACCATGGGGGAAATTTACCCGTTCCTTTACCGCAGGAAGGAAGTTCGTCAGAGTCGTACCCGACCGTCTATTCGGTCCCACCTCCAAGCAACCTAGTTGTCTCCTTCGACTGGAATCAACTAGGCAGACCCAGTTTACCAGCTAGTGTACCATTCTGAATTATTGTTTAGATATATAGAATGGTTATGGCTGGTACCATCATAGCTGAGGGGGCTTCTGTGAGTATCCTTTCCTCAACTGCTTGGAAAGCACTTGGTTTGCCACCGCTTTTTCCTGAGATGAGAAATCTGATAGGCTTTGATAAAGGAACTAGTCGACCATTAGGGATCCTTCCCGATGTGCCCATAAAATTGAGAGGGAAAACCGTTCACATGAATCTAATGGTAGTTCAAGGACCCCTGGATTACAATCTACTCCTTGGACGACACTATATTTATTGCATGAGAGCCATTGTCTCATCACTCTTTAGAGTGATGTGTTTTCCGCACGAAGGAAGAGTGGTCAAGCTCGTGGACCAGCTTTCATTTCCCGGATCACGCATAGCAAATAGTCACATACCATCCCTGAATGGTCTTTCACGCAAGAAATTTCTCAATCTCCAGTCCGTCCTCCCGATGAGCGCGAGTGATTCGAAGGGATATGACTGAAGTCCAGGCAGCATGCACCCTAGTCTGCTTCAGCAGGAAAACTTCGGGTATAGGGTAGGTTTCCGCGGGAGAATATGACTAGTCTGTACCCCCGTCCATGATTGGAAGAGGGGGTTATTCTAGAACAAGATTCTCTTATCAAAGTTGTGTGAGTCGGCGGGCATTGCTGCTCACCTTTGTTTATTTCGGTAGACATCGCGAGAGAAGTGTTTTGTTTACGCCGTAAGTAGAACTATCTTTGGTAACTTGTAAGAGGTAGGCCTCTCTCGGTAAAATAGATGTTTTAACGGACTAAAGAAGGGGTAGCCTTGAAACTTTGTTTTATACCAGGGGGCATGCAAACCTTTTGGAATGCAAGTGAAGAGCGACTATTTATTTTTTAAAATTTTTAGGACCTCTAACCCTTTAAACTCGTAGGATTGGTCGTTTCCTAACTTGCATAAAGAAAGGATGTGGGGCAAATCTCTAAAAATCGTCATTTTTATATGAGACATTCTTATCACAAGACTGGATTAATCGAGCAGTGTTACCGCAAGGTTCAAGCTCGTTAAAAAAATAAACCCGCATCGAGCAGTTTTAGCACATAGTTCAAGCTTGTTAAAAAATAAACATAAGACATGAGCAAATGTTTCCACCCGTGTTTAAGCTCATTAAAAAATGAACTATTCCCCTGGTAAATAACCATCGTGAATGTAGTACTTTAGCCGTTAAAGCCCTGGTCGTGTTTGCACCGTCACCTCCACTTTTCATTGGCCGATCATTCACCTCCATTTCATTGTTTACCCATTTTGAGGAACAACTGCGAAGAGTGATCTCACTAGCCATCCTTGTGACACTGCCGTGTTTGGAAAATTCCAAACCTTACCTGGAATCAGTTGCTACCCGTTTTATCACTCGTTCCTCAAAAGACGAGTCTCCTTTAAGCTCTTTTCAACTGACTCGTAAAATATGAAAAGATTGCTGAGCCATTGGCCTCTCCAGATCGTTAAAGGGACAGGAAGTGCTATCCCTCCTCTAGATTTTAATCCTTTTGGACCTGAGGGATTATTACACAAAAAGATTGAGCGCTTGTTTTGTTCGGCTCGTTAAAACTATCGAAAATTCATCCCTTCTGTATTGTTTTATACTTTTTCGGACTTAAGGGATTAGATGATGAAAAAGGAATTTTGGAGTTACCTTTACATTCCTTTTCAGACTCTCTAAAATTGAAAAGGACCGATTTATATTTGTCGTTAAACTCGTTAAAAGGATTAATAGCGACAAACTTGTCTTTAGACGAGAATGAGTTTCACTATCACTAGGCTCGTTAAAACATAGCGATGGGTTTGCCCGAAGAGAAAATTATAGAACAAGCATATGTTATCCTCCTCAAGCTTGATAAAAATAAAGAGGTACTGGTCAGAAATGATTGGGGAAAAATTGGGAAGAAAACTCAAAGAAACTTTGTTGGTAGCAAGTCGCTCTTGAACATGACACTTCCACTCCGTGTCAGAGTCGGGTTGGGTTGTTTCATTCACCGGTCACATCACCATGGTCACGCCATACCATCCACATGTGGGGTTAATGCTACCAATCCATCACATCAGTGTCGCCGATATGTTCAAGAGAAGTCATCTAGAGAAGTCACCTGTGTCTCACCCACTACCATACATTATACTCCATTCTTTCATGGCCACCACCCTGAACATTATATCATCAGATTGTTTTCACCTCCATCAAAAGCATTTGCTCCGTTCCGTGTCATTGATGTGGGATTCATTAAGGCCCTCCTGTGACAGATCACTTCTTGTCGACATCAGCTCATTATCCAAGAAGTTGATCTAGGAACACCCCATTCAGTACTTTGAAGCTTGCATGCCTCAATGGCAAGTTTCTCACTTCCGGTGATAGATTTACATCAATGACCTTCGACCGAAAGATTTTGTGTGGTGTTCGACGCCAAGTCCTTTATTCACACCACGTGAATTGTACTGCAGTACCTTGAGGATCATTATCATTATCGGTGATTCCTCTCGCGCTTGTTAATAGTTTACATCATTGACTGGTAATCAAGCGATGTCTTTCCATGTTTGACTTCAAAACATTTCTCGCATGGATCGACTTGTACTTCGAGTGAAGATCGGACGAGATTGAAGACCCCGGATCTAGTTTCATCCATCCGGGCTGCGATATATATTCGGGTAAATAAAGACATCAAATGTACAGCATTGCACCACATATAATCATCCTACCAAAAGGATGATGGCTCTATCAGAATCATCAGTCTACACTCAGACGATTGTCTGTCCTATGTACATGAAAATGAATTTATAAAGCTGAGCATGGGAATGCCCACCTCAGCTAGACCATGAAAACAGTATGAAGATAATGTATTGTATTGTATCTTATTACATGTCTCCTCCCAGCATTGAAAGAACTTTGGATCCTCATAATAAAGCATTTCACCCGACACCAAAAGGTTAACGGCCTCATACTTTAGGGGGCAACTGTTATAGACATTTTTGTGCCTTACAGCTCCAAGCATGAGATGTCCATAAACCAAGGGTTCCTAAGTCCCTACAAGTGTTGTTCTAACCCCTAAAGGAACAAGGTCAACAGATTACAGCTTCTCCCAGAAGTTCTCCACCAGAAACTGCTCAGAATTGGTCAAAACAAGATCATTTCAGCTGCTCCACTGGCTAAGTGCATTACATTGCACCTAAATACACTGTGAGGGTGTGTTGCGTTTCAAAACTCCCTTCATTAGGGTGCGATGGGTGAGAAATGACAAATGGCAGTGTCATTCAGCGAGGTGGAGAGGCAATGGAAGCTTCCAGAATCTTCTCCTGTGACACTTTCCTTACTGAATTCGACCAAAGATGAGTAAGAGGCCCTCAGTCTCCAAGTGGAAGCAAGAACTGACAGAGAGAAGAAACTAATCAAATCACAAGTTGACTCATCCTCCTTATATATATCTATATATGGATCCCTCATCCCAGAGATCCAGAGGCTGGAATTTTTCATATTGTAAGGAATTGTTGTTGGTTTCTAGAGACAAACATCAGATTGTTGGGTGATTTATGCTTTGTTTGAGGTGAAGAGGGGCTTCTTTGCTGGGAGGTTGATGCTGGGTTGGAACGACTGGTTGTAACTCCTCTTGGATCTTTTCTTGTTTATCAATAAAAACTATTTGAGTTCTCCTCCATGCTTTTGTATCATTGATGCTTGTCACAGTTGTATGGTTAACTTAAATCTGATCCTAAGTTATTTACGAATATAGATCCATGTCTTTGTATAGTGCTCTTCTTCTGTGATCTTACAGGTATTCTGTGAAGCTGGGCATACAAGGGAGCAGGTAGTTGGAGACTATCAAAGAAGAGAGGGATTGGATAAAAGGATTAGCGCAAGACACAGGTTGGTTCTTTCTATTCCTCTCTGTCTATAATTCGTAAAGGAAATACAAAAGTATTTTTTCTCTGTTTGTTTCTAAGGTAGCTGCACACCTTAGTGGGATAGAGCGGTTCTAAATAGACACTTTTCCCTGTAACAACAACCCAGCTATCCTCCATGCCAATTGAGGTTGAACTGGCTCTAAAGGATAGTTAACATCACAATCATGAAGTGGTTGACCAAATATTTATTCTCCACCCCCAAGTCCTTGAAATTTTCTAGGCATCTCTCGATTCATTTTCAATAGTTATAAATCTAATATGAGGATTCCCAACTTTCTAACCGAGGGATGATAAAGAGCAATCAAATCATCTTTAGCAAGACACCACTAGTCATTTCGTGAACCAATGGTTGATACACATAATATCCCCACAAAAGGATACCTTTCCTACTCAACCCGCATGCCTAATATATGGAATCTTTGCAACACAAGAACCATGAAACTTCGAACTCCAAATGGGACAAAAAACTAGATATAATCCTATTCTATTGCACCCCAATGAAAATTTTTTGTCTTGCAACAACATCCCAAGCTAACGATATACTCCTGTAGATGAGTGAGCCTAAAAGATAAAATAAATAGAGTGAGGATTTAATGGGACATAAATCAAAATCCCTTTGAATCTACCTATATTCTAGATAGACACCATATCATGTGGAAACAAGGCCTAACAAGTGGTTTAACCCTATACATACCTTACCATGCACTTGGTCATAAAATTACTACCCTAAATGGAAACATCAATAAAACAAATCCCTCATCATCCTTGGGCATGGGTCACACATTCCATGAAGTGATTACCAAATGGAATTGTTGTAGAAATGTCATCAACTTGTAATTCTTGGTGGGTTGTAGAACACTTTGGGCCCACAAAAGTGTAATGGTTGATGATATGTGTGGATTACTATCTTCTTTTCCATCAAGTAGTGTTTACACTTCTTCACAACTTACTAAGGTATAGAAATCCTTGTTATAGGTGGGAAAGTTAAGAAATTCCCCATGAAATACTTCAGAATGGTACGATATGGCCCTTCCTCCTTGCATTAAGATTTCTTCCTTATTGATATCTGTCTCTACTTCACAGGGTTGTTGCAGGTTTGGTAATGTTAGAACTAGTGCTTGATTGATATACTTCTTTAACTCCTCAAATTGCCTCTGCTAACACATTCTCCATTGGAAATATTTTCCACTCACTATTATGGCATAGAGTCATGCATCTATGACTAAAAATGAGGCAATGAATTTCTTGAGGTATTATCTTGCTCCAATGAAACCCTAGAATTAGAAACATTAGTAGAAATGAACCACTTCATGATGGCCTACACCTTGGAACGATTTATCTTTAGTTTTCCTCCACTGTCACATACCCGGATGCACCAAATACTATTAAGAAAACTCACACTTCTTGAAATTTTCTAGCAATTTTTACTTCTTTAATGCATATAACACCTACATAAAAAGTGACATGTGCTCCTCCCATGTCACTACTGTATATAAGTTTATCATCCAAATAGGCAACATAAAATGAATTTTTCAAAGGGCATAATATATTGTTATTTATCCTCATAAGCATATATGTTGCATTGCATAAGTCAAATTACATGAAGAACCACTAATTCAAACCTTTTTTAGTTTTGAAGTCGATCTTGTAGGCACCTTCCTCCCTTACTTTAACCTAATAATATCCATACCTAAGCCTAATGCGATGATGTATTTAAGGTGCTATAACTAATCCAACATATCATCTATAATGGGAATAGGGTAACTATTCTTGAGCATAATATTTTTTAATAACCTATAATTGATATCATGTAGAAACAAGTCCTAACAAGTGGTTGAACCCTATACATAACTTACCATGCACTTGGTTATAAAATTAGTACCCTAAATGGAAACATGAATAAAAAAAATTCCCTCTTCATCCTTGGGTGTGGTAGACACATTCCATGAAGTGATTAACAAATGAAACTGTTTTAGAAATGCCATTCGCTTGTAATTCTTGGTTTGTTGTTGATTAATCTGGGGATGCTTAAATATAATGGTTGGTGATATGTGTGGATTACTCAGAATGGTAGCATATGTCTCAACTTCAAAGGGTTGTTGAATGTTTGATAATGCCAGAACTAGTGCTTTATTGATCTACTTCTTTAAATCCTCAAATCCTTCGTGCTAACTAATTCTCCAATGGAAGTTATTTTCACTCTCTATTATGGCATAGAGTGGTGCTTCTACTACTATAAATAAGGCAATGAATTTATTGAGGTACTATGTTACTCCAATGAAACCCTGAAATTAGAAACATTAGTGGGAACCAAACACTTCATGATGTCCTCCATCTTGGCATGATCTATCTTCAGTTTTCCTCCATCTGTCACATACCCAAATGCACCAAATATTATTAAGTAAACTAACACTTCTTGAAATTTACTAATAATTTTTACTTATTTAATGCCTCTAACACCTACATCAAAAGTGATATGTGCTCCTCTCATGTCACTATTGTATACCAATATATCATCCAAATAGACAATAACGAATGAATTTGTAAAAGGGGATAATATATTTTTATTTATCCTCATAGACATATATGTTTCATTTCACAAGCCACATTACATGACTAACCACTCATACAAACCTTCTTTGGTTTTGTAGTCGATCTTGTAGGTAGCTTCCTCCCTTACTTGAACCTAATAACATTGAGACTTAAGCCTAACATGATGAAGTATTTGGCATGCTATAACTAATCCAACATATCGTCTATAATGGGAATGGGGTAACCATTCTTTAGCATAATGTTTTTTAACAACCTAAAATCAATACAAATATGTTATGTCCCATCGTTATTTTGCATAATGATGTTCGAAACCCCACATGGTGAGATACTTGGTTGAATGAGAACTTTTTCAAGTGGTTGTTTCTAGGAAAACTAGTGTCTTTTCGATCTACTAGTCCCACTAGGATTGGTAGCTATCCTAGAAACAAACAATCAAAGCAATTTGTGATTTCCTCTATTTATGATAGATATGAGAGAAGCAAAGATACCAATGTGGATCTTCCACTTGACTCCTTGCTTGATTTCTCTCTCCCTTGATAGAGCTCGCAACTCCTCTCCTACTTGTCCCGCTTAGAGAATATTTGTAGAAACAAAATAACAAAACACCATCAAAGCATCTAGATCTATTATATCATAAATAATGCAGAATCAAAAATACATTGAACATACAATTGCATTCACAACTAACAAGATTCACAAGTACACGATTATATGGAGGAAAACTCAAAGAACTTTATTAAAATAGAAGGGAGAATTACAACCGAGCTGCCTAATCCAGCATCATCCTCTCAGCATCAAAGCCCTCTTCACCTCATGAAAAGCAAGATCACCCAACAATACAATGCTTCCTCTCAAAGACAAACTATCAGCACTTCCTTACAAATTACCAAATTCCAGCCCCCTAGATCTCTCAGATGAGGGATCCACTTATACATGTTTGCAAATGTGTGAGTCATCTCTGGGTTTTTGATTAGTTTCATTCCACTTGTAATTCTTGGTTCCACTTGGAGATTTCTTGGATCTCTTACTCATCCCTAGGCAAATTCAGAGAGGCAAGTGTCATAGGAGAAGTTTCTAGAAGATTCCATGAGCATCCACTTAGCAAATTGTCTCGGACATTTGTCCATTCTCACTCATTGCACCCCATAGAAGGCCTCTTCATTACGCATCACACCTAGCTAGTGTAGGAGTGAGTATGCATCGCACCCTGACCATGGAGCAGTCAGTATGGTTCATTTTTGGCCAATTCTGAGTGGTTTTTCAGGTGGAACTTTTGGCGAATGATGTAATCAGTTGACCATGATCCTTTAGGGTATGAAACAACACTTTTAGGGTTAAAGAGACCATGGTTTATTGACATATAAGATTTGGGTTACAGTTCCCAAATATGTCTATAACAGTTGCCCCCTAAAGCATGAAGTCGTAAATCTTTTGATGTCATGTGAAATGCTTTATCATGAGGATCCGAGGTATTCGAACTGGAAGGTGACCTATATAAGATACAACACAATACATCATCATCATATTATTTTCATGATATAGCTGAGGTGGGCATTCCCATGCTCAGCTTTATAAATTCATTTTCATGTACATAAGATAGATAATCGTCTGCAGTTGTAGACTAGTGATTCTTTATATGCAAAGTCATCATCCCTTATCTTGGATGATCATTTGTGCAACTTCCGTGTACATTTGATGTATTTATATTCCTAAATATATCGCAGCTTGAATGGATGAAACTAGATCCAGGGTCTTCAAACTTGTCCAATATTAACTCGATGTACAAGTCGATCCATGTGAAAAGATGTTTTGATGTCGAGCATGGAAGGACATCACCTGATTAGCACCCAATAATGTAAGTTGTTAATAGGAGCGAGAGGAATCATAGATAATGATAATGATCCTTAAGGTACTATAGCACAATTCACATGGTGTGAATATATGAGCCAATGTCGAACACCAAGCAAAATCTCTTAGTCGAAGGCGATTTATGTCAACCTATCACTGGAAGTGAGAAACTTGCCATTGAGGCATGCAAGCTTCAAAGTACTGAAAGGGTTGTTTCTAAGTCAACTTCTTGGAAATGAGCTAATGTCAACAAGAAGTGACCCATCGTAGGAGGGCCTTAATGTATCCCCCATCTACAACACGATACGAAGCAAATGATTTTATGGAGGTGAAAACGATCTGATGATACAAGGTTCAGGAATGATGGTCATGAAAAATGGAGGGTGAAGGTATTATAGTGGATGAGGCATTAGTTGGATGGTGCATTCTCTGAATGACTTCTCTTGAACATATTGGCGACACTGAGATGGATTGGTAGCATTAACCCCAAAAGATGGATGGTATGGAAGACCAATGCTGATATGACTAGTGAATGGAATAACCCAACTCGACTCAATCACGATAATGGAGTGAAAGTGTCATGTTCAAGAGCAACCTCCTACCAATAAAATTCTTTAGGTTTTCCTCCCTTTTTCCCCAGTCATTGCTGACCAATACCTCTTTATTTTTGTCAAGCTTCAGGAGGATGACATATTCTTGTTCCATAATTTTCCCTTCACGCAAACCTGTCACTATGTTTTAGCGAGCCTAGTGACAGTGAAACATGTTCTTGTCTGGGTAGACAAGTTTGTCGCTATTGTTTTAACGAGTTTAACGACAAGGATAACTTAGTCATTTTCATGTTTAAAGAGTTTCAAAATGGATGAAAAGGAAACTCCAAAAGTTCTTGTCCATCTTCCTTGTGCGAAAAAGGATAAAATAATACAAAAGGGATGCGTTTTCGATAACTTTAGTGAGCCGAAAAGACAAGCGCTCGAATTTTTTCGTGGGATAATCCCTTAGGTCTGAAAAGGATTAAAATATATAGGACAGATGGAATTTCGATTACTCTAATGAGCTAGAAAAGCCAATAGCTCGTCGATCTTTTCATATTAATGAGTCTAAAAAGAGTTTAAAGGAGGCTTGTTTTCAAGGAACGAGTGGTGTTTTAGGGTAGCAACTAGTTCTGGGTAAGCTTGGATCTTCTCAAAACATGGTGATGTGAAGAGGTTGGCTAACAGGGCCACTTGTTGTAGCTGTTCGTCAAAAGGGTAAACAGTCAAATGGAAGCATTTGATCGGCCAAAAGGATAGAGGTGATAGCAGAACAGAACCAAGGTTCAAAAGGCTGATAGCATGGCAATCACAGACGCTTTTTACTGAACGCGGGTTTATTTTTTAACGAGCTTGAACCTTGCATTAACATATGCTCAACGACAGGTTTATTTTTTAACGAGCTTGAACCTTGCGGAAACATTGCTCATTAGTGGGTTTATTTTCTAACGAGCTTGAACCTTGCGGAAACATTGCTCATGGGGGTAGGTTCATCTTTTAATGAGCTTGAACTCTATGATAACATATGCTCAGCTTCCTTTTTATGTAAGCTAGGAATGACCAAACTAAAAAGCTAGAAAAACCAGAAAGCTAAGGAACTACTGAGGTTAGGTAGGATAGTTTTGTCAGCGTTTAGACAAAACACTTCCTTTGCTTCGTCTGCAGAGTAGACAAAGGTGAATGGTGTGTTAGACCAATCACCTAACCTAAGAAGTTGAAACTAAAAAGCTAAAAAATGAAATTGGTCATCTTTTCACTTGCATAAAAAGGTTTGCATGCCCCCAGGCATCAAGAAAAGGAGGGTCTCCGGTAACCATATGGTAATCACTGTGGTTAGGCAGGATTGTTTTTTTTAGTGGTTAGACAAAACACTTCCTTGGCTTTGTCCACCAATTAGACAAAGGTGAGTGGTGTGTCAGACCAATCACTTAACTTACAGGGAAATTCATACAATAGGATGGTTTCATGAGTGGTTAGACAAAATACTTCCTTGGCTTCATCTACAGAGTGGACAAAAATGAATGGTGTGGAATGGCACTTCCAATCACATAACGTACAGGGAAACCTATCTTTTCAACTGGGTTCATTCGCCGAAGCAGACCAGGGTATGCATGCCCCCTAAGCTTCGTTGCATTCACCGGACTACTCACTGAAATCAGGTGGATGGAATGAAGGTTGAAAAGGCACTCTTGATGCAAAGAGACCATTTAGGGATGATGTTTGACTTGGAGCTATGTTTGAACCGGAAAATGAAAGCTGGTCATTAAGCTAGACAATTTTGCCTTCATGTGGGAAACATATCACTCGAAAGAATGTCGAAACAATAGCTTCCATTTTGTACACATAGTCACGTCCAAGGAGTAGATTGTATTCTAATGGTCCTTGGACTACCATCATGTTCAAGTGAGTGGTTTTCCTTCTCAAAGTTATGGGTAACTTAGGAAGGATCCCTAATAGTCGACTGGTTCCTTTGTTAAAGCCTAACTATTTCTGCGTAACAGCCATAAGCAATGTTGAACCAAGTGCTTTCTAAGAAGTTCAGGAAAGGATACTCACTGATGCCCCTTCATCTATGATAGTGTTAGACATGACCATTTTGTACACTTGTACTATGATCCAGAATGGTACTTTAGAAGGAAGCCGGGATCTCGCTAGGTGGTTCCAATCGAAGGAAGTGACTAGATTACTTAGAGGGAGTACTGAATAAATGATTGAATGAACCCCTTGAGTAGCAAGAACTGGGGGGTTCTCCTCCTATTTTGAAGAAATGAGAGGATTTCCCCCAAGTTCATCGAAATCTAAAGTGACAAAAAGAATTTAAACAGTATCACTCTCACTCTCTTTGTGAATGGTAACATCTGAAGGTGGATCTTTTGAAGGTAAAACTGGGTCAACTGCCATCTCAACCTATTGAATTTAGTTTGGTATGGACTCAAAAGATTCACTTTCAATGATAGGTGTTTCGACCGACGGTTGAGTTATGTCAGTCAGATTTTCAACCAGTAAAGGACTTGAGGTGAGTTTCTTGTATCTAGATGGAAGTCACTGCAGTGAAGCAGGACGGTTACGCAAGACTCTTTTGGCCTCATCCAAAAAATGGCAATGGGGAAGGCGATGGTATCCTTCACATAATCCACACGGAATTTTTACCTTTCCTTTCTGTCCATGAACTTCATTTTCACTAGTTGATCGTGTGTTGTCAACATGATCACCAGAGGTTGATGACACTGGCTAGAGTGAACGGGGGGACCATTCTCTCAAGATCCGAGGAATGGCAAGGACAATCTAGATGAAAATGGTTTCCTTTTCAAATTACACAAGGATATCTGGGAGATTTAGTGTGTAGATTTTCACGAGATGATTCATGGTTGCCCCCTTGCTTAACTGACTTCTTCTTCTTCTTCTCCTTCCCTTTCTTCTTCTTCTTAGTCACTTGGTTACTAACATCACTATTTTCACCAAGCGAAGAGGAAGAAGGGGAGGGAGAAATAAATGAAGAAGAAGGTGAAGAAGGTGAAGGGTTGTTGATTCGATTGCTGAGGAATTATGGTATTTTGAACGATAGAGGTTGAGACTAGCCATACCGGTAGGCCAATTGTGATTCCCGGAAGGGACAATGTGGCCATATACGGAGCACCAATATCTCCCCAAGAGGAGAAAGGACTAGGATTCCCCTCAAAAGGGATTCCTTGATTGGTAGACTCCATTATCTCAACCTAAGATCAACGAAGGAACAGGGATGTTATTCTGAATTTAATAAATTTTAATGACGCTTTGACACAACTTTTCTTTTTCAATTTTTAAGAGTCGAGAAAAAGCTAAAGATGACTCTAGTCCCCTTCGATTTTTAACGAGCGTGAAGTGGCAAGTGCTCAAATGGACCTTTTATTTTAAGGAGTCGAAAAGGAACGAAAGTGACTACTCTAGAAATCTAGATAGAGGGATTACCAAACCAATCACAAAATTGAAATATAGACCTTGGTGATAAATTAAAGAGAAATTACCAAGGACTTATGTACGGCAGTCAATCTTCCTGAATGCTATGTTTAGTGCATTGCGATTGATAGGGCGGTAGACACGACTTCCTATGGATAAAGGATATAAGCCTATTTTGGTATCCCAATATATGCTTGATGTTACAGGGAGCACAAGTCCGTACTACCACTTTTCCTATCAAAGAGGAGGAATCACCCAACCTTCGATGAAAACGATAGTTACTAGATTTTATGATGTCGGAACATGTCTCTAGACTAGACTTCTAGATGTGTTGCGTTAGGTACCAAAGCATTGTTAAGTTCATTGAAATTTATTTTAGGGTTGAGCTTGCGTAGGAGTTTGCCTTTCAAGGTTCGCCACGTGATGTGGATGTAAAATCCCTAAATATGCAATTTAAAAAATGATAAGCAATCATTGTTTACCTTTTAGGAATGAAAATCCTATCTACTAAGGAAAGAAGATTACGATTCTTTCAAACAAAGAGCAAAGAGCACACAATAAATGCACTTTACCTAAATCATTTTTCACACGCAATCCAAATGCAAACGCAAATTCATGTATTTTTTTTTCATTTCCCTTAATGTGAGGAATGCCAAAAGGAAAACTAAGTATAGATCTGAAATATTTTCTTCAAAGTGACATTTCGACAATTTCTTTTTCAAAATGGAAGGAAGACTTAAACGACACTTTTCGATTTTGAATAGAAAAGCTTTCGACACTTCATATATTAAAAATTCAAATCAAATACATGACAAAAAATTCAATCGACTATCTAGAGAACAAAGACTTTACGACACTTCCCTTTTTTGACACAAAACGACAGTTACGACACTTTTATACCAAAATTACAAATCGATTTATGCAACTTTTCAATGAAAGACTATAAATGACAGAAAAATACACAAAATCATTTACTAATCCTAATCAATGGAGGCTGGTCTATGTAAAGCAAGGAGGCTTTAGCAATGAGATATTGTTCATAAGTAGCAAAACAATCAAATAGAGGTGAAAACAATGACAAAAAACCCAAATTTCAAGGAGAGAAATAAGATTACTCAGTCATCGCACCTGTGCTTCATAGAAACAGGGATGCATCTTACTTGCTACACTTGGGAGGTGCGATGCATACTGGGTTCCAGTGATAGACAGTGAGATGGGCCAGGGAGCGCAACTGAGGTGGGTTTTTGCTCAGATTTGCAACTGAGTTTAGTGATTTAAGCTGAGCTATGATAGATAGTAAAGAGAAAAGTACAGAGGAATGATCTTGGGAGGTTACGAAGCTACCACAAGGGCATTTGGAATGATTGCAAGTCAGATTTTCAATTCATAAACTAAACTAGAGATTGACTGAAGCAGCATTCATCTATTATGCACTTGCAGAGCAAGAGCAGTTCGAAGGCTATGTGGCTGACTTCAGGCTCCGTCTGTAGTTTATAAAGAAAACAATAATAACAAACAAACAAAGTATTCACTCCCTAGTGGAGTCGCCATTTTGTTTCTGGGAAAACTAGTGTCTTTTTGATCTGCTAGTCCCACTAGGACTGGTAGCTATCCTAGAAACAAACAATCAAAGCAATTTGCTATTTCCTCTATGTATGATATATAAGAGAGAAGCGAAGGGACCAACGCGGATCTTCTGCTTGACTCCTTGCTTTATTTCTCTCTCCCTTGATAGAGCTCGAAACTCCTCTCCTACTTGTCCCACTTAGAGAATATCTATATAAACAAAGTAAGAGAACACCATCAAAGCATCTCGATATATTATATCATAAACAATGTAGAATCAAAAATACATTGAACATACAATTGCATTCACAAATAATAAGATTCACAAGTACATAATTGTATGGAGGAAAACTCAAAGAACTTTATTAAAATAGAAGGGAGAATTACAACTGCGCTGTCTGATCTAGCATCATCCTCCCAGCATCAAATCCCTCTTCACCTCATGAAAAACAAGATCACCCAACAATACAATGCTTCTTCTCAAAGACAAACTATCATCACTTCCTTACAAATTACAAAATTCCAGCCCCCTAGATCTCTCAAACGAGGGATCCATTTATAGATGTTTGCAAAGGTGTGAGTCATCTGTGGGTTTTTTATTAGTGTCATTCCACTTGTAGTTCTTGGTTCCACTTGGAGATTTCTTGGATCTCTTACTCATCCCTGGGTGAATTCAGAGAGGCTAGTGTCATAGGAGAAGTTTCTAGAAGATTCCATGAGCATCCACTTAGCAAACTGTCTCAGAAATTTGTCCATTTTCACTCATCGCACCCCACAGAAGGCCTCTTCAGTATGCATCACACCTGGCTAGTGTAGGAGTCAGTATGCATCTCACCCTGACCATGGAGCAGTCAATATGGTCTAGTTCTAGCCAGTTCTGAGTGGTTTTTCAGGTGGAACGTTTGTGGAATGATGTAATCAGTTGACCATGATCCTTTAGGGTATGAATCAAAAATTTTAGAGGTTAAAGAGCCCTTGGTTTATCGACATATAAGATTGGGGTTGCAGTTCCCAAATATGTCTATAATAGTAACCATTCTTTAGCATAATGTCTTTTAACAACCTAAAATCAATACAAATATTTTATGTCTCATCCTTATTTTGCATAATGATGTTCGACACCCCACATGTTGTGATACTTGGTTGAATGAGAACTTGTTCAAGTGGTTATTCTGACTACTTCACCTCACTTGATTCTATAACAAACTTCTTTTACAACCCAATGTTTGGTAACTCTTCTAGTTTCTAATACTATTTCTTAGTATGCCCCTCAAGGGATGACTTTTCTATAATTAACTCTTTTATAGATTGATTTTTTCTTGAAAATAGGAAAACATACTTCTTTCTAGAAATGAACAATTTCTTGGCCTGGGTGCCACTCACTAGTAATTTTTTTTACTTTCACTTGTCCACGTTGATGGTGAAGGATTTTCCATATTGGATGAGGTGATTCAATTTATTTCTCCACGTGAGCTAAATTTCACATGTACATATAGGGTTTTCCAAAAGCTAGTCCACATACATCAAGGAAAACTACATCTAGTTCTATGTTACTAATAAAATCAATGATGATAGAAAATTTGATTTTTCACTCTTTGATTAACTTTATTTTTGCATCCTCATTTACTGATTCCAGTGGATATGTGCTCAGATGATCCTGAAGATCCAATCCCAATTTGTTGACTATTATGAAAATAAGAATAAATAATAATTAAATAATAATTCAATGGTAAATAATGATTAAATCGTAATTAATAGAAGCATTAATAAAAACTTTATTACAAGAGGAAAGAGTCATTTCTTCCAAGACTCTCATGACTAGTCAATGCCTATTTAGGCACACCATTATGAGAGTTTGGAATTAGCTATTCATTCATTGATTTAATAATAAAAAATATTTATTTATTCTACAAGTTGTATTTATGTTGTGTAATATTTCTATGAGAGCAGTTTAATAATTTGGTGAAAATCGATGCACTTCTCCACCCACATTACCTTCATAACCTTGCTTGTTTTCTTTTGCTTCATGTTCACTAGGCTATTCATTGTTCCACTCTAGTTCCCTCTGACTGCCACATCTTGTGTCTATCGCACTATTACCTATTTTTCTCTTTGTCTGTTGTCATCCAAATCAACCAACTATCAAATTAATTCTGAATTATAGCCATTGATTCCCCAAACACTTGCACTCCATTCAACCTCTATTCAATGTTTCCACCATCACACTTACGTTGCATGTTGTTCCCCTCCAATGTGAAAAAACCATGGAATCAATGACTTTCCCTATAAAAAAATACCTCATTCTCGAGGGGAGTCATGTCAATACCTTCTCTGATCTAAATTAGTTGCCCGTTGACTAGTCTGTCATTCTTCAACAAACCTTGACCAACACACCCCCACAATCATCATCCAATTCCGCTCCCATTAATTTAAATCAATTTAATAAATACCTTAATTTAAATTATATAGTATAGAGGTATTAAATATATGATATAGTTATAATAATATAGTTAAACATAATATGATGGAATATTGACAAAGAAAGAATAATTTTTCTTAGATAAATAGATTGCAGGAAATTTTGACTTATTAAGAAGATATTAGACCGAGAAATGTTTTTGTTTTTAGGACACTTTCTGCACTAAGAGTGAAAAGTCTTATTTATTCTACAAATGGTTCATAAATTATGTCCAAGGGGTTAATTTGTACAATTATCACAAAAGCTATTGGGAATTAAAATAGTTTAGTGGGAGTAGGTGTCCACTTCAAAATCCACCTAGGTGAGTTGCACTAGTCTACACGAACAAGTTTACTACAGATGTCATCTCTAAATATGGGGAAGAATCACTTGGGTTTCCCCATCAGGTGTTCCTTAGAAATGAATTGGTGTATGGGCTCATCTTAGAGAATGCAAATTTTCATTAGAAATATTTGTTAAGGATTGGAAACATCAAACATCTGTGTTTTCTTTTCTTGGTTGAGATTTTAGTTGAATCTTGTTGAAATAGTCTTTTTGAAAGATCCTCGCCAATTTACTAATATGTTGTCTTAAACTCAGATGGACATTAGATTAGCAACTACATATGCAACAGTATCACTGAGAAAATAATAGTTGATGTATGTATTTGGTTTGAAACTTTCTTTACGAACCAAACTATTAGTAGCCAAATCCATCTTCCTAATTACTATGGCAATATCATTAGTTTTCTTATCTACAACAAACATGTTCATTATACTCCTATCCACTTGAACACATGTCCTATCACTCTGTATTGCCCCATAATAATAATAATAAAATGAAATAATAATAATATATAAATAAAATAACAAATAATAAATAAATAAATAATTTAACAAAGCAATAAATAATAGAGAAAAGATAACAATAAGTTACTAAAACCACAAAAAAGAAAGAAAATATAATAATAAAGAAATAAATTTATGAATAATGAAGGAAAACAAATAATAAATAAATAAAACAAAAAAGAAATAAAATTTGGCATAATGATACATGGATTGTGCACATGTAGACCCCTTACCATTTTTAGAATCGTTGGTTTTGTTTAGTGGCGAAAAGGGGAGGTGACAAGCATTCATTCATTTGCACATTATTTGAGGAAGGGAGTGCTAGAAGACAAAGGGCACTAGCTATAGTAAGTTGATTGAGGGCCTGGGGGTGATATTTGTAAGAAATATTTGTTGCAGCTCATCTAAAATTGGGTGGAGAGTCATCCCCAACACTTTGTTGCACTTAGTAAGATCTCGATAGCGTTAAAAACAATAAATCACCAATATGATCTATTTTGCTTCTTCATTATGCAATTATGTTTCTTTACTAGCGTTTTCTTTTTAGATTTTATGCTAAAGAGTTGAAAGTTTTTGTAGATAGCATGGCTTGATGCAATTAGTTGTATATTATTATGTTGGGTTGTTACACATTGGTGTCCTATTTTTCTTTTTGTTACCGAGGTTATAACACAACTTAATCACAACTGAAAAAAAAAAATAAAAATAAAATAAATAAATAAATAAAAATAAAAAATAAAAAAAATAAAATAAAATTATAAAGGAGATTATAACGAAACTTCATCAAAACTGAAAAAATCAGTGTCAACATCAAATTGTTGTTCTAAATAATTTCCACATTCTTGAAAATTACCAGCAATTGAGATATTTGGAACAAATCATGCAGCCTCTTAAAAAGTTCCAATCTTGGTTTCTTTGAAATTATTGGTACCCATTCGTAATAATTCATTTTCTCTATCATAATGTGTCTTGAATAAAACATCTAAACCATAATGATTATGAACACTATAATCCTTTTATTCTTTTTCTTTTAGATCTCACATATAGAATGCATGATGCACTAACATATTCAAATAATGTTTAGAGATAGAGATAAATGAAAAGGCGATTAGGATATTGCGAGAATTCATGTACGCCTTTTTAAGGAAAGCTAAATCTTATTTTTCTTTTGCAACACCCAAGTACTATAGTATTATGTTTCGAATGTCATCAATAGAAGTACCCAGTAACTATAATTTATCCAAGACCTTTCTCAAATAACTTTTGTTGTAATACCTATAGTTGGTAGTTGGTGTTACACAAAAATATCGTCACCATGATTGTTTGCAGTCAGTATGGGTCTATCATCACTTGTACTGTCCTCCTAAGCAAATCTCAAACCTCAGCTCTTCAAGTCAAGCTTTGAAAATGGGAGAAAGACATTAAAAATCAATGAAACTCTGGTTCCGCACTTTCTCTCACTGTCACCTGCGGTCCTGCACCTTCTGTATACAAAAACTGCGGACCTGCCCGCTCTGTCCCTAAAGGTGTGGGTGTGGACCCCTGTGAAAGTCAAAAGTTGCAAGTTTTATCTTAAAAAAACTCACTTTGGGTTAATTCTAGAGGATTCTAGAAGGAATTTTGACGTGGATTGTTCGCTCTGAGGTGGTTCATGCATCCCAAAAGAGAAGGAGCTAATCCCTTGATGAGAGGAGCTATCCCTTTGAAGGAGGGCTTTATCGCTTTGAAGGAGGACCTAGTAACCTCCCTCCATTGCACTATAAATACAGGTATTGGGCTGGTTACTGGGGAGGTTAGAAGCTAAACATTTTTTAGGGTAAATGCTGGTGAAATCAAGACTTCCTAGTTGAGCTTAAGAGGAGAGATCACATACCTTTTTAGCTTCATTGGGGAGTGAGTGAAACTTGTCAAAGTAGAGGAAACTTCTTGTTGGACCCTGGGAGGAGCTTGTACAACGTCAAGGCATAGGTTGTAAAGTTCTTCTTCTTTTGAATTAATACAATCAAACTCATTTTTCTCAACAAGTATCTCATGTTATTTGTTTCATGGACTCCTTGACTTTCATGTTAAATATGTTTTATTATATTGCCTTTTCAGGTGCTATTTAATTTGTTTGCCTTATTTGTGTTTGTAGATTGGTGACAAAGGAGCTCATTTGGATTGAAGGAGTGAGGGCATCCATAAACTTGCATTGGACCTAACGTAGGCCCTAAAAACACTTGTTTGCCATTGTTTATAAAGCATATTTAGAGAAAGATAGTGTTTGGTTGGTTTGCTTGTCATTAGGTCTTCCTTAGATTCTAGGGAGGTCTATCTTGTCTGCAAGATCAACTTATTCCATGCGACAAAATGGCGAATCCACTAGGGACTTGATTATTTTCCTTGTTTTTACTTTGACCTGAGAAACTGTGTTTTCATTTCTGTTTTTGGCTTGTTGTGTGTAAAATTGGGTAGAGTTTGTAGATCCAGGGTTATTTTTTGTTTTTCATAGCTTTGGGAGAGGACCGCACCCTAGCCGTTTGACACAGTGCGTACCTATCCGCATCTTGGCTTTTAGCACAGAGCGAGACCACACCTGTGTCAACTGTGGGCCTGCAGACCCTGTCAAAATTTTGAAAAACCTAAGATCTCCTCTGTTAGTCAACTTAGTTTTTGTTTAGAAATTGTTATCCAATGCCCAGTGCATATAACCTGTCAGAAGCTTTCCTTTGGTTGATTTCATTAGTGTTAAGGTTTTAGGTGAAATTCCTAGGAGTTTTTCTTGTTGGGTTTGTTTTTCATTTTGGTTGTGTAGTGGCTCTAAGCTTAGAAGCTATAGGGACTTCAGATCACCTTAGTGTCTACCAGTCTTCTTATGAGTTTGACCATTTATGAAATCTCCCCTTGTTGAGGAATCCGCTTTGAGTTTTCTCTTTACAAAACTTCGAAAAACTTGTGTTTAAACGTTTTGATTTTCATTTTCAAAAAGAAAACAAAATTGGTTGTTATTGATTGATTTGTGATTCTGCATAAATTGGTCCTTAGCTTACATCTAGCTAAGTAAAACATCCTTAAAAAAGACATTTAGTAGGCTTTGACTTGAAATAGGTTTTTATAATTTATAGATCTCAAAGTTAGTCATTTCCATAGTTTTGAGTGTTTTATAAAAAATATAAAAAATCTCTTTTGAAAAAAGTTTGTTTTGTAGTGGTTGAGTGCTTTGAAATGGAAAAGGGAAATTTTTGTGAAATAACTAGTTGTCTCATTTTGAGTGCATTGGAAAGGAAAAAAGCTCTTCTTTTGATTTGTTGAATTGAGAAAGATTTGTGTTTACAAAGTATTTGCATTCTCAAACTCTTTCTTAGTTTAGAAGTTCATCGAAGAGAAAAAGATTGTTTAAATCATCTTAGGTGCATTTTTAGTGATTTTGAGTCGAGTCTTCATACCACGAGTTTCATCTCCGCACCTTTTGACTTAAGCAAAAACCAATAAAAATAACGCTTAAAGTAAAATTCATCTAGTAACATTTTTATTTCTAGGGCTCTGATACACAAACTTAGCTTAGGCTAGTGTCTTGGAGTAGGAGAGTAATTAACTCTCCAAGACAGTAAAAACAAACAAGTAGTTGTATCTTCTGGTAGGGAAGAAATCCAATTGTTGCATTTATGCTCTGGGAAAGCTCCTCTTAAAGGAGAAGCATGAGATCGTGTCTGAACCAGTGTGGTAATCAATCCTTCCTCATTGGGAACGACGCAAGATATTCATGTATTAAAAACGGTAAACCTCGGATTAACCATTGTTGAGGAGCCTGGGGTCACTTGTTGGTAAACCTTGGATTATGTCAAGGAGCCTTCAAGGGGATTGAGCTTGCTACTCTGCCCTTGCATGCGTATCGGATCGTAGACTATTCCCCCAGGTATATTTTTTTCAGTTGGTAACCTTAGTGGCCATATTCTTTAGGATTCTTCCTGAGGTGACAGTGGTAGGAAGATCCCACTGTACCTAGAGCAGACGTCGACTAGACTCACTTGGATTTTCTGGGGGGTTCTCTTCACTCGAGACGGTTAAGTGGAGGAACTTGTGCCAGTCTATTCATTAAGCAGGTTGCCGGGGTAACTATTCCAACCACCATTTCTGTATTGAACTCTATGACGTTGGATTTCATATCCAGCTAGTGTTTTCAATACGGAAAGTTACTGTTTGTGTGTGTTTGATCTCCTAGATTCTTTAGGCGTGTGATTCAAATTTGTTTGGTTCTTTAGAGACTTTAGGTGGTTTTTATTGAGATTTTACTTTGTTTGCATGTGAAGTAGTTAAAAGTTTTTAACTATGGTTGAATTACCAAGGCAGTCCCGCAGACTTCGGGGCCAACCTCCTGAGTTTGTAAACGTGGCTGAGTTACTGAGGAAGTCCTGTAGACTTCGGGGCCAACCTCCTAAGGAAGTATTGAGCCAGCTTAAAGGCTTGGAAGTCCTTGTAACTCCTAGAGACAGTAGAGTTGGCTAACCTGAAGAGGGAGAATCTTCTTTGATAGTACATCCTGATTTTCAACCGTTAGTGGCAGATTATAATCCACAGTCAGTGTCTATTTCCAAAGTTACGGGTAGCTTTTCATATACTAGTGATATAGGTGAGGAACCCGAAATATCCGAGCCTGAAAGTGAATTTGCTACTACTCCGACATCGGGGTTTGTTTCTCCAGCTTCTAGTGGTCCTGGTTCAACTAGGGTAGAAAGAGTAATCACCCAAGATCTTCCTTCTGGACTTATTGCTATTGAAGAACTTGGTCCAGAAGAAGAAGTAGGAATCCCTATCCCTGAAAATCAACCTGTTATTAAGCTAAGGGAGCGTGAATCAATTTTTTACAGTCCACCTAGGAGCAGTACTTGGTATCTTTCTTTGACTAATTTCTTAGAAAACCCAAGGTTAAGTTATTCACCACCTCATGCTCCTTATCACCCAACACCTAGAGGTTATTATCCTTCGTTAAATATGTCGAATTAGTCGTCCATGTTTACTCAATTGCCCGAATCTTTTTTGTACGTCAGTCCTTCTGTTCCCTCTGGGTATCAGTCCCTTTCTGGTACTTTTTTGGGAGCATCTCCTCAACCCATTGAGCAATGGTTATTAACTAGAAGCAATGGTACTAAGTTGTTGAGCGTAGAAGACATTCGCATGATGTCAAGTTCTATTCCCAATCCTCAACCTCAAGGTGGCCAGTTATCGCCTGGGGGGCAGCCTCAATTCACGCCTGGGGGCAACCTCAAGGTACCCAATTTGCATCTGGGGGCAACCTCAAGGACAGTACATACCTGCGGGACAGTACGTTCCTCAAGGTCAACCCCAGACTCAATATGTACCCCAAGTCAACCCCAGTATCAATTTATACCTCAAGGTCAACCCCAGTATCAATATGTGCCTCAAGGGTATCAACCCCCAGGTCAGTACTCGAACCAAGGTTTCCAACCACCCTCTAGTCAAACGTATGTTCAAGGAACGAGAAATGTACCTTTCAATTATCAATCCTACCCTCAACCCGGTTATGGTCCTCAGTATTCTCAACCTGTTATGGGTCAGTACCCTGGAATGAATATAGTGTGGGATCCATCGCAAACTCAACAGGTGTTGCAGCCAAATGTACAGTTGTCATCTCAAACTGGACAACCCTTAGTTTTTGGTACACCCCAGCAACCAGTCCAGTCTAACATTCAAACTTCTATACCTTCGGTAGTTTCTCAGCCTAGGCCTAGTATGCCTCGTACTCCACCTCAAACGACTGCTACAACTGCCGCAACATCTGTTCAATCTACCCCACCTACTTCCTGAGTATCGACAGCTCCGGTTTCTACTGTTCCTGTATCTACTCCTCAGACATCTTTACCCCCGTCTGGATCTACGATTCAAACTTCGGTTCAAATTCCTGTAGGACAACCTGATTCAAGTACGGTTGTCACAAGTCAACCACAATTTACTTATCAATCGTACCAGGGAAAGTAGCAATTCGGTTCTGCTGTGTAGCAGGCAGTCTATCAGTATCAACTGTACCCTGGGTACACTTATCAACAACCTCAACAACCCCAGTACGGTCCAGTTAATCTTGGTTTTCTGGGAGGATACAATATCCCAAACGCAATTCCTATTCCTAGTTATCCTGGATATCCTCCTCTTGGGGCTGGTCTCATGACCCGGAATTTTAGGGATCCTAATAGTTACCATTTATCGCAACTTTGGACTTGCCTGACTTGTCGTGCCTAACGAACAATCCCATTAATTATCTTCCGTTTTGGCTGCCAATGCCGAATAAGCTGCCCAGTGACATTCCTAAGTTCAGAGGTAAATCAGGAGAGGACCCGTCGAACCATGTGATGACTTACCACCTCTAGTGTGCGTCTAACTCCATTTCAGATGATTCAATTTGTCTTAGACTTTTCGAGCGCACTCTAATTGGTCTTGCAGCCAAGTGGTACATTGAGTTACCACGAGGCACTTTTTATAATTTTAGTCAGTTAGCTACCTCGTTTTTAACTCATTTTCAGTTGCCAGTCCGATATGACAATGGCATAGAATTGTTAACTTCGTTAAAACAATCGACATCCACTTGCATTTCAGATCATATTCATGAGTGGAGAAGTTGACGGCGTTTGGTGAAGGTGTTTATTGCGGACCAGATCTTGGCCGAGTGGTTTGTAAAATCTTTGTTGCCAAAGATCACTGAAGATGTAGCTAAAGCCCGAGTTGTTACTGAGGAGCAAGTAATTGCTCAAGCACAATACCTTGACTTGGTCTATACTTAGTCAGGTACGTTACACGAAAAAATCCCCGATCTTCCCAAGCAAAATCAAATCGCTGCAGCTCCTTCGGGATCTCATGCCACCGATGGTATGATTGGCATGGTTAACACTAAAAGTAAGAAGAAGTCTTCCAAGAATTCTTCTCCTATTATAACCTTGCCTGATTCCCCAACAGGAGATTCTTCTGCAGATGTTTCCGCCGATATTCACGTTGCAGAGTCATCTACAACCAAATCAAAATCCGGTGGGAAGAAGAAAGGAAAGAAGAAGAATAAAACAGACAAAAATTCAAAGGAGAAACCTGAAAAATTATAATCCAATGATGAAAATCGAAAACCTCATTATCCTTGTCTCATTTGTGATGATGATCATTTTACAAGAGACTGCCCTCATCATGCAGAGGTTGCGAAGATTGTCAAGGGTTCCCAAACTCCTTTTGTTTTGAAGGATCCTCTTCCAGCTCAAGATAGTAAGATGATAGGTTCATCCTCGAGTGCCAACGAAGAACCCATACTGATGATGTCCTATGTTAGGATTGCAACTCGATCACAAGATTATGGTAGTAAAAGTCCTGTTCATGGTAAAGAAGCAGAATCTTCTCATTCTAATCCATCAACCTCAGCTCCCGGTTCTAATCCAGTACAAATCGAGAAACCTAATCCAGACTTGGTAATCAAACCGCCCGCCAAGGGTATACTTCGAAAGTGAGCTTTCAATCCACATGCGAGAGCAGCTCAGAATTATAACATTATTGAGGATTTAGTTGTTTCACCCTCAGCAATGTCGGCTTTGGAAGTGCTGCAATCATGTCCAGCACAACGGAAATTACTTTTGTCGGTTATCGGAGCTGTTGACGTTCAGGACTTGAACCTAATAATTTTCGATCTAGAAAATAGTACACCGTGTTTGCCTCATCAAATAGCTTTCCAAATTCCAGTGATAGTAAAAAACAGGCCTATTCATCGGACTGTAATTGATGAGGGAGCCTCAACGTGTATTATGTCGATACAGTGTTGGAGATAGCTTGGTTCTCCTTCACTAAATCAATCCCCGAAGATTCTAAAGGCCTTTGATGGCCGTGGGTTTCATCCTTTTGGCATTCTACAGGATTTGCCTATAGGGGTTGAAGGAAAAATTGTTAGTCTAGATGTGGAGGTGGTTGATGCCCCTCTAGATTACAACCTTCTCTTGGGTCGGAGTTGGTCTTATGCTATGACAGCGGTCGTTTCATCGATCGTTCGAGTAATAAAGTTTTCGCATAATGGGAAGATCGTAACAATAGACCAGTTGGCTTACTTTTTATCCGACCCAGCCTCTTCTGAGAGTATTCAGCATGTCAGTAAAACGACTATCCCATATAAGGATGTTGGAGTAGGACTAGTTAAAGATGCCGGTTTACTGGGAAATTTTCCTTTTCCTCCGATCAACGCATCGTCTTCATTTGCAACCATTCATATGATTACGTCATACACCATTGTTTATGATGATCCTTGGATCATTCCTTCTGAATCTGAGATAGACTCATTTGGTAATGCCATGGCTTTGAGTCCATATGAAATTGCGTATGAGGCCGTGCAATCGTTTACCGACCCATCTTCAACCGAAATTGACTTCATGAATGTAGTCCATGAGGAATCACTTTTCACATCAAACTCGGATTTAACCACGTTTTCTGAACTTGTTCACTCTGATGTGCAAATTCGTGAAATCCTATGTGTAGATAATTTACCATGGGAAGATCTCCATCACAGATCTTCGTTTTTACCCGACGATGATCGTTTTGAAAATGATTTCTCATCAATTTTTACAACTGAATATGTCAAGGAACCTTAGAATCCAATGAAACATCCCGATTCAGATTTTAATTTGGGAAACATCTCTCGAACTATTCCTATTGACATTTCGGTTAAGCCCGAAATTTTTGAGAACATTCATATAGGTCCCTCGTGTACAGATGATGAAATTCAACTATATAAGGCCCTATTTCAAGAATTTTGTGACGTGTTTGCCTGGTCCGATGAGGAAATGCCAGGAATTGATCCCACGATTGTTGTTCATGAGATCAAGACTTACCCGGACGCTAAACCCATCCGGCAACATTTGCGTCAGATTCACCCACGAAAAGCTGCTGCAATTAAAGCAGAAGTTGAAAAATTATTGAAAGCAGTTTTCATTTATCCGATCCGTTAATGGATTGGGTATCGAATATTGTTTCGGTTAACAAAAAGTAGGGAACAATAAGAATATGCATCGATTATAGGGACATTAATCGAGCCTGTCCAAAGGACAATTACCCGACTCCCTATATCGATCAAATTATTGATGATTGTGCCGGCAGCGAAATATTCTCCTTCATGGATGGTTTTTCTGGATACAATCAAATCAATATTCTACCTGCCGATCAACCAAAAACGGATTTCATTTGTCCATGGGGGACATTTGCTTATTGCAAGTTACCTTTTGGGCTCAAGAATGCTGGAGCAACTTTTCAAAGGGCCATGTCTTATGCGTTTCATGACATCAAGCACATTGTACAACCGTATCTCGATGACTTGCCTGCTCATTCATTACATCGAGTTGATCACCTCGTCCATTTATGAGCAATCTTTACGAGGTGTAGGCATTATCGGATTCGATTGAACCCACACAAATGTGTCTTCTGTATAGAAACGGGTCGATTTTTGGGGTTTGTCATTTCGAAAGCTGACATTCTTGTTGATCCCGTCAAAGCTATCATCAAATTGCCTCCTCCTTCGAGTCTTCGCCAACTCCAAAGTTTGCAAGGGAAAGCAAACCTTTTACGACGATTCATTCCCAACTACGCCGAGGTTACAAAGGGTTTTACCTGGTTGTTGAAGCAGAATACTCCATTCTATTGGGACGAGATAGCTCAAAAATCTTTTGATGCACTTAAACATGCGTTGACCCATGCACCGTTATTGCATCCTCCCAACTACAACCAGGATTACTTCTTGTATCTCGCCACCTCTCATTCCACCATTGGAATGGTCTTAGTTCAGGAAGATGAATTCGGAACTAAACATGTGATATATTACCTTAGTCGAACTTTAAATCCAACTGAGCTAAAATACTCACATGTGGAGAAATTGGCATTGGCAGTTGTTCAAGCTGTCCAACATTTTCGTCACTACATTTTACTACGTAAAACTACAGTAATTTCGGATTGCAACCCTATGATCTACATTTTGACCAAGCAATTGCTAGGGGGAAAGTACTCTAAATGGATTGTTATCTTGCAGGAGTTCCACTTGGAATTTGAGAAATCTAAGTCTAACAAATCTTTAGTTTTTGCGGAGTTAATGTGTGACTTCCCACATGCTGACACGGAAATTGTATGGAGGAGCCCATTGTGGACGAATCCTTGTTTCTAATCAACACTTTAGATCCGTGGTATGGGGATATCATCGTTTATCTCCAAACCCAATCCTTTCGGCCAGAAATTTCAAGGTCAGAACGTCGAAAAATTCGATTCCAGTCCCAACAATTTAGGATTATTGGAGATACTCTTTATCTCCGTGGGGCGGACTCTGTGTTTCGACGTTGTTTAACTCACGAGGAAGCTGAAAGGGTTCTAAATGACTGTCACTCTAGAGCGTGTGGCGGTCATATGTCTGAGTATGCCACAGCCCAAAAGATATTGCGCACTGGCTACTTCTAGTCGTCTTTATTTAAAGATTGTATTACGACGGTCCGAAAATGCCACAGCTGCCAAATTTTTGATCGAAAGATGTGCGCTCCACCTGCTCCTCTCCACCCTATCATTGTCGTTGGCCCTTTTGCCAAATGGGGTATCGATTTTATTACATGTAACCCTCACTCGGCCGAGGGGCATGCATATATCATCCTTGTGGTAAATTATTTTACCAAGTGGGCTGAGGCGATGCCTACATTTGAGGCAGACAGCAAGACAACTGCAATTTTCGTGTTCAATCATATAATTTCTAGGTTTGGTGTCCTGCAAGTGATAATCACTGATCATGGGCACCATTTTCGAAATGTTATGATGATTGAACTTACAGGGCAACTTGGTTTACGTCACGATAGTTCAACCCCTTATTATCCACAAGCTAATGGTCTAGTTGAATCCCTTAACAAACTTTTAGTCATCATGATCTAACGAATCATTGGGATTCATCAGTCGAATTGGCATAACATGCTATTTTCAGCGCTTTGGGCGTACCGAACTTCAGTAAAAACATCAACGGGGTTCACTCCTTTCCAACTAGTCTATGGTTTGGAAGCTGTGTTACCCATTGAATGCGAAATCCCGTCACTGCAAATGGCCATCGAGTTAGTTCCAGCCACTTCCGAAGAGGAAAAGCGTTTTTTATACTTGGCTCAATTAGACGACAATCGACGTGATGCTGCATTGGCAATCGAGACTCACGCAAAACGCATGAAAGCTCAGTATGATCGAAATGTGACCCCTCGAAATTTTTCAGAAGGAAATCTAGTCTTAGTTTATGATCGAGCTAATGATAAATTAGGCGCTGGAAAATTCGTTCCTATGTGGCATGGTCCCTATGTTGTCAAGCGAAAGCTAGCAAAAGGGGCCTATGAATTGGTAAACTTTGACAGGGACTCTTTGGGTAAACCCAGAAATGGTCTTTACTTAAAGAGGTATTATGCTTAAAGAATGGGTATGGAGATTTTTAGTTAGGATAGTTTTTCTTTCTAGCTAGTGTGTTTTAGTTTAAACAGTATGCTTAGCTTAGAGAGTGTTTTTTTGTCATTATTCCTGCTTATCTTGGTTTTACTCTTGATATTGCAGATGTCCATGCCTCTCCAAACATACATTGGTTTCGCTGATGGTGCTTGTCATAATACACAGAACATTTCTTCCGCAGCTTGGGTTATTTATTCGCCCCCTGACGAGTTAGTATCTATGCATGGGGTAAGCCTCGGTCAAACAACAAACAACATTGCCGAGTATAATGCAGTGATTGAGTTATTATATGAATCTATTTCATTTGGGATTCAGAGTTTGATAGTGAGGTTAGATTCTGAACTCGTTGTATTACAGCTTAATAGAGTGTATGCCATTAGAAATCTAGTGTTATTAAGATTATTTTTGAGAGTGCGTCTCTTGGAATGTGAATTTGATTATATTGAATATCAGCATATTCCAAAATCTTTAAATACATTAGCAGATGCAATTGCTTCTCAAATGTTAAATAAACATTTGCAATAATCATACATGTAAATTTAAAACCATTCCATAACATGATTTATGAGATAAGCCAGTAATAGTGATATATATATATATAGGAGTGTGTCAAAAATACATCGTCCTCGATCATAGGTTGAAAAACACCTTATGATCGGCAAAAATGATAAGTACAGAAAACAAAAATGTCATATGTGCCCACAATAGGCGATCATCCTATCACTGGTGATGATCTCTATAAGAAACCACTGCACGGGCCACCTTGCAAAGGAACCTCCTAAAAGGTCCTGGGACCCCAATCACATAGCACTGAAGTCGACGAGGAATGTCATCTATAGTGGTCTCCAGAATATCTCCTGTCAAGCACTCGAGATGACCCTCCAACTCGGCCAAAACCTCTGTTGATTCGTCTTGTAGGGCTGGTGCGGGCGCAAATGATTGTTTCCTCTCCTAAGGCTGGAGAGCGGCTGGTCGCTGTAGACGCACATTTTCATTTAAAACTTTTGCTATCAGTTTTGAGACGATGGAAAAATAATAAAAAAATTAAAATAAGGAAAATGTTGAAAATGATTTTACCTGAATCATCCCATTGCTCTCCTGGTGGAAGAACCATGTCTGGGTCACCACGAAAATCTATCCCAGCATAAGGGAAGTCCTGAATAGAAAAGACCTGGTTTTCCAGCCATTGGAAATACTCAGGTCTGAATCGAGCAACCTCTGTCCTCTCGTCCGAGTGATGGGCCATAACTGCGACCCATCGCATTAGTTTGGGCTCTCGAGGAAGCCCAGCTCCAACAGTAAGGTGTTTTGGGATCAACATAGGAACCCTCTCCACGAAAAAACTCACAAACAAAGCTCCATAACCAAAGGTCTTTAGTCGTCCGTTCTTGGCCCTGGTCAGTTGGCCTTTCACATTGGCCAACACAGCATCGCACCAGTTGAAGATGGTGCCTCGAAAGCAATCAACTTCCATACGCATCTGGGATCCGGTGGCAATATGTAGTGCGGCAGCTCCGCAAAGTCTAGTGACAGTAAATGCAATTACCATGAGTTCAGGACGGGATATGGTCTTTATGTCTATCCCTTTGTCTCTAGCCTGGCTGTTGCAGTACTCTAGCCTGAGGCTATCGACAGACTGGCCACCTGCCCTAGCCCCAAACAGAGTCAAGTCTTCACCTCTCTTAGGCAAACCAGTCAAGAAATATATGTCTGCCGGCTTGATTTCGAGCTGGTGGCCACCAATGAAGAAGCACTGGTCCTGTATGCTCCATCTGTCAACCAACCACTGTAAGAAATCCACATGGGCCCTCATGCCAGGAATGGCCCAGAATTTGTACAAGCCGCATGCCGTCAAAGCATCAAGAGAAGGATGATGATTCCATGTAGCAGCATCCACGTCCTCATGATCTCGTTCGTACCAATCTAGCATGATGTACTCTCTACATCAAGCATAAGGATAAATTAAATTGCTAGAAATTATTTTGATTGGTCCATTTTTGAGAATTTTTGGGTTAAAAACCCTTATGACGGGGACCGCACCCTCCGAGTTAGACACAGTGCGTGGGATCGCACCCTGTCTACATGGAAGGTGCAAACCCCGAGCTTTTTCCCAATGGAGAAAAAGTCGGGGTCCGCAGGCCAGCAATGGTAAACCTGCGGGCCCCCGCACGCGGGTTTTATGCCTAAAAACCCTCCCAAAATTGAAATAAATGACTAAAAAAAAAATCAAACTGTTAAAAATGAAGAGTAGGATGATGTGGATTACCTGGAGAGGACGGCGTTCGATTCCGACAGTTGGATTTTCCGCAATCTTCACGGGAAGTTTTCTAAGCAAAAGCACTATTTTCTCACCCAAAACTCAAACGGTAAAAATGAATTGACGAAGGCCCTTTTTATAAGTTTTTTGAGTAAATAAATTGAAAATTTGTTTATGTTTCACTTTGGAAAGATATTTTTGTGACATTTTTATCCATTTCAAACAGGTATGAGTAATGTTTGTGTTTTTGTGCAGGATAACGGATTATTCAGGCGAAATCTATCGTTTTCGACGGAAAAACATTTAGAGTCATCTTTAAGCCCTTTTCTAACTCCTGAAACATGAAAAGATTGCCGAGTTCTTCTTTTAAACTCATTAAAATGGAATTAAAAGATGTTGCGCTTACAGCTCTTTTCCGACCATAAAAACATGAAAAGATCGCCGGATTTTTGTCGTTTCAAATTTGAGATTGCTTATAAAACGACGTGTCGTTGATCACTTTTTTACTTTTTCGAATCAAGGGCACTAATGACGAAAAGTACTCCTTGGTCGTAAAAGATCAAGCGGTTCTCTCAAGTATTATTTTATACCTTTTCGGGCTTGGGAGACACAAATTTACGAAAAAGGTCAACCCTGGAGTCTTCTTAAGTTTTTTCAGACTCTCTAAAATTGAAAAACGCTGCGTTTCTCCTATACTGGACTCGTTAAAATTTCACAGTAAAGGACCTATTCAATTACAAACAGGAACGAACCACTCCTTCTTAGGGTTCAAATTTAAACTAAGTTGGACTCATCCGAAGGATGAGCTTATAATCAAGAAAATGTTATCGTCCTCAAGCTTGTCAAAAATAAAGAGGTACTTGCCAACAATGGTGGGTGAAAGAGAGAAAAATGAGCCTATTTGTCATACTTTGTAACCACTCTTGAACATGACACTTTCATTCACCTGGGTTGGGAAATCCTTTGCCTAATAGTTGATCAAACCACATTGAAAGTCTTCAGCCGGTTTTTGGGTATTAACTTTGGGTCAACTGCCACCAAACCATCTGTCATGTCATTATGTGTTCAAGAGGTCACTGCCAATAAGCCATTCATCTGTAAAATATCTATCATCCATCTTAACCATCCCTGAGTCAGTCCTTGCAACTAAATTTCTTCGAATTTATCTATGATTTCGTGTTGTGGGCTTGCCTATGACAGATCACTTTCTATCGACCTCAGCTCATTATCTAGAAAGATGATCTAGAAATCGTCAGTACCTTTGGATCTGCATGCCTCAATGGCAGGTTTCTCGCCTTTGACGACATGTTGCATCATTGACCTTTGATCAAAGGATTCCGTGACATGTTCGACATCAACACATTTATTCACATCTCATGGATTGTACTGGGTACTTTGAGAGCCATTGACATCACTGGTCATTTCTCTCACACTTGTTAACAATTTACATCATTGACTTGTAATCAAGTGGTTTCTACCATGTTCAACATCAATACATTTATTCGCATGGATAGAATCATATTGTTTCGGGAAGTATAAATGAAGACCTTGGATCTAGTTTCCACAATCCAGGCTGCGAGGAATTTTTATTCATTATATAATGGACTATTCATAAACAGATGGCTGCGTCCATACTGTGTCCACATGAGTCTATACTTCTGATGTTTTACAAGATCATTCCTGTATCAGAGCAGTAGTTAGTTTTCTAGTCAGTTTTGATCTGAGTATGGGAATGCCTACCTCAGCGACGATATGATCTCATATATATATCTTTCATTGAATGTTTTTACAGGTTCCAACCGGGCTCTCCACAAGATGATCCTCGAAATGATAAAGTAGTTCACTCTTCCTAAATGATAAATGAAATCCTCATCTACTACAGACTTCGCACTATAGGGGGCAATATGTTACACAAAAATATCGTCACCATGATTATTTGCGGTCAGTATGGGTCTATCATCACTTGTACTGTCCTCCTAAGCAAGTCTCAGACCTCAGCTCTTCAATTCAAGCTTTGAAAATGGGAGAAAGACATTAAAAATCAATGAAACTCTAGTTCCACACTTTCTCTCACTGTCACCTACGGTCCCGCACCTTCTGTGTACAAAAGCTGTGGACCTGCCCGCTCTGTCCCTAAAGGTGTGGGTGCGGACCCCTGTGAAAGTCAAAAGGCACAAGTTTTATCTTAAGAAAACTCACTTTGGGTTAATTCTAGAGGATTCTAGAAGGAATTTTGACGTGGATTGTTCGCTCTGAGGTGGTTCATGCGTCCCAAAAGAGAAGGAGCTAATCCCTTGATGAGAGGAGCTATCCCTTTGAAGGAGGGCTTTATCCCTTTGAAGGAGGACCTAGTAACCTCCCTCTGTTGCACTATAAATACAGGTATTGGGCTGGTTGCTGAGGAGGTTAGAAGCTGAACATTTTTTAGGGTAAATGCTGGTGAAATCAAGACTTCCTAGTTGAGCTTAAGAGGAGAGATCACATACCTTTTTAGCTTCATTGGGGAGTGAGTGAAACTTGTCAATGTAGAGGAGACTTCTTGCTGGACACTGGGAGGAGCTTCTACAGCGTCAAGGCACAGGTTGTAAAGTTCTCCTTCTTTTGAATTAATACAATCAAACTCATTTTTCTCAACAAGTATCTCATGTTATTTGTTTCATGGACTCCTTGACTTTCATGTTAAATATGTTTTATGATATTGGCTTTTCAGGTGCTATTTAATTTGTTTGCCTTGTTTGTGTTTCCAGATTCGCGACAAAGGAGCTCTTTTGGATTGAAGGAGCGAGGGCATCCACAAAATTGCATTGGACCTAAGGTGGGCCCTAAAAACACTTGTTTGCCATTGTTTATTAAAGCATATTTAGAGAAAGATAGTGTCTGGTTGGTTTGCTTGTCATTAGGTCTTCTTTAGATTCTAGGGAGGTCTATCTTGTCTGCAAGACTGACTTATTCCGTGTGACAGTTGGATTTGACATAGAGTTAGAATTGAAACAACATGTCCAAAGAAAAGATTGAATTATAAGAAAAATTGAAAAAACAAACCACTGGAATAAAAAAAGATTTTCCCACAAACTAAGCAACGGTTAAATGTGAAAAAAAAAACTCAAATAAATCCTAAGTCAAATTATCCCATGTAGGCTATAGGAATAATTGTCCCAAAAATACTTTTGAAATTAGTGAATATCATTAAGCCTGAAATATACAGTTAACACTGTGCTACTGCAATCACTCGAATAAGAAGTTTGACTTACATCACTAGGTAGCTACAATTGCCAAAGAGGACACACCAATATGAATCAATACCAAATATCTCAACTCCATTCAATGAATCCCATTCTCTTGATCCCTGCGCATTAATTTTCTCCACAATGCACTCATGAAAATACCATGCCCCTTCTGGTAAATGAACTTTGGAAAGAAAAACATATAAAAAATGATATGCAAAAGTGAAACCATCACAAAAATCAAAATATGATCCATTCCATGGGAAACATTCATCAATGTTGAAATGCTCTACATCATCCATCGTAAAACCTATAATATTCTTATGTATGTTCTTAGAGTAATGTTTTTTCTATGAGATTGAACCATATGAATGAACATTCGTCTTTAGAAGTGTCACTTAACTTAAATTTGACCTCCTCTACCAATCTTATTCGGTACAAGAAACTGTCTTTCTTTCGAATGGTAGTGATTTCTTCCAACCAATCCAATTTCCCTAGAAGAAAATTTCATTTTTGTATCTACATTTTCATCTTGTTCAAATTTTACCTGGATGTTGATCTACATTCCAACCTCCTAAAATTCCATGATATCATCATAAGGAAACTCCAAAAAAATTATCTTTATGGAAGGTAATATGGTATAGTACTCAAAATTCAAACGTTTCAAATCCAAAAATTTTTGTCCCAATTAACCAATGAGACTATGACTCGATGGATATTCTATGAAATAAATTGGTGATTCTACTTCCACTAAGAAATTCCAATCAAGTTACCTGTAAACATATATTAAAAACATTGATGTTTTTAGCAGAGACTAGTTACCAAGTACAGGACCTTAGAGGTCACTTATAGCATGTGTAGAAAGGTAACAAAGCTTTTATATAAGCATTATTTCATGATAAACTACATAAAATATTACTAAAAGAATAAAATTCAAAAAATAAAATGAGCAGGAAAAAAATATATATCTCAAACATGGAGGAAATTTGAAAAGGAAAAGCAATATAAAAATTTGAATTTCATGAATTAAGTGAAAAAAATCCCAAGATAATTGATGATGGAAACAATGTTTAGGGTATCTTTATGTGGTTTGCAGTCCTTGGAGATCGGTGATCGCTACATCTAAGGAATATTTGGAGCAGGTATATTTGCCTAAAGAAATCACTTCCTATTCACTCTAACACGGATCCTAACCCTGAGAGTGTCAAGATGATTTAACATGTGATCTCTCAATAGTAAAGGTGCTTTACCAACAGGGACTCCACAAACTAAGCTAACTCTTGGGGTTAATTTTAGGGTATGTTTATTTTCTATCTTTTGACTTTTGGTTTTAGTTTTTCCTTAGGGTTGGTGTGTGTGGTGTGGTCAAAATTAGTTGACATAATCATAAACAACCCTAAAACGTAGGTTAACCATAGTCAAGTCCCTTAAGTCATATTTTGTTTAATTATTGAATATCAAGTTTGGGAATGATATTTCGTAACTGAGGTAATTTGAAAGATACTAAAAAATAGAGATTAAAAGCCAAAAATAAAATATACCTAAAAGATTTTGATTCCTTTTCATTGCCCTTAATCAAAAGTCATTTTCATTTACAGAAACCAGGGCTAACAGTTACAGGATATATAAGTTTATGCAAATGGTGACACATTAGATCATTAGTGTAATGATGCTAGATTGAATACACAAATGGGTATGAAGATGCCCTCCTAAATATAATTAATGATTTACAGAATCAACCACACCAAACTCTTCTTGCATCTAATTCTTACTCTTCATCCTTCTCCTGCCCTCCCTCCACAACTATAAAAACTAATCCACCCACAAATTAAAACAAAAGAATCTATTTTTTTCCCACCTATCATCACAATTTAAACCTTGCACTATCATATGACGTATTCCTTTTCTTTTCGTTCATTTTGATTAATTAATGAGCATATCGCTTAACTTCATGGCTAATTTTTATCGTGCACCTTCCTCTAATTACTCTCTTTGGAATAATCGTCTCCTTTAACACGTTTTACAAATAAAATGTAAGTGTTATCCCTCAAAAAATAATCGACTAAGCATTTCCCACTAGGATCATCAAAATAAATGATGTACGATGGGTTTTTACACATTAAAACATACTTTCACCTTAGGAAATAGTTTAGCAAACAATTTTACTAAATTATTTCTCATTAAAATCCAAAAAACCCATGAGAATAATTAAATAAAAAATTATTTATTTATTAATATCTTGAAATAATTATTTAATGATTATTTCTAATAATCTTGTTTAGGCTTATGTAATCCATATCTAGATTCTAAGAAACAAATTTGAACAATAATCACATCAAGAAACATTTATCAACATGTTTAAAAACAACTATTGTGGTTCATCATCAAGGCAACATGAATAATCAATTTGTCTTCCTATTTAACCTATTGCCATATCTGATTCTTTATCTTATAGTGATAATGAACCACAGTGGTTGGTTGGAAACGTGTCGACAAATGTTTTTTGATTTGATTATTTCTAATCATTTATGACTTCTTCTTTTTTTTCCGAAGGTGGCAAAACCTATCAAACTCAGGTGTCAAACCAACAGTGAGGACAGCCATCTCTGGCTGCTATCCGCGAATGTCGGTTTGACTCATCACTGTTATCAAGGAAAACAACGCCACCTGTAATCATTTATGACTTAACCACTCATGAATAATTGATAAATCATTATTTATTTATTATTCCATAATTAACCCTTATTTCCCTCGTGAGATAATTATTAAATCATTTTTCAAATAATTCTTTCTAATTCATCTTTGCCCTTATCCCTATAAAGTAATTAATAAATATTTTTTTATTTGTTAATTAGTTTAACCATTTTATAAATAAATATATTTGGTCATTTCAAATCATCTTTCCCTCCTTAAAATAAAATAAAATATTTGTAACAACTAGATTTTGATTTAACCATTATTTTTATTATTATTATTCTAGATCAAGAATAATAATTAAAAATGTTAGACTAAATCAAAATCTAACCGTTAGGAATATTTTATTATATTCTAGAGAGAGAAAGATTATTTGAAATGATCAAATATCTTTATTTAGAAAATGGTTAAAAAAATTGACAAATAAAAAAAGTATTTAATAATTACTTTATGGGGATAAAGTCAAAGATGAATTAGGAATAATGGTTAAATAATGACTTAATAATTATGTCATGAGAAAAATAAGGGATAATTATAGAATAATAAATAAATAATAATTTATTAAATATTCATAAGTGGCTAAGTCAAAATGGTTAGAAATAATTATTAAAATTGATTTAATTATTATTTCGAAAGAATAATAAATAAATAATGATTTCTTTAATTATTCTCACGGGTTGTTTTTATTTTAATGAGAAATTATTTAATATAATGGTTCACTAAATTATTTCATAATGTTAAAGTGAGTTTTAATATGTAAAAATTCATCCTACACGGTATATTTTGATTGACCTAGTAGATAATGGCTAGGTGATCATTTTTTGGGTTATAACAATTGGGAATTTAGAATATGAGATACCATAAAATGGGATATATATATATATATATATATATATATTTCATATATATCTTGTGCTACTATTTCTACTGGACATTATCCATCACTTTGCATGAACTAATTAGATCTTCTATTTTTATCCTTCCTTCATTGTCTTAGTATGAATTTTAAATAGCCCGGAAAATGATCTTGTTCAAGGCACACCATTTGATTCCCATAGAAATTTGGAAATTCTATAAGACTAAAAATTAGCTCCAAACACAACACTTTAGCAAAAATCTTTACATTTTTCCAAATCATATGCTATTTAAAAGCTTCCGTCATCCTTTCCATGTGGTTACCATCTAGTGGTGCCAAATGTCTAATGAAACTTTACTCACTTGTCCATATAAAAACTCCAAAACTAACAACCACATACCACTTGCACAAATTGTTATGCCATCGCACATGCCTAGTTAATGCCACCTCAGGTAGCACATACGTTTCCCACATCATCAACCTATACAGATAAGAAGAAGGTTGGGTTTTGACCTTTCCTCATAATTTCACTAGAGAATAACATCTTGAACCCCTGAGATCCCGAACAACTTGATTTGTCAAAACTACTATAATACCCCGAACAACTAAGATACACTCAATAAATGCAAGATTTAGACTTTTCTACACAAGATTCTTATTTAGCTTATAGGGATCTCAAACTTCTCAACTTCTTCAACAATGGTTGACCTCTAAACTTCAACCTGTGTCATCTCTTGAACCCTTAGAATTATTTTTGACTATCATATACCATTTGAAAGTTCTTTCTGGCGGTTATCAAAATATTCATTTTACATGGACATCTGACTTGATGTTTTGTAAGCAAAGTGCTTTCAACCAATAGGACATTAAATATTTCATCCACTAGGTTTACTCATAGTGTTTTTAAGGATTCTTTAATTATTCTGTTATTATTGTGTTTCTCTACCAATGACCTAAACAAACAACTTGATGTTTCTCTTGACATTAATGACTATACATCAATCTCCATGGTTAATCACATGTGCCAATCAATGAAAACATCATGTCCAAGATTGATAGAGTTGAACATAAAACAATGGGGTTATCCTATATGTTTGATTTCAATACTAAATTCACTGGTTTTAATTCTACTAAGGGTTAAGGTGTGTAGAATCTATTTTCAATAGGAGTTTTCATGTCACTTACGTCCAAGGCAAAAAGTATAAGCATAACGGGTATATTTGGATCAATATGTGGGAACAATGGAGAGATACCTAGCTTGTAGTGTAGTACCAATATTTATTCTATAAATAAACCCATCTGTTGACAAAGATGTAAATATGATTGGTGAATAATTCTGTCAAGTGAAGCCATATAAACTAATTGCATATCTGGTTCGATGAGGAGAATGTTACCAAGTGTTTGTAAAAAATCCTAGGTTAGTGGATCAACTAAATTGAAGTGCAATTCTAGTATGGCTCCCACTTTTGAGACAAAAACACCAATATGACATTTGTCCCTTGAACAAGTCAACACACCAAGAATGTTTTAGACCACGGATCATCCAGATCCATAAAGGTCAACATGGACCCCATATATCTAACTTCATCAAACACATGTAGGCCCTGAAGTAACTTACGTGAAACTTGAATCTCCCTAGATCATAAATTTGGCTTTCAAAATATATGGACAAAACGCGAATGAGGCAACAGGCGATAGAGAATGGTTTTGAGAATTCAAGGCCTTCCTTCTTATATTAAAAAAAGATTAACAAACAATTGAGAGTGGAGTTTTGGTAAGGATTGGGATTTATTCATGTTTCATTATGGGATGTGGAAGAAAAACACCTATCAAGAATTAAGGGGAATGGGAACATTGATACCATTCGTAGTCACACAGTAAAAAGGTAAGGAACAAAAAGGGGTTTTACATAAGAGATGAGGGTAAATTTGGGATGTGGTTTAATCAAGTCGGTTTAAAATAGATAGTAGAATTTTCCCAAATTGAATTAAAAGAAGAAAAGTGAACAAGTGATGAGTAGTATTTAGTAGTTTCCAGCGAAAGTAAATAGGATACATTAATAATTCCTCATAGATTTGAAACAATGTTTGTCAACTCTATGTATTTTAATTTTGTATTTGAATGTGTCTTTTTTCTATTGTAGTTATTATTCCATGTAATGGTAATTAAATAATTCGTTTGACATCTTTCATTTCCTACTAAATCAATCAATTTGCAAAAGTTATATTATCACGCATTTTTAAATTTTAGATATTGTAGTTGCATTTGAAAATATGTTTTAGTGACTCAATGATTTTATATCAAAATATTTTTACATATAATTACTCGTTGGGGCTCATTTCATATTTCCTTCTAAGAAATTAAGTCCTCTATTTACTTTAGCTTCCTCAACTTATGGAAATATCTAAGTTGATTATATTGTCTTATTTTATGTATTGACCTCAAGCCTATATCATAGATTAATCCATAACATAGTGCATATCATTTGTGGCCTAAAATTTTATGATCCTACACAACTTTTCATACACCTCAACTATATAGTCCTTTTAATGAAAGTCTATTGATTACACATCATATGACATCAAAATTTTTGTATGCATTGCAAGAAGTCATTACAAAAACATGAAATTTCATTTCAAAATGTTTTTTTATCCGTTGAACCATATTTCTCTCTAACATCTTATAAAATACACACATGATAAGTAAATTGGTTAACATTTATCAATGATGTTGAAATGGTAAAAGACAATTTTGATTTTTCTAACATTTATTGAAGGCCCTAATCCATTAGACATAATGTCATTTCTTAGCCTATATATTAATTTATTGAAATGTTAAAACATACAACATCATAACAAATTTAATGCATTAAAAAATTGAAACTCTCGTTTGGATTTCCCATGGTTTGGATTTCTTTTCCTCTGTGACTTGTCACCATTTTCATTTTAGTAATACTCATGCTTCTTGTAGAAGTGGTCATTGCTTGTTATAAACTTATATGAATAGGCATTCCATTTTCCTTTCAGGGAACACTGCGAAGGACATTGTCGTTGAGTCATAAAATAGTTTGTGCTAGGTTGATTCAAAACATAGCAATGAAGGGAATAAAAAAAATAAAGCAATTATAATTGTATGACAGAAATAGTTAACTACCACAAAGATTCCATTCACTTATCTCCTTTTGTTGCAAAAAAAACTGACCGCTTGACTGATTATGATACCGTTACTATATAGTATAATGTTCGACTCTTGGACTTATCTCTATATCAATTACTCTTAGCTTATTTGTATAGTGATTGACTCTTAAATAGATTTCCACACAGCTATTCTCATATTGTTATAGCAATCTCTGTATGATTTTAGACAAGTGCATGGTTAAAAAGTGAAACACATGAACATGAACATAATAATGACGCTGCAACAAGCACATGATCAGAAACCTGAGATAGGTTATGCACAATATATCTATATATATATATATATATATATATATATATATATATATATATATAAAAAAAACATTCTCTCAAGTTTTTTATCCTTCTTTACATTATTATATACCACCTAACCAGTAGCCCTAACATCGAAATGTTCGATTGGTGACATATATATTAACCTATATGATACTATCTACTAACATAAATTACACAAATTTGGAGCTTGATGTTTGCTACCATCTTCCTTCAATCAAGAGCTCCAAGTGCTCAACAGTAACTAAACTTTAAAACTAGGACCCAGAAGCACGGTCAGATCCGGATCCGCGAGATTTCTGAAAAGCTAGGATCCATATACAGCAGGAACTGACACTTATAAAAATATAAACATGTTTTTGTTAAATTTCCATAAGGAAATCTATATTCCTCTTTAATCAAATAATGTTACAAATAAATATATGAAGTGTTGTCTCAAGATAGGGAAACTATCTTGGAGACACAATCACTTGGTTGAGAGAATATCTCAACCACACACCAATCTAGGAAACAACTCCTAACTAATAGGAACATACTCCCTTACATAGCAAGGATCACAACTGAGACAAGTAGGAATTACATTTTCTAACACACCTCCTTAATGACTACTTGTCTCGATATCAATCTGCAAGATCTACATCTGGTCCAGTCTGGTAATTACACTTTGTACCTTGTTCATGCATTTGTCGGTGTCCATATAAAGGAACAACCATCTACTGGAACCGCTGCAACCGCCAGTCTATTAGGAAGTCCTTCACATACATGGTATCAGAGCTCATTTAGGCCTGGACCTTGGCAACTCCTGGGCCAGGGAAATAATAAAGTATATGTGTATTGTTTTAGTTTTTCTTTTTTTGTCCATCAATCAACGTTGTGAGAGTAGAGGGAGTGTAGTCATCATTTTTTAAATTGGTGATCAGCTTTTCACATTGTAAGGCTGGTGTGAGTGATTGTCGGTATCGCTGTTGCAGGCCGTACGAGCAGAGTCTGTTGGCGAGATCTGCCGTGGCACATCAAATCTCCCTTTATTTGAATATCGTGAGTTAAGAATTTTGATTTGGCCTATGGATCCAATCTGTTCCTCTTTGTGGCTTGCGTTGCCTGGCATATTGTTGTAGTCACCAGTGAAGAGTTGCATTCATTCAGGTGGAGCTTGGCGTCACTTGTGAGCCCAGTGTTTCTTCGTGCAGTGGTGCTTGGTTGGGACCAATGTGGATCGAAAATCTTAGAATGCGTTGGCGACTGTGGCATTATTACCAAGTTGCAGAGAGTTCGTGGATCAATATTTCTCTGGTAGAAGTGTTGGAGTCTTTGATAATGAGCATTGAGCCATTCACTAGTGTGTGGAATGACGGTGAATGCAAGCAATTGGAAGTTGAGTAGGTTGAACTGTGGTTCCCCCCGCTATGGGTTGTTGTAGGGAACCCAGCAAGAAAAGGTGGATCGATTCATACTCGACAACCTTGTACTATGATGTTGTGTGAAGCGATGAGATTCGCTTGACAAGTTGCATAGAAGACAATGTTGGAGCAGATGCGTTGAAGATCTGCGTGGACGGAAAATACGAGACTGTCTAGTGTTGAAGTTTTTAACTAGTTTAGAAACCCTTCATGCACTTTTCCTAATTTATTCCTACCTACTTGTTATTTTTCTTTAGCAAGTTATTTACAAAGTAAATACTGAAAATAAACACTAGTGCATTCTCAACATATTACAGATCAACAACTAGAAGAAACAAGAACAAACACACCACATGACACCATTATTTTTGGACCAATGTCCTCGAAAATACCCAATACGTGAAAACCAGTGTAGTTATCTGAGGGCTTTCTTATTAAGCAATATCAGAGTACAATCTGGGTGCCGTAACTGGCCTACCCAAAAGAGAATTTCCTTAGCAGCTATACCTCACAGTTTGAGAGAAATCTCCTGGCTGAAACCCTGGAAAACCCTTCCAGTAGCTCCTCAGCACAAAACTGCTCTTGTAACCCTAACGTTTTCCTAATCTGGACTGCGTCAGCCCCTCTCTGTCTCACGTTGGCCCTGTGTCAGCCTTTCTTGGCCTGCATCAACACCAAGAGGCCATGCATTAGCACTGAGAGCCTCTGCGTCAGCTGCACTGGCCCCTCTGGTGCTCTACGTAACACTTGGCTACCTCTGCATGGCCCTATGTGAGCCCTTCTTGACTCTGCATCACCTTCCTTAGCTGTTGTGCTTCTCTCGTAGCACAATCTCTGCCTTCTCTGTTTCTCTATACTCAATGCCCCTCAGCTGCTCTCCTGATCACTCATTCTATCTCTCTTAGCAAACCCTGCTCTAGAGAATAGAATGACTGGTCATCTGGTGTGTTCTCCAAGTGACCCTCAAGCCTCCTCTTATACTTTTGCTGTTGACATATCAATGGCAAAGATTAAGTCCCTAATCAACGGCTAAGATTAGATCTGGCTTAATCCATGTCTTTTGGACCACTCTAACACAGATTCATATTAATACACATTAATATTTTATTTTCCCTAAGTTTGGACTTAGGGATTCCATTAAAAATATTAATTATTTTAATATCTCCTGATCTACTTAGAATCTGCCCAAACCCTTTCTGGGTATTGGATATCTCATGTGTTGTAATATCCCTTATCAGGGATATCCTTCAAACACAAGCAAACTCCAACCAGAGAAATAACAGTAGCGCAACATACAATAATGTATACATGGAATATAAGTAGATACTCAAGAAATGCAAAGAGAAATGCTAAGCCATTTTATTATACTGAGTAATGGAAAGAGTACAAGAGGTGATTAGAAAGATGGCACCTCAACTTGCACAAGGCAAGTGAAGAAATACACTCAGAATGGTAAGGAAATGGCCTCTCTCTGAACTGCGTCCAACTGCCGGAGAACTGTTGTGCTACTACTACTACTGGAATCAAATGAGGATTTGGGGCTATTCCCCTCCTCAGAAAATGCTCAAACTTTGGAATCAACCTTTGCTCAATAAACCCAGAAAAACCCAGAAAGCTTTTCTAAAATAACTGACTCTGGAAGATCACCCCCTTGGCGATCTACACAATCCCTCAAGGCTCTATGCTGCCCCTGAAGAGAATCCTCCAAAACTCTACTCGAAACTATGCCAAAATCCTCCAATATGGAAGGGTTGATCCTTTGCTCAATCTCCAAGCTCAAATCCTCCACATAAGCCTAATCCAAAGCTCCTACCAAAAGAAATTGCATCCTCCCCTCTCAAGACTGCGTAGTCATCAAAATGCTCAGTTCCTCCTCAACTCCAGAAATTTCTCCTCCTGCAAAATATTGTTGAAACTACCTTGCTCGAGCAGGCACTCGAAGTCCCTCAGGGCTAAGGGTGAGATCTCCGAACAGAGACACTCGATGCACTAAACAGTGCTACAGACAGGCTAAACAACCAACATGCTCTATGTCGAAGTGACTAGCTCAAATGAAACATAATTGAATGATCAAAATGAGGAGGCTTCTCTCTCCTTTATAGTGTTGGCCTCTCTCAAAACCCTAATGCCCACGTCCTCCAACGTAGCCTCTCTCTTGTCACGTGTTCCTTCTCCATCTGTGTAGTCCCTCCAAGTGTCTACGTGGGCCCCTTCTCTACATGGTCCTTGGGCCCCCTTGGCTCCCCTCTCAAGTTACAACGTTGTGCTACTAGGGAGTGACTTTATTCACAAAGTGAGTAATGTCCCCCTTTCCTCACCTTTTTATTTATAAATAACTATAGAAGGCAACATTGAGCAAAATCGAATACTCCAATTAGCCATGGCTAATTAGGAATATTATAGTCTCCCCCAGCAGAATGTTGCTTGTCCTCAAGCAACTGAAGTGATGGATGCTGCAAAATTTTCTCTCCCAAGTGGCATCCTCATATGGTAAATTCTTCCATCTCACCAAGAATTCCTGGACCGTCCTGCTCCATAGCTGCCTCTCCCTAGTATCAATAATAGCCTCTAGCTGCAACACCAAATGCCACTCATCATCCGTGGTTGGTAGCTCATATGTCACTGTCACCTGCTGCCCCAATGCCTTCTTTAGGCATGATACAAGAAAAACGTTATGAATCTTGCTACCTTGGGGCAGCTCCAATTCATACGCAACCTGTACGATCCTGCGTATCACCTTGTATGGCCCATAAAAGCGAGGCTTGATCTTATCAACTCCCTTCTGCTTCAATGACGGCTGTCGGTATGGCTGTAATCATAAGTAGACCAAGTCCCCTACCTCACTCTGTCTCTCCACTCGACCCCTGTCAGCATACAGCTTCTGTTGGTTCTGTGTTGTAGCCATATTATCCTTGAGAGCTTGGAGGATATCCTAACTCTCTTGGATCCAAATCTTGGCTCTCGGAGCCTTGCTATCACCAAACATCATGTCAAAAAAAGATAAAGGATGATATCTGTTGACCACTACGTGTCAACTTCCCATAACAGTACACCCCCTTTTCTTCGCAAAAGGGATAGCGCTTGATTGACGTGTCCGTGCCATTCGAAAATCATCGTCGACTTGATCAATATATGTTGTAAACCCAGTCTGCATGTGTGAATTGTAAATAATATTAGCAGAGTTGAGTCATGTATGTAAATTTCTTAGGCGGACCTAATTTTCTAGTGATAATCTACGCTCCAGAAGGTTTTTTGTCTCACCAATCCATGATCGGCAGAGTTTTCCTTCAGCCTAACCCCAAAGCCAGAATGGATTTTGTCATTAGAATCTTAGGAGAATCCTAGTATGTTGATCTGCTAGATTATAGTTATGTCGCAGAACTCGGTGGTTTATGAGGGTCTATGTCAAATGGGTTCTCCCCCTTGAGATGTAAAGTTGTAAAAGTCATGATGTAAAGTGTCTTGAGGGTTGGAAAATGTTTTAATCCCCTCATAAGTCCTAAGTCCTAGGTCCTAGGTGATTTTTCCAAAGGCTAAGTTTGAGGATCCATTTAAAAATAAATTAAAAAATTAAAAATTGAAAAATTAAAAAATTAAAAAATAATAATAATAATAATAAATAAAAATAATAAAATAATAAAATAAAGTAAAAACCTAAAAATAATAAAATAATAATATTTTTGAGTAAATAAATGCAGAGTTTTAATTTTTTAATGCATTAAAAATTTGACGAATGAGATTAAGAGATTGTTCAAGGCGCTCAGTATTACAGAGGGCAAGTTAGTAAATGAAGCTGGCCATCATATGGCCATGCACAGGGTTGACGCTGCTTTGCTCACGGATCACAGCGCCTTTCGCTCTGGAATCATAACCGACAAGGAGGTGGCAACGAGGGTCATAGCCGAGGGTTTGAAGCCTCGCAACACACCGGCTTCAAAGGTCATAACGCAGAATGTGCCTGAAGAGAAACATGCATTTCAGATCCAGATCAATCTCTCAGGCAAAACGACATTGCTATGGGTACACGCAACAGATCTCTTGCAGGATCTTTTGCAAAATCTCGAACACCGAATGAGGATCCCCTCCTCCTACCTGAGATTGCTATATAAGGGTAAGCAACTTATGAATCCCCTTCCTCTCTCTGCTTACAACATTTTCAAGGATGCTTCTATTGTGGCTACCTCTCGTTTAAGAGGTGGCTCCTTTAGGCAATCCTCCGCAGTCCCCTCCTTCTCTTATAAAGATGCAGTCCGCAAAGACGCTGCCTATCCGCAGCTCTCTATTGAAGCAGCCCATCGTTCTGGGGCTCCAAAGCCATTTTTGGTAGACAAATCAGAGGAAATTCCTTCCATCAATCTCTCACAATCTGGGATTGACAATCGCTATCAACGCTTTGCAGAATCCACACTCATATGTAGATTTAACAGGCTCTGGCTTCACACATCAGATCTATACCAGTGGATCCACACCAACTAGACTAAAAAAAGAGACATCTACTTTTGTTCAAAAGGATTCTTCATTGTGGCTTTTGATGCAAATGAAGATTACCAGAAGGCCTTAAGAGGAGGCCCCTGGTTTTGGAGCTCGGCTGGGCTCTTTCTCACCCCCTGGTTTCCAGACTTCGACCCTTCTACAGTTGTCATCACCAAGATTCCCATTTGGGTCAGGCTCCCGAATCTTCCGGCGCATATATGGCATATCTCTGTCTTCTTAGCCATTTCAGACACTTTAGGATGCTACCTACATGTAGATTCTACACGAAGGGAAAATGGACTCTTCACCTACGGCAGAATTTGTGTAAAAATAGATATTAGCAAAGGACTGTCGAATCAGATTAATATTAAGTATAGAGATTTCCTCTGGACTCAAACCTTGGATTATGAGAACACAGCCTTCCGTTGCCGCCATTGTCATCAAGCGGGGCACCTCCAGAGATCCTGTACCCAGTTCTTCGACAAAAAGAAGAATCTGAATCACAAACCCAAATCCAAAAGTTGGAATCCATGTGTGCCTCCCCCTCCTATGGATGATACAGATTCCTCTAGTCCGGATGAGGAAGAAATCGTAGCAGATGGGCAGAATGTGGAGATTTTGTTGGACGCTCCCTCAGTCAGTCTGGCAAACACCTCCGCCCCTCAGAGCTCTCAAAAACGTTCTCATTCATCTTCATCCTCAGACTCTGATAAGGATATTCAGCCGCCAGGGCAGAATAGTCTACAACTTGTTATGGCTCAACCAAACTCTTCTAGATGGGTCAAAGTAAGCAAGACAAAAGGAAAAAAATGTTGTGTGGCAGCAACTGCCCACTCAGGGTAGCTTCTCTCTATGAAGTTCTAGTTTTTTTTTTCCCATGTTCTCTATGGTCCTTTCCTTGTTTGTCACTGTGGAGCGAAGTGGTTAGCCTTTCACCTTTGGCTCCCTTGCTTTTCTGCTTCGCTTGCATGCAAGCTTGATTGTATTATATTTTTCTTCTCTTAATAGATTTAGTCTTTACTCAGAAAAATATATATATATATATATATATATATATATATATATATATATATTATTTAAAAATTGTAAACATAATAACAAAAGGTGGAAAAGTGAAATAACAATGTTTTTCTTTAAATAGTTATGAACAAAACTCACAAATATATTAATAAAAATTAAAGAATGGGCTTTCCTTTTCAAATATTATTAATATCACTTTGAAATATAATAATTGAAATACAGATATGTAAAATAGTAAGGTTTTTAGTTGAAAAGTTATTAATTGTAATTGAAAAAGGTAATACTTATAAATATAATTCAAATGTTAACTGAATTTTTGTGTGTTTTTATTTAGTGTGGTTTATGGTATTTTGATATTAGTGATCATTATGTCTATGGAATTTTAGTACCAAGTAGATTTAGTTCAACCACAGAATTGACCTCAAGCAAGAGAATTGAACTCTTAACTTCTGGATAGCAAAGGTGCTTTAACAAACATTCCAATGTTTTTGAGAACATTCCAATGTTTAAGGAGAAATCAATGAGTTAAAATGATATATTATAATATCAAATTATAGATTTTTTAAGACATGGAATTTTATATGGATGAAATTTTTCATTGTGAGTCTTTTCTTTTATACCAAAAACATATAAAATAAGTAGGTTGATAGATATTAGTCATTTTATTTTGTAATTTTTTTAGTAAATTATATTTATTGGGTGAGATTTCTTGAAGAGAATTGTGTAATATATTTAGTCTATCTAATGTTTTGGATGGTTATTCAATCCATCATCTCATGCTCTTTGGTCCGTCATGATGGATGGAGTATCCATCCATAACATTGGACTCATTAAATCAATTAAATCAATTACACAATTTTCTTCCAGAAATATCCAAAAATATGAACCAATATAGATCCATCTTAAGCATCGAGACAATTTTATTTTATAATTTTTTAAAATAATTTATATTGTTGGATATTTCTAGAAGAGAATTGTCTAATAGATTTAGTCCTTCCAAAGTTTCAGATGGTTATTCCATCCATCATCTCAAGCTCTTTGGTCCATCATGATGGATGGAGTATCTATCCATAACACTGGACTCACTAAATCAATTACACAATTCTCTTCCGCAAATATCCAAGAATATGAACCAACATAGATCCATCTTAACCATGTATCTATCAAGCGTCAAATCTATATTTTGAGTTAAAAACTTTAGAAAAAGCTTGCACCTCTAGATATTTGATCCCTCTAGGAGCTTGATTAATATGGGGGTAAGATGGATCTAGGATGGTTATTTAATACTATATCATATCTATATTTGTATCTATGTGTCTCTTTTTTATTCTCTCTATTTCACCCCCCAAACATACACACTCTCTCTCCATATATATATATATATATATATCCCCCTCACTCTCTCTCTATCTCTCCCTTTTCACTCCCTCTCTCTGTCCACCTTTCTCCCTCTCTCTCCCTCCAACTCCTCTTCGTCAGTCTCTTTCTCTCCTTCTCTCTCTTGAGTCCTTTTTCTCTCCCTTTCTCTCCTCCCCGCCACCCCCACACACCCATCACTCTCTCCTTCTCTCTTCTCTACAACTCTGTCACTAACTCCCTCGCTCTCTCCTCACTTTCCCCTACATTTATGTGTCTCCCTCTCTCTCTCTTCCCCTTATCTCCCTATCTCGCTAATCTCTTTTTCTCTCTCTTACCTCCTCTCCTCTCTCCCTCACTCTCTTTCCATCTCTCCCTTGTCACTCCCTCTCTATATCCACCTCTATCTCTCTATGGCTTTGTCATTTCCTCTCATCCTATCCCCCTCCATCTTCATATCCATCTCTCCCTATCTCCTTCTCTCTGTCCCCTCATCTCTCTCTTCCTTCCTCTCACTCCCTCTCTCTCCTTCTCTCTCTCTCCCTTCCTCTCTTTCCCTCCCTCTAACATCCATGTATCTCACTCACCCCATCATTCTCCCTTTATTTCTATCTCTCCACTCTCCAATTCTTGCACCATCTACTCCTCTCTCCCCCACCCCCTATCTCTCACCCCCTATCTTTCATAACTTTGATCACATTATATTATGTTTAAGAAATTATGTAAATTAAAATGCTTAATTGGTTGGAAGATAGTAAACCTACATTTTGCATCAAGCATGTCAAAGAAAATACAATAATCAAAAACTTAAAAGAATCATGAAGTCTTTTTTCTCTATTATTGTTAGTCACTTTGTTTGATCTAATTGCTCGGATCCTTGCTTAAGATGGATCTATGTTGGTTATTAATAATAATATTTACATTATATAAATTTCACATCTCTATATCTAGAAATATTCTTATTTTTACTTTTTATTAAAACCTTGATTTAATTTCTATGGGAATATTTTTAATATTCAAGACCATAGAACGTTTAGATATATCTCAAAAAAATTTATAAATTTTTGCTTTTAGATTTAATGAAAAAAAATGTTATAAAATAAAATTACAATACAATATTTATAAAATATTTTGATAGTGAAATAAGTTATGGTTTTTGGGCATGTAGTATTGATAAGCAATGGTATTGGTCCATTGTATTGTATCAAATCCTATTTACAAGTTAAGAATGTCCATGGTAAAGTGGGGTGAGTATCCATAGTAAATAATAGTGTCATACTGTTATAAAATATTTTGATTGTGAAATAAGTTATCATTTTTAGGCATGTGTTATTGATAAGCCATGGTATTGGCCCATGGTATTATAATAAAGCGGGTTTTCGATCGAAATCCAGCAGGAATTTTACTGGAATTGGAAGTTTGATAGCTAGTTTCTGCACAATGAAAGCGTCCCAGGATTTTCCAGGGTGCTGAATCCAAATATGCAGTTAAAAAACTATTTTAACTGCAACAAATCAAGCTTTAACCTCAATTTCGTTGGCCGGATTCCGTCACCGGAATCTCCAAAAAGTAGCATTATAGACAACTCCATTATTAGTTCCCCATCATAAAAAAATAGAATATATAAATTCCTTTTAGGGTAAACCCAACCCTAAAAAGAAATCTCCCACAAATATATATACTCAAACCTATCTCTCACATCCATTTGGACAATTAATCTGTTCGTTCTTATGTTCTTTCGGACAATTAATCTGTTCGTTCTTATGTTCTTTCGGAGAGCGTAGCATAACTGGGGAAGCGAATGCATTAGATCTACTAAAAACCCATCTTACGCCTCTCAGAGCCAAGCGTGACTGCGGAGGCGGATCCATTAGATCTACTGAAAAGCCCTGGATTAGATCGCTTTAGGCGTTTGTGGGTTATATCCTAAAATGCCATCGATGGCTTCGGAAGCGAGCTCAAATGAACTACACTTGGTCTTTGTGGTGGAAGGAACAGCAGCCCTCGCTCCACACTGGCCCACGCTTCGAACAAATCACATTCAAGAATCATTCCAATAATAAGGTGAGAAAAATCATTTGCTTAAACACTAACTAGAATATGTCTGGTACAGATTCTAAGATATTCTCAGAATCTGTTGGAAGCGTGGGCTCGTCTGGAGCAAGGGCTAGAATATGTCTGGTACAGATTCTAAGATATTCTCAGAATCTGTTGGAAGCGTGGGCTCGTCTGGAGCAAGGGCTGTTGTTCCTTCCTTCCCCACAAAGAGAGTGTCGTTCGTTTGAGCTCGCTTCGGAAGCCATCGATGGCTTTTTAGACGACATAACCTACGCACGTCTAAAGCGATCTAATCGATGGCTCTTCAGTAGATCTGACGGATTCTCCTCAGCAGTCACGCTTGCCTCTGAAAGGCGTAAGATGGGTTTTAGTAGATCTAATGGATTCGCCTCCGCAGTTATGCTTCTCTCTGAAAGAACACAAGAACGAACAGAATAATTGTACAAATCGATGTGAGAGATAGGTTTGACTATATATATTTGTGGGAGATTTCTTTTTAGGGTTGGGTTTACCCTAAAATGAATTTATATATTCTGAATTAATAATTTGACGGAATCCACCAAAGTGATTTTTTTGGTGTTGGTTAGAATAACAAACCTTTTGGAGTTAAAATTCCTCCACATTTTTTGTAAGTTGATTTAAATGGAGGAAATCAAATATAAAAATATAATTGTTTTATTTTGTCTTACAATAATGGAGCCTCATTAAATTTTAAAAACAAAGTCAAAAGTTTAAATATAGGTTACATGTGTAGGTGTAATATAAGTAGAGTTAAAAATAATAACTAAAAAGTTAAAAAATAATAAATAAAATGTTAAAGTAATATAAATCACGGTATGGGTATGACTTTAAACATTTAAATGTTACCTCAATTAACAATAAAAATTTAAAGTAATAAAAATAATGATATTAAATTTTCAAAATTTTTGTTTTATTATGGATTTGTTACAATACCATGGGCTATTACCATGGCTTATTAATACCACATGCCCAAAAACCCTAATTTATTTCACAATCAAAATATTTTATAACAATATTATAAGATTCTTAACCATGGATATTCACCCTTACTTTGTTATTAATATTATGAACTTGTGAATAAACTTTGTTACAATACTATGGTTTATCAATAACACATGCTTGAACATCATAACTTATTTTACAATCAAAATATTTTATAACAATATGACAAGATTCTTTACTATGGGTATTCACCCCACTTTACCATGAATATTCTTAACTTGTAAAATAGATTTGTTAGAATACCATGGACCAATACCATTACTTATCAATGCCACATGCCCAATCACCATAACTTATTTCACAATCAAAATATTTTATAAATATTGTATTTTAATTTTATTTTATAACATTTTTTTCATTAAATCTAAAAGAAAAATTTTATAATTTCTTTTGAGATATATCTAAACCTTTTATCCTAGTAATGATTAAAAATATTCCCACAGAAATTAAATCACTGTTTTAATAAAATAAAAAATCAGAATATTTTTATATATAAATATGTGAAATTTATATAATATAAATATTATTATTAATAGCCAACATAGATCCGTCTTAAGTAAGGATCCAAGGAATTAAGTCAAACAAAATGACTCACAATAATAGAGAAAAGATAGTGCATGATTCTTTTAAGTTTTTCATTATTGTCTTTCCTTTGACATGATTGATCCAAAATATAGGTTTAATATTTTACAACCAATTGAGTTTTATTTTTTTTCTAATTCAGATACTTCTTAAGCACAATATAATGCGATCAAATTTAAGAGAGAGAGGGGGGTGGGGTAGAGGGTAGTACAAAGTGACAGAGTTGGAGAGAGAGAGAGAGAGAGAGAGAGAGAGAGATATACAGAAATGAGAGAGAGGGAAAGAGAGGAAGGAAGAGAGAGAGGAGGGGGGAGAGAGAAGGGGAGAGAGAGAAGGCGTGAGAGGAAGGAAGAGAGAGATAAGGGGAGAGAGAAAAGGAGAGATAGATATGGAGATGGAGGGGAAAAGAATGGGAGGAAATGACAAAGACATAGAGAGATCAAGGTGGATATAGAGAGGAAGTGACAAGGGAGAGATGGAGAGACAGTGAGGGAGAGAGGAGAGGAGGTAAGAGAGAGAAGAGGAGAGTAGCGAGATAGGGAGAGAAGGGGAAGAGAGAGAGGGAGACACATAGATGGAGGGTAAAGAGAGGAGAGAGCAACGGAGTTAGTGATGGAGTTGTAGGGAAGAGAGAAGGAGAGAGTGATGGGTGGAGGGAGGGAGAGGTAGAGGGAGGTGGGAGAGAAAGGGAGAGAGAAAGGGCTCAAGAGAGAGAAGGAGAGAGAGAGAGGAGAAGAGAGGGAGTTGGAGGGAGAGAGAGAGGGAGTGACAAGGGATAGAGGAGAGTAGGAGAGAGAGAGAGAGGGAGGGGAAGAGGTGGAGAGAGAGATAAATAGATATGGAGAGAGAGTGTGTATGATGGGGATGAAATAGAGAGAGAGAATAATAAAGAGACACATAGATATAAATATAGATATGATATAGTATTATGTAACCATCCTAGGTCTATCTTAACCCCATATTAATAAATCTCCTAGAGGGATCATATATATCGAGGTGAAAACCTTTTGTCAAGTTTTTCACTCAAAACATAAGTCTAGACATCGAGAGATTTGATCCCTCTAGAAGGTTGACACATACAACATTAAGTTGGATCTATGTTGGTTCATACTCTTGGATATTTCTTGAAGAGAATTTTGTAATTTATTTAGTGAGTACAATGTTATGGATGGATACTCCATCCATCATGATGAACCAAAGAACTTGAGATGATGGATGATGTAACCATTCGAAACTTTGGATGGAGTAAATCTATTACACAGTTCTCTTCCAGAAATCTCCAACAACAGAGATGATTTATTAAAAAAATTACAAAATTAAATGACTGATATCAATGAGGTCACTCATTTTAGATGTTTTCATTATAAAAGAAAAAACACAATGAAGAATATCGTCCATATAAAGATTCCATGTCTTAAAAAATCTATAATTTGATATTAAAATGTATCATTTTAACTCATTGATTTCTCCTTAAACATTGGAATGTTCTCAAATATATTTCTCTAGTAAGTAGAGTATTTCTAAATTATTTTAAGTAATTATAGATAAGGATAAGATATTCCATAATATTTAAAGATCACTTTTTTAATAAATTTTAATTTACGTTAGCCTCAAGGATTAGTTTAGTTGGTGAGTGTCTAATGTTAAAGCACATTTTCTATTAAGAAGTTAAGAGTTCAATTCTCTTGCTTAAGGTCTGTGTGGTCAACCTAAATCTAATTGGTACTAATTTTCCAAGGACATAATAATCACCAATATCAAAATACCATAAACCACATTAAATAAAAACACACAAAAACTCAACTAACATTTAAATTATAATTATAAGTATTACCTTTTTCAATTACAATTAATAACATATCAATATTTCAATTATTATATTTCAAAGTGATATCTCTAATATTTCAAAAGGAAAGCCCCATTCTTTAATTTTTATTAATATATTTCTAAGTGTTGTTATTTCACTTTTCCATATTTTGTTATTATGATTACAATTTTTAAATAATATTAAATTAATGATAATTTTCAAATGATAATTTTGAAATATTTTTCCTAAAAAAGAAAAAGTGGTAATAAAACTCAATAAAAAATCTATTTAATATTACACACTAATAAAAGAGGAAAGAAATTAAACAGGGTTAAGTAAGATAAAATTCATATAGAAAAATTAAACAGAACTGAAGGGAAATAAATAATTATATTTTTATTTTTCACGAAATAAAGTTAAATTTGTTATGATGTTGTATGATTTAACCATTCAATAAATTAATATATATAATAAGAATTCACATTATGTCCAATGGATTAGGGCCTTCAATATATGTTACAAAAGTCAAAATTGGCATTTACAATTTCAACATCATTGATAATTGTTTTACTTATCATGTGTGTGTTTTCTTATACGTTAGAGAGAAATATGGCTCAATAGATAAAAAAATATCATGAAATGCAACTTGATGTTTTAGTGATGACCTCTTGCAATGCATAAAATTTTTTCGATGCCATATGATGTGCAATGAATAGACATTCATTAGAAGGAACATATAGTTAAGGACTTTATTGTTTAGAAGGAAATATGAAATGAGCCCCAACGAGTAATTATACATAAAACTATTTGGATATAAAATAATTGAGTCACTAAAACATATTTTCAAATACAACTACAATATCTAAAATTTAAAAATGCTTGAAAATATAACTACTAATTTTGCAAGTTGATTGGTTTAGTACGAAATGAAAGATGTCAAACTAATTATTTAATTACCATTGCATGGAATGATAACTACAATAGAAGAATGACACATTGGACTAAAAAATTACGATATAGCTTACTTCAAATATTTGAAGAATTATTAATGTATCCTATCTAGTTTCTCTGGAAAATCCTAAATACTACTCAGCTCTGGTTCACTTTTTCATCTTTTAATTCAATTTGGTAAAATTCTACATATGTGTTTTAATCGACATGATTAAACCACATCCCAGCTTTACCCTCATCTCCTATGGAAAACCCCTTGCTATTCCTTATCTTTTTATTGTGTGACTACAAATGGTATCAATGTTCCCATTCCCCTTAACTCGTGATAGGCATTTTTCTTCGACGTTCCATAATGATACATGCATAAATCAAAATCATTACCAACATTCCACTCTCAACTCTTTATCATATGATCAAGGCTTTAGAAACAAGCCTTCAGTTGAGGTTCTAACCTTTTATCCCTTTCTTCTTAATGCTTATTGTTATAAGTATGAAAGTGTTAAATTCTCAAAACCATGCTCTATCACATGTTGCCTCATTCGTGTTATGCCCATATACTTTGAAACCCAAATTTATCATCCACACAATTTCAAGTTTCACTTAAGTTACTTCAAGGCCTAGATGTGTGTGATGAAGCTAGATTTATGGGGTCCATGTTGACCTTTATGGATCTAGATGATCCAGTGTCCAAAAGATCCTTTCTGTGGTGACTTATTCAAGGGCCAAATCTCATATTGTTGTTTTTGTCTCAAATGTGGGAGCCACACTAGAATTCCACTTAAATTTAACTTATCCACCAACCTAGGGTTTTTGAAAAACATTTAGTAACATTCTCCTAGTTGAACCATATATGCAATTAGTTTATATGGCTTCACTTGACAAAATTATTCACCAATCATATTTACATATTTGTCAACTGAAGGGTTTGTTTATAGAATAAATCTTGGTACCATGCTTCAAGATAGGTATCTCTCCATTGTTCCCACATATTGATCCAAATATACTCGTTATACTTGTACTTTTTGCCTTGGACTTAAGTGACTAGAGAACTTCTATTTAAAGCAGGCTCTACTCACATTGACGCTTAGTAGAATTAAAACCAATGCCTTCAGTATCAAAATAAAAAATATAGGATAACCCCATTGTTTTATGCTTAACTCTATTGATGTTAGATGTGACGTTTTCATTGATTCAAACATGTTATTAATCTTTGATATTGATTTATAGTCATTAATGTCAAGAGCAACATCAAGTTATTTGTTTAGGCCATTGCTAAAGAAACATCATAATAACAGAATAATTAAAGAATCTTTAAAAACACTATGACTAAACCTAGTGGATGAATTATTTAATGTCATATTGGTTGAAATCACCTTGCTTACAAAGCATCAAGTAAAATTTCCATGTAAAATGCATATTTCAATGACCATCATAAATAACTTTCAAATGTTATATGATAGTCAAAAATACTTGTAAGGGTTGGACAGATGACGCAGTTTGAAGTTGAGAGGTATGTTGGGTGTGGAGCCTCATTATCCTCTTTACTTAGAGGTATCCCCACATTGGACCCGAGTTCCTAATGTGGCGGCAATGCCACCCATAAAATATACATTGCATGGTGGGTCCAGGGGGGTAACTGTAGGGGGTTCGAAGGGGGGCTGTCGTGCAGCTAAAAATAGATGTAAAATTTCCTTGTAAAATTTTGTAATTTTGTAGTCAATATGGGTCCTTCATTATGCGGAGATCTGACGGTAGAGGTTATGCTTAATTTGGGGTTTTTTTCCGTAGAAGGGAACCCCTCGCTATATATGATGGAATTATATTGCGTCTATGTAGATTTGTATTCTGAGTGAGAATAGAGAGGAAATTGAGCGAGAGAGGAGGGAATTACAACAGATCTATTGTAGGTTGTATCTCTTCAGTTTGTTGGATAATATAAAAGGAAGGACTGGCTATTTCTCTATGGATGGAGCCCAAATTGGGTGAACCACGTGTATCTGTGTCCCTCCTATTTTATGCATTTTTTGTGCTTATAATATTTGCAATACATTATGTGTTCCATTGCTATGTAATAAATAATTTTCTAACAACTGGTATCAGAGTTGAAGGTCTATCTGGCTGATAAAATCACAGGAGGGAATGGTTCCTTGTTTGAGTGGGAGTAATGGTGGAAGATGGTAGGTTTAGCATTGAAAAATTTAACGACCAAAATTACCAGCTGTGGAAGATGCACACGGAAGATTATCTGTATCACAGAGGTCTATACCAACCATTGAGAGGAAAGGCAAAGAATGCGATGAGTATGAAAGACACAAAATGGGATATTCTCAACAGAAAGACACTTGGAAGAATACGATTGTTCCTAGCTACATCGGTAGCATTTAATATTTCCAAGGAAATGACAACAGAGGGTTTAATGTAGACATTTGCCAAACTATATGAAAAACCCTCGGCCTCAAATAAGGTATTTCTTATGAAGCGTTTATTTAATATGAAAATATGAGAAGGTGGATCTGTTGTTGATCATTTAAATGAATTTAATACAGTTATGAGTCAGTTAAGTTCCGTAGGGTTAACTTTTGATGATGAAGTTAGGGCTCTGTTATTTTTGTGCCCATTGCAAGAAAGTTTGAATGGTTTAGTTATGGCCATTAGTAACTCTGTCTCTGGATCTAGTACTTTAAAGTTTGATGATGTTGTCGGTGCAATCCTTAGTGAGGAAATGCAATGGAAAATCTCTGGTGAGACATCAGGTAATACTTTGACTACAGAGGCTAGGGGAAGAAAAATTGAAAGAGGAAAGAGCCCAGGATATCGCAGTAAGTAAAGGAAAGACAGATCCAAGTCTAGATCGGGGATAGTGTGTTGGAAAAGTAGGAGGGAAGGACACCTGAAGAAAGACTGCAAGTTTCGGAAGGGAAAAGAAGGAGACGCACAACACGAAAATGGTCATGAAGTGAATGTGACAGGTGATGTGTTGCACGATGCTTTGATTCTTTCTTTAGAAATTATTATTGATGTTTGGGTGGTATATTTTTGGGCCTCATTCCATGTCACACCTGATAGGAAACGTTTTCATGATTATGTTCAAGTAGATTTTGGACAACTTCGATTAGGTGATGATAAACCTTGTAAAATCTTTGGAATGGATACATTTTTCATAAAATAGCATAATGGAAATCAATGGCTATTCAAGGTGGTAAGGCATGCTACAGATCTGAAGAAAAATATTATTTCAATAGGGCAGTTGGGAGGTGAAGGTTGTGTGACTACTTTTACAGATAAAACCTGGAAGGTCACTAAAGCATTCCTAGCAATAGAAAAAGGAGAAAAGGTTGGTACATTGTATTTATGCAATGGTATTTCTAATTATATTAATGCTTTAACCTCTACAGGAGAAGATACGACATTGTGGCATCATAAGCTCGGGCACATGAGTGAGAAGGGGATGCAGATTCTTCACCCAATAATTTTTTTGTCGGGTTTGAAGCATGCTGATTTAAAATTCTATGAGAATTGTGTTTATGGAAAACAGAAGAGATTCGGATTCCTCAAAGTTGGGAAAGAAAAGAAGAGCGAAAAATTAGAGCTTGTGCATACAAATGTATGGGGACCTGGTCAAGTATCATCTCTTGGTGGCTCTCATTATTATGTTACTTTTATTAATGATGCAACCATAAAAACCTGGATTTATTGTATTCGAAATAAATCTCATGTATTTGATACTTTCAAGAAATGGAAAGCTTTGGTTGAAAATGAGATAGGAAAAAGGTTGAAGTGTCTTAGATTAGACAACTGAGGTGAATATTGCAGCAAAGAGTTTGATAGGTAATGTTCAAAGAATGGAATTTGCAAAGAGAAGAAAGTTCCAAGAACACCACAACAAAATGGTGTGTCAAAAAGGATGAACATGATAATCATGGAGTGTGCAAGGTCCATGAGATTGCATGTAGGATTGTCTTTATAATTTCGGGCAGATTCTATACATACTATTGTTTATATAATAAATAGAGCACCTTCAAGTTCCTTGGATGGTGGTATTCTATAGGAGATAGGTAAAAAGGTAAACTACTCATTTTTCAAAACTTTTGGTTGTGAAGCCTTTGTCCACATTAATAAAGAAAATAGAACAAAGCTTCACGCAAAATCAAAGAGATGTACTTTTATTGGATATCGTGTTAATGATTTTGGTTATCACTTTTATGATTATGAAAAACACAAAATCATTAGGGGAAGAGATTTTATATTCAATGAAATGGTTTTCCATAAGGATCAACTAGAGGAAAAGAAATAAGAAAAAGGAAAAAGAGAATACACGATGTTTCATGAGATCACAAGAAAAGTGATGGCGCCTGAAAATCATAACGATCAATGGCCAAAACAACAACCACAACAACAACAAGCACCTCAAACACCTGAAAGTGGTGTTAGAAGATCTACCCAGATAAGTAGAGCCCCTAAACGATACTCTCCTTCTTTAGATTATGTACTGATGACTCATTTTGGTGAACCAGAATGTTATGAAGAAGAAGTGCAGGTAGAAACTAGGAAGAAGTGGGAGCAAGCCATGAAAGAAGAGATGGACTCCTAATCACATAACCATAAGTGGGACTTAGTCATGTTTCCTGCACATAAAACAACATTGCAGAATAAATGGGTTTACAAGTTGAAGGAAGAAGATGGAGGTAGAAATAGGTATAAAGCTAGACTTGTGGTGAAAGGCTTTGCACAGAAAAAGGGTATAGACTTTGATGAGATATTTTCTCCTGTTGTTAAAATGACTTCAATCGGAACTATTTTAAGTCTAGTAGTAGAGGAAGATTTGCATCTTGATCAGTTAGATGTAAAGACAACCTTTGTCCATGGGGATTTGGAGGAAGAGATATCTATACAGTAGCCACAAGGATATGAGGTAAAAGGGAAGGAGAAACTAGTGTGCAGGTTGAAGAAGAGTTTGTATGGGTTAAAACATGCTCCAAGGAAGTGTTATCTGAAATTTGACAGGTTTATGTCTGAACAAGGTTATACTAGATGTCACTTTGATCACTGTGTTTATCTCAAAATGCAAAATGATGGCAACTATATTATATTTTTATTGTATGTAGATGACATGTACTTGTTGCAGGTTCTAACATACAGGAAATAAATGTGCTCAAAAGATAATTGGCACACTCATTTGCAATGAAGGATTTGGGTGTTGCAAAATAAATCCTTGGTATGAGAATGACTAGAGACAGAAGAATCACAAATTAACATTGTCACAAAGTGAGTACATAGAAAAGGTGTTGAAAAGGCTTAATATGAAGAATGAAAAACTAGTTAGTATACCTTAGGACTAGCCATTTCAAATTAAGTAAGGATGAGTGTCCCAAGACTCAGGAAGAAATGGCTTGTATGTCTAAAGTTCCATATGCTTCAGTAGTTGGAAGCTTAATGTATGCAATGGTCTGCACAAGGCCTGATATTGCACACGCAATGTGAGTTGTAAGTAGGTACATGAACAATCTAAGAAAAGAACATTGGATGGCAGTCAAGTGGATTCTCAGGTATTTGAGAGGCACCACAAATCAAGCATTATCCTTTGGTGGTTCAAACACATCTCTATAGGGATATGTTGATGCAGATATGGCAAGTGATAAAGATAACAGGAGGAGCACAACAGGGTATGTGTTTACTGTAGGTGGGTCTCAAAAGTGTAAAGTGTTGTTGCACTCTCAGCAATGGAAGCAGAGTATGTTGCTGCTACAGAGGGTAGTAAAGAAATGATTTGGTTACAAAGGTTTCTGGATGAGTTGGGTTAGAAGAAGGAGTTGGGCAAGTTATATAGTGATAGTCAGAGTTCCATACATCTTACAAAGACCTCTGCATTTCATTCCAAGACTAAACATATACATCTCAAGTACCATTTCATATGGTCAGTGTTGGAAGATGGAAATTTGATGCTAGAAAAGATACACACTAGCGAGAATCCTACAGATATGTTAACAAAAGTTGTAACCAAGGAGAAACTGAGAATGTGCTTAGTTTCAATTGTTCTTCAAGTATGATGAAGAAGATGAGAAAAAACCAGGTCTAAAGTGGAGTCATTGTCTAGCAAATGAAGTAGTGGTGGAGTTGCTATAATTAGTCTCCAAGTTGGATATTATTGGGTGTGGAGCCTGATTATCTTATTTATTTAGAGGTATCACCACATTGGACCCTAGTTCATGATGTGGTGGCAACGCCGCCCATAAAATATATGCTGCAGGGGTCCATAAGGGGCAGCCTCAACGCTAAAAATAGATGTAGAAATTCCTGGTAAAATGTTGTAATTTCATAGTCAATCTGGGTCGTTCATTAGGCAAAGATATGACAATGGAAGTTATGTTTAATTTATGGTTTTTTAACCTATAAGGAAATACCTTGCTATATATAAGGGAATTATATTGTGTCTATGTAGATTTGTACTCTGAGTGAGAATAGACAAGAGATTGAGTGAGAGAAGAGGGAAATACATCAGATCTGCTATAGGTTGTATCTCTTTAGTTTGCTGGATAATATGAAAGGAAGGACTATGTTTCTCTATGGATGTAGCCCAAATTGGGTTAACCATGTATATCTGTCTCTCTCTTATTTTCTGTGTTTATATTTCTGCAATATTTTTTATGTTCCATTTCTCTCTAATATATAATTTTGTAACAAGGTTAACCTTTGTTGAAGAAGTTGAGACATTCAAGCTCTCTGTAAGGTAAATAAGAATCACATGTAAAAAATGTCTAAGTATTCCATCTATTGAGGGTATCTCAATTGTTTGTGGTAAGTTAGAAATAATCAATTCCTACTTGTCTATGGTTGTAATTTTCTATTTGAGGAGTTTGTTCCTACTAATAGGAATAAGCTAGAATATAGTTTCTCCTAGTTTAGTGTGTGGTTGAGAGAATCTCTCAACCACACTACTGTACGTCTAAGATAGCATTCCTATCTTAAGACCATTGATTGTATAAATATGTGTGTAATTTCCTCATTCAATAATTAATAGAATATATTATTGAGTGTCAGTAACTTTATCTTGGTACCAGAGCCTGTGAGGGCCTGGCCCCTACTGGGCTTGGGCCCTCATGGGCTGAGGGAAAAATAAAGAGTTTTATGATTGTTTTGTTGGTTTCCTCTGCTTGTTGTCCATCACCCTCCGTTGGTCACCACAGTGGTGGTTGTGGCGATATACCCCTGTTGTTGCTTATCTAGTATCTCTTGCGTAGCATACTCTTCTTGGATATTTGCACCGGTTCAAGATGCCTGGGGCATCAGGTGCCTTTAGAGGAGAAAATGGAGTTAATGAATTTCGGCGGGATCCGTATGAGGTGCTAGGTGTCTCTCGTGACGCATCTGATCAGGAGATCAAGTCATCTTATCGTAAGAAGGCTTTAAAGTTTCATCCAGATAAGGATGCCAACAACCCTGAAGCAGCTGAACAGTTCAAGGAAATCACTTATTCTTATGGTATTCTGTCGAATCCAGTAAAGCGCCGTCAATATGGCGCAACCGGTTTTCAGGCAATTGAAAATGAGAATCAAGAATTGGAATTGGATCTGTTTAGCCTAGGAGCAGTGAATACCATGTTTGTTGCTCTTTTCAGTAAGCTTGGAGTTCCAATCAAGACAACAATATCGGCAACTATTTTGGAAGAAGCTTTAAATGGAGCAGTTCCAATCAGACCACTTCCTTTGGGTCAACCTGTACAGAGAAGGGGTTAGAAATACTGTGCACATTTCTACTATGTTACTATAATAGAAAGGGAGGCAGAGGCAGGCCTAGTAGTGCGAGTGGTGTCCTCTGATAAAAGAAAATTCAAGTTGTTGTATTTTGAGCACGAAGAGAATGGAGGGTTAAGCCTTGCTTTATAGGAAGACAGTGCAAAGACGGGGAAAATTACATCAGCTGGGATGTACTTCCTACGCTTCCAAGTTTATCATCTAGACACCACTGCAAATGAAATGGAAATTTCCAAAGATCCAGACGCTGCATTTTTTTTTAAGAAGCTTGATGGTTTTCAGCCATGTGAATTAACTGAGCTAAAGGCTGGCACACATGTCTTTGCTATTTATGGTGATAACTTCTTTAAAAGTGCTAGTTATACAATAGAAGCTATTTGTGCTGAACCCTTTTCTGAAGCAAAAGAGAAACTCTGATTTTCCATTCAATTCGACATTCTTCTGGTTGTAACTTTCATCATGATGGGTATCTATTGTCGATGGATGGTGAGTTACACTACTACTTGTAGGCCGTGGGACTCCACGTGACCATCACCTGCAACAAATCAGTGGCTTGCCCATTACCGAGTGAACATGCGGGAGTATCTCTGATGGCTACCTCCTCGACACCAGGGCATCACCTGGCACGGAGGCTCGTTGAGGTTGGGGTCAGTGATGTTTTCTCTATTCCCGAGGACTTCAATCTCACCTTGTTGAGCCATCTGCTAGCAGATCTAGACCTCAATCTCATCGATTTATGCAACAAACTGAATGTTGCCAACGCTATCGATGGGTTTGCACGAAAAGGTCGTGGGGGCGATTTGCTACCGAGATTAGAGAGATCTGGACAGTGTTTCTTTGTGGGAATAGATTGTTTCTTGTGTATACTTGTTACAGAGATATCAATGTTCTGATAGCTTGGAGGATCGGACGAGGCCAGACTTGCCCAGAGGCCACGAGGAGAGGCCCAGGAGGCTGGATCTCAGTTTTTTGTTTGCAGGCCACAATTTTATTTTATTTTTCAACAGATCTGTTGCATCATGATCTCGCATGGTTGATTCACTGATATACGCTTGTCTGTTGACTGGCGTTCTATTTACTGTATCATTCAAGGGATATGCTCCAATTAATCTCTCAGATCGGCTCCATCAAGTGTTGCATTGGGCTCTTGGATCAGTAGAAATTTTCCTGAGCTGCCTGCTGTATGTTTGCTCACTGGAAAATTTATAATTCCAGAGATTAGCAATTGTGCTAGTTTGTGGTTTATTGCTCTCTTTGTGTGTATCATTACAACTGGTGTTTTGGAGATACTATGGAGTGGGGTTGGTAGTGATGAGTGGTGGAGAAATGAGCAGTTTTGGGTGATTGGTGTGTATCAGCCCATCTTTTTGTTCTCCGTTTATCCTCGAGCAAGGGCGACCTGGTTTCTACTCTCACTATTTGGCCGTGAAGTTTATGCTATTGTCAAAATGTATTTGTTTAATTATCTGATTCACTGTCATGACAATGAAATTGGTTGTAATTTAAGTGACAGTAGTATGACCAACTATTGTCACAATTTTGAGTGTGTGTTGGAACTGGTCATTCCAACACTAAGAAAATTTGCAGGGAATGGTGAATACATGACAGTGAAAACGACATCAATTGGAGCTACATCAGAGATTGGAGGATGATCGAGATCGCGTTGCAGATTGTTAGCGAGCATGAGGCAGTATGCTTGAAAACAATGACTAGCCTTGATACTGTGAGTAGGAGAAGTGGCATACTGAAATGCGATGGAGGATTGGACCGTAGAGTCCTGGATTACTATTCCTGGAGGGAAAATTGTGTTCTCTTCATGTGGTTGTGAGTGCCTATGTCCTGGTTTCCTTATCAGTGGACCCCTCACAGATGAGGTAAAGGAGCAGCGACAATGTTTATGGTGGACAAGAAAGTAGATGCTTGTTTTGTTTGTGGAATAGACTCCCTAGCATGTTATAAACAAGTCCAGTTGTTTTAATGGTCATTGTATGTACCTAGAAACTCCAAAATGTTGAATGAAATGTAAAAGGTATCTGAAAGTTTGTGGTGATCTTAAAACCACTTTGTAATGGTTTATGGTCAGCCTGAAACCATCTTTTGTCACTGTAATGCGATGGTTGGTGGTAAGCCAGAAACCATCTATAGAGTCTTAGTGGCTACAGGATTTGCCCAGAGGTGGCACATTTAAGTTCCGGATTTGTGTAGGTTTTAACCCTGTACAGAAATTACCTACATACGAATTCTTAAACAAAGAAAATAAACAATGCGAGAGCATAACCCATAAAACACATATGCACAGAGATTTTTCCCTGGATCCCAAAACCGGGACTACCAGCTTGATTTTTCATTATGTTCCTTTCAATGTTACAATACATATTTATACATGCCGAAGCATCCAATACCATGGACCGAAAACCATCGCGTCCAAAAAACATGTGCGAAAATCATGCACAAAACCATAGGTGGGTCCGCCCAACCTAACATATGGTCCAAAACCAAAATTTTCCGGGGCGCTGCCCCGGAACCCATAAAGTGGGGTTATGGGTGCCCTTCAAACCCCCTATTAACTACGTGGAAAGAATATAACACAACCCAACAATTTGCCCGGTGGTGGCAGATCGGACTTGCCCAGAGGTGGCACATTTATGTTCCGGATTTTCCTGGTGGTGGCAGATCGGACTTGCCCGGTGGTGGCATATTGAAGTTGGAAGATTTTCTCAGCGGTGGTAGATCAAACTTACCCGGTGGTGGCATATTGAAGTTGGCAGATTTGCCCGGTGGTGGTAGATCGGACTTGCCTGGTGGTGGCATATTGCCTGAGTGGCTAATGTGTACATGAGAGCTTTATGCTCGTAGGAGCAGGTGGACTGCAGTAACACCTGGCTCATGGTCTCAGATATTGGTGTGTATGAGCATAAGAGGGTGGGTGCTCTTTTCTATTTGATAGTTGTGTCGAAAGGCGCAATCAACGCAACTGTTTGCGATTGTTATTTGGACATGAATATTTGGCTTAGAAAGGCACTGGTCTCTCTTTGTTTTTGGAAGTTCTGCACATGCAATTCACCCGATGGTGGTAGATTTGTAGGTACATATATGCAGTGATAATGGTTGACAGAATCATGTATAATCATGTATGCACAAGGACTAGCAGTTGCAGCAGTTGGTACTCATATATTTTGGTGGATGGTTACTCTTTTATGGACGTTGACATATTTTTTTTGTTATGTTTGACCACAACCAGACTTTGTGAATCACTATCATGACAAGTAGTCATTAAGGGGGGGAGTTAGAAATAATTAATTCCTACTTGTCTATGGTTGTAATTTTCTATTTGAGGAGTTTGTTCCTACATAATAGGAATAAGCTAGAATATAGTTTCTCCTAGTTTAGTGTGTGGTTGAGAGAATCTCTCAACCACACTACTGTGCGTCTAAGATAGCATTCCTATCTTAAGACCATTGATTGTATAAATATGTGTGTAGTTTCCTCATTCAATAATTAATAGAATATATTATTGAGTGTCAGTAATTTTATCTCGGTATTATAGTTGTTTCAAAAAATTAGGTTGTTTTGGATCTCAAGTGTTCAATACGTTCTTCTCTAGTGAAACTATGTGGAAAGGTCTAAATCCAACCTTCTTCTTATCCATACAAGTTGGCTGGTCCCTAAAAACGGGGTACCACTTCATCTAGATAAACACTTCACAGGTATTCCCAAACTTATCATATATGCAAATACATTCCATCAAAGCTAGAAACTTCCCTTATATATGCAAAGTCATTCAGTGTTTTGAGTGGGCAAGGATGGGATGATTGCACGTATTGGGATTTTGGGAAAGTAGAAATGGTTGTCCAGTTGGTAAAGGTAGTCTTTGTGGCTGTGGATTTTGCTACCAATGTTGTCCTTGATTTTGTTGTTGACGTTGTCCCTGATTTGAAAATTGAGAAGGGGGGAAAGTTTGTCCAGACACTAAAGGCATTCATTTTGGCTGTGGCCTTCACATCTGGTAATCTCCCTCATTTGAAAATTGATGACGTTCGAGGTCAATTTCTTGTAAGTTGATCATTATGATGTCTGAGGTGGTGAATACAACGAGCATAGTCAAAGTGATATAAGTTTTGGATTTTTTAGGGATTTGTTTTGTTTGATTCTAAATTTTAAATTTGATTTAAAAACATAAAATAGTAATTTTGAATGGTGTAATTTGTAGAAGTTTATAGTTCTAAATATTTTTAAATATGTTGAATTCATTAATATATTTTTTAAACATCAAGACATGAAAAAAAACATGTATAAATTTTGAGACAATATAATCTAACTAACCAACATTCTACGTTGTTGTTTTTAATTGTAAGAATTCATTTTTAGTTACTACTTTCAGAATCTCCTGAATATCCTCCTTTCTATGTAGCGTGGAGGCGAGATCAAGGTAAGAATCACTAAAATGCGAAGATATTTATATGCGAGGATCTAAGAAAGTTGGACAAATTAGTGAATTGTATAGAAGGATCGCAGTGGTTTATCGATAAAAAATTAGAGGAAAGAGTTATATGGACTATCATTCGACCTAATTAGATGCAAACGTTATTTGGGGAAAGATATTAATTATGAGTAAAAAAAATGTTAATGATTCAAGGTTGTTGTGGAGGTAAATCCCCTCTGCGGACAGAGACGATCCCTACTAGCCCAAACCGGGTCTAGCAACAATCAAACAACGCTATCATGCAAGTTCCTAATTGCGATTTAAAGGTGGATGATGAGAACCTACTTGGATTCCAACGCTAATATTCGTAGAAGAGACATCGCTCTCGTTCCTTTGCCTCGGCCGGTCACGATCCCCATGATCTCGTTCGCGTTAGCTTGAGTAGATTTATATTTCATTCTCGATGGCAACTTTTCCGGGGTTCACCAACCCAAGTATCCCTCCTGATGGGAATCCTGGCCATTTCCCTCCTCTCAGGAATGTTGGTGCTCCTTATATGGCAACGTTGTCTCTCCAAGGGTTAACTGTTGGGTTGTCGGTTTGGTTGTTCTCAACCTCGTTGGTCCCTTCCATCTCACTGTCTAGTCAATCCGTCCCTCCACCTGAACAACATCATGTTGATTCTAAGGTGGATCTCTCCCCTTCTATGCCCACTTCTACGTCCTCATCTTCTACTTCACCTAGTGAAAGTCTAGATTCGAGTAACCAGGTGGCTAAGAAGAAGAAGAAGAAGATGAAGAATAAGAAGGCTCCTAAGGGAGAGGTTACAAGTGCAGCTAAATTCTTGTGGAGGTAAATCCCCTCTGCAGACAGAGACGATCCCTACTAGCCCAGACTGGGTCTAGCAACAATCAAACAATGCTATCACGCAAGTTCCTAATTGCGATTTAAAGGTGGATGATGAGAACCTACATGGATTCCAACGCTAATATTCGTAGAAGAGACGTCTCTCTCGTTCCTTTGCCTCGGCTGGTCACGATCCCCACGATCTCCGTGATTGGACACCTGCACATGCAAAGAAAGACACAAATACAAGCATAAAATCCAATAGATGCAATTATATATCAGTTAGAAAAGATATAACTCAACATCAATCATTACAAAGGACAATTAGAGTGGAACCATAATGATAGTCATTTATTATTGATAAATAACAAAGAAGAATACAACCATAGTTCTGACGTCAAATCCACCTTTGGTTGGGTGATCATCTACACAAGTCTTGCAAAGCTTGTTGGGATGCGAAACAAGCCTCTCTCTCCTTGGTGACAAGAATCTCCTCACTTAGATTTATCCTTATGGATGCAAAGAAGGCTCTTGCAACTTCAATCTCTTGAACTCCTGGAATCCTCACTATCACTAGCACTCTGCAGGAACTAGCTTGCTCAAGGTATAGAGACAAGCTTTTATAGACAGAGGGGAAGGAGATAAGATCAATCACAATTTCCATGGGATTGGCTTTATCACTTAGAAACTTCCATGAAAGGTGGCAAACCACTTCCCTTCTATGGAGATTCGAAGCCAAACCATCCTAGCTCAACATAGATTCAGTTGGTGAATGGGTTAAGGAGAACCTTCTGAAGTTTGTTTGTTAAAAAATTTACCCAACTCGGTTTGCACAAGTGCGACTCTGAGACAAAGCGCCAATGGTGCGCCCTCTTTAGAGGATTTCCCCCATTGGCACGAGCAGTACACTGTGGAACCACGCCAATGCAAAAAGAGGTCTTTTTATGGGTATTCTGCAGGAGATGTCTTCAGAGCATATGAAACTCATACTTAGAGGAATATGATGCAAGTTGTTTCAGGTCATGTCACTTCTCACAGGTCCCGGAATGAGTCCTCCAGTTTGCGAGAGAGGGGTAACAGGGACGGTGACAAACGGTGACAAATTACTGTGTAACAAAGGTCTAGAAATGGCACCAAAAAAACAATCACATTGAGGCACGAATAAGTTCCCACTCTTGATAGGCTAATCCATTAGACCCTCCTAATGTGCTCTTTCAGGGTTTTTTTTACAGTCTGAGGTCAAATTTTTATATTTTCAAGTCCTCAACTAAAAATGTGGTCACTGGTTGGTGTTGATCTAGGTCATCACTACTCCCTTGGTTTGCAAAGTGACCACGATAACCATGGTCATGTCATTATTTATTATTATAAGTCTAAATGTTGGTCTAGGTCATGATTGTGGTCTTCAAATAATATATGGTTGAGAAGTCCAAAGTTTCATAAAGTAGTTAAGAGTACACCTAGTCTCATCATTTGCTTGTGTGATCCATATCCAATGAGATTCATGTCATCATTCTTGTCACTATCATGTGAGTTAGTGAATTTAGGGAATAAATTGTTAAATTGAAATGATTCACATTGAGATCTTACTTTCCACTTCAAGTAGGATTGCTCCAAGTACTTTTCAGTTACAAGTTACTCGAATCAAGTACACTTGATGTCACCTATCAAATCAAGCCTCAAAGTCTCCAAATTCAATTCTACAGCCTAAAAAAGCATTATAACTTCATTGGAAACTTCATTTGTATTGTCGAAATCTCTCATCATCATTCAAACACTTTCCAAAACCTTTGAAATTGGAATTCTATGCCCTAAACTGAATTTGCATATGACCATTGCCTTTTTAATAGTTTTGCTTGGTTTTGGGCAGTTTTCATATTTGGAACTATGTAAAAACTCCCTAGGATATATCCTACACTCATTTCATCTCTTTTCACTTCCTAAAGTTCCCTAACATTGTTACTTAATTCCCTAAATTTTCCTACCCTCATTTCCCTTCCCTAAACCCTTCATCCTATCCCCTCACTCACTTCCCCTCTTTTTCCCACTAGGGTTTCCCTTGCAAATTATCAACATGGAGGAAGAAAAGAAATATTATAAGAAGAGAGATCAAGTATCAAGGTATGATCCACTGAACACCCATGAGATGATGTCCTCCTTAGTGTCCAAGCAATATTTTTAGAATGTAGGGTGTTTAGGGTTTTATGAGCAAGTTCAACAAGTCAAGTATCATGCCAAGTTGACCAGCGTATTTTCTACTACCTTATGAGAGATAAGGTCATTTTTGTAGGGTAAGGTTCACAATTTCAACTAAAGCCATGGCGGCAGCCACAAGGATACCAAACAATGGTGAAAAGTGGTTTAAGAGCCTAGAGTTGGATGTGAAAAACTACAAACCCTTCATCAAAGGCCACTACAAATACACCATTAAGAATGTTTTTCCTTTTGGACAACTCTTTGAGAAGTTTGATCCATTGATGAGGGTCATTATGAAGTATTTTACATGTGAGGGTAGATTTTCGAGATTGTACAAGTAACATGTTAGATTTTGCATGCATTTCACAGGGGTAAAACCACTTAACCTATCCTACTACCTCTACAAGAGCTTTGCTAAAATGGAAAAGAAGGTGGAGCATAGACAAAGTGATCATCAAAACAGAATTTTTCATCATGTCCTCATCATAATCATTGTATTTCATTAGCTTGCACAAATGAACACCACTTGGGAGACACTCATTCAGTCAAATATCTTCTTGTCTTCTACTAGTGAGTCTACTAGCTAGCCAAAGTACACCAACACCATCGATTCATATGGAGATTGGCTCATCTAGGAGAATTTTATTCAAGAGGACACCTAGCGCTAAGGTGACTACAATATATCAAAGAGGGAGTGGGCTTGTATTTGATCCAAACATTGTGGAAGGGGTCAAGCCTACATCAGCAGGAACATGGATCACCATCACAACATCATACACCTTTGCAGGATGAGGAGCCATTACATCTTGACACTGATATAGTAGACTTGGAGGTTAATGAAGATCATAGAACAATAGAGAAAGTCTGCATGGAGAAATATGTTGAGATCAAAGAGATTAAGGACAACTTATCTAAGGCCAATTTCATGATTTCATTCCTAGAGGAGGAGAATGAGAAATTGAAGGTAAATCAACTTCTCTAGAATAAGCATAAGCTTGATGTTAGGAAAGAAGGTGTAAAGGGAAAAGAAGTAGTTGACATAGATGATTCAGATGAGCATCAAGAGAATGTTACAAGGAAGAGGTGAAATACTAGAGGCCTCCAAAGCGCAGTTCAACAACAAAGAGAACAATCTCCACCCAAAGAGCAAATGTCTTTAGATGACCTAATTGCAGCACAAATCAATCAAAATAGGGTGTTTTGGCTTGACAAAGTGAATTTCCATTTGGAAAATCTCCTTAAGGGGGCCAAAAAAGACAACAAATTGCAAAGACGTATGGTTTCTCATTACTATACAAGGAATCACGCCTCCAAAGTCAAGATCAAGCACTTGTAGGAAAAACTCAAGGAAACCCTAATCAAGCAAAAAGAGAAGGTTAAGTTGGATTTTCTTGCTAATTCTTCCCTCATAGCATAGCATACCATCTCAGGTCTTCATGGAGCAACTCTAGATCAATTTTGAAGAAATTTTTGGAAATTGTGAATTTTTGTGAATTTTTAGCAATTTTTGAAAGAGTCACTAGGTCAAAAATGCAACATGCCCAACGTTGTGCTTTTGATGGGTAGCTCCAAATAGAATTTTGTTGCATATTTTGATTTGTTATCACTTGTACATCACTTCTAGCTTGTGGGAGTAAACATTTCAGCAAGTTTTGGTATGTCGAAAAAGTCAAAAACCACTCAAAAATCACCTCTCTGCCCTCTTTTTGGAGAGCTTGTTGCGTTTTTGGAGTACCTATGGGAGAATGAAGTTTTGGAGGAATAGGAGGAGCCTTTTTCAGTGCTTTAGGATTCTATCATGTAGCAAACATCCGTAGATTTCTCCATCATTTTTTAGATGAGGATTTGGACCTTGGGAAGGCCTCAAAAAAGCACTTCTACCAATTTTGTTGTGTTTTCTCCTTGCATGTTGTGCTTTTGTGTGAATTCGCTATGTTTTCACCCGAAAGATACTTTCCTCAGTTGACTTAGTGCACATCTGACCTCCACTAATGTAATTTTTCATTTTTTTTGTTGTGATGATGGAAAGGGGTGTAAATAGGTTGGTTAGAGTGAAAGTGAAGTAAATACATGGTTTTAAATGTTTAAATTTATGGTCAAATGTATCATTTTTGCTATTAAGACGAGAGTTTGTTAACCTCCATGGTCATTAGGTTATCATTAGAGATATTTTGGGAACAACTCCACCACTCATGGATTCAACCCTTGAGAGAAGGGAGATATTGTTTTGATCTATATGTATCATTTTCTTAGTCAGTTGGAGGGTTGGACATGAGAGGCTGGAACACTTTTAGTTTGTACTTCAACTCCTTATTAAGGAAATCAAACGAGTAGTTGCAACTATTATCTAGGAATTGATGTGCAATGAGTTTTTGATAATGTATTTTCTCTGTTATAGTTTTACATGAATGATATACATCTCTCCTTTCCATAGCTTATTTCTTCAGTGATTTTTCTAAAAGTTTATAAGCAAAATAATTTTCATGCAAGCTTTGTTTTGATGGGAAAGACATTCTGTCTATTTTTTCTTCTTAACTAATGAATTCATGGTGCACATTCTCATTAAGACCTTCTTACTCTTTCAAACTCTACACTACATCGAAAAAACCCTAAATCCATCACAAAGAGTATTGCTACCTTTCTCCTCCATATATTTGTTGTTGTAACCTTTCATACTTTGACCTAGCTACCTCATTCTCATCCCTAATCCAACATCAAAACCATAAAAGCTCAAATCCTACCTAACACTAGCATACCTAGCCTTATATAATTTTTCATTCCAATCAACCTTTGGTTGTTATTTCATAATGAAATCACTCTTTGGTTTAGTAGGAATAGCTAAAAAATTGAAAGCTTGGTTTGAGGTTACCTCCATCGATCTCATCCTTGGCCTAGGATATTGTGGAGGATAACAGACCCCATCAAAGGTCGAGGCTAGGTTCTAGCTTAAGGTTATAGGTCAGGCCATGGACATGGTCGAGGGTCAACAACTATTATAACAACCACTTCTCCCTGCATCAAATTCATGTGGGTCCTAACCGAGGTTGAGGTCAGGGACCTTGGCTTGTTCCTCCCAAATAGCTCTCACCCTCAATGTTTTCTACCGCTGTCCAATGTTGAAAAATCATACAACCTCCAATTTTGTCATTTTGGCCTCTCTCTAGTTCCATCTCATGTCCCTCCCCATGCCACAAAGACATAAACCTCTATCAATCCAAATTGAGAAAATTTGATCTCTTAACTATCTCTTCCAACATATTTCGACAACAACTTGGCTCTACCTTCGACACCTATAAGGAAACATGGTGAAAAAGATAACAAACAATGTTAATACTAAGAGCAAGGAATGAACCAATATTAAGGATAAATTTACTTTTCTATCAATTTATATTTAACATTCAAACTAGACAATTGTTGATGTGACCAATCAGCAACATATCATTTGCAACAATAGAAATCAACACATGAACATACACACCATGAAAATTATATACACTGGACACATATGTTTAATGTGGAAACACTTGCAAGAGAAATAACACATAGGTTGTTTGTTATCTGAAATAAAAATAAACACATATTCTATTACATGATTTTATTTTGAGCCACCACACACAACAAGCTCCAAATCCATTTGATTGTTTGTTAGCAACAACTCCCTTCTTTTGCAGACATGTGATCAACTTACCAAAATCATGAAATGAAGTGCCAACTTCATGAATTTTTTGGGACGATGAGCTTGTAACTCATTGGATTTATGCAAACACCAACATGTAGGAGGCACCAACTTCCAAGCTTTATTCAGATACCCACTTGTTAATTTTATTATAATAATGGTATGTTCTATGCTGAGAGCAATTTTACTTAAAATTCTTTATTAGCCCAATATAAATATCCAAAATCAACAATCACATCATCAAGATAGTAAAATGTAGTTAGAACATAAACAATAACAGTAGAAGACGAGCCAACACAAGAGGACACAAGATATTGCACCAGCCATGAACAAACCCCAATGCGGGGAAACCCTTCATCAATTCTTCTTATAATTCTTCAAAAGTTTAGTAGGCAGAGAGAGTACAATTTACAATATTCACTTACCCAATTTCATCAGTCAAAACAATAGAAAAAGAAAGTCCTAACCAAAAAGTCAGCATTGGCAAATAAGGCTGAAATAGACCTCCAAAACAGCTCGGTCAACTTTGGTCAACTCAGCCTCCAACAACTAGATAGTGCAGTCGATAAAAGTCGGATAATAACTAGTCAAAGTTGGTCAGTAGAAGTCAATGAAACAACGAGAACTAGGGTTGTCAATGCTAGGGTCAAACAACCTTGGTTTTCTTGCCTAAAAGTGTGGTCTCCCAAAAAAAAGTCTCCCTCACAAAACTAAAGTCAAATAGGGTCAAAGCTGGTCAAATTCAACCAAAAAACACATGTCCAAATTACTCACTAAAGAGATTCCTCAACCAAACAACTTCACATGAGGCCAAACTTGCAGCAATATATTCATCCTCAGTGGTGGTCAAGGAAACCGACTTTTGCTTCCTACTCATCCATGATATCGAAGCAGAACCTAGAGAGAAGAAACATCCATATGTACTTTTATGATCCACCACACTGCCAGCCCACTCTACATCACAGTAACCATGTAGCCTCACATTCACAAAAGTTTATCTCAGTGTATAAGTGATTGTGCCCTAAAGATATCTCAAGAGATTCTTGACAGCAATCCAATGTATGTGATGAGGCTCAACGATAAAGTGGCTCAATTTATTCACTACAAAACATATGTCTAGATAAGATTTCACCAAGAACATTAGCCCCACCATGAGTTGATGATACTGAAAAGGATTTCCCAAATCAGGCCCAACAGCACTTCCACATAACTTCTTGAGGAAAACCATAAAAAATTCTTCTTCTTATAGAGATTTCAATTGATGAATACGAGGACCATGACCCTTGATCTATTTTACTCTCCAAGACCAAGAAATAAGTTCTCTTACACTACTTATCTTTCATGCCCAAGTCAACACTTGGTATAATTACTTGCCTTCATCCGTATCTCAACTATAATTTAGATCTTCAACCTCTTGCTTTAGATTTGAAATTCTAGATCTCTTTAAAAACCCTACCACATGGGAAGTACCCTTAATTCCTTCATATAGGATGGATAATTATTCTACTATAATTAGGATTTCCCTATAGACATTTCCTGTTGCTTGAATCAACCTTCTATGATGACTGACATAGTCTTGACTTTCCTTGCAGCATATGATCTTTCCCCTCACACGTGTGATGGGTGTTATCCCTTAAAACACCCCAAACCAACTTGGTTTTTAGTATCTCATTCTTCACTTGGAGAGAGAGGCTTCCTTCATGTGACTTCACACTTCCTACTGCAGTCCTCTTCTTGTCAAAAATTATGTGTTCTGAAATGAGGCCAAGATGTGTATTTATAGTGGTTTCCCATGATAATAAGTTGACTTGACACTAAGCTAGGCCAACGTGTGTTTTGGAGAGGTTTCATCACTTTATTGAAGGGTGACTTGCTAGGAGATGATTATGCTTGTCTTGGAGTGTCTTTTGACTCGTTTAATGACTTATACAAATATTTGACATGCCATAGAAGGGTACTTCATACATGACATTGACTCAATTTGACTTCTCGACAAATCCTAAGGGCTCATAATTGGAGCCATTACTAAAATTAAAATTCCTTGATCATGAAACCCATGAGACAAACATTACAATAAATTTTTTATTTTTCTTCTTTATATCAATTACATAAAATCACAATTACACATGTCATTATGAAGAGCAAACCTAGTTACATTTTTCAACAATTTCCATACCGTCATCCCTGATAATATCCAATGGAAAGGTTGCAATTCCCCCAATCCAGAAATATCAAAAAGTGTTAAGTCCATTGTGTTTTGAGTGGGATCTAAAATTCCACTTTATCCATATGAAATCCAATGAGGTCAGAACGACTGCCAAACATCCTAAGTCAATTAATGGCAATGTTTAAAATATAAGTAAAGGGATGATATTTTAAGAATTTAACATTACCATTAATTGCATGGTATTATTAGAGAAATATGGTTAAATACTAGGATTGCCAATTCATAAATTATTGGTTTTATTTATTTACTTTTCATTCGAGGGTATGTGGTAGCATTGTACAAAACTAGTTAGTTTGATATTGAACTACCGAGTTCGCTGAAAAATGGTTTATTTCTTATTGAACTGATTATTTTTGTACAAGAACTAAGTGGTTAAGAACTAAATCATCCTTTTCCAATCCATGATATTGACTAAGACCAATTTCCGCTAAAAAATGATCAAATCTACCCATTCAATCCAGGCTAGTCTAGTTTGTTAACACTAATTTCAATATGCTACAATTCATTAGGAAAATATACCTTTAGTATACAATACACCTCATTATGGGTACGCACAACAAACCTAAAAGTCCATAAAATCCATATATTCTAGGAGTTGTATTGGGTATGGAAGGCCAATTTATCAGTCATGAACCATATTACAATGCTCAAATGTACCAACACTCAGTTTCATCAGCTAGTTATTTTTCATCTTTACAATTTGGTTAGTGTGTTCTACTATTTGGTGCTCTTGAACCAAGGCATTTGGTTATTGATATGATGAATGAAAATGGAACCAATGTAAGTACATATCCTACCATCCCATCACTAGGTCACTTCGCTAAGATGATATCTAATCATGCCATTTTCAAGGGCGAGCTTCTTTTTAGGGAAACCAACTTTGATCAAAACTCCAAAAGTTCAAATATATCATGTGAAGAGAAACAATAATCTTTCACCCCTTCAGGAAATACTACAAAACAATGATTTAGAATGTGCAGTCCTGAGAATCAAAGGAAAATGAATAAAGGTCTATAGCTAAACCAATAGCATGATGTTAATACTCAAGGTCCAATTCAAACAAAAGCTTACATTCCACTTGGAAAGATATCTCCTTATTATAATCAATTGAAGGTGCTTGTACTATTAGTTACCAATTCTATAGATTTAAACTTCACTCGGCATAGATGCATAGGAATTAAGAAGCTAAATGAAAGTATACAAGTCAGGAGATCCCCATTTAATGGTAATAGTAGTTAAGATGTGTCAAATGAACAAACTTGATTCTTCATATTAACAAGATAATGAACTAGTGGATATCTCTAGCTGGTGTCACAAATACTAGAACAGATCAAGTGATATGAAATCATGAAGCTTATCTCCTGTTAATGTGATAGATGAGTATAACCTCTTTGATTCTCCTACTAGTTATGATCATGTCTGATATTTTTTGTGATAAAATATTCGAGGATGATGCCATAAGTATATTAAATATAAAGCATGGTCAAGCATCCCCAATGGTAATAGGATATTAGATAAGGCTTATGATCATGATGCACAACATATAGTACGAAATCTAGGAAGCTATGCATTATTCTTGTTCTCCTCAATTAATGCTATTTGTCAATTCAGCGGTGTAGTTGAGATGATTGGTCATGTGCATTTTAAAAGTACCATGGATTTCTGGAAACTAGACAAATGGAGTGGTTGCTTCATAGTGAAATTACATATCTTAAAATATGTGTCAAATTCTAATCTTCTTCATATAATTTAGGAAAAACATGAGAAAATTCCTATAATAAAAAATAGGGATACATAAGAGATCAAATATGTCCAATGTATGCACATGCCTAAATTTTAAAAAAACTACTCAACAAAAGAAATCAATATTGATTATTCTCAATATTTTGAAGATTGTTGAAAATCTATGCTAGAAAAAAAAAAAGGCTTCATTCTAAACAACTACAACCATTAGCATCTATAGTCGATCAATAGAAATTTGTGCAATTATGGAAATTATATGGAAAAGTGTAAAATTTTGGGGATTTAAAGGTGACTGATTATGGTGCTCCAATGTCTTGTGCAGAAGAAACAAACATAAAACATATTGTTTCAGATTTCGGAGAAACTAATTCCAACTATTGGATTAATTTTTGGAGAAATTAATCGAGGTGTCATAAATAGTTCTAGTTCAATTTTGGTTTTCAATTGAGTTCAACTAGTTAATGTTGACATGTCCTATGTAATCTATTTAACTGTTTAGTAATATTAAAAAGAACATTTTTGCTCCATATTTTTCAATCCTTAACATGGTATTAGAGCTTAGACTCCTTGAGAGCAATAGAGAGAAGTGTGCAGCCTACATAAGACTCCTTGAGAAAGTAGCAATGAATGTAAGAGTAAAATGGTTGTGCCCAAGAATTAAAAAAATTGTAACATAGAAATGGTGATCTTAAAGAGTGAAAAAGTGAGCTACTTGTGAAGAAAGCCTATTGCTACTAAACTAGTCAATAGTTTCCTCACCTAAAACAGAAGGCCATAAGAAGCTATCTTTTTTTTAATTTCGTGGTGACCATGGCACCTGTGACCATCACACCCCTACTGAGGGAGATGATGCGATGAAAATGACAAAGTTCAAAAACATAAATTTTGCTCGATAAATCTTAGTCATGTGTGTCGAAAAATATGATGAGAAAAGTCTATAAATAAAAGGGACAACACGAAGAATATTGGGAGCACACATCACACAGTCACACCGTCAGTTTTATAAATTTTCTAAGATGAATGATGGTATTGATTTTAAAAAGGGCTCTTCTTTTTCTTAATAAGTGGCTTCCCTCTTTCCAAAAAGCCTTGCTTAAAAATGTATTATCAAGCCAAATTTGTTTGAAAAGTATTTGAAAGCTTATAATTTTAAAAGAGGTGGATTTTCATTTATTTTAGAAAAACAATTGCTTTGGATGAACAAAGCTTAAAAAGGGTTATATTCTTTTAAAAAGTTATGTATATTTTAAAAGGGAGCTTTTCATTTATTTTGAAAAAATAGTCTTTTATTTGTGAAACAAATTCATATGATTTAAAGGGCTCATATGATTTTGGTTTCGTGAAATTTCCTTTTTAATTAGAAAAGGAAAAGCAACTTTAGAACAAGACGTTCAAAGTTTATTTGAAAAAATGGCATTCAAATAAAAAATGGTTTTGTGAAATCATGTATGGAAGTGTTTATATTGTGAGAAATTTGGATAAATATTGTGTTGAAGGTGAATTAATTTGAGATTATTGATCCACCATTCTTGCATGTTGCCACCATAAGCGAGAGCCAAAGACAAAGACAAAGCTCATAGTCTAATTTGTTCAAAGTTGTGTAGCACAGAAGAAACCTTAAAGTTTTTTTTTATTGCATAAAATATCTATGTTTGCAAGACAATTTTCTTATTGAGTAGAATTCAACCAACACTCAACAAATGGGAAAAGCCAAGAGGTTGATATATTTGAAGCAATAAAAAGTGTTGTTTGAGATCTATTTGAAAGAAGTGGAAGAAAAAAGGCTTGGGACACTCTTGAGAGGAATTTTGTAAGGGGGAGTATTTAAAGTGAAGATGAAGGTGGATCTATAGTAGAAAATATACAACATGATGAAGACTTTGTCCAGTCCCACCCCAAAGTGGATAACAATGATGATGATATGTTACCATCTTTAGAGAAAGAACACACATATGCTAGTGAATAGCAACACTAGGCACAACCACAAGTGGATTACAATTTTGTGAATCCAAAAATAGTACTTGTTGATGACAATGAAGTTGTCATAGGAGCGACTAGTGTTGTGGTGAATCCTACAATTCAATTTTCTGATTTTAAGTTTGATGAATACGGTTTGGATAATGATGAAACTTTGCATATGATGCAACAAAAGGATCTTATTGATAAATTGTTAATTGGTTTGGTGAGAGAATCCCACTGGTTCTGAAAACCAATTGGAATAAATCCTATTTGAAGAAGCAGAGGTTAGTAAATAAGAGGAAATGACAGAAGCAAAGAAGGAAGCACAAGAAAATAAATATCTCGTTGTAGACCATAAAGAATATGGTTCTGCAAATATTTGTAAACTTAACCTTGACTTTGAATGTGCAAATGTTAGTAGCAACTAGGAAGTAGAAACAACATTTGAAGATGAAATAAGGTTCCTTGAAACATCACTTCCAATAACATGTTTTGATAAAGTATGCATATAAATTTTAGAAATTAATGTTGAAAAAAAACAAAAAATTGATGATGAAAATCATACTCTAGGAGATGACATGTGGTAGAAGTCTACATATATGCCAATTTTTTAAGAAATAAATGAAATTATTAGACAACCTGGAACAATGGAAGAGTTACACGAATTAAGAATATGAAATTTAAAACCTACAAAAAAAATAAAATTTTTTAATAATTTAGAGGATATAGGATTTGGAAGAGAATAAAAAGAAAAAGAAATGTAGCTCATGTCAAAAAATTCTAAAATTTTAAGCCTAGCAGAGACTCACATCACCATGTATCTTAGTTTAAATTTATTTTGTGGTAGTAATTAAGGGGATCCTCCAAGAAACTATTTCCAATCACCTCCTACGTGTCAATCAAAGTGTCATAATTGGTTCTAGCCCAATAGTTGAGTTTCAGTTGACTTCTACTTCAAATATTTAATGTTGATGTATGCTATATAATCTATTTAACTCTTTTTAACTCTTTGATAATATTAGGAAGAACACTTCTACTCTACTTTTTCAATCCTTAGCATCAATTTCTTCTATTTAGGAGCACTAAGAGATGTCAAATCAAGGTGGTTGGTGCTTTTATTACTATATTACATGTTTCTTGTGTTCTAATTGCTGAAATAAAGTCTTACTATGTGATCAATGCTAGGATTTAAGTATGAAAAATAATGTGAACCCAAGTTATGTGTGTGAGATCTTTCATAAAAATTATATTTTCTCAAATTATCTTAGAGAAAGTAAGAGTTGTTCAAATGTCATCATTACAACACATTTTTCCACAAAGTCCACTGATTAATTATACCATGGTGTTCAACATTACATCTTTTATAGATGTACAATGGTTTATCCTATTAAAGAAGCATTGTCAATGAAAAAGCATGGGTACCCCTTTACTCATGGAATTTTCCAAAATGCATCCAATCTCAAGGGGAGATTGGCATCACTCACATGGCATTTGAAACACAGTGGAATTTGCATTTGTTTATGCCTTTTGAGAATTGAATCTTATTTACTAATTCATCAACAACAAATTCAAGATGGAAAGAATTAGGAAACAATAGAATGATGAACTAATGTTGTAAATTTCTCACAAACCAAGTCCTTGTTTCTGCAAAAAGGTGATAGGAAACATGAACGACTAGTCACACCAAACTGTCACAGGTCGAAATTTAAAGATTTCCATATTGATATAGCATTGAATATGGAAGAGAATTCATTGATTAGAAAAGAAAACTATAACGATGTCCACAACAATGATATGATTTAGGTACATGACCATGGTATTTTAGAAGTCTTGTTGTTGAGCATTCAGTTCAAGGAGAATTCATTCAAATGCACAAGGCAAGTGTGACACACAACTAATTTATCATTGCCAATATCTTGAAGGCATGTGCCAGTCTACCATCATTTTAGCTTGAAGGAAAGTTAATCCATGTAGTTCAACTACCCTTTCAAGGCCGTTGTATTGTTCTAAAATTACTCATATACACTAGGCACATAATCAATATGGAAATTCCTTTGTCACACAAACCAGATAAGTGACAATGGATAGGTACTTCTCAACTAGTTTCAGGAAAGCATGGAGGAATGGTTTGAAAAATAAAAACACTACCATTAATCATTTATTTTTACATATAAAAATACTTCTTTATCCTATAATCATTCATTTAAACAAAGCAATGTAAAATTTCAATGCCTGAACCCAAAAGGTTATGCTACACCTGGTGTAGACTCAAATGAGCATGGTCATTTGGCTGGTCTAGACTCTCAAGCTTCAAACATTGCTATCAAAACCAAAATCTAAAGTGTAGACCACCTAAGTTGATCAAAACCTTATTAGAATTATTCAAAAGACTAGACTATAAAACTATTCAACCAAAAACTCATAAAATATTAAAATTTTAAAGAAAACATTATATGAATCCAAACCTTTTATACACAAATAAGAAATATTTATCATTTATATAGCATATAAGAGAAGACAACCAAAATAGCACCGAGTGAAATGCATATCTAAAAAGAAAGTACCCCAAGAAATAGGTCATAAATGACCTCTAGGTTGGGATCTTATCCATCAATATCACCCTCTAAGCATTAAAATAAACAGAAAAATATTAGCATGTCAAGTCAAGATTTTGTTTGAGTTCTAAGTAGATTTTTAGTAGGGTCATGATAGAGGAGTTCAACAATCAATACCACTAAATCAAGGAACAGAGAGGGCCTGATTTACCTTGATTAAATTTAAGTTCCATACCCTTGTACATTATAATATCCAAAGAAAAAGCTGCAATCCTCCTAATCCTAAAATCTTTAAAATTGTTAAGTCTACCGCATTTGGAGTGGGATATAAAATTCTACTTTCTCCATGATGGGGAATCTAGTGACACAAGAACCACCCTCAAACATCCTAAGTCAATTAATAATTGCGGAATTTAAAATTAACATTAATTGCATAGAATTATTAGGGAAATATAGTCAAATACTAGGCTTCCAAACTCATAAATACCACGCCATGAGACCATATATACAAGGGTCCAATACCCTATAATTTCAGTATATGATTTATGACAAAGGTCAATATGTGGGTTTGACCAATGCAAAGTATAATTGATATGTGTAGAATTGAATATAATATGTCCATGAGAATACAATTTCATTAATGTATTAGCAAATTAAGAGTAGACCAAAATAATGATAATGTCCTTGATGGATATTTATAACAAGAGGAAATTGTTTTGATGAGAATTAAATATGTTCCATGGCAACTGAAAATAAGTCACATGATCTTAGATTGGGTGGCCTGCAAGTTGACACGTGCACAATTAGTTGTCTACATCCCATTTATATATTTCCGTGCATAGCCCATCATGTAACCATAGTACAATTTTGGAAAAAAGGAAAAAAAACAACAATAATTAAAGAGTTAATGTGTAACAAGTTTAATTAACGGCTAGTGTTTACTATCAACCTAAAAAAGGGAAACCTGGGAAATATGAAAGTGACATCAAATGAGATTTAGATTCCATTGAAAATTAATTAGGTTTCTTCAAAAGAAAAAGGAAAAACTACTATGAGAAAGTGTTAGTAAACCAAATTGATAGAGCCATTATAATATCATTGGTTATTATTTATAGCATGGAAAAAAAATAAAAAAGATAGTTGGAAATCAGCTAGGTTACAAAGGGAAACTATTCTCACCTCAAAAGTTTTGGATTTGAAGGATATGTGCATATTCGCAAAGAGAAAAGAACTAAGATAAATGATAAATCCATGAAATGCATTCTTCTAGGATATGTTGATGTTTAGTTTGGCTATGGACTATGGGATCTAGTAAAAATGTAGTTATTATAAGAAAATATGTCATTTTTATTGAATTACAAATGTTTAAGAGATCTAGAGTAAATATGGAGGTAAATAACTTTCTTTATAGGCAAACAAAACAACAAGAAAATATTACAACCCTACAAGAAAATGAACATGACAGAGATCAGGATGAGTAAGAAGGAGAAATTTTACAATGTTTATTGCAAGAGGTCCAACCACATCAGCTGTTATGAAACCAGCTCAAGAAAAGATAGAAAAGATAAATCCACGCCTTAGAATTCAGCCTCTTCGAGGGGGCAACCTCCTTTACATTACATAAATGAACAATTATTGGATGATACAAATGACAAAACCTCCTTTCTATATATAGGAGTCTAAGGAGTCACAATATAATCCAGCCGACCTAACAATAATAATATAAAGCCACAAAAATAACAATAGAGGGATTCTATGGGGCACAGAAATAACAATATGGGGGTAATAGGGGCACAACAATATAAATAAGGGGTATAACTACAATAGTAATGGGGTAATCACTAGTATTATAGGGACCCAACATGCCCCTCTCCTTCAAAAAAGTGTTGTCCTCAACGCTTGAGTAGTTCTGGATACTTCTGCATAAAATTCTCATCCTCCCATGTGGAATCTTCAGCGGATAAGTTCTTCCACTTGATAAGATACTCTGAAATTGATCGATTTCGTAGCTGTCGAGTTCTTGTTTCTGTGACTGCTTCCGGTTCCAATATAATTTTTCCTTCCTCGTCAAGTTCTGGCAATATTGTTTGAACTGGGAGCTTGTCGCCTATAACCTTCTTTAAACATGAAACATGGAAAACTGGGTGCAATCGAGAAGCTGCAGGAAGCTCCAATTTGTATGCCATAGTACCAATCTTTTGCAACACCTTGTACGGACCATAATACTTTGGTGATAATTTATTATCCTTCTTAGCTTGCTTTAGGGACATTTGCTTATATGGTTGTAGCCGTAGGAATACCCAATCACCTACATCAAAACTTCTTTCACTGCGATGTTGATCTGCCTGTTGTTTCATTCTATTTTGTGCCAACACGAGGTTATCCTTTAAGAGTTGGAGGACTTGTTGTTGATGTTCGATGTGATGTTCCACTGCCTGAACCTTAGAATTTTCTCTTAAATATGATGTGATGGATGGTGGTTGATACCCATAAAGTGCCATAAATGGGGTCATTTTTGTTGCTGTATGGAAGGAAGTGTTATACCACCATTCAGCCAGAGGCAACCATTTGACCCATTGTGTCTGTTTATCAGATACAAAGCAACGAAGATATCCTTCCAAACATTTGTTTACTATCTCAGTTTGCCCATCAGATTGAGGATGATAAGATGAGCTATGAGCTAACTGAGTACCAAGACAAGAAAATAATTCTGTCCAAAAATTTCCAGTGAAAATGGGATCTCTGTCACTTACAATAATCTTTGGGTTTCCATGTAGCTTTTGAACTGTTTCCATAAATGCAGTAGAAACTGTACTGGCTTTAAATGGATGTGATAATGCACAAAAGTGTGCATACTTGGTAAGTCTGTCAACTACCACCATGATGACACTCTTTCCCTCAGACTTGGGTAAACCTGTGATAAAATCCATTGAAACCTCCTCCCAACGTTGGCTTGGAATGGATAAAGGTTGTAATAGACCCGGTGTCTTAATTGTTTCAACTTTATTTTGTTGGCAAACCAAACATTCCGCCACAAACTTTTGAATATCTGATTTAAGGCCATCCCAAAAAAATTCCTTCTTAACCCTGTGGTAAGTTTTTAAAAATCCTGAGTGCCCTCCTAAGGGAGAAGTGTGCAATTCCATAAGAATCTTTTGTTTTAGCTGGGAATTCTTACAGAGGTATAAGCGATCTTTGTACCATAACGAATCATTTTTCCAGCTAAATGTATCAGAAGTACTGGAATCTTGTTGTAGCTTTCGAATAAGTGCCCACACTTCTTCGTCATTCTTCCATTCCTCCCTTGCTTCGTTTATCCAATCTGGTTGGATAATAGAAATGGCACACAACAATGCTTCCACATCCTCATCCTTTCTTGAGAGTGCATCTGCCACCACATTTTGCTTCCCTTTTTTGTAGATGATTTCAAAGTCATAACCCAACATCTTTGTGACCCACTTTTGTTGCTCTTCAGAGGATAATCTTTGTTCTAAAAAGTATTTAAGGCTATCATGATCCGTTTTTACCTTGAAGTGTCTTCCCATTAGGTAGGGTCGCCATTTCTTAAGTGCATGGAGTATTGCCAACATTTCCTTCTCATAAATAGCTTTGCTTAAAAACTTTCCCTTGATTGGACGACTTTCAAAAGCAATGGGTCTTTCATCTTGCATTAGAACAGCACCAATTCCATTTCCTGAAGCATCACATTCCACAATAAAGGTTTTTGTGAAGTCCGGTGTAGCTAAGACCGGTGCTTGGCACATTGCCTCTTTAAGATGTTCAAAGGCCTTTGTTGCTTCCGGAGTCCATGAAAATGAATCTTTCTTCAATAATGTTGTTAGAGGTGCTGCTATTCTCCCATAATTCTTAACAAACTTGCGATAATACCCTGTCAACCCAAGAAATCCTCGCAGATGCTTTATGGATGTGGGGATTTTCCATTCCTTAATGGCTTTAATTTTGCTAGGGTCTACCTTAACTCCTTCATGAGATACAATATGACCCAAATATTCCACCTCCTGGACTCCAAAGAAACATTTGGATCTTTTTGCATATAATTGTTTCTCCTCCAATAGTTGTAGCACCTTGTCAACATGTTCAACATGATCCTTCCAAGACTTGCTGTAGATTAGTATATCATCAAAAAATACTAACACAAATTTTCTAAGGAATGGTTTGAAAATTGAATTCATCAAACCTTGAAATGTTGAAGGTGCATTGGTAAGGCCAAAAGGCATGACCAAAAATTCATAATGACCCTCATGAGTTCTAAATGCCGTTTTCGGAATGTCTTCAATCTTCATTCTGATTTGATGATATCCTGAACGAAGATCCAACTTGGTGAAGTAAATTGATCCATGCAATTCATCCAGTAATTCATCAATGACAGGAATGGGGAACTTATCTTTAATAGTGAGCTTGTTGAGCTCCCTATAATCTGGACACATGCGCCATGATCCATCCTTCTTGTGCACCAATACTACTGGAGCTGAGAAAGAACTTTGACTCGGTTGAATTATACCAGCCTCTAGCATTTCTGCAACCATACGTTCAATTTCACTTTTTTGGACATAGGGATATCTGTACGGCCTGATGTTTGGAGGAACACTTCCTGGAATCAGATGAATAGCATGATCATGATCACGCATAGGTGGGAGACCTTTGGGAGTCTCAAATACCTTGGAATGATTGTCCAGGACTTTTTGGAGATCTGGAGAAATAGATGATTCCAATGTGGAAACATCTAGCGAACATAATTGTGCAATTACACCTCTTTGCTCCTTTTTTAGAAGCTTTGTCATGCCATTAGAGCTGATTATCTTTCCTGGTTTCCCTGCAATACCCCTTAATTCAACTTCCTTTCCTTCCACAGAAAATTTCATGAAAAGTTCTTGAAAATTAAAAGCTATTGTACCCAAGGATTGTAGCCATTGGACTCCTAGTACAACATCAGCACCTCCCATTGGAATGGAAAGCATTGGGCTAGTCAATACATATTCTCCCATGGATAGCTTGATATTATGGCACTTTCCAGAACAATTTATTGTTCCTCCATTTGCAATCATCACTTGACACTCTGGTGCTGGATATAGGAAGCAATTCAATTCTTTTGCTACCCTACAATGAATAAAATTGTGGGTGCTTCCTGAATCAATCAACACTATTACCTTTTTCTTCTTGATTTGTCCTTCTATCTTGATGGTTTGAGGAGTGGTAATTCCCGCCAATGCATTACAAGATATGGTCGGATTTATTTGTTCTTCATCTAGGCTTTGTTCCTGGAATATATCCTCTTCTTTTGACCTTTCTTGCTCCTTTTCTTCTTCCTCTTCACAATCTATGTAGAATAATTTCTTCTCAGCACACTTATGACCTTTTGTGTATTTGCTATCACAATTGTAACAAAGCCCTTTTGCTCTTTTTTCTTCCAATTGTTGTGGTGTCAACCTTGTAGGTTGTGGAAGACTATGGGCAACAACACTTCCGTCTTTATAGTTGTGAATGGTATGCTTCCTAGTTGCCATAATTTTGCTTTCCATTTTTCTTGCTAACCTGAATGCCTTCTCTAATGAATCAGGTTCCCAAAGGCGCACATCATGTTGGATATTATCCTTTAAAGACCCTATGAACACATCAATCCTATGCTCCTCTGGAATATCTTTTACCCTTATGTTCAATTTTTGGAACTCCTCAATGTGCTCCATTATTGAACCCTTTTGTTTGAGACTTATCAATTGGCTAAAAAAAGTGTTGCTTTTTGTATCCTCATAATGTGCTATCAATTCTTCCGTAAAAATTGCCCAAGTGATAAATTGTTTACGAGAACAAAGCCATTGATACCATACAAACTGATTTGGTTCCAAATATAAAGTTGCCATACGTACCTTTTGTGTGTTTTGCACATTATTGAGATCGAAGAATTGCTCCATCTGTAATATCCATGTGGCGGGATCCTTGCCATCAAACTTCCTCATATCGATTTTTGGAACATGGTGAGTCTTCGATCCAACATTAGAGTCTATGGAATCATGATTAACATTTCTTTTGTTCTCATCATGAGTTTCCTTTACTACCTTTTCACCATTAGTGACACTTTCTTGTAGCAACTTCTTCAATTCTTCCATATCTGTTTTCAAATCTATCTTCAAATCTGCCATGTCCCTCTTCAAATCTGTCTTCGAATCATCCATCTTAGCTTCCATGCCCTTTATCTTAGATTCCACGCCACTTATCTTAGCTTCTGTTAGCTTTTGTGAGCGTGACATTTGTTGCACTTGTTCTTGTAATTTTGATATATCATGTAGCATTTCTTCCTCTTCTTCATGAGTCATGCTAGAGCTTTCAGGTTCCTTACTAGGTGTTTGCATTTTCTTTCCTCGGGGCATCAGTTACCGATAATAATGCTTTACTATGCCCTTTGAATTCCGTTAAACCAAGCTTACACAAAAATTTAAAAAAAAACTACACACCTTTTTTCACTTTATAGAAGCCTGATATTGAATCTGATGTATCTCTGTAATTTCGAATCATCCAGTTCTGAAATTGCTACCTGTAGTAGCCTTCTGCGTCCTCTTTCCAATGCCACAAGTCTGAGCCAAATTGGATTCTCCAAGGAAGAGTTATGTGAAATCTCCCACAGTGACTTGCTTTTAGACTGGTTCAGTAGAGCGAACTTGTACGACGTGCCACGAGTCACTGTTTCAACCTTTGAATCTAAAACACACATACAAGAAACTACAGTCCGTCCTCTTTCTGTACTTTTTACGAAATTTCAATCCGATCCTCAGAGAGAGAGTTATGACGATTTTCCCCAGGTCACCTGTTTTGAATGTAATTCAGGAGTCTGCAAAAAGACCAACTTCCTCAGATCATATCTCCGAAAATATCACGCGAAAAGCTCTGAAATTCGGACCCAAGGTTCAGCGCCAATTCTTCTCAAATGGGTTTTTTTTGCGACTTCTGAAACGTCACAGAAAAAAAGTTATAGCGAAAATGCCACGATGACCTGTTTGGAGCAGCGAAACCCTAGAATCCAAAGCTCTGATACCAAATGTTATGAAACCAGCTCAAGAAAAGATAGAAAAGATAGATCCACGCCTTAGAATTCAGCCTCTTCGAGGGGGCAACCTCCTTTACATTACATAAATGAACAATTCTTGGATGATACAAATGACAAAACCTCCTTTCTATATATAGGAGTCTAAGGAGTCACAATATAATCCAGCCGACCTAACAATAATAATATAAAGCCACAAAAATAACAATAGAGGGATTCTATGGGGCACAGAAATAACAATATGGGGGTAATAGGGGCACAACAATATAAATAAGTGGTATAACTACAATAGTAATGGGGTAATCACTAGTATTATAGGGACCCAACATCAGCCATTACAAGAATTCCAATTGCAACAACCATTGCAATAGTTCCAATCAGAGAGAACTCCACCACAGTTAGTTGGAAAGTTTACTTGGCTTCATAAGCCGTGACAAAGGTATCATCCTAAACTATATGTTTTTCACTAATGAAGAAAATCTTGACTCTTTTCAAGAAGCTTGTAAGATGATGATACCAAGGAATGGAATAAAGATATGCACGAAGAAGTGGACTACCTATTATAAAATCAATGATTGGAGTTGGTGATGCTTGCAAAAGGAAGAAGGGCCCTACAAAACAAGTGGGCATACAAATTCAAGCACAAGGGTGAAGGAAAGAAGAGGTACAAGGCAAGACTGGTAGTGAAGGAATTTTCCCAAAAAGAAGGTATTGATTCTAATGAAATATTCTCATGTGGTTAAGATGTCATAAATTAGAGTCATTCTTGAGTTGTTTTGACCATTGGGAGCTCCCAAATAAGGCATAAACACTTTTTTAGAAACTCACATACAAGAAAAAAATTCTCTAGAAAATTATAGATGTTTCCTTTGCCCAAATTTTGTTAAAGTACTTCAAGGCATTGAATACTCAAGAAAAAATGTAGAGATGAATGCTCTAGGGAAGCCATGCCTAAATAAACATGTGATTATAGGTTGTTGTCATTGAGTCAAGGCTTGTAAAGAAGTGTAATATTCTTGTGTTGTTTCATTTTATTCTTGTGTTGTTTCATTTTATACAAATATTGTACCTCTTCTATCGTATAATAGATTTGGAGTCTAGATTCAATTTTTGGATTGTTCATAGTCATTAATAATTTTTAATCTAACATAATAAGTTCAAAGGAAAATATCAAATAAAATCCAATTGTTTTGAAAAGAACAATAATGTAACAAAATTTTTGAAGTAATAAGCCTAAACAAGCATCTTAAAAAACATCAAATATCTTTAGAAGAGGCATCCAAAAAAAACTATTCAACTATTAAATCAATAACAACAATGTAATGTTATGATACAAACACACACAAATATTCGAAAGGAAGGCACCAATTTAAAAGCCCTAAACAAATATAATAATTTATATGATATTTTTTTAACATTCGAGAATAATAAAACTATGATAATGATATTATTTTTCATTAATCATGATACTTAATACTAAAAATTAACCAACTAGAACTTATAACTTATAAAAATCTTTACTATATTTTGAATAAAGTTGATTATAAAAGCTTATAAATTTTTTTTAATAAAGTTGACTTAAAAAAACTTAGAAAAAAACATTTTTATTAATTAGATTAAATTAAATTTAATTAAAAATAATTATAAAATTTTAAGTTTTTAAATTTATTTTAACTACTAAACTTATTTATAAATTCAAATACACATCCTATGCAATAAAAAAGGAAATGTATTAATTCTGAGTAAAAAATTAATATGATTGTAAATATGACGATGATAGGATGATTGCCATTTGTAGCATGATCCAACACAAGATTAACATATGTATGTAAAGATACATACCTTTAAAGGATTCAAGGGTTCCGAATAAAGTCGCATATAAAGACAAATACCCTACCCGACAGAAGACGTTGGAGGAGAAGCAGACTGTGTGCTGGATTTAAATAATTAAATAGCTTAAAAGGTTTAATGGTTATATATTTATAGATATTAGACGAGTCTAAGCCGTGCAACTCATTGATTGTTTTAATTTGAGATGAAAAATCTTGATTTACGTCACAATTTGAAAACCAAAAGGATATGGTATGTATGCCTTTGTAGATTTTAGTCTTTTGTTTGTGTAATTATCATTATGATTGTTTCAATTTGAGATGAAAGACCGTGAGTTAAGTCAGAACTTGAAAATGAAAGGGGTAGATTATGCATGTATTTTTAGGTTTTAGCAGTCAAATCGTTGTGGGGAGGTGGGAACAGGGTCTAATACACCAATTTAGTCTCTAACTTGGTTGTGACCTTAGAAATGGATATCACATCATATTTAATATATGTCATCCCCTTAAATATGGATATCACATCAGATTTAGTTTATGTGATCCTTAATATTTGTACCAATCAGTTTTGATTAATTTGTTTATAAGTGTATAGAGCACAAGACAATGTTTATTATTTTTTTTCAAATATTTATATAATAGGAAAAAGATAAAACTATTTATAATGGATATCATAACTTATATATAATGGTAATAAAAATAAAATAGAATAGAAATATGTTATGTCATCTAGAGATTGAATATTTCTTATTTAAAAAACACTTGGAAATGAGAGTTGATGGCTTCCCTCAACCCATCACTTAGAATGAAAATAAGGTAACAAACTAACCACATGTTTATAACATACTCAAACCTTATCTTCCATGTAACAAATAATACCTAAATATATTGAACTATCATATCTCAAAGGAAATAGAAACTCAAGAACAATAATGTTTAAATAATGAAGAATGCCAATGAGCCCTACCATGAGACAATAATATATAATGAGCATCTAAATATCTCTAGAAACATATGGAAAAATAAAACCTATAAAGGAGTTGCTTCTCAATATTTGTAATGACAAATTGGATAGAGGGAAGTAGGCCTAGAAGTTCATTATTAAATAAAAAATCAAGACAAAAAATTTAACTTAGAAGAAATCCAAATAGACCTAGAACAACCCATCTATCCTCCATGTCAATTGAGGCTGAACTGGCTCTAAAGGATAGCTAACATCACAATCATGAAGTGGTTGACCAAGTATTTATTCTCCACCCCCAAGTCCTTGAAATTTGCTAGGCATCTCTAGATTCATTTTCAATAGTTATAAATCTAGTATGAGGATTCCCAACTTTCTAACCGAGGGATGATCAAGAGCAATCAAATCATCTTTAGCAAGACACCACTAGTCATTTCGTGAACCAATGGTTGATACGCATAATACCCCCACAAAAGGATACCTTTCCTACTCAACCCACATGCCTAATATATGGAATCTTTGCAACACAAGAACCATGAAACTTCGAACTCCAAATGGGACAAAAAACTAGATATAATCCTATTCTATTGCACCCCAATGAAAAAATTTTAGTCTTGCAACAACATCCCAAGCTAACGATGTACTCCTGTAGATGAGTGAGCCTAAAAGATAAAATAAATAGAGTGAGGATTTAATGGGACATAAATCAAAATCCCTTTGAATCTACCTATATTCTAGGTAGACACCATATCATGTGGAAACAAGGCCTAACAAGTGGTTTAACCCTATACATACCTTACCATGCACTTGGTCATAAAATTACTACCCTAAATGGCAACATCAATAAAACAAATCCCTCATCATCCTTGGGCATGGGTCACACATTCCATGAAGTGATTACCAAATGGAATTGTTGTAGAAATGTCATCGACTTGTAATTCTTCGTGGGTTGTAGAATACTTTGGGCCCACAAAAGTGTAATGGTTGGTGATATGTGTGGATTACTATCTTCTTTTCCATCAAGTAGTGTTTAAACTTCTTCACAACTTACTAAGGTATACAAATCCTTGTTATAGGTGGGAAAGTTAAGAAATTCCCCATGAAATACTTCAGAATGGTACGATATGGCCCTTCCTCCTTGCATTAAGATTTCTTCCTTATTGATATCTGTCTCTACTTCACAGGGTTGTTGCAGGTTTGGTAATGTTAGAACTAGTGCTTGATTGATATACTTCTTTAACTCCTCAAATTGCCTCTGCTAACACATTCTCCATTGGAAATATTTTCCGCTCACTATTATGGCATAGAGTCATGCGTCTATGACTAAAAATGAGGCAACAAATTTCTTGAGGTATTATCTTGCTCCAATGAAACCCTAGAATTAGAAACATTAGTAGAAATGAACCACTTCATGATGGCCTACACCTTGGAAGGATTTATCTTTAGTTTTCCTCCACTGTCACATACCCGGATGCACCAAATACTAATAAGAAAACTCACACTTCTTGAAATTTTCTAGCAATTTTTACTTCTTTAATGCATATAACACCTACATCAAAAGCGACATGTGCTCCTCCCATGTCACTACTGTATATCAGTTTATCATCCAAATAGGAAACATAAAATGAATTTTTCAAAGGGCATAATATATTGTTATTTATCCTCATAAGCATATATGTTGCATTGCATAAGTCAAATTACATGAAGAAGCACTAATTCAAACCTTTTTTAGTTTTGAAGTCGATCTTGTAGGCACCTTCCTCCCTTACTTTAACCTAATAATATCCATACCTAAGCCTAATGCGATGATGTATTTAGGGTGCTATAACTAATCCAACATATCATCTATAATGGGAATAGGGTAACTATTCTTGAGCATAATATTTTTTAATAACCTATAATCGATATCATGTAGAAACAAGTCCTAACAAGTGGTTGAACCCTATACATACCTTACCATGCACTTGGTTATAAAATTAGTACCCTAAATGGAAACATGAATAAAAAAAATTCCCTCTTCATCCTTGGGTGTGGTAGACACATTCCATGAAGTGATTAACAAATGAAACTGTTGTAGAAATTCCATTCGCTTGTAATTCTTGGTTTGTTGTTGATTAATTTGGGCATGCTTAAATATAATGGTTGGTGATATGTGTGGATTACTCAAAATGGTAGAATATGTATCAACTTCAAAGGGTTGTTGAATGTTTGACAATGCCAGAACTAGTGCTTTATTGATCTACTTCTTTAAATCCTCAAATCCTTCATGCTAACTATTTCTCCAATGTAAGTTATTTTCACTCTCTATTATGGCATAGAGTGGTGCTTCTACTACTAGAAATAAGGCAATGAATTTATTGAGGTACTATGTTACTCCAATGAAACCCTGAAATTAGAAACATTAGTGGGAACCAAACACTTCATGATGTCCTCCATCTTGGCATGATCTATCTTTAGTTTTCCTCCATCTGTCACATACCCAAATGCACCAAATATTATTAAGTAAACTAACACTTCTTGAAATTTACTAATAATTTTTACTTCTTTAATGCCTCTAACACCTACATCAAAAGCGATATGTGCTCCTCTCATGTCACTATTGTATACCAGTATATCATCCAAATAGACAATAACGAATGAATTTGTAGAAGGGGATAATATATTTTTATTTATCCTCATAGACATATATGTTTCATTTCACAAGCCACATTACATGACTAACCACTTATACAAACCCTTTTTGGTTTTGTAGTCGATCTTGTAGGTAGCTTCCTCCCTTACTTCAACCTAATAACATTGAGACTTAAGCCTAACATGATGAAGTATTTGGCATGCTATAACTAATCCAACATATCGTCTATAATGGGAATGGGGTAACCATTCTTTAGCATAATGTTTTTTAACAACATAAAATCAATACAAATATGTTATGTCCCATCGTTATTTTGCATAATGATGTTCGAAACCCCACATGGTGAGATACTTGGTTGAATGAGAACTTGTTCAAGTGGTTGTTTCTAGGAAAACTAGTGTCTTTTCGATCTACTAGTCCCACTAGGATTGGTAGCTATCCTAGAAACAAACAATCAAAGCAATTTGTGATTTCCTCTATTTATGATAGATAAGAGAGAAGCAAAGGTACCAATGTGGATCTTCCACGTGACTCCTTGCTTGATTTCTCTCTCCCTTGATAGAGCTTGTAACTCCTCTCCTACTTGTCCCGCTTAGAGAATATTTGTAGAAACAAAATAACAAAACACCATCAAAGCATCTCGATCTATTATATCATAAATAATGCAGAATCAAAAATACATTGAACATACAATTGCATTCACAAATAACAAGATTCACAAGTACACGATTATATGGTGGAAAACTCAAAGAACTTTATTAAAATAGAAGGGAGAATTACAACCGAGCTGCCTAATCCAGCATCATCCTCTCAGCATGAAAGCCCTCTTCAACTCATGAAAAGCACGATCACCCAACAATACAATGCTTCCTCTCAAAGACAAACTATTAGCACTTCCTTACAAATTACCAAATTCCAGCCCCCTAGATCTCTCAGATGAGGGATCCATTTATACATGTTTGCAAATGTGTGAGTCATCTCTGGGTTTTTGATTAGGGTCATTCCACTTGTAGTTCTTGGTTCCACTTAGAGATTTCTTGGATCTCTTACTCATCCCTGGGCAAATTCAGAGAGGCAAGTGTCATAGGAGAAGTTTCTAGAAGATTCCATGAGCATCCACTTAGCAAACTGTCTCGGACATTTGTCCATTCTCAGTCATTGCACCCCATAGAAGGCCTCTTCATTACGCATCACACCTAGCTAGTGTAGGAGACAGTATGCATCGCACCCTGACCATGGAGCAGTCAGTATGGTCCATTTTTGGCCAGTTCTGAGTGGTTTTTCAGGTGAAACTTTTGGCGAATGATGTAATCAGTTGACCATGATCCTTTAGGGTATGAAACAACACTTTTAGGGTTAAAGAGACCTTGGTTTATTGACATATAAGATTTGGGTTACAGTGCCCAAATATATCTATAACAGTTGCCCCCTAAAGCATGAAGTTGTAAATCTTTTGATTTCATCTGAAATGCTTTATCATGAGGATCCGAGGTATTGGAACTGGAAGGTGACCTATATAAGATACAACACAATACATCATCATCATATTATTTTCATGATCTAGCTGAGGTGGGCATTCCCATGCTCAACTTTATAAATTCATTTTCATGTACATAAGATAGATAATCGTCTGCAGTTGTAGACTAGTGATTGTTTATATGTAAATTCATCATCCCTTATCTTGGATGATCATTTGTGCAACTTCCGTGTACATTTGATGTCTTTATATTCCTAAATATATCGCAGCCTGAATGGATGAAACTAGATCCGGGGTCTTCAAACTTGTCCAATATTCACTTGATGTACAAGTTGATCCATGTGAAAAGATGTTTTGATGTCGAGCATGGAAGGACATCACCTGATTAGCAGCCAATAATGTAAGTTGTTAACAGGAGCGAGAGGAATCACAGATAATGATAATGATCCTTAAGGTACTATAGTACAATTCACATGGTGTGAATATATGAGCCAATGTCGAACACCAAGAAAAATCTCTCAGTCGAAGGCCATTTATGTCAACCTATCGCCGGAAGTGAGAAACTTGCCATTGAGGCATGCAAGCTTCAAAGTACTGAAAGGGTTGTTTCTAAGTCAACTTCTTGGATAATGAGCTAATGTCAACAAGAAGTGACCCATCGTAGGAGGGCCTTAATGTATCGCCCATCTACAACATGATACGAAGCAAATGATTTTATGGAGGTGAAAACGATCTGATGATACAAGGTTCAGGAATGATGGTCATGAAAAATGGAGGGTGAAGGTATTATAGTGGATGGTGCATTCTCTGAATGACTTCTCTTGAACATATTGGTGACACTGAGATGGATTGGTAGCATTAACCCCAAAAGATGGATGGTATGGAAGACCAATGGTGATATGACTAGTGAATGGAATAACCCAACTCGACTCAATCACATTGATGGAGTGAAAGTGTCATGTTCAAGAGCGACCTCCTACCAATTAAATTCTTTAGGTTTTCCTCCCTTTTTCCCCAGTCATTGCTGACCAATACCTCTTTATTTTTGTCAAGCTTGAGGAGGATGACATATGCTTGTTCTATAATTTTCCCTTCACGCAAACCTGTCACTATGTTTTAGTGAGCCTAGTGACAGTGAAACATGTTCTTGTCTGGGTGGACAAGTTTGTCGCTATTATTTTAACGAGTTTAACGACAAGGATAACTTACTCCTTTTCATGTTTAAAGAGTTTCAAAATGGATGAGAAGGAAACTCCAACAGTTCTTGTTCGTAGCATAATCCCTTAAGTCCGAAAAAGGATAAAATAATACAAAAGGGATGCGTTTTCGATAACTTTAGTGCACCGAAAAGAAAAGCACTCAAATTTTTTCGTGGGATAATCCCTTAGGTTCGAAAAGGATTAAAATATACAGGACGAATGGAATTTCGATTACTCTAATGAGCTGGAAAAGCCAATAGCTCGACGATCTTTTCATATTAACAAGTCTAAAAAGAGTTTAAAGGAGGCTCGTTTTCAAGGAATGAGTCAGGTGTTTTAGGGTAGCAACTAGTTCTGGGTGAGCTTGGATCTTCTCAAAACATGGTGATGTGAAGAGGTTGGCTAACAGGGCCACTTGTCATATCTGTTCCTCAAAAGGGTAAACAATCAAGTGGAAGCATTTGATCGGCCAAAGGGACAGAGGTGATAACAGAACACAACCAAGGTTCAAAAGGCTGATAGCATGTTATGAAACCAGCTCAAGAAAAGATAGAAAAGATAGATCAACGCCTTAGAATTCAGCCTCTTCGAGGGGGCAACCTCCTTTACATTACATAAATGAACAATTCTTGGATGATACAAATGAAAAGAGCTCCTTTCTATATATAGTAGTCTAAGGGGTTATAACATAATCAGAGCCGACATAACAATAATAATGTAAGGGCGCAATAATAACAATAGTGGGTTTCTATGGGGCACAATAGTAACAATATGGGCACTACATGGGTACATCAACATAATAAGTGGGTTATACTAATAACAATAAGGGGTTACACTAGTAGTATAGGGGCCTAACATGCCCCTCTCCTTCAAAAAGCGTTGTCCTCAACGCTTGAGTAGTTCTTGATGCTTATGTATAAAATTCTTGTCCTCCCATGTGGAATATTCAGCGGGTAAGTTATTCCACTTGATGAGATATTCTGAAATTGATCGATTTCGTAGTTGTCGGGTTCTTGTTTCTGTGACTGCTCCAGGTTCCAATATGATTTTTCCTTCCTCTTTAATTTCTGGTAATATTGCTTGAATTGGGATCTTTTGCAGCTTTTGAATAAGTGGCCATACTTCTTCATCCTTCTTCCATTCATCCCTTGCTTCGTTTATCCAATTTGGTTGGATAATATAAATAGCACAACACAATGCTTCCATATCCTCATCCTTGAAGAGTCTTCCCATTCGGTAAGCTTGCCATTTTTTAAGTGCATGTAGTATTGCCAGCATTTCCTTCTCATAAATAGCTTGCTGGAGATGTAGCGGTAAAAATAACCAATCACCTACATCAAAACATTTTTCACTACGATGTTGATCTACCTGTTGTTTCGTTTGATTTTGCACCAAAGTGGCGTTATCCTTTAAAAGTTGGAGAACTTGCTGTTGATGCTCGATGTGATCTTTCACTGCTTGAACCTTTTTCTTCTTGATATGTCCTTCTATCTCTAGAGGTTGAGGAGTGGTAATTTCTTCCAATCCTTTACAAGATATGGTCAGATTCATTTCTTGATGCTCGATGTGATCTTTCACTTCTTGAACATTTTTCTTCTTCATATGTCCTTCTATCTTGATAGTTTGAGGAGTAGTAATTTCAAACAATGAATTACAAGATATGGTTGGATTCATTTCTTCTTTATCGATGTGATCTTTCACTTCTTGCACCTTTTTCTTCTTGATATGTCCTTCTGTCTTGAGAGTTTGAGGAGTGGTAATTCTTGCCAATGCTTTACAAGATATGGTTTGATTCGTTTCTTCTTTCTCTGGGGTGGGGTCCTGGCGTATATCTTCTTCTTTTGATGTTTCTTGATCCTTTTCTTCCTCCTCTTCATATTCTATGTAAAATAATTTCTTCTCAGCACACTTATGACCCTTAGTGCATTTGCTATCACAATTGTAACAAAGCCCTTTTTCTCTTTTTTCTTCCAATTGTTGTGGTGTAACCCTTGTAGGTTGTGGAAGTCTAGGAGAAACAACACTTCCATCTTTATAGTTGTGAGGGGTACGCTTCCTGGTTTCCATAATTTTGCTTTCCACTATGTCACAGAGCCCTTTTACTCTTTCCAATTGTTGTGGTGTTGTTCTAAAGAAGGTGTTGCTCTTTGTATCCTCATAATGTGCTATCATTTCCTCCGTGAAAATTGACCACGTAACAAGTTGTTAACGAGAATAAAGCCCTTTGTACCATAAAAATTGATCTGGTTCTAAATATGAAGATGCAATACATACCTTTTGTAACAGTTGTACACCATGTAGATCAAAATAATGCTCCATCTGAAGTATCCAATTTACCGGATCCTTGCCATCAAACTTCCTCATCTTGCTTTTTCTTGATTTTAGTAGCTCAACCTTGAAACGACTGTAACTCTGTACTTTTGGATCTTTAAGTTCTAAAATTGCAACCTATATTAGCCTTCTGTGTCGTCTTCCAAATGCCACTAGTCTGATCCAAATTGGATTCTCCAAGAAAGAGTTATGCACAATCTCCCGCAGTGACCTGGTTGTAGACTAGTTCAGTAGAGCGAACTTGTATGAAGTTCCACGTGTCACTATTTCAAGATTTGACTCTGAAAAATATATAAAAGAAAACTACAATCCGTCCTCTTTCTGTAACTTCTTACAAAATTTCAATCCAATCCCTAGAGAGAACGTTATGACGATTTTCCCCAGGTCACCTGTTTTGAATGTAATTCAGGAGTCTGCACAAAGACCAACTTCCTCAGATCATATCTCCGCAAATATCGTGCAAAAAGCTCTGAAATTTGGACCCAAGGTTCAGCGTGTTTTCTTCTCAAATGGGTTTTTTTTTGCAACTTCTGAAACGTCACAGAAAAAAAGTTATAGCGAAAATTCCACGATCACCTGTTTGGAGCAGCGAAACCCTAGAATCCAAAGCTCTGATACCAAATGTTATGAAACCAACTCAAGAAAAGATAGAAAAGATAGATCAACGCCTTAGAATTCAGCCTCTTCGAGGGGGAAACCTCCTTTACATTACATAAATGAACAATTCTTGGATGATACAAATGAAAAGAGCTCCTTTCTATATATAGTAGTCTAAGGGGTTATAACATAATCAGAGCCGACATAACAATAATAATGTAAGGGCACAATAATAACAATAGTGGGCTTCTATGGGGCACAATAGTAACAATATGGGCACTACATTGGTACATCAATATAATAAGTGGGTTATACTAATAAAAATAAGGGGTTACACTAGTAGTATAGGGGCCTAACATAGCATGGCAATCACAGAGGTTTTTTACTGAACGCAGGTTTATTTTTTAACGAGTTTGAAACTTACATTAACATATGCTCAGCGACGGGTTTATTTTTTAATGAGCTTGAACCTTGCGGAAACATTGCTCATTAGTGGGCTTATTTTCTAATGAGCTTGAACCTTGCGGAAACATTGCTCATGGGGGTAGGTTCATTTTTTAATGAGCTTGAACTCTACGATAACATATGCTCAGCTTCCTTTTTATGTAAGCTAGGAATGACCAAACTAAAAAGCTAGAAAAACTAGAAAGCTAAGGAACTACTGAGGTTAGGTAGGATAGTTTTGTCAGCGTTTAGACAAAACACTTCCATTGCTTCGTCCGTAGAGTAGAGAAAGGTGAATGGTGTGTTAGACCAATCACCTAACCTAAGAAGTTGAAACTAAAAAGCTAAAAAATGAAATTGGTCGTCTTTTCACTTGCATAAAAAGGTTTGCATGCCCCCAGGCATCAAGAAAAGGAGGATCTCCAGTAACCATATGGGAATCACTATGGTTAGGTAGGATTGTTTTTTTTTAGTGGTTAGACAAAACACTTCATTGACTTTGTCCACCAATTAGACAAAGGTGAGTGGTGTGTGAGACCAATCACTTAACTTACAGGGAAATTCATACAATAGGATGGTTTCGTCAGTGGTTAGAAAAAAAACTTCCTTGGCTTCATCTACAGAGTGGAAAAAAATGAATGGTGTGGAATGGCACTTCCAATCACATAACGTACAGGGAAACCTATCTTTTCAACTAGGTTCGTCCACCGAAGCAGACCAGGGTATGCATGCCCCCTAAGCTTCGTTGCATTCACCGGACTGCTCGCTGCAATCAGGTGGATGGAATGAAGGTTGAAAAGGCACTCTTGATGCAAAGAGACCATTTAGGGATGATGTTTGACTTGGAGATGTGTTTGAACTGGAAAATGAAAGCTGGTCATTAAGCTAGAAAATTTTGCCTTCATGTGGGAAACATATCACTCGAAAGAATGTTGAAACAATAGCTTCCATTTTGTACACACAGTCACGTCCAAGGAGTAGATTGTAATCTAACGGTCCTTGGACTACCATCATGTTCAAGTGAATGGTTTTCCTTCTCAAAGTTATGGGTAACCTAGGAAGGATCCCTAACAGTCGACTGGTTCCTTTGTTAAAGCCTAACTATTTCTGCGTAACAGGCATAAGCAATGTTGAACCAAGTGCTTTCTAAGAAGTTCAAGAAAGGATACTCATTGATGCCCCTTCATCTATGATAGTGCTAGACACAACCATTTTGTACACTTGTACTATGATCCATAATGGTACTTTCGAAGGAAGTCAGGATCTCGCTAGGCGGTTCCAATCAAAGGAAGCGACTAGATTACTTAGAGGGAGTATCGAATAAATGGTTGAATGAACCCCTTGAGTAGCAAGAACTGGGGGGTTCTCCTCCTATTTTGAAGAAATGAGAGGATTTCCCCCAAGTTCATTGAAATATGAAATGACTAAAAGAATTTAAACATTATCACTCTCACTCTCTTTGTGAATGGTATCATCTGAAGGTGGATCTTCTGAAGCTAAAACTGGGTCAACTACCATCTCAACCTATTGAATTTGGTTTGGTATGGACTCAAAAGATTCACTTTCAACGATAGGTGTTTCGACCGATGGTAGAGTTATGTCAGTCAAATTTTCAACCAGTAAAGGACTTGAGGTGAGTTTCTTGTATCTAGATGGAAGTCACTGCAGTGAAGCAGGACATTTACGCAAGACTCTTTTGGCCTCATCCAAAAAAGGGCAACGGGGAAGGTGATGGTATCCTTCACATAATCCACACGAAATTTTGACCTTTCCTTTCCATCCATGAACTTCATTTTCACTAGTTGATGGTGTGCTATCAACATGATCACCAGAGGTTGATGACACTGGCTAGTGAGAACGGGGGGACCATTCTCTCAAGATCCGAGGAATGGCAAGGACAATCTCGATGAAAATGGTTTCCTTTTCAAATTACACAAGGATATCTGGGAGATTTAGTGTGTGGATTTTCACCAGATGATTCATGGTTGCCCCCTTGCTTAACTGACTTCTTCTTCTTCTTCTCCTTCCCTTTCTTCTTCTTCTTAGTCACTTGGTTACTAACATCACTATTTTCACCAAGTGAAGAGGAAGAAGGGGAGGGAGAAATAAATGAAGAAGAAGGTGAAGAAGGTGAAGGGTTGTTGATTCGATTGCTAAGGAATTATGGTATTTTGAACAATATAGGTTGAGAATAGCCATACCGGTAGGCCAATTGCGATTCCTGGAAGGAACAATGTGGCCATATATGGAGCACCAATATCTCCCCAAGAGGAGAAAGGACTAGGATTCCCCTCAAAAGGGATTCCTTGATTGGTAGACTCCATTATCTCAACCTAAGATCAACGAAGGAATAGGTATGCTATTCTGAATTTAATAAATTTTAATGACGCTTTGACACAACTTTTCTTTTTCAATTTTTAAGAGTCGAGAAAAAGATGAAGATGACTCTAGTCCCCTTCGACTTTTAATGAGCATGAAGTGGCAAGTGCTCAACTGGACCTTTTATTTTAAGGAGTCGAAAAGGAACGAAAGTGACTACTCTAGAAATCTAGATAGAGGGATTACCAAACCAATCACAAAATTGCAATATAGACCTTGGTGATAAATTAAAGAGAAATTACCAAGGACTTATGTACGACAGTCAATCTTCCTGAATGCTATGTTTAGTGCATTGCGATTGATAGGGCGGTAGACACAGCTTCCTATGGATAAAGGATATAAGCCTATTTTGGTATCCCAATATATGCTTGATGTTACGGGGAGCACAAGTCTGTACTAGCACTTGTCCTATCAAAGAGGAGGAATCACCCAACCTTCGATGAAAACGATAGTTACTAGATTTTATGATGTCGGAACATGTCTCTATCCTAGACTTCTAGATGTGTTGCGTTAGGTACCAAAGCATTGTTAAGTTCATTGAAATTTATTTTAGGGTTGAGCTCGCTTAGAAGTTTGCCTTTCAAGATTCACCACGTGATGTAGATGTAAAATTCCTAAATATGCAATCTAAAAAATGATAAGCAATCATTGTTTACTTTTTAGGAATGAAAATCCTATCTACTAAGGAAAGAAGATTACGATTCTTTCAAACAGAGAGCAAAGAGCACACAATAAATGCACTTTACCTAAATCATCTTTCACACATAGTCCAAATGCAAACACAAATTCATGTATTTGTTTTTCATTTCCCTTAATGTGAGGAATGCCAAAAGGAAAACTAGGTATAGATCTGAAATATTTTCTTCAAAGTGACATTTCAACAATTTCTTTTTCAAAATGAAAGGAAGACTTAAATGACACTTTTCGATTTTGAATAGAAACGCTTTCGACACTTCATATATTAAAAATTCAAATCAAATACATGACAAAAAGTTCAATCGACTATCTAGAGAACGAAGACTTTATGACACTTCCCTTTTTTGACACAAAACAATAGTTACGACACTTTTATACCAAAATTACAAATCGATTTATGCAACTTTTCGATGAAAGACTATAAATGACAGAAAAATACATAAAATCATTTACTAATCCTAATCAATGGAGGCTGGTCTATGTAAAGCAAGGAGGCTTCAGCAATGAGATATTGTTCATAAGCAGCAAAACAATCAAACAGAGGTGAAAACAATGACAAAAAACCCAAATTTCAAGGAGAGAAATAAGATTACTCAGTCATCACACTTGTGCTTCACAGAAATTGGGATGCATCTCACTTGCTACACTCGGGAGGTGAGATGCATACTAGGTTCCAGTATAGATAGTGAGATGGGCCAGGGAGCGCAACTCAGGTGGGTTTTTGCTCAAATTTGTAGCTGAGTTTACTGATTTAAGCTGAGCTATGATAGATAGTAGAGAGAAAAGTATAGAGGAATGATCTTGGGAGGTTACGGAGCTACCACAAGGGCATTTGGAATGCTTGCAAGTCAGATGTTCAGTTCATAAACTAAACTAGAGATTGACTGAAGCAGCATTCATCTACTATGCACTTGCAAAGCAAGAGCAGTTCGAAGGCTATGTGGCTAACTTCAAGCTCCGTCTGTAGTTTATAAAGCAAACAATAATAACAAAAAAACAAACTATTCACTCCCTAGTGGAGTCGCCATTTTGTTTCTGGGAAAACTAGTGTCTTTTTGATATGCTAGTCCCACTAGGACTGGCAGCTATCCTAGAAACAAACAATCAAAGCAATTTGTTATTTCCTCTATGTATGATATATAAGAGAGAAGCAAAGGGACCAACGTGGATCCTCTCCTTGACTCCTTGATTTATTTCTCTCTCCCTTGATAGAGCTTGAAACTCTCTCCTACTTGTCCCACTTAGAGAATATCTATATAAACAAAGTAACAAAACACCATCAAAGCATCTCGATATATTATATCATAAACAATGTAGAATCAGAAATACATTGAACATACAATTGCATTCACAAATAATAAGATTCACAAGTACATAATTGTATGGAGGAAAACTCAAAGAACTTTATTAAAATAGAAGGGAGAATTACAACCAAGCTGTCTAATATAGCATCATCCTCCCAGCATCAAAGCCCTCTTCACCTCAGGAAAACAAGATCACCCAACAATACAATGCTTCTTCTCAAAGACAAACTATCAGCACTTCCTTACAAATTACAAAATTCCAGCCCCCTAGATCTCTCAAACGAGGGATCCATTTATAGATGTTTGCAAAGGTGTGAGTCATCTGTGGGTTTTTTATTAGTGTCATTCCACTTGTAGTTCTTGGTTCCACTTGGAGATTTCTTGGATCTCTTACTCATCCCTGGGTGAATTCAGAGAGGCAAGTGTCATAGGAGAAGTTTGTAGAAGATTCCATGAGCATCCACTTAGCAAACAGTCTCAGACATTTGTCCATTTTCACTCATTGCACCCCACAGAAGGCCTCTTCAGTATGCATCACACCTGGCTAGTGTAGGAGTCAGTATGCATCGCACCCTGACCATGGAGCAGTCAATATGGTCCAGTTCTAGCCAATTCTGAGTGGTTTTTCAGGTGGAACATTTGTGGAATGATGTAATCAGTTGACCATGATCCTTTAGGGTATGAATCAACACTTTTAGAGGTTAAAGAGCCCTTGGTTTATTGACATATAAGATTGGGGTTGCAGTTCCCAAATATGTCTATAATAGTAACCATTATTTAGCATAATGTTTTTTAACAACCTAAAATCGATACAAATATTTTATGTCCCATCCCTCTTTTGCATAATGATGTTCGACACCCCACATGTTGTGACACTTGGTTGAATGAGAACTTGTTCAAGTGGTTATTCTGACTACTTCACCTCACTTGATTCTATAACAAACTTCTTTTACAACCCAATGTTTGGTAACTCTTCTAGTTTCTAATACTATTTCTTAGTATGCCCCTCAAGGGATGACTTTTCTATAATTACCTCTTCTATAGATTGATTTTTTCTTGAAAATAGGAAAACATACTTCTTTCTAGAAATGAACAATTTCTTGGCCTGGGTGCCACTCACTAGTAATTTTTTTTATTTTCACTTGTGCACATTGATGGTGAAGGATTTTCCATATTGGATGAGGTGGTTCAATTTATTTCTCCACGTGAGCTAAATTTCACATGTACATATAGGGTTTTCCAAAAGCTAGTCCACATACATCAAGGAAAACTACATCTAGTTCTATATTACTAATAAAATCAATGATGATAGAAAATTTGATTTTTCACTCTTTGATTAACTTTATTTTTGCATCCTCATTTACTGATTCTAGTGGATATGTGCTCATATGATCCTGAAGATCCAATCCCAATTTGTTGACTATTATGAATATAACAATAAATGATAATTAAATAATAATTCAATGGTAAATAATGATTAAATTGTAATTAATAGAAGCATTAATAAAAACTTTATTACAAGAGGAAAGAGTCATGTCTTCCAAGACTCTCATGACTAGTCAATGCCTATTTAGGCACACCGTTATGAGAGTTTGGAATTAGCTATTCATTAATTGATTTAATAATAAAAAATATTTATTTATTCTACAAGTTGTTTTTATGTTGTGTAATATTTCTATGAGAGCAGTTTAATAATTTGGTGAAAATCGATGCACTTCTCCACCCACATTACCTTCATAACCTTGCTTGTTTTCTTTTGCTTCATGCTCACTAGGCTATTCATTGTTCCACTCTAGTTCCCTCTGACTGCCACATCTTGTGTCTATCGCACTATTACCTATTTTTCTCTTTGTCTGTCGTCATCCAAATCAACCAACTATCAAATTAATTCTGAATTATGGCCACTGATTCCCCAAACACTTGCACTCCATTCAACCTCTATTCAATGTTTCCACCATCACACTTACATTGCATGTTGTTCCCCTCCAATGTGAAAAAACCATGGAATCAATGACTTTCCCTATAAAAAAATACCTCATTCTCGAGGGGAGTCATGTCATTACCTTCTCTGATCTAAATTAGTTGCCTGTTGACTAGTCTGTCATTCTTCAACAAACCTTGACCAACACACCCCCACAATCATCATCCAATTCCACTCCCATTAATTTAAATCAATTTAATAAATACGTTAATTTAAATTATATAGCATAGAGTTATTAAATATATCATATAGTTATAATAAAGTATTTAATGTATAAGATTTATAATATAGTTACAAATAAAATTTATAACAAGGGTTATATATATATATATATATATATATATATATATATATATATATATATATATATATATATATATATATATAAAGCGGGAAAGAAAGTGTGTTCTATTAAGAAAAAACTAAACCCATAATTGGGAACAACAATGAACTACAAGCCAATGTTAATAGATATCGAGAGGGGATTGATAGCATACATTTTCATCTCGACAATGTTGAAAAGGAAAAAATAGAGTTGGGGTAAGGACGGAAGGAGATAATTGAAACTTAGAAGTAATTGGTGGGAGATATCAATAAAATAAACAATCTTTGAAAAATGTTGCAAGGAATTCAAAACCAAGAAAGTAAGTATTTTGATTATCATTGGTAAGTCTTTTTGGTGGAAAAAGTATTAACAGGTTGAAACCCTAGGTTCATGCACAAGGGCCAACAAAAAAAATTGTAGTTTAGCGTAACACAAACATTTTCATGCTACTTAAGAAAATTAATGCATGTCACCCCAGGCACATCACTACCTTGCTAAGATAAGTGGTTGGAACTAAGCGTGAGGAGAACTCACATGGAAATAATAATAGTCAGTAAACACAATACTGGACTATCACACATAGAACCATAACAAATGAAGCATTTAAAAGGAATATGTTTTATGCAGATACATTCACAATTTTTTTTTTAAAAGGGCACATAAAATCACACAACAAGACTTTTATATATCCCTGCAACTTCTTCTTTCACTAGGCTTGGGAGCATTACAAGAATATACTAGGCTTAGATCCTCACTAACATAGCAAAGTCTACAAATAGTAGAAAATATAATACATAACTAGAATAGTACTAAATCTTGTAAGCTCAATAGGCTTCGCAACAACATTTTGATACTTTTCTCTCCTCTTTTTCTCTCTTGAACTTCTGCCTTTTTAATCTCTTAACTCGCTTGGACTACTTCTTCTCCCTCAGATATTCCACCCTTTCCCTTTATGGTTTCCTCTTCTACAAAGATGTGTTTTCTTCCTCATTTTTTAGTGAACCTTCCATCTCAGCTGCAACTACGTCAACCTTTATTTCTCTGGCCAATCTTCTGCAACTGCTAGTCTCCAATAATTTTCTTCTTAAATTCCTAATAGTCACCTTTGATAACTATGTAGTCAATGATGAAACTTGACAAAACCTAACCTTCAGAATGATGGATCCCATAGGCCCCGACTACAGTCCATTGACTCTTCCTTAAGTCAATCATTTTCTAGTGTTGTTGTTGGTTTTGTTGGTGCTTCCTACTATTGGGGTGCTTCTTCATGTCCTCCTCTACCTTGACTCATTCCTCCCAAAAAAGGACCCAACTCTAGAACTGAATCAATGGATGCATTTTTGAATTTTGTGTACTCAGTGTGGGTCATTTTCAATGAGCCTGTGATGGTGCTTCCTTGATCGAGGAACTGTGTTGTGAGTTCAATGGTAGGTTGGTGAAGGCAAGTCATCAAGAGGGTATTCTATTGAGTCTTTATGTCTTTGATGATTTGTTGTAGTATCTCTAAGTGAGCCTATGTTGGTGGTTTAATGTCACATAGAAGGCTATTGGCCTTTCACAATTCATCCTTGATTTGTTGGATTTGGATTTCAGCATCTAACTGTGGTAAAAGCTCCCTTCATTGGGTTTTTTCTTTGGTGGCCATGGCTTGGTTGAAGAATTGATTAGCTTAGTGGCATAGGGGGTAAGCAGATTTATTTCTCTTCCCAAGCCAATGTGAATAGTCATGAACTCATGCTAAGAATCCATTGAATTCCTCTCTATCTTGAATGATAGAGGCATTTAGACAAGTTGCTTCTATTATTTTCTCCTCAATCTCCTGGTATACTGGGAAGCAAGATCTAGTAGAGAGGCTCAATTTTTGTAATTCTTGAGTCTAGTTCAGTGTGTCGAATATAGATTATGGTATTCTTCATGGCTGTCATATAATGATGATACACAAGGGGCATAGGGGGCTTGAACTTGGGCTTAGGATAGCGGAAATTTGACACAGAATCTAGACTAGGCAATTAGAGCACCTCGACTTTGCTACTGAGAAACTTATCATTTTCATGCAAAATAAATAGAAATACTTGACATAAAATTTCTAATTAGATCACTTAACTAATTAATATGGTAACTTTCCATACTCGATTTGAATCATGGCAATAACAATGACTATCACTTGGACGTCACCTGGATGACGTTAAAACTTAAAAGGGACGGTGGGGATGATGGATAATTATGATGATATGATGGTAGCTTCCTATAAGTTGATGAATAGATCATGTGATCGATATTATAGGAGAGATTTGGACCAAATTCTAACTAACTCATGGAATTATTATTAATTATTATGGATAATATGGTTGAAACGTGTGACTGTTTGACCACAACCAGTTGTGAGGGGGTGAAGCAGTTTCCGGTACAAAAAGAACCAATGTAAATTTATTGATGATGGACTCGACTAAAATAAACATCACTAAACTAAATTAACTGATGCAACTCACATTCTTAAGATAAATTATTAGCTCCACCTAAACATATATATGATCCCATTTCGGAGATCAACCAATTTGATGAAGAATTTATTATGCCATGGAAAGGATTTATGCCTTAACCATTCACCCATTGAAGTAATAATAATTTGTGTAATTGAATGAGCTTGAAAACTATTGATTATTTTACTTCCGAAATCATTAATGGCACTAACCAATGCATTCTCAACTTTCCACGATGTTTCAAGAACTTATTGTCATACAAGAGGACCTAATCTCCAATTGTAAAATATATCCAATTTATGTGTCGGTTGTTCCATGCTTTCTACGTCTCCTTCTCAACAATTTGATGGAAATCCTAGAAATATGGCTTTGTCCAATTCCCATAGTTCATCTAAGAATTTATCTACTAAGAGCATCAAAATCTTCTAGGTAGCGGAGAATCTCCTTCAACATGCCCTTCTTGGTCACAATTATAATAGTAGATTGGACCTTTGCTTTGTTTTCTCCCATTTTGTTATGCCACCTCCTCATCCTCGAGGAGCTTCATTGATCCTGTAAGTAAAATGGTCCAGATGATTAGCTAAGGCATCCAATGCCCTACACTGATCAGTGTGGTGGGTAGCCGATCCACAAAACTCATAGAAAAAATTATTTGGGACATTTGAATACTTTTGTAAAAGTAAATAAAGGTGAGGGAGATGCCCATAAGTCCTACAAATTTCACTATACTTAGTTAGGTCTACACTTTACTGATTAGGAAAGGCATGGAACTGAGTTTGACCTTCATATAACCCTTCCGTGCCAGCCTACACAACTCTGTCGATAGTTAAAGATGTAGAGGGTCCCGCTATTACATAGGAAGTGGTTGAACCTCTGAGTTGTGGACACTTTGTGGCATGATGTCCCTTGATGTGGAAGTTGGTACACCATATGTGCAGTCATGGTGGTCACACTGGTTGCACATCCCTTAACTTCTCTGTCAGATCATCGATATGATGTTGCAATCCAATGAGAGTGGTATCATGGTAGACAATTCATCCTCAATGTTCATATGGGTATATTGCCATGGATATTATTCCTGGCACCTATTCTAGGGCATCCTGTACACTATCAATATTTTGTTGAGTCAATGGTGTGTGAGTGAGTGGAAATAGTGCCTTGATAATCCAATTGTGCTAATGGTTGCAGTCAATACGATAGATTAGCTTGTTGATGGCATCCTTAAATATTTGTATCATCCCCAAAGAGGTTTCACCATCCCTCTTCTTACTTTCCCATAGTTCTAATAGCCCTTGCTAGTTAGTCTGAGGAATCCTAAAATCTTAAACAAACTCATGTCAAACCTCATCTATCATCGGATTCTATTGTAGTGCAGACCACTTAATGAACCATCTCAATTCTTTATCTTGAAGAGTGGTCTAGAATTAAAGAAGTTTCATGGCATTTGGAGTCTAGCGGGCTCTCCAAATGGACTTGCAAAGATACTAAGGATTTTCTATGACTTCATTCCCTTTCGTGAAGAATTCAAGATATCTAGTAAATGATCCCACCATATTTCTAGCCACACACGATTGAACTAACAGAAGGTACAAATACATGGGAACCCAATTGTGATGATCCCTAGGGATCGAAACTACATCTACTATTTCTACCAATAGAGAGAGCAACCTTGTAGCCAATGCATACATTATAGACTTTGATAACTTTGACTAGCTTAGATAAAAATTAAATAGGATTGTTATAAAGTACGAGGGGAAGGGTGGGGGAAGTACTACCAGAGATCCTCTGAAATGAATCTCTATTGATGGAAAACACATCATTCTCTAAAATAATATTCTCGTAGTGTAGTGCATGTCATCATCTAGGATTTCCTCAGGTCTTCTATGACCCGATCTATGCAGCGTTCCCATCTCTGTAGGAAAGGCAAACTATTGATTGCTTCTTTGAACCTTGAACATCGCAATGGTCTTGGCCTATCCTATTGGGGCAGGTTTTACTCTAAACTCAACAATATCTCTCCACAACCTCAACTAGCTCCTCTCTCCTTCTTGCACCCTCAAACTTCTCAACACTACTCCTACTTGGTGTAGTTCCTCTTATTTTCTATGAATCTCCTATAAATATTTCTTTCATCGTTCTTCAACTTTTTGTGCCCTCCTTTGAGCTCTCACCTATCTAGCCTTACAAAAATCATTTGCATCCATTTCTCTAATAGTTTCATAGCTCCTAGCCAGGTATCATTCACCCCCTTTAGTTCCTTCCCCTAGTACCGTGTCTTTATGCTACCATAGGTGGCTTTTGGAACCCCAAGAAGTTCTCTTCTACCATTATAACTTTAATCCACAACAAGATTTCCTTGAGAATCCTCTCTCGTAGCCCTGATTTTAAGACAACCTCAACCTTAGAAAATGACTGGTGGCCCTCCACTGCAAACTCGATAATATACCCATCTAGAGTGGTCCGCACCCAAACGTTGACAACTCAGATCAGATATGAGTCAAGATTATGTAATTCAACAAGATCAACTTGAGACCATGTATGAGGAGTTGGACTCTAACAACCATCATTTTCTTTGATATATAGCCTCCCCGCAACCAATTGTAGAGTTCCTCTAAGAACTCGCACCAAAATATTTTGTACAATTGATTTCTTGTAGGTTCCATGTATACAATTTCTTCCTTTAACCATTGCTCACTTCGGCGACAGAGTTGAGCTTGTTGGGAAATAAACCACTCTACCTGTTCATGCAACCACTCTTGCAAATCCTTCTTAAAGATCTTTGACACCATATTCCAGATCCCTTTGGAAAGTTTCAAGTCCCAAAAACAAAACCATTTATTGGCAGTAAAATGATGAATAGTTTGAGCCCTCGGTTCAAGCATAAGGACCAACAAAAGTTCCATCATAGTCAAGCGTGTTTCCGACATTTTCAACCTACTCAGAACAAATAAGGCATATCATCTAAGGTGCATTGCGACCTTACTAAGATAAGGTGTTGGAACTCAGTGTCACGAGAACTCACATGGAAATAGTAATACTCTGTAAACCCAGGAGTCAACTATGATAAGTACAACCATAACAGATTAACAATTTAAAAGGAACATATACTATGCAGATACGTTCACAACAAAAAATTTAAAAGGGCACATAAAATCACATGAGAAGACTCTTATATATCCATGCAACTTCTTCTTTCATTAGGCTTAACAATATTACAAGAATATAGTCATCTTAGAGCTTCATCAATAGAACAAATTCTAGAGATACGGGACAAGACAATACATCACTAGAATAGTACAGAATCTTGTAGGCTCAATATGCTCTCTGACAAAATTTTGATACTTTTCTCCCCTCTTTTTCTCTCTTCTCCTTCAGTGTTTTTAATATCTTCTCTTACTTGGAATGTTGTGTCTCTCTTGAATGTTCCATCTTTTCCCTTTTGGGCTAGCTCTGCCTCTTGGTTGCATTTTCTCCCTTGGCTATCAACGAACCTTCTATCTTGGCTACAAGTGCATGATCCCTGATTTCTCTGGCCATTCTTCCATAGCTACTAGTCTATGAAAATCTTCTCCACAACTTCCCAATAGTCACCTTTGGTCAAAATGTAGTCAACGACAAAATGTGACAAAACATAACCCTCAAAATGATGGACTCGACAAGCCTTATTAAAATTGAGATAGAAATACAAATATGAAGCAACTATTAGGTTTAATTAACAAAAATAAATAATGGAATAACTAGTAGGAAAGGTGAATTCATTTTCTATAATTCCCATAAATGCTCAAGAACCAATACAGGGTCCCAAATTTCAAAATATAATGAGATTCATCAATGAGATTCCCCATATAATGAGATTCATCAAATACACTTTAGAGATGATGACTATTATACAAAAATTATAGAGAGACTATCAATGAATTAAAAAATAATTACCCCAGTAAAATGGTAAACACCATAGGGGAGCTATTATTTAGGTCAATAAAATGGAATAAATATACCATTAGGTGAATGTGATAAAATCATGACAACATCTAGAAATTTGGGAGGAGAAGCATATGACTCATTCATACGGTGGTATGGAAAACATGACACCCATTCCTTTTATTAGAAGAATTTTCTGGATGTCTTGCTAGAAAGATTCTATAATGAATAAGTAGACAATGTCTATAATAAGTTTGTACATCTCAAGCATATGGTAATTGTAAGCGACTATACCCACGAATGCAAAGTATTGGCTACATGGAAAAGAGGATTCAATGAAGAAATAATTAAATGTATACATGAGGACTAAAGGACTATAGTTGTGTTGAAATTAAACTATGGAAACCGAACACTATTGAAGATGCTAGATCTGCGACAAGGCTTACTGAATGAAATAATAGACTCAGTAAGACATCATTCATAGGTTTTGAGAAATCAAGAAAAAATTCAAAGTATAAATTTATTCGATAAATATAACAGGTATATACCTCCCTAATTAGAAGAGGATGGTAACCAATACCCAAATCCTCAAAAGACGGAAAAAAAATGTTGTACATTTAGAGACAAATATACACTTGGATATAAATGCAACAGACAAAACATATACACTTGTGAAGCATAACATGAGGAAGAATCAACTAGTAGTGATTCAAATGAAGAGACTAACAAGGAAATTGAAGCCCCAAGCACATAACTAAAAGAAGAAGGCACGCCTAAAATTTCTATAGCTACATTCATATGAATAACACAACCACAAACACTAAAATTAAGAGGACACAAAAATAAAGAAAATGTCACTATTGTAGTATATATAGGAAGAACTCATTGTTTTATAAATGAAAGTAATGCAAGGAAAATAAATCTATTTGTGTAACCAGTAGTACACACAAGAGTCATGGTGGAAAAAAAAATAATAGATAGAGTTGGAAAATGTCACAAGGATCAATTACAATTAAGAGATTATTAATTGGAGTCCAATTTCTACACAGTAGACGTAGGAGGAGTATATATTTATTTTGAAATACAATGGCTACAAACATTGGGAACATACACAAAAAATCATGAGAAGAAACTTATTAAGTCCAAATATGCTAGTACAAGATATAAATTTTTCATATCTCAAGCACCTCCTATTCAAATTGTAACAAAAAAAGAAAAATTTATTCAAAAGGAAGCACCAATATATATCACTCAATGCCAACAAATAGGGTTATTAACTACAAATGTAGTTCAACCATAACACCGAGAGGTTGCAACTTCAATCCAAATGTATAAGAAGGGATTTTAGTAATTTCCTATGAGTTTTCCATCATAATGAAAGATGTAAAACATTATAGAAGTTAAACCATATGTGATTCAAATTGTAACATCAAATCATACCAATATACTCATCCTCACAAAAGGAAGATAGAGAGACTAATTCAAAGTGTGTTAAATTGTAGAGTTACTACGAAAATCATAAGCATGTATACAACTCTAATGGCACTGCTTCAAGAGAGGGATGGATATTTTATAATATGTATAAAAGATTGAGGTTTAAGCAAAATAACTATAAAAAAATTTGTGATTTGTTATACGAAATCCAAAATTGCACAGTACTTCTTAAAGTTAGGTTTGAGGTCAATTTATTATCATATATGATTAAGGTTGGAAGTTTTCGAGAAGGATTCTTTTAAAGCTCATGAAGACAATTATGAATTGAAGGTGATTTTGTTTGAATTATCAAAGTCCTCAAATACATTTTAAGAAAATATGGATGATATTTTGTATCCATACTTACTAGAAAAATTAAGTTCTATACAAAATTATCAAAGTATACTTTTTTTGGAAAGGAGATCGAATAATTATGTCACATCATATCCAAGGAACGGGTCAAGGTCAAACATAGTAAAATCAAGGCAATCAAAGAATGGCTAAAACTAGGAAATATATCAAAAAAAAGGAAATTTGTCAAAAACTATGCAAACTTGACTGCACCCCTATCAAACATGTTAAAGAAAAATGCCTTTGAATGGGGTACCAAAGCAGAAGAGTATCTTGTGACATTAAAACAAGTAATTTCATCTACTCCATTATTAGAAACTCCATTCAAGCCCCTTATGGTATAATGTGATGCTTTAGGGTTCATGCTTTGATAAATATTAATACGAGACAACTTTCCAATAGATTTTGAAAGTTGAAATCTCCACAAAAGGGAAATATTGAAGTCTACATAACATAAGAAAATGTTTTCGATCATACATGCATTAAAGAAATTCCATCTATACCTCTTGGGAACAAAATTTTTGATTCATGCATATCACAACAATGTTCAATTATTGTTACAACAAAATAAATTATCTACTTAACAACAAAATGGATGGATGAAATCTCCAGATTTGACATCGAAACAGTACACAAAAGGGGGGGTAATAAAATAGTCGCTAAGGCACTTTCATGAAGAGATCAAGACATAACAGTTAGTGTAGCACTAGTTGAGTAACTACCATCGGGAGTAAAAATGGATTGGATGTTGCAACTAGCACACGATGCATTTGTGTTGTTAGTGTCATTTGGCCACAAGGACATATCTGATAATACCGAATCATTGACCACCATGTTTCAAAAAGTACATAAACCAAATAAATGTTTTAAGAAATGAACATTTGAGCATTAGACCAAACCCAAAAATACTTCTATGTTTTAACTAGCACCATTTTTGGAAAAACATAATTGAATTTTGTAATGGACATCATCCCCAACCTCTAATATTGTTCTAAAATGAACATTTATTGTACGCCAAGTTGGCAAAGAAAGATAAAATAAAATTCTTACTGGTCATGCAATTTCACCATTCATAGATTAATGTCAAGCCGATAATTTTTTTTTTTTTAAATGAGTTATTGGTTATAATTCCAACAATATTGCAACAATATTGAAACCATGAGAAATTGAGATAAGTTATTAAACAATGAGAAATTTAGATAAGATATTAACGCAATCTACTTTAGGCATATGATGGTTGGTAAGTTAAGCTTTTGATCAACTCGACAGGAAATAAACAATGAGTATCTTTATATATTAACCCTTTCGGATTTCAGAAATATAAATTGGTAGTCATTGATAGTCATTGGACCTCATTCGAAATCACATGAACGATATTGGAAACCCATTTTTGATATAAGGGATTGTGTTTAGGATTGAATGAGACCTATACAATTCTGCTTGGGGTGCTTGGGGTAGAGGATAACTAGGAAGCAATCACATGTAATAGTATATGCTCAAAAACCATTTCTAAGTTTATAGGTAAAAAAGTAAAAAAGTGACAAAAGGGGTTGCAAGAGTTTAATGAGTACTGACTGATTGGAGTATGAGATAGATAGTGTTATTAATAATTTGGATAAACAAAAGATATTGGTTAGTGTGGTTATGACAATGGAGTGGACATAGGTCTCTAATTGGAGATGAATAGATGTCATTTTTGTAAACTCTATTATGATGTTATAAGTATCTAATGACTCATTGAATCAACATTAGATTCTAAGAAATTATTTGTAGAACCATTTGGTTGCTAAACTCTTTATTGTCTAGTTTGAATCAAATTAACTAGCATCACTATATTATCGATTAATGAGTATTGTAATTTTGTGTTCACGTACTATTTTTTCTTATACTCATTGAAAATCCTATATCATAATTTTCCCCTAAGGGTCAACTCCAAGCCACCATCTATGTTCATGTTATCTGGGTCATCTAAGTTCTTTATGATCTCTAGGGATTCTCTTAAGCACTTCTTCTACTAATTATTTTATTAATAAAGGAGTTTAGTGTCTTATAAGCATATGTGATGATTTTTTACAATAATATTCTAAAGGGTAGAGATGAAAACTTTGATTTTTTACATTAACTCCGTGTTTCATTGTGGTTTTTATTTTTTTCCTCTCCATTATAGTAGAGAAAAGGATTTAAAATTTACTTTACATATTAAGGAAACATAAGGACATGATACATAACCTATTCCCATATATGTTCTCCTTACAACGTCCCTAGGAAAATAAAATATTATAAACATCACTCAAGTTACCAATACTACAAGTCGAATTAATAATCAGGTAGGAGAAGTTGTCTCAAAAAGATTGGACTAGTTTAATTGGCATGAGGAATTATGAAGACAATTTGGTAGATATAAAATGTTTAACGGAAGAGTTAGGTTCTATGATCTTTTACCAATTTTTTTCAAAGTGTGGTTATTGATGAGGATAGGGAAAAATATAATTGATAGTTTAAGTTTTGGTAGTTATAAGATGAGGATTTTATTAAAATTTTTAACTTCCATTATAAGAACTACCATTCTCTACTTCCTCAATGAGCATGCAAAAGAAATTTCCCATCCTTAAATATAATAAAAGACATCATGACCCAATAGGTTCAGTAAACAAAGATTAGAGGTGCTTGATTGAAAAGGGTGGAGGCTAAAGATATTATATAGAGAAGAAAATGCTCTCTTCTCAATGAGAAGAGTTTGTAAGAAGTGAGCAATCTCTTGTAGGATGGAGTTGAAATAAAAACATTAAGATATTTGGCTAACAAAAATGTCACCCGTTTTGGTAAGTTTTCCAAATCATCAACAAGTATCTCATACTTGTCAAAGAAAATTAGCAGGATGAAATGATTTGGGTAGTTATGAAGGAAGATATATTCTCTATAATAAATAACCTTTGGAGAGATTACTGTTTCCTCATTTTTTTTAATTTAGTTGGGAGGATTAAATCTAGGTATGGAAGATTATATGCTAATATCCCCATGTAATGTGTGATTTACAAGATAATTTGAAAATTGATTGTAGTAAAAATGGAGCCTACTTTATTAGATTGTGTCTCCACAAAATTATTTTATTTTTCATTAGGAAGGAAAATTGAAAAGGAAATTGTCATGGCTCAAGAAGGTGTACATAATGTGCTCATGTTAAAATTATTATGGTATATTGGCATATGTTAGCTCATATGCTAAAGGAAATACTCTGTTTGATTTAGAAACTACATTTAAATACCAATGGAGAGGAACAAGTAAATATAATGGATTTCATTTGAGAAACCTCTAGAGGATTATGCTCCCATAGAGGTGGGTGAGTTGAGGTTCAAAAGTCATCAATCTATTAGGGAAATCTCTTGAAAACTTGAAATCCATTACAAATACCAAAGTGTGGAGGAACATTTTTCTAAAAAAATGTATTAATCTTCATACTGAGATTGTTTAGATTAGGGGTCTCAAATCAATGGAAGTTTCAGAGCACTCCTTCCTTGTTATTTACAAATTGCTAGCACAGAAGGTAGGATTGGGTATAACAAATTGAGTTAGAGTTGATGGTATTATGGAATGTATTGTTGATCATTTTCTTCTCGAAGAAAATTTTGGAAATAACACTGAGAAGGGGGGTGAATCAATATTATCAGGATAATAGTTTTATTTCCCAAATAGATTTGTATATGCTACTTCAGTTAAGTGAACCAGTGTGTACACACGATTGTACTTAAAGCAACTAACGTATATGTAGAGAACTTTTCAATTACCCAATTTATCATGCATTGAACTTTAACCAGTATATCAGATATTTATTAGACAGTGCAGTAAAAGCAAAATCAAGCATCACACATAAGCAATACACATGAACACAAATATATAAGGTGGAAACCCAATGTGGGTAAAAACCACCTGTTGCTGTCGTACCTGTCTTCTTTTAATAATAAGAAAATATGTTTATAATCTTGTACTAGTGAAGACTTATACCAGTATGCATGCTTCTACCTACAGAAGGTTGCAACCTTTTCTCGTTCTCCAACTTGTACTGGAAGGGATCTACAACCCCCTAACTCTTGTACTAGCTGATATGTTTAGTAATACTTAGGTGGCGACCTATAGAAGGCTACAACCTTCTTTCTTCCTTCAAGGACCACGTTTCATAAATTTTGAGACTAGATCCATCAAAAATATCATAATTCAATCATCAAATACATCTACATCAACCAATCAATGAAACTCAACCACAACTAAATCAATCAACCATTTTGACAACCCATCATTAAATCACAATCAATCTAATCATTCAGAATACTCTCACCAGAATATAGTAACCAAAACCTAGAACTCTGCAACAACAAACAAAAATAATTGAAACATATTTTAAGAGGTATGCATTACTTCCATGTGTCAAACCTGTGTGTATACGTGCTTTTATCAAAGCCAGTGAGTGTAGACATTTGCAAACATTAATTCATAATTTTGTGCTATTCCAGACTTCAGTTATGCCCAAATCATAATATTTACATAACAACACATGTGTCAGTATACAAATATAGACTATATATGATCAAACCAAATAATGATAATTCATTTCAAGCCTTAAGATCCCGATCCATCATTAGATCTTATCCTTCATCAACCACTAAGGTTCACCCTCGGTTCAGATCAAGCACAACACCATAAGCCAATAACTTGCATACTAGATCTCACACTTCATCAAATATTCGATACTTGCACATCTGGCCTAATGATCTTCTCCTCCTTTTATAGTTTTAGGCCTTTCTGATTACCATGGACCAAAACCACTTAGGACCAATACCTTGGACCAAATACCTAGGGTCAATACCTCAGAATAGATACCTTGGACCAATACCATGGATTAAAATACCATGGACCAAATACCTCGGACCAAAAACTTATTTTTCTAAGATATACGTGATTTTCCTTCTGTGAAAGTGCCTGTGTATGTATATGCTACTTGTGGTCAGTGAACCTATGTGTATACACAGCTTAGTCAAGGTGAACCTACATATATCTCTCTTCCTTCATTCTTTTTAGTTTGATCTGTAATTCTTTGTTGTTAACCTATTGTACTATGATCTTTCATCTGAGTGAGTTGCCATCAAGGACAAAACTTGTATCATAATGCCAACAATCTCCCCCTTTGGACTTGATGGCAACAACAACAAAACCAAGTCACTCTCCCCCTTTGACATCAAGGGCAAAGGGTCATGCTCCCTCTTTGACATACATTATGCTAGTCATGCTCCCCTTGAATACATGCTGAATTCTATGATCTGCTGAAATGTATTGATTGAGATCCCATGAGTGAGTCCATGCTCCCACTGAGCATAAGCAAAGTCTACAAAAATACTCGCTAAAAGAATAACATGACTCTATAACTCAACTATGTGAGGATGACCTTCCTATCACCAATGGCTCATACATACATCCATCTCCCAACCAGGTGGGGATATACCAAATTTGACTCATCCACCCAACCAAGTGGGGATATACCAATTGTTTATACATGAAAAAAACAAGAAATATTACATCATCCATCCCATGTAAAGTGGGAGTATATATTACATCATTTATCCAAAAGGACCCATTCAAATGTATAAGAAGACATATCATACCCTAGACTTTTACATGACTTGAGTGGAAAATGGTATAAACATCTAAAGCCATAGCTAGACTCAGCAACCATAATGACAACAATGCTAAATGTACGTGAAGGCTAGTGCCCCCCCTGAACCGGTGTTACTTATGCATTGTTAACAGGTCAAAAATCAAGGCATCTTTGTTAGTCAGATAAAATTAATGAACAGAGCATATTAATCATCAATATTAGTCAGAGCACCCACATCAGAGCTTGCCACACTATTTTTCTTGTCTAAAAAACATATACGCTCATTGACCCATAGAAACCAGCATGTGTACGCAAGTAGACCTCAAGAAACACCTGCATAATCACCTTCCTTTGAAAAGATTGATTTAACAGCAGGATGATGCAACAACTACTCCCAACTTTTATTTGAGATATTCAAATATCTCTCTGGGTAGCGATTTAGTGAATATATCAACAACCTGTTCATTGTAGGGAACATATTCTATTTTGACCTTTTGTTCAAGCACTTGTTCACATAGAAAAAGGTATTTGATGGGTATGTGCTTGGTCTTGGAGTGCATGACTGGATTCCTTGAAATATCGATGGCACTTGTATTATCACATAGAATGGAGATGGGTGGAGTACATGTGATATGAATGTCTTAGAATGTTTGCATCATCCAAAGTAGTGGTGTGCAGCAAGATGAAGCAGCCACATATTCTACTTCAACTATAGATAACGCAATCGAACTTTGTTTCTTGTTCAACCAAGACACTAACTTGGAACCCATATAGAATGCACCATCACTAGTGCCTTTTCTTTCATCAACACTTCCTGCCCAATCTGCATCTGTATATGCATGAAGAGTAAGATCTCTATCTCTAGGATACCATAAACCAAAGTTCCATGTTCCTTGAAGATATTTTAAAATCCTTCTCACTACCTGAAGGTGTGATTCCTTTGGATTTGCTTGGAATCTTCCAACTATTCCTACCGCATGCATGATGTCAGGTCAGGTACCTGTTAGATAGAGCAGACTACCAATCATGGATCTATAAGCTGGTTGATGTACTACTGTTGATTCATCATTTGAGCTAATACTGTATCATGTTACCATTGGGGTACATACAGGTTTAGAATCTTCCATGCCGTACATTTTCAAGATCTATTTGAGATATTTGGTTTCTGAAAGAAAAATACCATCTTTATTTTGTTGAACTTGTAGACCAAGAAAATATGTAAGCTCACCAAGCAAGGACATTTCAAATTCTTGCTACATTATTGAAGAAAAATTATGACTCATGGATTCTTCATTGCTACCAAAAATGATATCATCAACATAAACACCAATTATTATCAATTTATCAGTGTCAATCTTTGTATATAGATTGCTATCTACTGATCCTTTTAAAAACCATGTTGGTGGAGATATTTTTCAAGGTGGTAATACTAGGCCCTTGGAGCCTATTTTAGACCATAGAGAGCCTTTTCGAGTCTGCATACAATTTTTGCATCATTTCCAAGAATGAATCCTTCTGGTTGTTCAATATTGACTTCTTCTTCTAAGTCTCCATTAAGGAAGGCAGATTTCACATCCATTTGGTATACTTTGAATTTCTAAAAGCTAGAAAGAGCAAGAAACATCTGACTTCAAGTCTAGCAGTAGGTGCAAAAGTTTCTTCAAAATATATACTTGCTTGTTGAGCATATCCTTTACAAACAAGTATGGCCTTGTTTCTAATAACTTCACCATTTTCATTCAGCTTGGTTTTGAATATCCATTTATTTCCTATGATAATTTAATCATGAGGTCTAGGAACTAATTCCCAAGTATTATTCATTTCAATTTTCTCAAGTTCTTTATTCATGGCCTTGACCAAACATTCATCTTTTCATGCTTCATTTACATTTTGAGGTTTGGTGGAGGATAATAATGCTAGATAGCTTGAGGTTTCTATAATAGTTCTTCTTGTCTGTACACCTGCCTCTTTTTCCCCTAAATTTGAGTTTCTGGATGATTTTTCTGAACATACCTGGACAAAGTATTTTCTTCTACTATTATCTCTTCTTTTGGTGCTTCATTGGTTTCTTCTTCAGAATCATTGTGATTTGATGTGGGAAAATAATCCCCATCTTTTTCATTGTCATAATCTTTGGTTTTTATCCGTTTTGATTTTTTGCATGCTTCATCAACTACAACATCAATACTTTCAACAATTTTCCAAAGTCTTTTATTAAAACATTTATATCCTTTACTTCGAGAAGAGTAACCAAGAAGAATACCTTCATCTGCTCTGGGATCAAACTTACAAATTTTTTTATCAGGCCTTTTGATATAACATTTGCTTCCAAAAACTTTAAAGTATTTTATAGTATGAGTCTTACCATACAAAAATTCATGTGAATTTTGAGTGTTGTTTACCCGAACATTTTCTTGGTTGAGAATAGTTACAGCAGCAAATGGAGCTTCAACCCAGAAGGTTGTAGGTATTCCAGATTCTAGCATAGCTCAAGCCATTTGTTGAACAATTCTATTCTTTCTTTCTACCACTCCATTTTGTTGAGGAGTCCTTACGGTAGAGAAATTCCTTTTTATTCCATGTTGTTCACAAAAGTCAAAGAATTCATTCGAGGTAAATTCCCCTCCTCGATCATATCTGAGGAATTTTATTTTGTGATTTGATTCATTTTCAACCAAAGCTTTGAAGGCTTTGAACTTTTCAAATGCTTCATCTTTATGCTTTAAAAGACCTATCCAACACATTCTGGAAAAATCATGAATGAAAAAATAAGGTATTCTTCTCCAAGAGGTGACTTTTTCCTTGATCATCCACATAAATTAGTATGGACAAGTTCAAAAGTCTTACTAGCTGACCCTTCCTTTTCAATGAAGTGAGCTCTGCTCTGCTTACTGCATTGACATGGTTTGAATATTATATTTTCAGGGATGTTGATATCTAGAAGATCATGAACAACATGGAATCTGCATGCTTTTCTTATTTGAGAAAATCTTAGACATCCCAATCTTCTATGCCACAGCCCGTTTTCATCATTTTTTCTTAGATAGAACTATTGTTGTCCTCCCTTGAGTTTGTATAAGTTTCTTGGAGTTCTTGTACCTTTGACCATTGTTTCTCCTATATCAAGCTCACAAACAACACATCCATTGGATCAAAAGACCACTTCATTTCCTTGATCACACATTCGACTAACACTCAACAGGTTATGCTTTAGAGCGTCTACATACATAACATTCCTAGCTTTAACTTTTCCTTTCATGAAAACAAAACCTTTACCTTTTATGACAGTAGGAGTGTCATTTCCAAATGAGACATTCTTTTCCTTTTTCTAAGGCATTATATGAGTGAAGTTTTTCTTTGTCACTTGCCATGTGTTTTGAGCATCCACTGTCGATGTACCACTGATTTTCTTGTCCTTCTACATACAAGGCTATACCACATCTTTCTATTTGAGGTTCTTTCCTTCTCCATATCTTGGGATTTAATGGACTTTGCTCCTTTTGATTTCATTTTCAAAATTTTCTCCTGCATTCAGATTCTTCATGCCCAAAGTTGTTACAAATTAAGCGTTTTATATCATTTTCATGAAGAGAAAATTTATTATAGGCAATTTTCTTGATCACTATCACATTCCTTTGGTTTCGTGTTTCTCTATTCATGATGGTTTTGTAAGAAACACATTGAGCAGCTTTGTGTCCAAAATTATGACATGAGAAACATTGACCATTAAAGAAGTCCCTGCGATTATTGAATATATTTACCTGGTGATTGTAGTTTCTATTGATATTCATCTTTTGAGCAAACCGAGTATGGTTTACCTGAGGTTGGTTGTGGCATCTATTCATCCTTGAAGAAAATTGAGTCTAATTTAACTGGTGATCTGCTTTATGCCTTTGCTGACGATGGACATAATGTTCATTGTTCTTTGTTGCATCAAGATAGCTTTTAGAGGAGGTTGACAGCTTTTGTAATTGAGATACTTCTTTAGTATATCCAAGACCTGTCTTTATTAGAGGAGAATGTTGCACTTTGATAATTTCATTTAAGGTTTGTGATCCTTTAGCAAATCAAAGATTGAGAGATTTTGTTTCCTCAAGAGACTTTCTTAGACCCACAATTTCACATTCTAGTTTTTCATTGTGTTTTTCCTTTTCAGCAAGTTGGTATGTCAAGGTATCTATAATCATATTCTTTTCTTCTAAACTGATTTTGAGTTTAGAGATTTCTTCATGAAGGTCACCTTCTTCTAAAGCATCCCAAAATTTATCATCATCATAAGCCATTAGAAGTCTACAATCATTACTATTTTCATCTTCATCACTATTTGATAAACCATCACTATCTTCACGAGTATAGTAACTCTTTTTACTTACAACTTGTTTTCTATTCCATTTTGAATATTCCTTCCCTTTATTGGAATTATCTTTATGAGGACATTTGGCAGCATAATGACCGACTCTACCACACGTAAAACATTTGAAGGGTAGTTTACCTCTAAATCTTCTGGAACCTCATTGAAGCTTCTTGACAAAGTTTACTTCATATTTTTCTTCTGAAATATGTCCTGATTCATTAAGTTCTTCATTTCCTTTTACTGAAGCTTTAAATGGGGCTTCTCTCATATCTGATGGAACTCCTTTTCTCATCTCAAAGGTAATTAAGATTCCGTGAAGCTGTGTCATAGTGATATTCTGTAGATCTTATTTTTCTTCTATGGCAGACACCTTTGATTCAAATTTAGTAGACAAGGATCTTAAATATTTCTCAACTAAGGTAACTTCCTTTATATCCTCACCCAGATTCTTCATATAATTGACAACCTCATCTATACGTAAGAAGTAACTAGCTATACTTTCATCATTGTGCATCTTAAGAGTTTCATATTGAATTCTGAGAGTTTGAAGTTTAGCATGTTTTACCTGAGAGTCTCCTTCATAGCTCGGAAGGATTTTGTCCCATATTTCTTTGGCTGATTTGAGATGCATAACTTTGAACTCCGATTGTGACAGACTTTCAAATAATGTATTGACAACCCTAGCATTGGTTTCATATTGATTTTTACCTACCATATCTATAGGAATTGCTGAAGGAAATGTAGATCCTCCTTCCACGATTTCGTAAACATCCATTCTGAGTAATTATAGATAGGTTGTGCTTCTTATCTTCCAATAAACAAAGTTGGTCTCATTAAATATTGGTATTTTGATGGATCCCATGCATTATTGATTACTCATGATGATGGATCTCCCTTCAAGTGATCAAGCTTCTTCTAAAGGACTTGCTTTGATACCAGTTGTTGGAAATAATACTGAGAGGGGGGGGGTGAAATAGTGGTATCAGGTTAATAATTTTATTTCCCAAACAAATTTGTATATGCTACTTCAGCTAAGTGAACTAGAGTGTACACACGACTGTACTTAAAGCAACCAACGTATATGCAGAGAACTTTTCATTTACCCAATTTATCATGCATTGAACATTAACCAGTGTATTAGAGATTTATCAGATAGTGTAGTAAGATCAAAATAAAGCATCAAACATAAGAAACACGCATGAACACCAAGATATAAGGTGGAAACCCAATGTGGGGAAAAACCACCTGCTGGGGTCGTCTATATTGTCTTCTAATAATAAGAAAAATTTCTTACAATATTGAACTGGTGTAGACTTATACCAGTACACAGGCTTCTACATGCAGGAGGTTACAAACTTCTCTCGTTCTCCAGCTTCTACTGGAAGGGAGCTACAACACCCTAACTCTTGTACTAGCTAATATGTTTACTAGTACATAGATGGTGACCTACAGAAGGCTATGACCTTCTTTCTTCCTTCAAGGACCACGTTTTATCAATTTTGAGACTGGATCCATCAACAAAATCATAATTCAATCATCAAATACATCTACATCAACCAATCACTAAAACTCAACCACAACTGAATTAGTCAATCATTTTGACAAACCATCATTAAATCACAACAAATCTGATCATTCATAATACTCTCACCAGAATATAGTAACCAAAACCCAAAACTCTACAATAGCAAACAGAAACAACTGAAACATACGTTATCAAGTATATGCTACTTCCATGTGTCGAACGTATGTGTATATGTGCTTTTATCAAAGCCAACCAGCGTACACATTTGCAAATATTAATTCATAATTCTGCAGCTATTCCGGACTTCAGTTATACCTAGATCATAATATTTACAGAATAACACATGCGTCAATATTCAAATCTAGACTATACATGATCACACCACATAATGATAGTTAATTTCAAGCCTTAAGATCCTGATCTATCATTATATCTTATCCTTCATCAACTGCTAAGGTTCATCCTTGGTTCAAATCAAGCACAACACCATAAGCCAATAACCTGCATACTAGATCTCACACTTCATCAGATATTCGATACTTGCACATCTGGCCTAATGATCTTCTCCTCCTTTTATAGTTTTAGGCCTTTCTCAATACCATGGACCAAAACCACTTAGGACTAATACCTTGGACCAAATACCTAGGGTCAATAACTCAGACCAAATACCTTAGACCAATACCATGGATAAAAATACCATGGACAAAATACCTCAGACCAAAAACTTAGCTTTCCAAGATATGCACACTTTTCCTTCTATGAAAGTGTGTGTGTATATATACGCTACTTGTGGGTAGTGAACCTGCGTGTATACGCAGCTTGGTCAAGGTGAACCTGCGTATACCTTTCTTTCTTCATTATTTGTAGTCTGATCTATAATTCTTTGTTGTTAATCTGTTGTACTATGATCTTTCATCTGAGTGAGTTGCCATCAAGGACAACACTTGTATCATAACGCCAACAAAAATAATTGTGTTTTTCAACATCGAGATCAACTTACTTTATCCAAATTATGGAACAAATTTTAGCCTCCATTTGGAAATAAGGTTTTTTATCTTCTTGTTAGATAGGTTTTCTTTACTAATGGAGGTCGAGATGGGGATGGTTTTCTCATGGTATTTCTTGTTCAAACATCATAATTAAAGAGAAAGTGTATGAAATTTCATGGGCCATAAATGACCTCTAGCATCTAAAAACAAATACCTAAATATCATCAACATCATCACTTATGTTGGGATCTTCTCCATCAATATCACCCTCTAAGCATTAAAATAAATACAAAAATATTAGCATGTCAAGTAAAGATTTTGTTTGAGTTATAAGTAGATTTTTAATAGGGTCATGATAGAAGAGTTCAACAATCAATACCACTAAATCAAGGAACACAAAGGGCCTGATTTACCTTGATTAAATTTAAGTTCCATACCCTTGTACATTATAATATCCAAAGAAAAAGTTGCAATCCTCCTAATCCTGAAATCTTTAAAATTGTTAAGTCTACTACATTTGGAGTGGGATAAAATTCTACTTTCTCCATGATGGGAAATCTAGTGAGACAAGAACCACTCTCAAACATCCTAAGTCAATTAATACTTGAGGAATTTAAAATTTTCATTAATTGCATAGAATTATTAGGGAAATATGGTCAAATACTAGGCTTCCCAACTCATAAATACCACACCATGAGACCATATATACAAGGGCCGAATACCCTATAATGTCAGTATATGATTTATTACAAAGGTCAATATGTGGGTTTGACCCATTTAGAGTATAATTGAGATATGTAGAATTGAATAAAATATGTCCATGAGAATACAATTTCATTAATGTATTAGTAAATTAAGAGTAGACCAAAATAATGATAATGCCCTTGATGGATATTTATAACAAGAGGAAATTATTTTGGTGAGAATTAAATATGTTCCATGGCAAGTGAAAATAATTCACATGATCTTAGATTGGGTGGCCTGCAAGTTGACACTTGCACAATTAGTTGTCTACATCCCATTTATATATTTCCATGAATAGCCCATCATGTAACCATAGTACAATTTTCAAAAAAAAGAAAAAAAAACAACAATAATTAAAGAGTTAATGTGTAACAAGTTTAATTAACAGCTAGTGTTTACTATGAACCTAAAAAAGGGAAACCTGGAAAATATGAAAGTGACATAAAATGAGATTTAGATTCCATTGAAAATTAATTAGGTTTCTTCAAAAAGAAAAAGGAAAAACTACTATGGGACAGTGTTAGTAAACCAAATTGACAATGCCATTATAATATCATTGGGTATTATTTATAGCATGGAAAAGAAATAAAAAAAGATAGTTGGAAATCAGCTAGGTTACAAAGGGAAACTATTCTCACCTCAAAAGTTTTGGATTTGAAGGATATGTGCATATTCGCCAAGAGAAAAGAACTAAGATAAATGATAAATCCATGAAATGCATTCTTCTAGGATATGTTGATGTTTAGTTTGGCTATGGACTAGGGGATCTAGTACAAATGTAATTATTAGAAGCAAATATGTCATTTTTATTGAATTACAAATGTTTAAGAGGTCTAGAGTAAATATGGAGGTAAATAACTTTCTTTATAGGCAAACAAAACAACAAGAAAATATTACAGCCCTACAAGAAAATGATCATGATGGAGATCAAGATGAGTAAGAAGGAGAAATTTTACAATGTTTATTGCAAGAGGTCCAACCACATCAGCCATTACAAGAATTCCAATTGCAACAACCACTGCAATAGGTCTAATCAGAGAGAACTCCACCACAGTTAGTTGGCAAGTTTACTTGGCTTCATAAGCCCTCACAAAGTTATCATCCTAAACTATATGTTTTTCACTAATGAAGGAAATCTTGACTCTTTTCAAGAACCTTGTAAGATGATGATACCAAGGAATGGAAGAAAGATATGCATGAAGAATTGGACTGGCTATTAGAAAATCAAAGCTTGGAGTTGGTGATGCTTCCAAAAGGAAGAAGGGCCCTACAAAACAAGTGTGAATACAAATTCAAGCACAAGGGTGAAGGAAAGAAGAGGTACAAGGCAAGATTGGTAGTGAACGAATTTTCCCAAAAAGAAGGTATCAATTTTAATGAAATATTCTCATGTGGTTAAGATGTCATAAATTAGAGTCATTCTTGAGTTGTTTTGAGCATTGGGAGGTCCCAAATAAGGCATAAACACTTTTTTAGAAACTCACATACAAGAAAAAAAATCTTTAGAAAATTATAGATGTTTCCTTTGCCCAAATTTTGTTAAAGTACTTAAAGGCATTGAATACTCAAGGAAAAATGTAGAGATGAATGCTCTAGGGAAGACATGCCTAAATAAATAAGTGATTATAAGTTGTTGTCACTGAGTCAAGGCTTGTAAAGAAGTGTAATATTCTTCTGTTGTTTCATTTTATAAAAATATTGTACCTCTTCTATCGTATAATAGATTTGGAATCTAGATTCAATTTTTGGATTGTTCATAGTCATTAATAATTTTTAATCTAACATAATAAGTTCAAAGGAAAATATCAAATAAAATCCAATTGTTTTAAAAAGAACATTAATGTAACAAAAACCTCCAAGCAGTAAGCCTAAACAAGCATCTTAAAAAACATCAAATATTTTTAGAAGAGGCATCCAAAAAAAACTATTCAACTATTAAATGAATAACAACAATGTAATGTTATAAAAAAAACACACACAAAGATTCAAAGAAAGGCACCAATATAAAAGCCCTAAACAAATATAATAATTTATATGATTTTTTTTTAACATTCGAGAATAATAAAACTATGATAATGATATTATTTTTTATTAATCTATATTATATTATTTAAAATGATATAAATGTGATAACTATATTATTATTTATGAAAAATGTTTAACCTATATCACACCAATTATATGTTGTTTTTTTTTTTAATTTCTATCCATTATAAATAAATTATCAAAAGATGTTAATAAACAGAAATGGTTTTTAAAGCTTAACTAAAATGAACCAACAAAACAAAACATAGGCAAATCTTAAAGCCTACATCGAGTTAACCACAATATTGAATAGAGATAGCATTAAATTCAACGTCATATAACTAGAGAACTTTTAAAAGTATACATTTTCATCGTTCATAAAACATGTTTCAAACATCCGCGACAAAGTTTCCGCATGATCCTTTAAACTGGAAAATAAAAACGACAAGTTTTCCAAACCCATATCAGAGTTTCGAAGCTTCCTATTCCTCACACAGATTATATGTTTTTCGATCATTTTCTCCCTGTTAGATATCATGATAATCAAAGTACATTATTTCTCCAGGATCTTGAGCTTCGGATTGGCGGGGGAATGCTTGTCTCATTGTTGAAGTCATTCTCTGTGACTGTTGCTGTCGCTGGCCAAGAAACCTTTTATTTGGAAATGGATGCCCAGTTTCTAGAGGCACTACTTGTGGTTGTAGATTTTGCTGCTGGTGTTGTTGCAGATACATCTGGCTTGGTTGTATAGGGAATACCATACCTATCGGTTGGTCTGGGCTGTCTATGTTTGATAGCACCAATATCTGCGTTGGTAGATTGACCACTCCATACTGTAACAAAAGCAATGAAAAAAAATTAACACATCCAAAGTTTTCAATTAGCAAAAGCATTTTTTTAATCATGATACTTAATACTAAAAATTAACCAACTAAAACTTATAACTTATAAAAATCTTTACTATATTTTGAATAAAGTTGACTATAAAAACTTATAAAAAAAATGAATAAAGCTGACTTAAAAAAACTTATAAAAAAACATTTTTATTAATTAGATTAAATTTAATTTAATTAAAAATAATTATAAAATTGTAAGGTTTTAAATTTATTTTACCTACTAAACTTATTTATAAATTCAAATACACATCCTACGCAATAAAAAAGGTAGGTATTAATTCTCAGTAGAAAATTACTGTGACTGTAAATATGACGATGATAGAATGATTGCCATTTGTAGCATGATCCAACACATGCTTAACAGATGTATGTAAAGATGCATACCTTTAAAGGATTCAAGGGTTCCGAATAAAGGTGCATATAAAGACAAATACCCTACCCGACAGAAGACGTTGGAGTAGAAGCAACCTGTGTGCTGGATTTAAATAATTAAATAGCTTAAAATGTTTAATGGTTCTATATTTGTAGATATTAGACCAGTTTAAGTGGTGCAACTCACTGATTGTTTTAATTTGAGATGAAATATCTTGATTTAGGTCACAATTTGAAAACCAAAAGGGTATGGTATGTATGCCTTTGTAGATTTTAGTCTTTTGTTTGTGTAATTATTATTATGATTGTTTCAATTTGAGATTAAAGACCGTGAGTTAAGCTAGAACTTGAAAATGAAAGGGGTAGAGTATGCATGTATTTTTAGGTTTTAGGAGTCAATGGGGAAGTGGGAACAGGGTCTAATACACCAATTTACTCTTTGATTTGGTTGTGACCTTAGAAATGGATATCGCATCATATTTAATATACGTCATCCCCTTAATTATGGATATCACATCATATTTAGTTTATGTGATCCTTAATATTCATACCAATCAGTTTTGATTAATTTGTTTATAAGTGTATAGAGCACAAGGCAATGTGTATTTTTTTTTACAAATATTTATATAATACGAAAAAGATAAAACTATTTATAATGGATATCATTACTTTTATATAATGCTAATAAAATTAAAATAGAATAGAAATAAGTTATGTCATCTAGAGATTGAATATATCTTATTAAAAAAACACTTGGAAATGAGAGTTGATGGCTTCCCTCAACCCATCACTTAGAATAAAAAGAAGGTAACAAACTAACCACATGTTTATAACATACTCAAACCTTATCTTCCATGTAACAAATAATACCTAAATATATTGAACTATCATATCTCAAAGGAAATAGAAACTCGAGAACAATAATGTTTAAATAATGAAGAATGCCAATGAGCCCTACCATGAGACAATAATACATAATGATCATCTAAATATCTCTAGAAACATATGGAAAGATAAAACTTGTAAAGGAGTTGCTTCTCAGTCTTTGTAATGACAAATTGGAAAGAGCGAAGTAGGCCTGGAAGTTCATTATTAAATAAAAAAATCAAGACAAAAATTTTAACTTAAAAGAAATCCAAATAGACCAAGAACAACCCACCTATCCTCCATGTCAATTGAGGTTGAACTGGCACTAAAGGATAATTAACATCACAATCATGAAGTGGTTGACCAAATCTTGATTCTCCAGCCCCGAGTCCTTGAAATTTGCTAGGCATCTCTAGATCCATTTTCAATAGTTATAAATCTAATATGAGGATTCCCAACTTTCTAACTCAGGGATGATCAAGAGAAATTGAATCATCTTTAGCAAGACACCACTAGTCATTTCATGAACCAATAGTTGATACCCACAATATCCCCACAAAAGGATACCTTTCCTACTCAACCCACATACCTAATATAGGGAATCTCTACAACACAAGAACCATGAAACTTCAAACTCCAAATGTGATAAAAAACTAGATATAATCCTATTCTATTGCACTGCAATGAAAAAATTTTAGTCTTGCAAGAACATCGCAAGCTAATGGTATACTCTTGTAGATGAGTGAGCCTAAAAAATAAAATAAATAGAGTAAGAACTTAATGGGACATAAATAAAAATCCCTTTGACTCTACCTATATTCTAGGTAGACACCATATCATGTGGAAACAAGGCCTAACAAGTGGTTTAACCCTATACATACCTTACCATGCACTTGGTCATAAAATTACTACCTTAATGGCAACGTCAATAAAACAAATCCCTCATCATCCTTGGGCATGGGTCACACATTCCATGAAGTGATTACCAAATGGAATTGTTGTAGACACGTCATTGAAATGTAATTCTTGGCTGGTTGTAGATTACATTGGGACCACAAAACTGTAATGGTTGGTGATATGTGTGGATTACTATCTTCTTTTCCGTCAAGTAGTGTTTACACTTCTTCACAACTTACTAAGGTACAGAAATCCTTGTTATAGGTGGGAAATTTAAAAAATGCCCCATGAAATAATTCAGAATGGTACGATATAGCCCTTCCTCCTTGCATTAAGATTTATTCCTTATTGAAATCTGTCTCTGCTTCATAGGGTTGTTGCAGGTTTAGTAATGTCATAACTAGTGCTTGATTGATATACTTCTTTAACTCCTCAAATTTACTTTGCTAACACATTCTCCATTGGAATTATTTTCCACTCACTATTATGGCATAGAGTCATGCATATACGACTAAAAATGAGGCAATGAATTTCTTGAGGTATTATGTTGCTCCAATGAAACCCTAGAATTAGAAACATTAGTAGGAAGGAACCACTTCATGATGACCTACACCTTGGCAGGATTTATCTTTAGTTTTCCTCCACTGTCACATACCCAGATGCACCAAATACTATTAAGAAAACTTGCACTTCTTGAAATTTTCTAGCAATTTTCACTTCTTTAATGCATATAACACCTACATCAAAAGTGACATCTGCTCCTCCCATGTCACTATTGTATATCAGTTTATCTTCAAAATAGGCAACATAAAATGATTCAAAGGGCATAATATATTGTTATTTATCCTCATAAGCATATATGTTGCATTGCATAAGTCAAATTACATGATGAACCACTCTTACAAACCTTTTTTAGTTTTGAAGTCGATCTTGTAGCCACCTTCCTCCCTTACTTGAACCTAATAATATCCATACCTAAGCCTAATGTGATGATGTATTTAGGGTGCTATAACTAATCCAACATATCATCTATAATGGGAATAGGGTAACTATTCTTGAGCATAATATTTTTTAATAACCTATAATCGATATCATGTGGAAACAAGGCCTAACAAGTGGTTGAACCCTATACATACCTTACCGTGCACTTGTTTATAAAATTAGTACCCTAAATGGAAACATCAATAAAAAAAAATTCCCTCTTCATCCTTGGGTGTGGTAGACACATTCCATGAAGTGATTAACAAATGAAACTATTTTTGAAGTGTCATTCGATTCTAATTCTTGGCTTGTTGTAGATTAATTTGGGCATGCTTAACTATACTGGTTGGTGATATGTGTGGATTACTCAAAATGGTAGCATATGTCTCAACTTCAAAGGGTTGTTGAATGTTTGATAATGCCAAAACTAGTGCTTTATTGATCTACTTCTTTAACTCCTCAAATCCTTCGTGCTAACTAATTCTCTAATGGAAGTTATTTTCACTCTCTATTATGGCATAGAGTGGTGCTTCTACTACTAGAAATAAGGCAATGAATTTATTGAGGTACTATGTTACTCCAATGAAACCCTAAAATTAGAAACATTAGTAGGAACCAAACACTTCATGATGTCCTCCATCTTGGCATGATCTACCTTTTGTTTTCCTGCACCTGTCACATACTTGAATGCACCAAATGTTATTAAGTAAACTCACACTTCTTGAAATTTGCTAGTAATTTTTACTCCTTTGATGCCTCTAACACCTACATCAAAAGTGATATGTTCTCCTCTCATGTCACTATTGTATACCAGCATATCATCCAAATAGACAAGAAAAAATGAATTTGTAAAAGGGGATAATATATTTTTATTTATCCGCATAAACATATATGTTTCATTTCACAAGCCACATTACATGACTAACCACTCATACAAACCTTTTTTGATTTTGTATTCAATCTTGTAGGTAGCTTCCTCACTTACTTGAACCTAATAACAGTGAGACTTAAGCCTAACATGATGAAGTATTTGGCATGCTACAACTAATCCAATATATCATCTATAATGGGAATGGGGTAACCATTCTTTAGCATAATGTTTCTTAACAACATAAAATCAATACAAATATGTTATGTCCCATCCTTCTTTTGCATAATGATGTTCGACACCCCACATGGTGATATACTTGGTTGAATGAGAACTTGTTCAAGTGGTTGTTTCCAAGAAAACTAGTGTCTTTTCGATCTGCTTGTCCCACTAGGATTTGCAGCTATCCTAGAAACAAACAATCAAAGCAATTTGCGATTTCCTCTATTTATGATAGATAAGAGAGAAGCAAAGGGACCAACCTGGATCTTCCACTTGACTCCTTGCTTGATTTATCTCTCCCTTGATAGAGTTTTCAACTCCTCTCCTACTTGTCCTGCTTAGAGAATATCTATAGAAACAAAGTAACAAAACACCATCAAAGCATCTCGATCTATTATATCATAAACAATGCAGAATTAGAAATACATTGAAAATGCAATTGCATTCACAAATAACAAGATTCACAAGTACATGATTGCATGGAGGAAAACTCAAAGAACTTTATTAGAATAGAAGGGAGAATTACAACCGAGCTATCTGATTTAGCATCAAAGCCCTCTTCACCTCATGAAGCAAGATCACCCAACAATACAACGCTTCTTTGCAAAGACAAACTATCAGCACTTCCTTACAAATTACCAAATTTGAGCCCCCTAGATCTCTTAATTGAGGGATCCATTTATACATGTTTGCAAAGGTGTGACTCATCTCTGGGCTTTTGATTAGTGTCATTCCATTTGTAGTTTTTGGTTCCACTTGGAGATTTATTGGATCCCTTACTCATCCCTGGGCGAATTCAGAGAGGCAAGTGTCATAGGAGAACTTTCTAGAAGATTCCATGAGCATCCACTTAGCAAGCTATCTCGGAAATTTGTCCATTTTTCCTCATTGGACCCCATAGAAGGCCTCTTCATTATGCATCACACCTAGCTAGTGTAGGAGTTAATATGCATCACACCCTGACCATGGAGCAGTTAGTATGGTCCACATTTGGCTAGTACTGAGTGGTTTTTCAGGTGGAACTTTTGGGGAATGATGTAATCAGCTGACCATGATCCTTTAGGGTAAGAAACAACACTTTTAGGGGTTAAAGAGCCCTTGGTTTATCGACATATAAGATTTGGGTTGCAGTGCCCAAATATGTCTATAACAGTTCCCCCCTAAAGCATGAAGTCATAAATCTTTTCATGTCAGGTGAAATGCTTTATCATGAGGATCTAACCTATTCGAACTAGAAGGTGGCATGTATAAGATACAATACAATACATCATCATCATATTATTTTCATGATCTAGTTGAGGCGGGCATTCCCATGCTCAACTTTATAAATTCATTTTCATGTACATAAGACAGATAATCATCTGCAATTGCAGACCGGTTATTCTTTGTTTGTAGAGTCATTATCCCTTAGCTTGGATGATCAACTATGCAGCTTCTGTGTACATTTGATGTCTATATATTCCTAAATATATCGCAGCCCAAATGGATGAAACTAGATCCGGGGTCTTCAAACTTGTTCAACCCTCGCTTGATGTACAAGTCGATCCATGTGAAAAGATGTTTTGAAATCGAACATGGAAGGACATCACTTGATTACCAGCCAATAATGTAAGCTGTTAACAGGCGCGAGAGGAATCACTGATAATTATAATGATCCTCAAGGTACTATAGTACAATTCACGTGGTGTGAATATATGAGCCGATATCTAACACCACGCAAAATTTCTCAGTTGAAGGCCATTGATGTCAACCTATCGCTGGATGTGAGAAACTTGCCATTGAGGCATGCAAGATTCAAAGTACTGAAAGGGTTGGTTCTAAGACAACTCCTTGGATAATAAGCTGATGTCGACAAGAAGTGACCTGCCGTAGGAGAGCCTTAATGTATGCCCCATCTATGAAATGAAATGAAGCAAATTATTTTATGGAGGTGAAAATGATCTAATGATACAAGGTTCAGGAACGGTCGTCATGAGAAATGGAGGGTGAAGGTATTGCAGTGGATGAGGCATTAGCTGGATGGTGAATTCTTTGAATGACCTCTCTTAAACATATTGACGACACTGAGATGGATTGGTAGCGTTAACCCCAAAATATGGATGGTATGGAGGACCAATGGTGATATGACCGGTGAATGGAATAACCCAACTCGACTCAATCACAATGATGGAGTGAAAGTGTCATGTTCAAGAGCAACCTGCTACCAATAAAACTCTTCAACTTTTCTTCCCTTTTCCCCAGTCATTGTTGACTAGTACCTCTTTATTTTTGTCAAGCTTGAGGAGGATAACATATGCTTGTTCTATAATTTTCCCTTCGGGAAAACCTGTCGCTATGTTTTAGCGAGCCTAGTGACAGTGAAACTCATTCTTGTCTAGGTGGACAAGTTTGTCTCTATTGTTTTAATGAGTTTAAAGACAAGGATAACTTGGTCCTTTTCATGTCTAGAAAGTTTGAAAGGTGAGGAAAAGGAAACTCCAACACTTCTTTTTCTTAGCATAATCCCTCAAGTACAAAAAAGGATAAAATAATACAAAAGGGATGAGTTTTCGATAACTTTAGTGAGCCGAAAAGACAAGCGCTCGAAATTTTTCATGGGATAATCCCTCAAGTCTGAAAAAGATTAAAATATACAGGAGGGATGGCATTTTGATTACTTTAACGAGCTAGAAAAACCAATAACTCGACAATCCTTTCATATTTAATGAGTCTAAAAGGAGTTTAAAGGAGGCTCGTTTTCGAGGAACGAGTGGCATTTTAGGGTAGCAACTGGTTCTCGGTAAGCTTGGATCTTCTCAAAACATGGTAATGTGAAGAGGTTGGCTAACAGGGCCACTCGTCGTAACTGTTCCTCAAAAGGTTAAACAATCAAGTGGAAGCGTTTGATCGACCAAAAGGACAGAGGTGATGGCAGAACACAACCAAGTTCTAGAAGGTTGATAGCATGCAAATCACAGAGGTTTTCTTACTGAAGGCAGGTTTATTTTTTAATGAGCTTGAACCTTGCATTAACATATGCTCAGCAACAGGTTTATTTTTTAACGAGCTTGAACCTTGCGGAAACATTGCTCAACGGCGGGTTTATTTTTTAACGAGCTTGAACATTACAGAAACATTGCTCATGGGGGTAGGTTCATTTTTTAATGAGCTTGAACTCTATGATAACATATGCTCAACTTCCTTTTTATGTAAGCTAGGAACGACCAAACTAAAAAGCTAGAAAAACTAGAAAGCTAAGGAACTACTAAGGTTAGGTAGGATAGTTTTGTCAGCGTTTAGACAAAACACTTCCTTTGATTTTTCCGCAGAGTAGACAAAGGTGAATGATGTGTTAGACCAATCACCTAACCTTAGAAGTTGAAACCAAAAAGCTAAAAAGCTAAAAAATGAAATTGGTCGTCTTTTCGCTTACATAAAAAGGTTTGCATGCCCCCAGACATCGAGAAAAGGAGGGTATCCAATAACCAAATTCGAATCACTGTGGTTAAGAAGGATTGTTTTTTGTCAGCAGTTAGACAAAACACTTCCTTGGCTTTGTCCACTAATTAGACAAAGGTGAGTGGTGTGTCAGACCAATCACTTAACTTACAGGGAAATTCATATGGTAGGATGGTTTCGTCAATGGTTAGACAAAACACTTCCTTCGCTTCATCTACAGAGTGGAAAAAAGTGAATGGTGTGGGATAGCACTTCCAATCACATAACCTTGAGGGAATCCTATCTTTTCAGCTGGGTTCATCCACCAAAGCAGAACAAGGTGTGTATGCCCCCTAAGCTTCGTTGCATTCACCGGACTACTCGCTACAATCAAGTGGATGGAATGAAGGTTGAAAAGGCACTCTTGATGCAAAGAGACCATTTAGGGATGATGTTTGACTTGGAGCTATGTTTCAACTGGAAAAACAAAGCTGGTCAATAAGCTGGACAATTTTTCCTTCATGCAGGAAACATATCACTCAAAAGAGTGTTGAATAATAGCTTCCTTGTTGTAAACATAGTCACGTCCAAGGAGTAGATTTTAATATAACAATCCTTGGACTACCATCACGTTGAAGTGAATGGTTTTCCTTCTCAAAGTTATGAGTAACTTAGGAAGGATCCCTAATGATCGATTGGTTCCTTTGTTAAAGCCTGACAAATTTTGTGTAACAGGCATAAGCGATGGCAAACCAAGCGCTTTCCAAGAATTTGAGGAAAGGATACTCACTGATGCCCATTCATCTATGATAGTGCTAGACACCACCATTTTGTACACTTGTATTATGATCTAGAATGGTGCATTAGAAGGAAGGCGGGATGTCGCTAGTCGATTCCAATTGAAGGAAGCAACTAGAATGCTTGGAGGGGATACCAAAAAAATGGTTGAATGAACCCTTAAGTAGTGAGAACTGGGGGGTTCTCTTCCTATTGTAAATAAATGGGAGGATTGCACCCAAGTTCATCAAACTCGGAAGTGACAAAAAGAATTTGAACAATATTGTTCTCACTCTCTTTGGGAATGGTATCATCTGACGGTGGATCTTCTGAAGGTAAAACTGGGTCGACTACCATCTTGACCTATTGACTTTGGTCCAGTATGGACTCAGAAGATTCACTTTCAATGATAGGTGTTTCGACCGACGGTTGAGTTATGTCAGTCAGATTTTCAACCAGTAAAGGACTTGAGGTGAGTTTCTTGTATCCAGATGGAAGTCATTGCAGTGAAGTAGGACGATTGCGTAAGACTCTTTTGGCCTCATCCAAAAAAGGGCAATGGGGAAGGTGATGTTCTCCTTCACATAATCCACACAGAATTTTGACGTTTCCTTCCTGTCCATGAAATTAATTTTCAGTAGCTGATGGTGTGGTGTCAACATGATGACTAGAGGTTGATGACACTGGCTGGTGTGAACGAGGGTATCATTCTCTCAAGATCCGAGGAATGGCAAGGACAATCTCGATGAAAAGGGTTTCCTCTACAAATTACACAAGGATATCTAGGAGATTTAGTGTGCGAATTTTCACCAGATGATTCATGGTTGCCCCCTTGCTTAACTGACTTCTTCTTCTTCTTCTCCTTCCCTTTCTTCTTCTTCTCAGTCACTTGGTTACTAACATCACTATTTTCACCAAGCGAAGAGGAAGAAGGGGAGGGAGAAACAAATGAAGAAGAAGGCGAAGGGTCAACTCTAGTATTAACTGGTTTCTAATTCGATTGCTGAGGAATTATGGTATTTTGGATGACAAAGGTTGAGAATAGCCATACCGGCAGGCCAATTGTGATTCGCGGAAGGGACAATGTGGCCATATACGGAGCACCAATATCTCCTCAGGAGGAGAAAGGACTAGGATACCCCTCAAAATGGATTCCTTTATTGGTATACTACATTATCTAAACCTAAGATCGATGAAGGAACAGGGATTTTATTCTGAATTTAATAAATTTTAATGACACTTTGACACAACTTTTCTTTTTCAATTTTTAAGAGTCGATAAAAATCTAAATATGACTCTAGTCCCCTTTGATTTTTAATGAGCCTGAAGTGACAAGTGCTCAGATGGACCTTTTCTTTTAAGGAGTCGAAAAGGAATGAAAGTGACTACTCTAGAAATCTAGACAGAGGGATTACCAAACCAATCGCAAAACTGCAATATAGACCTTGGTGATAAATTAAAGAGAAATTACCAAGGACTTATGTATGGCAGTCAATCTTTTTGAATGTTGTGCTCAGTGCATTATGATTGATAAGGTAGCAGACACGGCTTCCTATGGATAAAGGATATAAGCTTATTGTGGTATCCCAATATATGCTCGACGGTACGGGGAGCACAAGTCCATACTAGCACTTGTCGTATCAAAGAGGAGGAATCACCCAACCTTTGATGAAAACGATAGTTACTAGATTTTACGACGCCGAAACACATCTCTAGCCTAGACTTCTAGATGTGTTGCGTTAGGTTCCAAAGCATTGTTAAGTTCATTGAAATTTATTTTAGGGTTTATCTTGCTTATAATTTTTCCTTTCAAGGTGCACCATGTGATGTAGATGTAAAATTCCTAAATATGCAATCTAAAATGATAAACAATCGTTGTTTACTTTTTAGCAATGAAAATCCTATCTACTAAGGAAAGAAGATTATCATTCTTTCAAATAGAGAGAAAAGAGCACACACTAAATGCACTGTTCCTAATTCATTTTTTTCACACAGTCTAAGTGCAAACACAAACTCATGTATTTTTTTCGTTTCCCTTAATGTGAGGAATTCCAAAAGGAAAACTAAGCATAGATCTAAAATATTTTCTTCAAAGCGACATTTCAACAATTTCTTTTTCAAAATGAAAGGAAGACTTAAACGAAACTTTTCGATTTTGAATAGAAAAAGCTTTCGACACTTCAAGTATTAACAATTCAAATCAAATACATGACAAAAAGTTCAATCGACTATCTAGAGAAGGAAGACTTTATGACACTTCCCTTTTTTGACACAAAATGGTAGTTACGACACTTTTGTAGATCCCTTTGGAAAGTTTCAAGTCCCAACAAAAAAACCATTTATTGGCAGTAAAATGATGAACAGGTTGAGGCCCTTGGTTCAAACATAAGGACCAACAAAAGTTCCATCATAGTCAAGCGTGGCGCTGACATTTTCAACCTACTCAGAAAAAATAAGCCATATCATCTAAGGTGCATCGCGACCTTACTAAGATAAGGTGTTGGAACTCAGTGTCACGAGAACTCACATGGAAATAGTAATACTCATTAAACACAGGACTCAACTATGATAAGTACAACCATAACAGATTAACAATTTAAAAGGGACATATACTATGTAGATATGTTCACAATTTTTTTTTTTAAAGGGCACATAAAATCACATGGCAAGACTCTTATATATCCATGCAACTTCTTCTTTCATTAGGCTTAACAATATTACAAGAATATAGTCATCTTAGAGCCTCATCAATAGAAAAAATTCTAGAGATACGGGACAAGACAATACATAAATAGAATAGTACTGAATCTTACAGGCTCAATATGCTCTCTAACAAAATTTTGATACTTTTATCCCCTCTTTTTCTCTCTTCTCCTTTAGTGTTTTTAATATCTTCTCTTACTTGGAATGTTGTGTCTCTCTTGAATGTTCCATCCTTTCCCTTTTGGGCTAGCTCTGCCTCTTAGTTGCATTTTCTCCCTTGGCTGTTAATGAACCTTTTGTCTTGGCTGCAAGTACATGATCCTTGATTTCTCTGGCCATTCTTCCACAACTACTAGTCTTTGACAATCTTCTCCACAACTTCCCAATAGTCACCTCTGGTCAAAATCTAGTCAATGACAAAATGTGAGAAAACGTAACCCTCAAAATGATGGACCTGACAAGCCTTATTAAAATTGAGATAGGAATACAAATATGAAGCAACTATTATGCTTAATTAACAAAAATAAATAATGGTATAACTAATAGGAAAGGTGAATTTTCTATAATTCCCATAAATGCTCAAGAAGCAATACAAGGTCCCAAATTTCAAAATATCAAAGATCCCCCATATAATGAGATTCATCAAATACACTTTAGAGACGATGACTATTATACAAAAATTATAGAGAGACTATCGACGAATTAAAAAATAATTACCCAAGTAAAATGGTAAACACCATAGGGGAGCTATTATTTAGGTCAATAAAATGGAATAAATATACCATTAGGTGAATGTAATAAAATCATGACAACATCTAGAAATTTGGGAGGAGAAGCATATGACTCGTTCGTATGGTGGTATGGAAAACGTGACACCGATTACTTTTATTAGAAGAATTTTTTGGATGTCTTGCTAGAAATATTCTATATTGAACAAGAAGACAATGTCTATAGTAAGTTTGTACATCTCAAACATATGGTAATTGTAAGTGACTATACCCATGAATGCAAAGTATTGGCTACATGGAAAAGAGGATTCAATGAAGAACTAATTAAATGTATACATGAGGACTAAAGGACTATAGTTGTGTTGAAATTAAACTATGGAAACCAAACACTATTGAAGATGCTAGATCTGCGACAAGGTTTACTGAATGAAATAATAGACTCAGTAATACATCATTCATAGGTTTTGAGAAATCAAGAAAAAATTCAAAGTATAAATTTATTCGATAAATATAACAAGTATATACCTCCCTAAATACAAGAGGACGGTAACCAATACCCAAATGCAGAGTAGAAGGAAAAAAAATGTTGTACATTTGGAGACAAATATACACTTGGATATAAATGCAACAGATAAAACATATACACTTGTGAAGCATAACATGAGGTAAAATCAACTAGTAGTGATTCAGATGAAGAGACTAACAAGGAAATTAAAGCCCCAAGCACATAACTAAAAGAAGAAGGTATGCCTAAAATTTCTATAGCTACATTCATAAGAATAACACAACCACAAACACTAAAATTAAGAGGACACAAAAATAAATAAAATGTCCCTATTGTAGTATCCATAGGAAGAACTCATTGTTTTATAAATGAAAGTAATGCAAGGAAAATAAATCTATTTTTCTAAACAATAGTAGACACAAGAGTCATGGTGGCAAAAAAAATAATAGATAGAGTTAGAGAATGTCACAAGGATAAATTACAATTAAGCAATTATGAATTGGAGTCCAATTTCTACACAATAGACCTAGAAGGAGTATATATTTATTTTGGAATACAATGGCTACAAACATTGGGAACATACACCAAAAATCATGAGAAGAAACTTATTAAGTCCAAATGTGCTAGTGGAAGATATAAATTGTTCAGATCTCGAGCACCTCCTATTCAACTTTTAACAACAAATAAAAAAATTATTCGAAAAGAAGCACCAATATATATCACTCAATGTCAACAAATAGAGTTATTAACTACAAATGTAGTTCATCCACAACACCGAGAGGTTGCAACTTCAATCCAAATGTATAAGAACGGATTTTAGTAATTTCCTATGAATTTTCCATCAAATGAAAGATGTAAAATATTATAGAAGTTAAACCATATGTGACTCAAATTGTAACATCAAATCATACCAATATAGTCATCCTCACAAAATGAAGATAGAGAGACTAATTCAAAGTGTGTTAAATTGTAGAGTTATTACGAAAATCATAAGCATGTATAAAACTCTCATGGTACTGGTTCAAAAGAGGGATGGATATTTTATAATATCTATAAAAGATTGAGGTTTAAGAAAAATAATTATAAAAAAAATTGTGATTGGTTACACGAAATCCAAAATTACACAGTACTTCTTAAAGTTAGGTTTGAGGTCAAGTTATTATCATATATGAGTAAGGTTGGAAGATGTCGAGAAGGATTCTTTTAAAGCTTGTGAAGACAATTATGAATTGAAGGTGATTTTGTTTGAATTATCAAAGTCCTCAGATACATTTTAAGAAAATATGGATGATATTTTGCATCCATACTTACTAGAAAAAAAATAAGTTCTATACAAAATTATCAAAGTATACTTTTCTTGGAATTGAGATCGAATACTTATGTCACATCATATCCAGGGAAGGGGTTGAGGTCAAAGATAGTAAAATCAAGGCAATCAAAGAATGGCTAAAACTAAGAAATATATCAAAACACAGGAAATTTGTCAAAAACTATGCAAACTTGACTGCACCCCTATCAAATATGTTAAAGAAAAATGCCTTCGAATGGGGTACCAAAAGTAATTTCATCTACTCCATTATTAGAAACTCCATATTTTTCCAAGCCTATTATGGTATAATGTGATGCTTTAGGGTTCATTACTTTGAGAAATATTAATACAAGGCAACTTTCGAATAGATTTTGAAAGTTGAAATATCCACAAAGGGGAAATATTGAAGTCTACATAACATAAGGAAATGTTTTCAATCATACACGCATTAAATAAATTCCATCCATACCTCTTGGGAACAAAATTTTTGATTGATGCATATCAATACAATATTCAATTATTGTTACAACAAAATACATTATCTACTTAACAAAAAAATGGGGGGTAATAAAATAGTCGCTAAGGCACTTTCATGAAGAGACGAAGACATAACAGTTAGTGTACCACTAGTCGAGTAACTACCATCGGGAGTAAAAATGGCTTGCATGCTGCAACTAGCACACAATGCATTTGTGTTGTCTGTTTCATTTGGCTGTAAGGACATATCTGATAATACCGAATCATTGACCACCACGTTTCAAAAAGTACATAAGCCAAATAAATTTTTTAAGAAGCGAACATTTGAGCATTAGACCAAACCCATAAATACTTCTATGTTTTAACTAACATCATTTTTGGAAAAAAATAATTGAATTTTGTAATGGACATCATCCCCAACCTCTACTTTTGTTCTAAAATGAACATTTTTTGTACACCAAGTTGGCAAAGAAAGATAAAATAAAATTCTTACTGGTCATGCAATTTCACCGTTCATAGATTAATGTCATGCCAATAAAATGTTTTTTTTAAATGAGTTATTGGCTATAATTCCAACAATATTGCAATAGTATTGAAACCATGAGAAATTGAGATAAGTTATTAAACAATGAGAAATTTAGATAAGTTATTAACACCATCTCTTTTAGGCATATGATGGTTGGTAAGTTAAAGCTTTTGATCAAATCGACAAGAAATAAACTATCAGTATCTTTACATATTAACCCTTTCGGATTTCAGCAATATAAATTGGTAGTCATTGATAGTCATTGGACCTCATTCGAAATCACATGGACAATATTGGAAACGCATTTTTGATATAAGGGATTGTGTTTAGGATTGCATGAGACCTATAGTGGTGCTTGGGGTAGAGGATAACTAGGAAGTAATCATGTGTAATAGTATATGCTAAAAAACCAATTCTAAGGTTATATGTAAAAAAATAAAAAAGTGACAAAAGGGGTTGCAAGAGTTTAATGAGTACTCACTGATTGGAGTCTGAGATAGATAGTGTTATTAATAATGTGGATAAACAAAAGATATTGGTTAGTGTGGTTATGACAATGGAGCCAACATAGGTCTCTAATTGGAGATGAATAGATGTCATTTTTTAAACTCTATTATGATGTTATAAGTATCTAATGACTCATTGAATCAACATTACATTCTAAGCAATTATTTACAGAACCATTTGGTTGCTAAACTCTTTATTGTCTAGTTTTGAATCAAATTAACCAACATCACTATATTATCAATTAATATGTATTGTAATCTTGTGTTCAAGTCTTATTTTTTCTTATACTCATTGAAAATCCTATATCATAATTTTTCCCTAAGGGTCAACTCCAAGCTACCATCTATGTTCATGTTATCTGGGTCATCTAAGTTCTTTATGATCTCTAGGGATTCTTATTTTATTAAGAAAGGAGTTTAGTGTCTTATAAGCATATGTGATGATTTTTTATAATAATATTCTAAAGGGTAGAGATGAAACTTTTTATATTTTACATTAACTTTGTGTTTCATTGTGGTTTTTATTTTTTTCCTCTCCATATAGTAGAGAAAAGGATTTAAAATTTACTTTACATATTAAGGAAACATAAGGACATGGTACATAACCTATTCCCATATATGTTTTCCTTACAATGTCACTAGAAAAATAAAAGATTATAAACGTTACTCAAGTTACCAATACTACAAGTCGAATTAATAATAAGGTAGGGGAAGTTGTCTCAAAAAGATTGGACTAGTTTGTTTGGCATGAGGAATTATGAAGACAATTCGGTAGATATAAAATGTTTAAGGGAAGAGTTAGGTTCTATGATCTTTCACCAATTTTTTTCAAAGTGTGGTTATTGATGAGGATAAGGAAAAATATAATTGATAGTTTAAGTTTTGGTAGTTATAAGATGAGGATTTTATTAAAATTTTTAACTTCCATTATAAGAAGTACCATTCTCTACATCCTCAATGAGCATGCAAAAGAAATTTCCCATTGTTAAATATAATAAAAGACATCATGACCCAACAGGTACAATAAACAAATATTAGAGGTGCTTGATTGAAAAGGGTGGAGGCTAAAGATATTATATAGAGAAGAAAATGGTCTCTTCTCAATGAGAAGAGTTTATAAGAAGTGAGGAATCTCTTGTAGGAAGGATTTGAAATAAAAACATTAAAATATTTGGCTAACAAAAATGTCACTCCTTTTGGTAAGTTTTCCAAATCATCAACAAGTATCTCATACTTGTCAAAGAAAATTAGCATGATCAAATGCTTTGGGTAGTTATGAAGGAAGATATATTCTCTATAATAAATAACCTTTGGAGAGATTACTGTTTCCTCATTTTTTTAATTTAGTTGGGAGGATTAAATCTAGGTATGGAGGATTCTAAACTGATATCACCATGTAATGTGTGGTTTACAAGATAATTTGAAAATTGATTGTAGTAAAAATGGAGCCTACTTTATCAGATTGTGTCTCCACAAAATAATTTTATTTTTCATTAGGAAGGAAAACTGAAAAGGAAATTGTCATGGCTCAAGAAGGTATACATAATGTGCTCATGTTAAAAGTTATTATGGTATATTGGCATATGTTAGCTCATATGCTAAAGGAAATAATCTATTGGACTTAGAAATTACATTTAACTACCAATGGAGAGGAACAAGTGAATATAATGGATTTCATTTGAGAAACCTCTAGAGGATTATGCTACCATAGACGTGGGTGAGTTGAGGTTCAAAAGTCATCAATCTCTTAGGGAAATCTCTTGCAAACTTGAAATCCATTACAAATACCAATGTGTGGAGGAACATTTTGCTAAAAAAATGTATTAATCCTAATACTGAGATTGTTTAAAGATTAGGGGTCTCAAATCAATGGAAGTTCCAGAGCACTTCTTCCTTGTTATTTACAAATTGCTAGCATAGAAGGTAGAATTGGGTATGACAAATTGAGTTAGGGTTGATGGTATTATGGAGTGTATTTTTGATGATTTTCTTCTCGAAGAAATTTTTGGAAATAACACTGAGAAGGGGGGTGAATCAGTATTATCAGGTTAATAGTTTTATTTCCCAAACAAATTTTTATACGCTACTTCAGTTAAGTGAACCAGCGTTTGTACTTAAAGCAACCAATGTATATGTAGAGAACTTTTCAATTACCAAACTTATCATGCATTGAACTTTAACCAATATATCAGATATTTATTAGATAGTGCAGTAAAAGCAAAATAAAGCATCACACGTAAGCAGCACACATGAACACAAATATATAAGGTGGAAACCCAATGTGGGTAAAAGACACCTTCTGTTGTCGTCTCTATCTTCTTTTAATAATAAGAAAATACCTTCATAATCTTGTACTTGTGTATACTTATACCAGTATGCATGCTTCTACCTGCAGAAGGTTACAACCTTCTCTCATTCTCCAGCTTCTACTTGAAGGAAGCCACAACCCCCTAACTCTTGTACTAGCTAATATGTTAACTAATACGTAGGTAGTGACCTACAGAAGACTATGACCTTCTTTCTTCCTTCAAGGACCATGTTTCATAAGTTTTGAGACTCGATCCATCAACAAAATCATAATTCAATCATCAAATACATTTGCATCAACCAATCACTGAAACTCAACCCAACCACAACTGAATAAATCAATCATTTTGACAACCCATCGTTAGATCACAATCAATCTGATCATTCAAAATACTCTCACCATAATACAGTAACTAGAACCCAGAAATCTCCAACAACAAATAGAAACAATTGAAACATACTTTATGAGGTATGCGCTACTTTCATGTGTCGAACCTACATGTATATGTGATTTTATCAAAGCCAACCAGTGTACACATCTACAAATATTATTTCATAATTCTCCGCTATTCCGAACTTCAGTTATACCCAGATAATAATATTTAGAAAACAATACATGCATTAGTATTCAGATCTAGACTATATATGATCAAACCACATAATGATAATTCATTTCAAGCCTTAAGATGGTGATCTAATGAATCCATCATTAGATCTTATCCTTTATTAACCACTAAGGTTCATCCTCGGTTCAGATCAAGCACAACACCATAAGCCAATAACCTACATACTAGATCTCACACTTCATCAGATATTCGATACTTGCACATCTGGCCTAATGATCTTCTCCTCCTTTTATAGTTTTACGCCTTTCTCAAGACCATGGACCAAAACCACTTAGGACCAATACCTTCGACCAAATACCTAGTGTCAATACCTCAAAACAGATACCTTGGACCAACACCATGGATCAAAATACCATGGACCAAATACCTTAGACCAAAAACTTAGTTTTCCAAGATATACGTGATTTTCCTTCTGTGAAAGTGTGTGTGTACATATATGCTACTTGTGGTCAGTGAACCTACGTGTATACATAGCTTGGTCAAGGTGAACCTACATATAGCTCTCTTTCTTCTTTCTTTGTAGTCTGATCTATAATTCTTTGTTGTTAACCTATTGTATTGTGATCTTTCATCTAAGTGAGTTGCCATCAAGGAAAATACATGTATCATCATGCCAACAATCTACCCCTTTGTACTTGATGGGAACAAAAAAAAAACCAAGTCACTCTCTCCCTTTGACATCAAGGGCAAAGGTTCATGCTCCCTCTTTAACATACATTATGCTAGTCATGCTCCCCCCGAGTACATGCTGAATTCTATGATATGCTAAAATGTACTGATTGAGCTCCCATGATTGAGTCCATGCTCTCCCTAGGCACAAGCAAAGTCTGCAAAAATACTCTCTAAAAGAATAACATGACTCTATAACTCAACTATGTGAGGATGACCTTCCTGTCACCAATGACTCATACATACATCCATCTCCCAACCAGGTGGAGATATACCAAATTTGACTCGTCCACCCAAACAAGTGGGGATATACCAATTGTTTATACATGAAAAAAACAATTGTTTATACATGAAAAAAACAAGAAATATTACATCATCCATCCCATGTAAAGTGGGGATATAAATTACATCATTTATCTACAAGGACCCATTCAAACGTATGAGAAGACATATCATACCCTAGACATTTACATGACTTGAGTGGCAAATGGTATAAACATCTAAAGCCATAGCTGGACTCAACAACCATAATGCTAACAATGTTGAATGTACATGAAGGCTAATGCTCCCCCTAAACCGGTGTTACCTGTGCATTGTTAACACATCAAAAATCAAGGCATATTTGTTAGTCAGATAAAATTAATGAACAGAGCATATTAATCATCAATATCAGTCAGAGCATCCATATCAGAGTTTTCCACACTACTTTTCTTGTCTAAAAAACATATATGGTCATTAACCCACAGAAAATAGTGTGTGTATGCGTGTAGACCTCAGGAAACACCCGTACAATGACCTTTCTTTGAAAAGTTTGATTTAACAGCAGGATGATGCAACAACTACTCCCAACTTCTATTTGAGATATTCAAATGTGTCTCTGGGTAGCAATTTAGTGAATATATCAACAACCTATTCTTTGTAGCGAACATATTCTAATTTGACCTTTTGTTCAAGCACTTGTTCACATAGAAAAAGGTATTTGATGGGTATGTGCTTGGTCTTGGAGTGCATGACTAGATTCTTTGAAATACTGATGGCACTTGTATTATCACATAGAATGGAGATGGGTGGAGTACATGTGATCTGAATGTCTTACAATGTTTGCATCATCTAAAGTAGTTGTGTGTAGCAAGATTCAGCAGCCACATATTCTACTTCAGCTATAGATAATGCAATCGAACTTTATTTCTTGTTGAACCAAGACACTAACTTGGAACCCATATAGAATGCACCATCACTAGTGCCTTTTCTTTCATCAACACTTCCCGCCCAATCTACATCTGTATATGCATGAAGAGTAAGATCTCTATCTCTAGGATACCATAAACCAAAGTTCCATGTTCCTTAAGGATATTTGAAAATCCTTTTGACTACCTGAAGGTGTGATTCCTTTGGATTTGCTTGGAATCTTCCAACTATAGGTTGGGTACCTATTAGATAGAGCAGCCTACCAATCATGGATCTATAAGTTGGTTGATGTACTACTGTTGATTCATCATTTGAGCTAAGACTGCATCATGTTACCATTGGGGTACATATAGGTTTAGAATCTTCCATGTCATACATTTTCAAGATCTGTTTGAGATATTTGGTTTGTGAAAGCAAAATACTATCTTTATTTTGTTGAACTTGTAGAACAAGAAAATAGGTAAGCTCACCAAGCAAGGACATTTCAAATTCTTGCTACATTACTAAAGAAAAATTTTGACTCATGGATTCTTCATTGCTACCAAAAATGATATCATCAACATAAACACCAATTATTAGCAATTTATCAGCGTCAATCTTTGTATATAGATTACAATCTATTGAACCTTTTGAAAAACCATGTTGGTGGAGATATTTTTCAAGGCGGTAATACCAGGCCCTTGGAGCTTGTTTTAGACCATAGAGAGCCTTTCTAAGTCCACATACATGTTTTGAATCATTTCCAAGAATAAGTCCTTCTGGTTGTTCAACATAGACTTCTTCTTCTAAGTCTCCATTAAGGAAGGCAGATTTTACATCCATTTGGTATACTTTGAATTTATGAAAGCTAGAAAGAGGAAGAAACATCTGGCTTCAAGTCTAGCAACAGGTGGAAAAGTTTCTTCAAAATATATACCTTCTTGTTGACCATATCCTTTACAAACAAGTATGGCCTTGTTTCTAATTACTTCTCCATTTTCATGTAGCTTGTTTTTGAATATCCATTTAGTTCCTATGATAATTTTATTATGAGGTCTAGGAACTAATTCCCAAGTATTATTCTTTTCAATTTTCTCAAGTTCTTCATTCATGGACTGGACCCAACATTCATCTTTGCATGCTTCATTTACATTTTGAGGTTTAGTGGAGGATAATAATGCTACATAGCTTGAGGTTTCTATAATAGTTCTTCTTGTCTATACAACTGCCTCTTTTTCCCCTAAATTTGAGTTTCTGGATGATTTTTCTGAACATACCTGGATAAATTCTTTTCTTCTACTATTATCTCTTCTTTTGGTGATTCACTAGTTTCTTCTTCAGAATCATTGTGATTTGATGTGGGAAAATAATCACCATCTTTTTCATTGTCATAATCTTCGGTTTTTATCTATTTTGAATTTTTGCATGCTTCATCAACTACAACATCAATACTTTCAACAATTTTCCCAAGTCTTTTATTATAACGTTTATATCCTTTACTTCGAGAAGAGTAACCAAGAAGAATATCTTCACCTGCTTTGGGCTCAAACTTAAAAAGCTTTTTATTAGTCCTTTTGATATAACATTTGCTTCCAAAAACTTAAAGTATTTTACAGTAGGAGTCTTACCATACTAAAGTTCATGTGAAGTTTGAGTGTTGTTTTGGCCAAGCATTTTCTTGGTTGAGAATAGTTACAGGGGTGAATGGAGCTTCAACCCAAAAGGTTGCAGGCATTCCAGATTGTAGCATAGCTCAAGCCATTTGTTGAACAATTCTGTTCATTCTTTCTACTACTCCATTTTGTTGAGGAGTCCTTCCGGTGGAGAACTACCATTTTATTCCATGTTGTTCACAAAAGTCAAAGAATTCATCCGAGGTGAATTCCCCTCCTCGATCATATCTAAGGCATTTTATTTTGTGATCTGATCCATTTTCAACCAAAGCTTTGAAGGCTTTGAACTTTTCAAATGCTTCATCTTTATGATTTAGAAGACCTATCCAACACATTCTGGAAAAATCATTAATGAAAAAAATAAATTATTCTTCTCCAAGAGGTGACTTTTTCCTTGATGGTCCACATAAATCCATATGGACAAGTTCAAGAGGCTTACTAGCTGACCCTTCCTTTTCAATGAAGTGAGCTCTGGTTTTCTTATCGAATTGACATGGTTTGAATATTGTATTTTCAGGGATGTTGATATCTAGAAGATCTTGAACAACATGGAATTTGCATGCTTTTCTTATTTGAGAAAATCTTAGATGTCCCAATCTTCTATGCCACAACCCGTTTTCATCATTTTTTCTTAGATATAATTATTGTTGTCCTCCCTTGAGTATGCATAATTTGTTCGGAGTTCTTGTACCTTTGATCGCAATTTCTCCTATATCAAGCTCATGAAAAACACATCCATTTGATTGAAACACCACTTCATTTCCTTGATCACACATTTGACTGACACTCAACAGGTTATGCTTTAGACCGTCTACATACATAACATTCCCATCTTTAACTTTTCCTTTCAAGAAAACAGACCCTTTACCTTTTATGATAGCAGCAGTGTCATTTTCAAATGAGACATTCTTTTCATTTTTCTAAGGCATTATATGAGTGAAGTTTTTCTTTGTCACTTGCCATGTGTTTTGACCATCCACTGTTGATGTACCACTGATTTTCTTGTCCTTCTACATACAAGGCTATACCACATCTTTCTATTTGAGGTTCTTTCCTTCTCCATATCTTGGGATTTAATGGAGCTTGCTCCTTTTGAGTTCATTGCCAAAATTTTCTCCTGCATTCAGATTCTTTGTGCCCAAAGTTGTTACAAATTAAGCATTTTATATCATTTTCAAGAAGAGAAAATTTATTATAGGAAATTTGCTTGATCACTATTACATTCCTTTGGTTTCATGCTTTTCTAGTCATGATGCTTTTGTAAGCAACACATTCAGCAGCTTTGTGTCCAAAATTATGACATGAGAAACATTGACCATTAGAGAAGTTCCTGCGATTATCAAATCTATTTACCTAGTGATTGTAGTTTCTATTGATATTCATCTTTCGAGCAAACCGAGAATGGTTTACCTGAGGTTGGTTGTGGCTTATATTCATCCTTGAAGCAAATTGAGTCTGATTTACATGGTGATCGGCTTTATGCCTTTAGTGACGATGGTCACAATGTTCATTGTTCTTTGTTGCATCAAGATAGCTTTTAGAGGAGGTTGATGGCTTTTGGGATTGAGATACTTCTTAAGTATATCGAAGACCTATGTTTATCAGAGGAGAACGCTACCCACAATTTCACATTCTAGTTTTTCATTGTGTTTTTCCTTTTCAACAAGTTGTTATGTTAAGGTATCTATAATCATATTCTTTTCTTCTAAACTGATTTTGAGTTTAGATATTTCTTCATGAAGGTCACCTTCTTCTAAAACATCCCAAAAATTGTCATCATCATAATCCATTAGAAGTCTATAGTCATTACTATTTTCATCTTCATCACTATTTGATAAACCATCGCTATCTTCATGAGTATAGTAACTCTTTTTACTTACAACTTGTTTTCTATTCCATTTTGCATAGTCCTTCCCTTTATCGGATTTATCTTTATGAGGACATTTGGCAGCATAATGACTGACTCTACCACAGGAAAAACATTTGAAGGGTAGTTTACCTGTAAATCTTCCAAATCCTCACTAAAGCTTCTTGACAAAGTTTACTTCATCTTTTTCTTTTGAAATATGTCCTGATTCATTGATTTATTCCTTTCTTTTTGCTGAAGCTTTAAATGTGGATTCTCTCATATATAATGGACCTCCTTTTCTCATCTTAAAGGGAGTTAAGATTCTTTGAAGCTGTGTCATAGCGATATTCTACAGATCTTGTTCTTCTTCTATGGCAGACACTTTTGATTCAAATTTAGCAGACAAGGATCTTAAAACTTTCTCAACTAAGGTAACTTCCTTTATATCTTCACCCATATTCTTCATATAATTTATAACCTCATCTATACGTAAGAAGTAACTAGCTATACTTTCAACATTGTGCATCTTAAGAGTTACTATTGAATTTTGTGAGTTTGAAGTTTAACATGTTTTACCTGAGAGTCTCCTTCACAGCTCAGAAGGATTTTGTCCCATATTTCTTTAGCTGATTTGAGATGCATAACTTTGAAAAACTCTGATTGTGACAGACTTCCCAATAATGTATTGACAACCCTAGTAGTGGTTTCATATTGCTTTTTACCTACCATATCTGTAGGAATTTCTGATGGAAATGTAGATCCTCCTTCCACGATTTCACAGACATCCATTCCAAGTAATTGTAGATAGGTTGTGCTTCTTATCTTCCAATAAACAAAGTTTCTCCCATCAAATATTGGTGGTCTGATGGATCCCATGAATTCTTGATTACTCATGATGACGGATCTCCCTTCAAGCGATCAAGCTTCTTCTGAAGGACCTACTCTGATACCAATTGTTGGAAATAATACTAAGAGGGGGGGTGAATTAGTGTTATCATGTTAATAATTTTATTTCCCAAACATATTTGTATATGCTACTTCAACTATGTGAACCAGCATGTACACGTGACTGTACCTAAAGCAACCAATGTATATGCAAAGAACTTTTAATTTACCCAATTTATCATGTTTTGAATTTTAACCAGTATATTAGAGATTTATTAGACAGTGCAATAAGATCAGAATAAAGTATCACACATAAGAAACACACATTAACACCAAGATATAAGGTGGAAACCCAATGTGGGGAAAAACCACCTCCTGCTATTGTCTCTATCGTCTTTTAATAATAAGAAAAAATGTTTGCAATATTGTATTGGTGTAGACTTATACCAGTACACAAGCTTCTACAGGCAGGAGGTTACAACCTTCTCTCGTTCTCCAGCTTCTATTGGAAGGGAGCTACAACACCCTAACTCTTGTACTAGCTAATATGCTTACTAGTACGTAGGTAGTGACCTACAGAAGGCTACAACCTTCTTTCTTCCTTCAAGGACCATGTTTTATAAGTTTTGAGACTGAATCCATCAACAAAATCATAATTCAATCATCAAATACATCTACATCAATCAATCACTGAAACTCAACCACAACTGAATCAGTTAATCATTTTGAAAACCCATCATTAAATCACAATAAATTTGATCCTTCAGAATACTCTCACTAGAATGTAGTAACCAGAACCTAAAACTCTACGATAGCAAATAGAAAAAACTGAAACATACTTTATGAGGTATATGCTACTTCCATGTGTCGAACCTATGTGTATACGTGCTTTTATCAAAGCCAACCAACATACACATTTGTGAATATTAATTCATAATTCTGCAGCTATTCTGGACTTTAGTTATACCCAAGTCATAATATTTACAGAATAACACATGCGTCAGTATTGAAATCTAGACTATACATGATCAAACCACATAATGATAATTCATTTCAAGCATTAAGATCTTGATCTATCATTATATCTTATCCTTCATCAACTGCTAAGGTTCATCCTTAGTTCAGATCAAGCACAACACCATAAGCCAATAACCTACATACTAGATCTCACACTTCATCAGATATTTGATACTTGCACATTTGGCCTAATGATCTTCTCCTCCTTTTACAGTTTTAGGCCTTTCTCAATACCATGGACCAAAACCACTTAGGACTAATACCTTGGACAAAATACCTAGGGTCAATAACTCAGACCAGATACCTTTGACCAATACCATGGATCAAAATACCATGGACCAAATACCTCAAACCAAAAACTTAGTTTTCCAAGATATACAAGATTTTCCTTCTGTGAAAGTGCGTGTGTATGTATGCACTACTTGCGGGCAGTGAACTTACGTGTATACACAGCTTGCTCAAGGTGAACCTGCGTATACCTCTCTTTCTTCATTCTTTGTATTATGATCTATAATTCTTTGTTGTTAATATATTGTACTATGATCTTTCATCTGAGTGAGTTTCCATTAAGGACAACACCTGTATCGTAATGCCAACAGAAATAATTGTGTCTTTCAACATCGAGATCAACTTACTTTATCCAAATTATGGAACAAATTTTAGCCTCCATTTGGGAATAAGGTTTTTTATCTTCTCGTTAGATAGGTTTTCCTTACCAATGGAGGTTGAGATGGGGATGGTTTTCTCATGGTATTTCTTGTTCAAACATCATAATTATAGGGAAAATGTATGAAATTTCATGGGCTTATAATAAATGTATAGGTTTCTATAGGAAAAAAAGATGTTTATCAAGCCATCATGTAATAGAGGATCATGAACCCTAAATCATTGTGTAAAACTTTTAGTAAGATTAATATTTCACATAAAAGAATCATAATAACGAGGCTAGTATTCAATGGGAATATTTTTGTTGAGTTTGAGGTTGGAGGTTTCTTCAAGGAGATGGGGGCTTCTAAAGGGACAAATTGTCAACTATAAATAAGAGGCGAATGGAAAGGCATAATGGTAAACTCATATGGACAAGATGTGATGCATTCATATTAATTGAAGTTTCAAATTTAATAAGGAATCCACAAAATTGGAAGTAGGGAAACGAGGGATCTGGAGAAGTATATTTACATTACGGGAATGACTTTTGTTTTTTCTTGTTTACAGGCGGGAGGGGTAGAAGAGACCTAGCCATAAGCTAAAAAAGAATTTCATGCACTTAGGAAGGACCAGCAAGATGAAAAGAAGAATTCAAGCCCTAGTTATAGGTTTAGTTAGTCTAGCTGCAACTAATAAAGGAAGCTACAAGTGATACAAAGAAGAGTAAGGGTTAAAGGAGAAAGTTGCAAGTGTGAAAAGGTAGGTGAGAGGCTTGATATACTATTTTGGGCTTGGTAATCGAAGATCGTAGCCAAAAATAAAGTTTCGAAGCTCTATAGTTTAGGCATGAGTTGAGGAAGAGCTAGGCCATGCTATATTTATAATATAAAAAAAAACTTAACAACAAGGTAAGATACACATAGGATGAGGCCTATGTTAGGCCTTGTTCCCTTACCCACAACATGGACAAGTGAGGCCACAGGCTTGTGGTGGATAGTGAAGGGTTTTTGTAGTAAGAAAGGGTTTACATAGGGACTTCGTAAGGTTCTTTCAGTCCTAAAGGAGCTAGCCATAGGTTTGAATGAAGGTTTTGGTGATTGGAAGGAATGGAAAATCCCTAGGTAACTATAGAAAGGGTTTTATTTTTTGATATAGTAAAGAGCTAAAAGGAAATGCTTTGTCTTATTTCTTTGAAATCATATGGGGAATTGTATAGGGTCACTTTCTGTGGTATCAACGCCTAGTATTTCTTATTAAGGGACTAATAAGAAATCATATTTGGGCATTAATTCTCATGTGGTGTACATGATATGACTTCTCATATATTTTCCACTATGAAAATGTTGTTAGTAAAGTTAGGCATTTAAGTGTGTTGTGTTTTCTAACTAAAATATAGACCAAAGTTAGTGTGCATGGATGTGTAACAATTTTGACATGGAATTTTCTCCAAAAGAAGATTTTGGAGGGTCAAGGGATGTAGTTTGGAAGTAATTGAATAGGTTTCTAGGCTAGTGTTTGTTTTGGATGTCTTGAAACATTTTCACTAAAACTTTATGCCCAAAATGGGACTAATTGAAGAAATGAAGGTACACCTCTCATAGATAGGATCTAGGAATCATTTTCAAGGGTTTATCCTTATGCTTTTACTGAAGGAACCTATAGAATATACATTTAATTGAATTTGAATGTAAAAACACATTTTTTAGTTGGGAAAACAAAAGAACCAAAAACTAAATAACACCACCCCAAAATAATACAAATCAAATTGAAAGTAAGCTATAAAAGATAAATGATATTTTACTTTATAATTAAAAGAAAATATGACTATGTTAGTTTCTATAGGACTATTGCTATCCAAATAGAGAGGGATGATGACCATTTAGATTATTAAAAACACTATGTTCAATCTAAGATAGATATTTCTTTAATTCATTTTCAAAAGAAGTGGTTAGCTTATGGCTAACGCTTCACAGAGTCCTACTATATCAGAGTCTCATCCATAAACACCTCCGCAAAAATCTATTCTACAAAGCCAACCCATGAAGAGTGTCAAATTTTTTGTCCAAGGGCTCCTTCTTGCCCCTCCAGCTACAAGAGGAAATGGAAATGTCATTTCATATGTTATCTCAAAAAATAGAACTTTCACAAAAATAATATGCATAATCAAATACAAAATATTGTTATTTTCAAGTATGATTAGTTTTGTAAAGACTATGCCATATATTTATAACTAACTTTCAAACTAGTGAATGAAAAATACAGTTAGAACTATGCAAAAATATATAATAATATAAAATAAAATAAAAACAAATATAAATAATTCACATGCCATTTACATACCACTATCACGTCCATGTGTATAGAATACAATTAGTGCCATTTTAATATTTGGTGTTTGAAAAACCCCTTGTGATAAAATACATCTATGTAAAAATATTTAAATTATCCAACAATACATACATAACTAAAACAAAAATTGAAAAAAAAAATTAAGATCAAATAATAATTAAAAAATTAAAATTCTTTCCACAATTTTAATTTTTCTCTAATAATTCATCATGTGTATGTCCTTGTAAAACTATTATAATTTAAAAATATATATACTTAGCATAAAAAAATATTTAGAATGAGCACTATAAAAAAATAAGTTGTACATAACATATCTTAAAAGAAAATTAGAGGTACTCCCAAGATTTAAAAAATTAATTATTGTATTATACACTTTTGTTCATATCTCACACACACATGCAATAACTATACAACCATTCATGACTATTTGAGGGATACATTTTTCTATACATTTAAAAGAAAAACAAATATATAATGTTTCATATGTGATACCTTTTTCTATATATTGAAAATATATATATATATATATATATATATATATATATATATAATGTTGTATATAAATACATAAATAAAGGAGATTATTGTTAGATGGATATTATTTTTATACCAAATAACAACATTAATGGTCACATTTTAGTTCCTACAATAGTAACCATACATATTTCTTGATTATTACTTAGAAAATATTCCATCACATGTGATAATGCTTCCTACACTAAAATTAGAGACACTACCCTAGTGAACAACAATTTTTTTTGGCCATGTGTATTTTTGTATTTTCCTTCATCTACAAAAAGGTAATAAAATTTGTTAATCCATATTGTTGTTCAACACTCACATCCATATTTTTGTTCAAAACCCTCCATATTTTTTAGGCTAGATGGGACGATGATAGATTAGTTGTAACTCTAGAATTTCAATGTATTGGAAAAAAATCATAAATCTCGTTATTCTCAATGCTGTAAAATTTTCATAACATGCAACTAAATTCCCAAAATGGTGTACTAAAAATACCATACACATAAAAAATTGACTCAAAACAAAAACTCATTCTTGTAAGTACATATTCCTACCAAGGTATGGGAATCCTTGTCTCACTTCCCAGAATATTTTAGAATGTGACCATTAGAAAAATTCAAACAATTAACCTTTTCTCTATTGAGGATAATGCTCAAAATAAGCTATGTAATTGCTGACAAATTAGCTAGCAAATTTTTTGTTCTGAGTTATCAGAATTAGGGCAGCAAATTTACAGATGTAGTCACTTATCATTCAACAAATTATTAGGGACAATAGATTAGTCACATAATGGATAATCAAATTAGAAATATGTTGGCTATATAATAATGTATGCATTGCTCCTATGCAGATATGAGATTTCAATGAGAGTTTAGCACATGGATTGAGAATCAGACTTCTCTTATTTTTGTTCATTAGTTGTGATTATGTTTTCATATGTATGCTCTTTATAGATTTAACATGGTACCAGAGGTAGGTTAAGGAAGACGATTGATATGTAAAGTGTGCGTTGTTGGTAGGAGGTTCAAAAAGTTTGTGAAAGCCATTTACAAGAGTTCTCATAATTTTGTGAAGCCTATGCAGATTCAAGTTATTGGTGGGAGTGCTAAGTAGTTAGAAGCAATAGCGAACAATATAAATATTTCTCACGCACAAATACGAGTGTTTAAAGGTGAGAATTTTGGTTTTTCAGCATTAAGATCGAAGCATTATTTCTTTCACAAGATTTGTGTGATTTCATAGAGAATGGATATAAATAACCTAATGCTAAAACGCTTTCCCGCTAGACTCAAGACCAAACTAATCAACTAAATGAAATCGTAAGAAAGATTCAAAGGCTCTTTTCTTAATCTAGTAAGAAGCAAGCAATGTATGATTCTATTTTTCCAAGGCTACTTCGAGTAACAAAATGAAAGGAGGCATGGGATGCTTTGTAGCAAGCATATCAAGGAAGTGAGAAGGTAAAAATTGTTAAGTTTCTTTCATTAAGAAGAGAATTTGAAACCTTGTGCATGCAAAACTCTGAATCTATTCAATATTTTCTCACTATAATTATGGGTATAATGAATGAAATTAGGTCTTATGGAGAAGATTTAAAAGATCAAAAAAATGTTGAGAAGATTTTAAGAAGCTTGTCTGCAAAATTTGATGGGGTTGTTGCTGCTATTGAGGAGTCTAAGGATCTAACTCAGTTTTCTGTGAATGGGATAATGGGGTCTCTTAAATCTCATGAGAAAAGAATCAATAGATCTTTTGAAAAGTCTATTGAGTAAGCTTTTCAAGCAAGAGGAAATATTTTCAAAGAAAAAAGTAGTTCCTCTCATGAGGAAAGAAAGAACACTTTTGGAAGAGGAAGAGGAAGAGGATAAACATAAAGAGGAGGCAGACGCAGAGGAGGACTTTTTTTGCATACAAAAAAGTAAGAGGTAATGATGAAAATGACGGAGGTAAAATATTTAATAAATCCCTAGTTTAGTGTTTTTATTGTAAAATATTTGGCCATTATGAAATAAATTGCTCGGAAAAACAAAAACAAGAAGTTAATTTTTCTGAAGAAAAAGAAGAGGTTGGCACTTTATTCTTAGAAAATTATTCAACTAATAATGTTTCCAAAGAGGTGTGGCTTATGGATAGTGGTTTCAGCAATCACACGATAGGAAACAAAGATGGCTTTGTAGAGATAGATGAATCTATAAAATTTGATGTACTATTGGGGTATGACAAGCCAGTTAAAGCTAAAGGTAAGGGAACAATTGCTGTGAAGACAAAACAAGGAAAACAAAAGCACATTAATGATGTTTTATATGTTCCTGGTCTAGCACATAATTTGTTGAGTGTGGGGAAGCTCCTTGAAAGGGATATTTAATTGTTTTCATGCACAAGCAATGCATAATCTACAATGAAAATCATCACAGTAAAATTATTGCTAAGACTAATATGCTACAAAATATAATTTTTGCTTTCAATCTCCCTTATGAAGCAAGTACAACATTAAATGTTGCTTATCATGATAGTTCCTGCCTATGGCACATAAGGTATGGACATTTAAATATGAAAGGCTTGAAATTGTTATATAACAAGAAAATGGTCAAAGGGTTACGACTTATTGGTTCTACTGATAGTCTGTCAAGGGTGTATTCTTCGTAAGAAACATAGAGATTCATTTTAAGTAGTAAAATCATGGAGAGCAAGTAAACTATTGGAACTAGTGCATGCAGATATATGTGGCCTGATGAAAACCTTGTCTCTCAACAAAAATAAGTATTTCATTATTTTTGTGGATGATTTTAGTAGAAGAACATGGGCATTTGTCATATTTCAACAATTTAAAGCTCTTATGGAAAAGAAAAGTGGTTATTGTCTAAAGACATTACTCGTAGATGGAGGGGGAGAATTCACTTCTAATAAGTTTGATTCTTATTGCAAAATGAATGGCATTCAAAGGCAATTGGTAGCTACTTATACTCCCCAACATAATGGCATTGTTGAATATAAGAATAGAACAATTGTTGAGATGACTAGGAGCATGATGAAAGCTAGAAACATTGCAAACATTTTTTGGGCTAAAGTTATAGCTAAATCTATTTATTTGCTTAATAGATGCGCAACAAGAAGTATGCAAAATATTACCCCTTATGAAGCATGGTGTGGAAGAAAGCCCAATATTTCTCATTTAAGAGTCTTTGGTTGCATTGCCTATGCTCATGTTCCTACTAAAAATAGAATAAAGCTTGATGATAAAAGTGTGAAATGCATTTTTATTTGATATTGTGAGGAAACCAAAGTTTATAGATTGTAAAATCTAGAAACTGAAAAATTAATGATTAGTCATGATGTGTTATTTGATGAGAAAGAAGAATGGCAGTGGAATCATGATGTGCAACAACAAAATCCAAGTATTGTTGTACGAGAAGATGAATCTTTTGTTTCTGCAAATCCATTGAGTGATCAAAATACTTTAGAGGCCACATCCACTCCATCATCTTCTGTTACTTCAAGTCTTGTTTCAATTCCAAGTCCTCCTCAGAAAAAGCCCAAATATTTAAAGGACATTTACGGTTATACTACTTTTTCTTTGATGTCTCAGATTAAAGTAGAGCCAAGATGTTTTGAAGATGCATTCAAAGAGGTAGTTTGGTGCAAAGAAATGGATGAAGAGATGGTAGCAAATAAAGAGAATGAAACATGGGAGCTTGTGCATCCTCCTATTGGAAAAGAATTCATTGGGGTGAAATGGTTGTATAATACGAAGTATGCACTAGATGGATCAATACAAAGGCATAAATAAAGGTTATTAGCAAAGGGATATGCTCAACAACCAGGTATTGACTACAATGAAACATATGCTCATGTTGCAAGATTAGATACAATGTGAAAAATTTTGGCATTGGAAGGACAATATAAATGGTTAGTTTATCAATTTGATGTTAAATCAACCTATCTAAATGGTGAGTTGAAAGAAGATGTATATGTTCACCAACCTCAAGGATATGAAGAAGCAGGAAATGGACACAAATTCTACAAACTAAAAAGGGATCTTTATGGTCATAAACAAGCTCCAAGAGCATGGTGGAGCAGAATTGAAACTTATTTTTTGAAGAAGGCATTTAATAGAAGTGAAAATGAACACACATTATATACCAAGTTACATGGTAATGATATAATAATTGTGTGCTTATATGTAGATGATTTGATATACACATCTTCAAGTAATTCGTTAGTGGAAGGGTTCAGGAAGGCTATCATGACTAAATTTTAAATGACTCATTTGGGTTCGCTCCATTATTTTCTTAGCATAGAAGTGATAGAGATGAATGATGGAATTTTTATTTCACAAGAAAAATATGTTTCAAATTTTCTTAAAAAAATGCAAAATGGGAAATTGTAAACCCATGAGCACACCGATGAATACAAATGAAAAATTTTCTTTGGAAGATGGAGCTGAAAAGTTAGATGCTGAATTCTATAGGAGTTTGGTAGGAAGAATTTTGTACCTTACTACTGTTAGCTCTGCCATATAATAGTGATTTTCCAAAGTCGGAAGCATAGTTTGTTCGTGGTCACATTCAAAGGAGTGGCTATGGTGGTTTCCCTCACATTCTCCTCTACCCCCCACTCACACTTTCATAACCTCGTATCTCTGTTTTTCCTCCAGAACTCGGCATAAGCCCCCATTTCCCCAAGCCTCAAAGCCCTAAGTTTAAAGCTCCATAGCCCCGCCACCACATGACCATGCACCTTCACAAACTCTTTCCCTGTCACATCCGACATAAACTCGTGCAATCAAACCCGCACCATCCGATCATCTCCGCCGCGATCGGATGGCAGTCTCTCCTCCCATGCCTTCGAACCGACCACATGATAACTCGTAATCAAAGTGGTTTTTCGCTCATTCCTGCCGCCACACGTCATGCATTGACTCATATCACTTTCCCTTATATGATTACCACCTTGTGCCCTGAGGCAGTGTGATAAATATAGCTCAACGCCAAAACTGTCCTCCCCGCTCATTAAACTCCGCACATCTCCTCCGCCTGATGACCGTTGGATCTGTCCATCGGAGATCCAACGGCTCATGATTGTTTTACTCACGCTGCCTCCCGATGCCTCCCGTCGAGAGATCTCCACCGTTCATGCATTTGATCCAATGACCGATATCCATTCTCCGTCCTACTCGTACGTCCGCCATGCAGTCCACTCATCCTGATCATGCTGTGCACCTGAAGGACGAAGGTGATCATCTACCATACTCGGCACATTTCATCTTCAACAACTACATTTGAGAAATAGTATGGCCGGGGAGAGAAGGATAGAACCCGAGTAGGTGAACGCATTTAACAATTATGGAATTCTATCCTTTATAACACTTCACCTGCCTAAGAAGGACAATAGAGAAACCAAGAAGATCAAATCATTCACTGTAGCAAGAAATTACACTCAAAAACTCTGCCAGGCAGTTAAAGTGGTTGGTGGTCCATTATGACCCTCTGCACCTAGAATAGTATAACATTTTTGTAATCAAACTATATATAGACCCAAAAAACAGATGTAATCAAGGTTAATGGTTGATTTTTTGATGTAAGATTCAACTTCTAGATATTGTAACTTCATTGATACTTGCAGCGTCTCATCTTCATTTTCAGCTAATACAAGCTTCTTTTGTTGTTAATTGCTCACTTTCCATCTCTTTTCTATTTTAGTTTTTGCTTGATATGAATTTTTTCTTGAACTCTTGATGTGTAGCATTAGAGGAGCTGTCATCCTACCTCTTGCATGTATCAGTGAATCTGTTAATCAGGTTTCTTTTCACTTAGTGACAGAGAGTTGTCATCCTGTCTATGCACTAGGGAATCAGATTTGTAGACCCTTTTATTGGTTTCGGTCGACCATCAGAGGGTCTTGTGTATCTGCTGGTGTGGTCAGTATTCTCCATATTCACCCAACCCTTAAACTGTGAGTAATTGGTGGTCTAAAGCCTTGTAGTCTGGGGGTGTTCATGCATGTCTAGAGTCAAGCAAAGTAGGAGTGGTTATCTGGCTTGAACATGCATCATTCCTTCCATTCATCCATTTCCAACATTAATTTTAGTTTGTAATGTTCCCGAGCATCTCCAACCTACAATCTAGGAGAGTTTCTTGGGGTGATAACATTGATTATTGTCACTGTCAGGGAGGGGATATTGAAGCTCAGCTTTCCTGGGAAAATGACACAGTTCCATGATTTGATGATAAACAAAGTCTGGACACATTTTTGGTTGTAATCATCTATCTAGCGACTCTACTGGAGAACCTACCTGGTGGCGACTCCACATTTCAGTTCTGGCTCAGTTTGTGAGGCATACCTGGAGAAATCCTCAGAAATCACTAGCTAACCCAGTGCCTGACCCTGAGAAGATTGCTAAGCAAAGGAAAACATCACAGAAAGGAGCATCAGGATCAGGTAAGCCTAAGAAAACTTATTCATCTCTGAAAGATAAGGTTATAGCTAAGGATATACAGTTTGAAGATTTAGAGCCCAACATTCTTAGTCAATAAATACCTTCAGAGATTCATAGAGCTCCTTGTTCAGTCAGTTCCCCTTTGGATCTCAGTCCAAAGAAAGCCTCCCACACAGTCCATCATTTTCATTCATTTATGTCATCTATTTCATTACTCCCTACCATTCAATCTGCCAGTATGCTTCCACATATCCCAGTCATGGCAGTCCATCGAGCTCCCACGAAGATGGAAAGAATCATAGTTGCTAGGTATCGACCCCTAGTCTTGCCTATTCCTTTGAATGCCATGCCTGCAGGAGAATATCAAAAATATATGCCCAAATTCACTGGTATAGAGGGAGTGACAGCTGAAGAACACCTTGAGTCTTTTTATAGTTATGTTGATAACATAGATATCAGTGAGGATGATGTGTGGCTGAGAGTGTTTGTTCAGAGGCTTGATGGAGAGGCTAAAAAGTGGTTCAGAGAATTGCCCCATATGTCCATAATAAACATTGAAGCATTGGATGATGCATTCCTGAAACAATGGGGAGATAGAAAAGATTTGCTCTATTACCATACAGAGTTTGGAAACCTAAATAGGGAGAATGGGGAATCTTTGCCTGATTTTAATAAAAGATTTAACCGTATGTATAGTAAGATACCAGCTGAAGTAAAGCCTACCACCACCTCTGCCAAACTCACTTATGCCAATGCTTTTGACTCTGATTTATGCCTACTTTTGAGAGAAAGAAGATGTGCCACCCTAGCTGATATGCAAGATGCAACACTAGAGGTGGAATCAAATATTATGGCTACGGAAAAGTTTAAAAGTCATGTTGACAGAAGAAGGCAAAGAAGTGAGGCTTCTTCTTCCTCTACTTCATCTTCAGAACCCAAATTAGATAAAATGACTAAAATGGTAGAGTCATTAGCTGCTGAGATATCTAAGTTGAAAGTTGAGTAGAGTTCTGGGAAAACAAGGTTTCAAAACATATTTGCTCCAAAACATCCAAATACATTCAGAAGAGAAAATGAACAATTACAAATCCTTCAAAGGGGTAAAGAAAAAAATGAAGAACAAAGAGTTAAGGCTCCTTTCCAAAATGTAGTCATGGAGGAGGAGCAGTTTGAAGAAGAGGATGAAATTCATTGCATGGAAGATAAAGGTAGTGCTACCTTTTTGAGATTTGCTGCATATGAAGAATCATTGCTACAGGACCAAACCAGTCAAGAGTGGGACAGAGGGGTTGTCTTGTAGACTGGTGAACAGAAAAGATATAATTTGAGGTCAAAAGAAAAAATGTCAAGGAGAGTCCTGTCCAAAGAGCTGATGTCCAAACAGAGCAACAGAGTATCAGACAGAAAAGACCAGCAGCTGATCTAGCCATCCTCAAAGCACCACCTCAAAAGGTAAGAGGTCCTGATAAGTCCCATTCCCATTTCAGTTTTGAGTCAGAAGTCCAGAAGTTAAAAATATATGTGTCTCTATTATAACTTGTAAGGATTAAAGTTTTTAGAAAGCCTATCCTTGAGGCTCTTGAGATGAAAGCCACACAAACCCCCACTGACTATGTCAATTTGCAAGATGATAAACCTGCAGTTGTGCTTAGCCCTATGAAAAAACCTATTGATAACAATTCTCCATCATTTTATGTCTCCTCAACCATTCATGACAAAATCCTCCATGATTGCCTGCTAGACATAAGGGTCAGCACAATTTGATGCCTAAAGCTGTCATGGAAGAGTTGGGCCTTGATATCACTAGACCATATCATGATTTATTCTCATTTGATTCAAGAAAGGTGAAATGTCTAGGGTTGATTCAAGATCTAGCCATTACCCTAACTCAGTTGCCCATCAAGAGCATGATGATTGATATTGTGGTGGAAGATGTCCCTCCTATGTTTGGCATGTTGCTATCTAGAGGGTGGATTAAGAGACTAGGTGGAACACTACAGAATGATTTATCTTATGCCACTGTCCCAGTTTTTGGAGGAGAAAGCAAGAGATTGTACAGAGAAGCACAACCAGCCTACATCATTAGTGATGAGAAGAATCCTTCTAATCATCCAATATATGCTGTGGACATTGATTTTGGATCTTGTATCTTCCAAATCAAAGAATCCCACAAGGCCTCAATGCAGATCAAGAAACCAATCAATTAGGCCGAGGGAGAGCAAGGAGGTCTGGTTTGGGAGATGTTCTTTGATGGAACATGTTCTAGGGAGACTACAAGAGTAGGGGTGGTGCTGATATCTCCAAAACAAGAAAGCACACATATGTCTTTCAAGCTAGCTTTTCAAGCCACAAATAATATAACAGAGTATAAGGCTCTGATATTTGGTCTTAATGTAGCTAAAGGCAGAGGAATCAGAAATATAAAAGTGTTTGGAGATGCTAACCTTATCATTCAGCAAGTAAATAGAACATTCCAAGCAAAGCACCCAAGGATGAAAGCATACACAGATGAGATATGGAGACTTAAAGATTCTTTTGATAATTTTTGTATATCATACATCCCTAGAGCCAAAAATTAGCTTGTTGATTCCCTTGTTGTGTCTGCTAGCATGTTTATCCCTCCCATGCCTCCCAAACCATCCTATGAAGTTCAAATGAAATACAAACCATCCTTGCTTGATAATGTCTAGCATTGGAAAGTTTTCGAGGATGACGCTAAGGTGAATAGGTTTCTGCAAGTCATTGATGAATTTTCTGAAATGCAAATTGACCAAGAAAATGAAGCCTTGGAAGAAAGTCGCCAATCCCAGCTTAGAAACAGAATTGGTAAAGATAGCATTGTTCAACTACCCAGTAATTATATACCTAAGGGTCTAGTTCCATTAGAAAAGCTATTTGACCAAAATGATGTGCCTTCTAAGGCTACCCAAATAGAAGACCAATCTGTAGTCTATAAGCATAATATAGGGAGTCTAGATCAACCAAGATATAAATCTGTCCACTCATCTATCTGTTGCCCAATGTGATGAATACTGCAATTTAATGAAGCAATTTGTTGATGTCTTTGCGTGGGAATATAGTGACCTGACAACATATGACAAAAAGATCATCCAGAATAAAATTCCTTTAGAGAAATACACCATCCCTTTTAAGCAGAAGCTGAGACCAATAAATCCTTTTCTCCTCTCTTTGATTGAAAAAAGAAATAAACAAGTTATTGGCTGCCAAAATCATAGTTCCTCTCAGATATTCAAAATGGGTAGCCAACTTAGTGGTAGTGAGGAAGAAAAGTGGAGAAATCAGACTCTGTGTTGATTTCAAAAACCTGGATAGATGCTCTAAAAAGGACAACTATCCTCTACCTAAGATGGAGCATTTGCTACAGAAGGTCTCAGGAGCCAAAGTGATGTCTTTTCTGGATGGATTTTCAAGGTATAATCATATTGTTGTACATCCAGATGACCAAGGGAAGACTACATTCACTACTCCTTGGGGCACGTTTATGTATTCCAATATGCCTTTTGGGTTGATGAATGCTGGAGCCACCTTTCAGAGAGCTATGGATCTAGCATTTGTGGGGGATAAGGATAAGTTCGTCCTTATCTACCTAGATGGCATAACAATATACTCCAGCAGCCATCATGACCATTTACAGCATTTGAAGAAAGTGTTCCTGAAGTGCAGAAGGTTTGGGATTTTAGTCAATCCTAAAAAGTCATAGTTTGCTTTAGAGGAGGGCAAGCTATTAGGACATGTTGTTTCTGCTGCAAGTGTCAAAATTGACCCAGAAAGAGTAAGAGAAATATAGACCTTGTCTGTCCCGAGATCAAAGAAAGACATCGAGTCCTTTCTAGGAAAAATAAATTTTGTAAGGAGGTTCATCCCAAATTTTGTAGAACTTGTAAAGCACATTACCTCCATGTTGAGAAAGGGGTTGAAGATAAAATGGAATGATGCAGCAAGAAGATCTTTTGAGTCCATTAAGAAAGCTATTATGGAGGCTCCCACTTTAAGAAGTCAAAATTACAACCACAAGTTCCATATATTTTCATTTGCCTCAAATGACATCCTTGCAGTAGTTTTATTGCAAGCAAATGAAGAAGGCTCAGAGGATCCAGTGGCATTCTTCAGCAAAATCTTAAGGGATGCTGAGCTGAGGTATGATATTACTGAAAAATAGGCATATGCTCTTATCATGTCTTTGAAAGCTTTCAGAGTTTATATCCTACATTCCAAGATAACTGCATATGTACCCTCTGCTTCAATAAAAGATGTCTTAATACAGCCTGATGCTGATAGAAGAAGGGCTAAATGGATTGCAAGGTTAATTAAATTTAATATAGAATTGAAGCCCACCAAGCTTGTCATAGGTCAGGGCCTTGCCAAGTTATTGGCTGAAGAAAATTGCAGATCATTAGACATAGATTTCATTGGCACAAGTGCAGAAAATGGTCAAACAAAAGAAGAGGAAGCAACTGAATCAGGGAAAGAACAGTCATTAGTATAAAATCTAGCTTCTTGTGATTGGTACTCTGCAATAGCTCAATTCTTGTTGAAGCTAGAAATCCCTCCAGGCCTTAGCTCAAGCCAAGCCAGAACTACTAAGCTCGGGGCAGCAAAATATTGCATTCTTGAAAATTTTCTCTACTGGAGGGACCCATCTGGAATGCTTTTGAGGTGTCTAGACAAAGAACAATCCATTGAAGTTATGCAGAAATCTCATTCCAGCATGTGTGGAGGGCACCATTATTGGAAAACTATAGCCCACAAGATCCTCATAGCTGGGTACTATTTTCCCACCTTATTTTCTAATGTCTTTTCATTTGTTAAATCTTGTGACAGGTGCCAAAGATTTGAAGGAAAGTAGCAGTTGAAGTCCCTTCCCCTAAAACCAATACATGCTAATGGACCTTTTCAGCAGTGGGGCTTGGATTTCATTGGAGAAATAAATCCACATTCTAGTGGCCAGCACAGATGGATATTAGTTGCAACTGATTATTTCACTAAATGGATTGAAGCAATCCTTACTAGAAAGGGTGATCATAATGTGGTCATGAAATTTTTGACAGAGAATATCTTCACCAGATTTGGCTGTCCACATAAATTAGTCACAGACAATGCAGCAGCCTTCAGGGAAAAAGAGTTGGTGCATATGTGTGACTCAATGGGCATTAAGCTAGTTCATTCCACCTCATATTACCCTCAAGGCAATGGTCTAGCAGAATCTTCCAACAGAAGCCTGATAAGGATAATTAAAAAGATGTTGGAAGACAATAAAAGGAATTGGGATTCTAAGCTTAGATATGCACTGTGGGCTGACAGAGTGACCATCAAGAAATCCACAGGGAATTCTCCATTTAAGCTGGTATATGGCACTGAGGCTGTATTCCCCATTCAGTTAACTCTCCCTGTGGCAAAATTCCTGCAAGAAGAGCACAATGAGGAAGAAGATATGGCAAAAAGGATCACTGATTTAGCAGAGGTACATCAAATTAGGGAACAACTGGTTGGAAAGTCTGCAGCACATCAAAACAAGATCAGGGAAGTCTTTGACAGGAGGAAAAAATCAGATAATTTTCAGGTTGGAGACTTGGTTCTTAAGTGGGATACACTGAAAGAGAAGAAAGGCAACCATGGGAAGTTCAATGCTTTCTGGACAGGTCCTTTTATTATTTCTTAGATCCAAGGGAACAATACCTTCATGCTCAAAAGTATGGGAGGAGAAGCAGTTTTTGATGGCCCAATTAATGGGCATTTTCTGAAAATTTATGTGATTTAAGGTCTTCGGCCTGAAAGTTGTAAATATGTTGATTTATCAGTTTTAGTGTAAGATCAATTAGACTCCATGCCCAATGGAACACTAGGAAATTTTGCTAATTAATTTTACAGGGAGGCACTGATCTGTGAGTTCTTCAGACCTCACAGGGAGGATCTCATCCCTAGAAGGAGCCAGTGTTAGCTCTGCCATATAACAGTGATTTGCCGAAGTTGGAAGCATAGTCTGTCCATGGTCACATTCAAAGAAGCGGCTATGGTGGTTGCCCTCACATTCTCCTCTACCCTTCGCTCACACTCTCATAACCCGATATCTCTGTTTTTCCTCCAGAACTCGACATAAGCCCCCATTTTCCCAAGCCTCAAAGTGCTAATTTTAAAGCTCCATAGCCCCGCCACCACATGACCATGCACCTTCGTAAACTCTTTCCCTATCACATCTGACATAAACTCGCATGATCAAACCCACGCCTTCTGATCATCTCCGTTGCGATCGGATGACAGTCGCTCCTCCCACACCTTCGAACCGCCCATGAGATAGCTCATGATCAAAGTGGTTTTTCACCTTTCCCTGCCACCACGTGTCATGCATTGACTCATATCACTTTCCCTTGTACGATTACCACCTTGTGCCCCAAGGCGGTGCAATAAATACAGCTCACCGCCAAAACCATTATATCCTCTCGTTAAACTCCGCACATCTCCTCTGCCTGATGACCATTGGATCTATCCACTGGAGATCCAACGGCTCACAATTGTTTTGCTCATGTTGCCTCCCGATGCCTCCCACCGAGAGATCTCCGCCATTCATGCATTTGATCCAATGACTGATATCCATTCCCCGTCCCACTCATACATCTTCCATGCAATCTGCTCATCCTGATCATGTCGTGCACCCCAAGGATGAAGGTGATCATCTACCAGTACCCAACGCATTTCATCTTCAACAACTACATTTGAGAAATAGTATGGCCGAGGAGGGAAGGACAGAACCCGAGTAGGTGAACGCATTTAACATTATGGAATTTTATCCTTTATAACACTCCACCTGCCCAAGGAGGACAACAGGGCACTCGATAAGATCAAATCATTAACTGCAACAAGCAATTGCACTCAGGAACTCTGCCAGGCAGTTAAAGTGGTTGGTGGTCCATTATGACCCCTCAACGCCTAAAATAACATAACATTTTTGTAATAAAACTCTATATAGACCCAAAAAATAGATGTAATCAAGGTTGATGGTTGTTGTTTTGATGTAAGGTTCAACTTCTGGAGACTGTAACTGCTTTGATACTTGCAGCGTATCATCTTCATTTTTAGCTAATACAAGCTTCTTTTGTTGTTAATTGCTTACTTTCCATCTCTTTTATGTTCTAGGATGTGCTTGATACGCATTTTTTCCTGAACTCTCGATGTGTAGCATTAGAGGAGCTGTCATCCTACCTCTGTCTTACAATCTTGCATGTATCAGTGAATCTATTAATCAGGTTTCTTTTCACTTAGTGACAGAGAGCTGTCATCCTGCCTGTGCACTAGGGAATTAGATTTGCAGACCTTTGTACTAGTTGCAGCTAGCCATCACGGGGTCCTGTGCATCTGCTGGTGTGGTTAGTATTCTCCATATTCACCCAACCCTTAAACTGTGAGTAATTGGTGGTCTAAATCCTTGTAGTCTGAGGATGTTCACGCATGTCTAGAGTCAAGCAAAGTAGGAGTGGTTATCTAGCTTGAACATGCATCATTCCTTCCATTCATCCATTTCCAACATTAAGTTGAGTTTGTAATGTTCCCGAGCATCTCTGAGCTACAATCTAGGAGAGTTTCTTGGGGTGATAACAACTACTACTAAGCCTGATATTATGCATGAAGTAGTTCTGTTTTCCAAATTCATGCAAAGTCCAGGTAAGATTCATTTTGGAGCAATAAAAATAAATTTGAGAAAGCACGTGCTTCAGGTTATGTATTCAGCCTTGGATAGTATTATGGTGTTCAAATAAGCAACCAACTATTTAATTGTCTTCTATAAAGGGAGAGTATATTGCAGCAGCAATAGCAACATGTGAAGCAATTTGGTTGAAGAAACTATTGTTAGATCTAAAACAAGAACCAAAATATGCCACAACTATTTACTATGATAACTTGTCTACCATTGCCATAACTAAAAATAGAGTGTTTCATAATCGCACAAAACACATTGATATCAAATCTCATTTCATAAGACGCTATGTGGCAAAACAAAAAACTAAAATAAAGTTTTGTAAAACAAATGAACAGCTTGCAGATATATTTCCCAAAGCACTACCTAAAGAGAAGTTAGAATACATGAGGTATATGCTTGGAATCACCTCATTAAGCATTAACCGAGAGTGTTGAGGATAATGCTTAAAATAAGCTATGTAATTGCTTAAAAAGTAGAGAGCAAATTTTGTGTTATGAGTTATTAGAATTATGGTGGGAAATTAATACATGTAGTAAGTTATCATTCAAAAAATTATTAGGGACATAATGGATAATCAAATTAGAAATATGTAGGCTATATAATAATGTATTCATTGTTGCTATGTAGGTATGAGATTACAATGAGAGTTCAGCTCATGGATTGAGAATCAAACTTCTCTTATTTGTTGATTAGTTTTGTTTATGTTTTCATATGTATGGTCTTGATAGATTTAACATTCTCATGAGGGTGATCAGGTTCTAAGATATTGCTGGAATTTCTAATCAACATAAATTCAACTCCAAATCATTACATAAATTCAAGACAAACTTTAACTATCACCTTTTAATTCCTACAATGTGTTCTAAATCCTTGAGATGCATTAGAAGTTATAATATAATCATTTCAAGAAGCATTAAAAGTTATAGTATAATCATTTCAAAATTTAATCAAAATCTAGGAAGCTATTGTTCTTCACAAATTTAAGTACATGGGTGAAAAAAAATTATGAGACAATGTAAGCTATCAAAAATTTAATGATGTGTTTCCGAACAATTTCTGTGAACAATTTATATTTTATAATTAATCTATAACTAAATATTCTTAGATTATAATTATTTTTATTTGGAGAACTAATCTCACCAACATCTCTACAACAAAATTAATATTGCTTATCGAAAACAATAATTATGCAACTGGTCAATCAAGCAAGAGATCTAATAAAAATATCCATGCACATTTCTTAACTATTACTTAGAAAATATTCCATATGATTTGATAATTGCCTCCTACACCAAAATTAGAGACACTACCATAGTAAACATGTTAAAATTGGCAACTAGGGTGACACTCCATCTGGGTCATCTTATCTATGGAATCTGATATTTTTCTTGGATCCCTTTCATCGAGAGGTGTAGGATTGATCTAAAGATCATCTAATTCCGATAAGTATTCATGGAGTTATGAATTTATTTTTGTTATAAGACAATTCTTCAAGGTTGGCCAACAACTAAATAACACCCACATGTGCTCAAAATTTTAGTATAAAATGATGTGACCTTCTAGTCACTTGTACACACTCTTCTTGTGATCTTCCTCTCCACTTGTCTTTGGGATTCTGTGGGAGGATAGATTCTAAGAGATATGGTGCCCTAAGAAGAACTGCCCTAGATGCTGCCATGGGCAAGAAGGATCTACGTAGCTCCTAGAAGATGATGCCCTTACTCTATATGCCCTAGATCTAGGACATTGTCATGGTGAAGCTCCCTAAGACAAAGTCATGTTGAAGTTGCCCAAGTGACAAGCAGATTTCGAGGATTGTTCAAGGATTGTTGAGAGGAGTTTATCGCTAACCAAGTGCCCAAACTAGAATAGTTAGGAACAACAAATTGATAAGCAAATTTGGAGGGTTGTTCAAGGACCAATGAGAGCAGTTTAGCACTTCCCAATTTCCCTAACTAGAACAGTTAGTAACAACAAAGTGACAAGTAGATTTGGAGGGCTCTTCAAGGTCTCTTAAGGGGAGTTTAGGGTTGCCCAAGTGCCCTAACTAGAACAGTTAGTAACAACAAAGTGACAAGAAAATTTGGAGGGTTGTTCAAGGACCCTTGAGAGGAGTTTAGGGTTGTGCAAGTGCCCTAACCAAAACAATTTGGAACAACAAAGTGACAAGTAGATTTGGAGGGTTGTTGGAGGACTATTGAGAGGAGTTTAGGGCTGCCCAAGTGCCCTAACGAGAATACTTAGGAACAACAAAGTGACAAACAGATTTGGAGCAGTGTTAGATGTGCATTAGGTCAAGGATATTGACCAAATTTGGATCAGATTAATATTAACCTCATGTATTGGGTTAACATGGAGTGTTGGATACCCCAAAGGAGTGCAACATGATGTGATGGATGCAGTAGTATGGTATGTTACAGCAACATGATGCAGTGAGGTGCATGGAACAACACATTTAGATGCAACAAATGGATAGCTACAAGTACATTAGGACATCAATATAGTACTTTTACAGCAAGGACACAAAGCAACAATGGTGCAACAAGCACATGGGTGACAACATGATGCAGTCGTGGCACTAGGTACAACAGTGCTAAACACTGGGACAACAACAACATGAGGTCCAACATTGTGATGATGGGTGGAGCATGGTGCAACATGGTGAGGTGCAGTATGATGACGAGATGTAGCACAATGATAGGTGAATGAGTCACCTTAGAGAATCAATTGAAGCATTATGTCCTCAACTGATCTCACATATCATACTCCTAGAGATGATCTATGCTCTTATCTAGATAAGTCAAAGTGTTGACTTTTGTTGTAAATGCACTCTCTCTCTCTCTCTCTCTCTTTCTCTCGCTACTGAACTATTGAAGAACATATAAGAATAATTGATCAAGGGTTTCCCCACATTGGGGTTTGTCCTTGGCTAGTGCCACATCTTGTTTCCTCTTGTCTTGGCTTGTCTTCTGTGATTTATATTTATGTTCTATCTGCAGTTTACTTTAATGCTCATGTGATTTCTAATCTAGAAAAGATATTGAGCTAACTATGAAAATTGAAATGAATTTCTCTAGCATAGAACATACCTAAAATTAACATGGTATCACAGCTGAGGTGAAGACAAAGCCCAAGCAAAAGCGAAAGAGAAATCACCGAAGAAGGTTGCGAAAGGACAAAAGGATGAATAGATTCCTTGTCCCTCTTCAAATTCACCAAGGGTGAAGTCGAAGCATAGTATATTACCAGAATGGCACAGTGGAAGCTTCTAATGGCCTACCTAAAGATCACTTCATTGGGAAGTCCAGATCTAAGGGTGGAAGGAAAGGCAGATGACTTGGTTGCAATAAGTTTGGTCATTATGTGAAGGAGTGTGTGAATGGCAGGGACACATCACTTGATGATGATAACAATCATTCTAGGGACGTCTTCAATGATTAGAGGAATGATAGGTAATGTAGGTTATCAAGAAAATGACCGGCTCTTCAAAGAAAGCAAGGAACCCCAGATATGAAGAATCAAATGATGTTTTTGATAAGATAAAGATGTTTTATCTTGTATTGGCTCTCTCCTTTAGATTCTTTGGGAACCTTGCTTATTGATTGTATTGCTTCAAGGCAATCCATCAAATATAAGGGTGCCCTCCCTCTAATTTGGTAGAGATGGAAACATTCATGGAATTATACTTAGAGTCGAAAGAGTGTTACCCCTCAATTGAATGAGGGTAACTCAATTCATTCACAGAATCTCTTTTATGTACCTAATTGCAAGAAGCACCTGCTATCATTCATCGATGGAGAGGTACATCTTTGAAAATAGAATTTTCAAAAATGCTTTTACTCATGGGTTCCGGGTTGGAAATTTGTATCAAGTTGCAAGAAGTCCATTGGGGACCATGTCAATTGATACATAGCACCAGAGGTCTATGAGTCAAATGATGACAGGGATGCCTAAATTCAAAATTAGTATGAAGGTACATGTCTAAGATGTACTGAAGGAAAATCTTAAAAGGGGACCATTCCCCTCATGTAGCACATCCATAGGTTTGGAACAACCCGAGAAGGTTTGAGATTCATGATGGGGAATCTCATGTGTGGAGGTGGAAGAAATCCCTCTATGGCTTGAAAAAGATCACCCTGGGTTTGATATGAGAGGATTGATAGTTTTCAAATGAAGTTGAAGAATGAAGGCAATCCAAACCATTGTTTGAAGGTTGTGGATGATGGACCTATGATACCAACACCTTATAAGAATGACCTATTTATGTTAGATGCAGACCCTCTCCCTTGTAGAAATAAGAGGGAGTTGGATTTCAGATGTGGAATGGTAAACTGCAAGCCCATGACTATCTTGAGGATCTTAACTCTCAAAAGTTATATGGTGGTGATGCCGGACTAGATTTGGGAAATGCCTCTTAGTTTCATAAACTCATTTGCATTCATGTTCTTTGTGAAATTCTGTTTGGATATATGTTTTGCAGTTAGCATGGTAAGATCATATTTGGTTGAGCCTCACCGAATTGGTGCCAAGAATATTCTAAGATATCTACAGGGCATAATCTCTCATGGATTGAGATACACTGTCAGAAAAACGAATTTGCATGATTGTGCTAACTCAACAGGCATTGTGGAGTATAAATAAAGCACTTCTCAGTGCTAGTTCTTTTTGCGTTCTGCTTCAATATCATGGATGAGAAGGAAGCATAAGTCGGTTGATATAAGCACCTTCAAGACTGAATACATAGCCATGAGTATGATATCGTATCACACATGATGAATACCACCATATCCTCTATGACAATGAGGGGGGGATTCAATTGTTGAGGAATCCTTTATTCAATGATTGCTCAAGTAGATAGACATCAGATAATACCTTATCTGGGATATGGTAAGTCGATGAGTGAGGAGGCTCCATCGCATTGAGACTGATGTACGGGTTGTAGACATTCTGTCTAAGCCCAAGGGAAAGGTCAAATCTTTGACTTTCTTCAATGACTTGGAGTCATTAAGCTACCTTCTTATAAGGGTCCTTCATCTTCCATGCATTGAGATCTGGGAGCTCTCGGGGGCTTGGGGTACTTACTGGAGTGACATACGACCATAGGGCAACTCACCCTCCCCTGGTGGTGCACTATGTATAGGGTGAAAGGTTAAACCTTCCCCTGTGATACCCCATGACAACTTTGGGACAAGATGATTAGTTCTCCTATGGGCCAGGATGATTAGTTCTCCTATGGCAACTGTTGGACACGATGATTAGTTCTCCTATGGCGACTGTTGGATAGGATGATTCGTTCCCTTGTGGGATAGGATGATTCGTTCTCTTGTCGAGGCATCCTACCCATACAGTTTGGGAGTCATAAGAAGTACCTCTCATGTGATCAACGAGTAGGGAAATGGGGTTAGGGACCATAGTAGTACTATCGATGGAAACATCGTTGTATCTATCATACTCCCTATGCTAATATGACCTCCAACTAATCTTCAGTATGAGTGGTTTGAGACACTCTCTTGTGATATTGATCTAGGATCAATAAAAATGACTTCAGTTCAGTAAGTGTGATATGATGCACTCTCTTCATATGAAACTCACTTTGGGTCAGTAGAGAATGTTATGAGACATTCTCGATCAATCCTTCTTCACTATTCAGCGTAAAGAAGAAGAGCTTAGCAGAGCAGAACAGAGAAGTTTAGGGCACTAATGGCAGAGATAGTATAGTTGGACATATGGATTAGTGAATGGAGTTCTCCCTAATTGACATGGAGTGTTAAATTTTGAAACCAGGGCCAAACTCCATGTGGGTCATTTTATTTATGGTAGCTAGTATTTTTCTTGGATCCCTCTCATCGAGAGGTGTAGGATTGATCTAAAGATCATCCAATTCCAATAAGTATTCATGGAGTTATGAATTTGTTTGTGTTATAAGACAATTCGTGAAGGTGAGACAACAACTAAATAACACCCACATATGCTCAACGTTTTAGTTTAAAAATAAGTGGCTTGCTAGTCATTTGTACACACTCTTCTTGTGATCTCTTCCTCCCGACCTGCCTTTCGGTTTTGGTGGGAGGATAGATCTTAAGAGATATGATGACCTAAAAAGAGTTTCCCTAGATGTTTCCATGGGGAAGAAGGATCTATGTAGCTCCTAGAAGGTGATTCACTAGCTCTATGTGCCCTAGATCTAGGACATTGTCATGGTGAAGCTGCCCAAGACAAAGTGATGTTGAGGCTACCCAAGTGACAAGCAAATTTGGAGGGTTGTTCGAGGACTATTGAAAGGAGTTTAGGGCTGCCCAAATGCCCTTAAGAGAACAGTTAGGAATAGCAAAGTGACAAGCACATTTGGAGTGTTGTTCAAGGACTGTTGAGAGGAGATTAGGGCTGCCGAAGTGCCCTAACTAGAACTGTTAGGAACAACAAAGTAAAAATCAGATTTAGAGGGTTTTTCAAGGACTCTTAAGAGGAGTTTAGGGTTGCCCAAATGTGCTAACCATAATAGTTAGTAATAGCATAGTGACAAGAAGATTTGTAGGGCTGTTCAAGGACTATTGAGAGGAGTTTAGGGCTACACAAGTGACGTAACCAGAATAGTTAAGAACAACAAAGTCACAAGCAGATTTTTATGGTTGTCCGAGGACTGTTGAGAGAACTTTAGGGATGCCCAAGTGCCCTAACTAGAATAGTTAGGAACAAAAATGTGACAAGAAGATTTGGAGAAGTGTTAGAGGTGCATTGCGCCAAGGATATTGACTAGATTTGGATCAGATTGAGATCAGCCTCAAGCGTTGGGTTAAAATGGAGAGATGAATACCCCAAAGGAGTGTAGCATGATGTCATGGATGCAATAGTATGTTGTATTATAGCAACCTTGTGTAGTAATGTGCATGGAACAACATATTTAGATGCGACACATGGACAGCTGCAAGTGAATTAGAACAACAATATAGTACTTGGTGCAGCAAGGACACGAAGTAGCAATGGTGCAACAAGCACATGGGTGACACCATGGTGTAGCCATGGCACTAGGTATAGCAGTACTAAACAATCGGACAAAGCAGCATGAGGTCCATCATTTTGATGATGGGTGCAACATGGTGCAACACAGTGAGGTGCAACATGATGATGAGATGTAGCACAATGATAGGTGAAGGAGTCACCTTAATGAATCACTTGAAGGAGCATGTCTTCAACTCATCTCACTTATCAGCTTCCTAGAGATGATATATGCTTTTATCTTAATAAGTCAAAGTGTTGACTCCTATTATAAATGTATTATCTCTATAAGAAGAATTGATCAAGGGTTTCCCCACATTAGGGTTTGTCCCAAGCTAGCCCACATCATCTTGTGTCCTCTTGTATTGGCTTGTATTCTTCCATTTATATTTATGTTCTATATGCAATTTAGTTTAATGATGATGTATTGCCAGTATGGAAAATGTATTGAGATAACTGTGAAAATTGAAATAAAATTACTCTAGCATAAAACATACCTAAAATTTAGATGTTATAATATAATCATTTCAAAATTTAAACAAGATCTAGGAAGCTATTGTTCTTCACAAAGTTACGTACATGGGTGACAAACAATTATGAGACACTCTAAGCTATCAAGAATTTAATGATGTGTCTCTGAAAGAAACATACACAATTTATTTAAATTATTGCAAGTACTTGATCATCTTTGACTCATTAAAAGTTTTATAATCAATATTCCCATTAGTTACATTTCATGTATTTTACATTTTTTACCTAGTTCTTAAGCCTAAATAAGTATAAATGGTTGAAGACATGTCTTTTGATCAAGTAGAAGAATCATATTCTAGTCACTGTTTAAGAAAATGATTCTTCTAACCTTATTATTTGAACAAATGATTATTCTAACATGCATTTTTTGTGAACAATTATAATTCTTCTGACATGCATTTTCTGTGAAAAATCTGTATTTTACAATCAATCTTTAGCAAAACATTCTTAGATTATAATTATTTCTATTTGGGAAAATAATCTCGCCAACATCCATACAACAAAACTAACATTTCTTATGGAAAACAATAGTTATGAAAATAGTCAATCAAGCGCCAGACCTAATATAATATCCATGCATCTTTCTAAACTATTACCTAGAAAATATTCCATAAGATTTGATAATTGCCTCCACCAAAATTAGAGACACTACCATAGTAAACAACATTTTTTTTCCCACGCGTATTTTGGTATTTTCCTTTTCCATCTGGACAAAGGTAATCAAGTTTGTTAATCCATATTGTTGTTCTATATTCTAGATGCTAATTGGACTAATTATAGATTAGTTGTAACACAAGAATTTCAATGTATTGTCATCAAAATTCATAAATTTCACTATTTTGGATGTTGTAAATTATTTTATTTATAACATGCAGCCAAATTCCAAGACAATAAAAAAACCAATATGGTGTACTAAAAATACTACACCTATTACAAAACTCAACTCAAAACAAAAACTCATTTTCGTAAATTCTAGTTTGTACAAAGCATGGGCATTTTTATGTCAATTTTGAGAATATCTTACTTGTTTATGTAAATTATAAGAATATCTTAAATTTTTGTGTCAATTCTGAGAATATCTTAGAATTTGAATAACCAAAAGAAGTTAAACAATTGATTTTTTTTTGTGTCAGCCAAGAAAAGTCAAAAAGTTAACCTTTTCTCTTGACAGCCAAGTTTTAAAATATTTCTAAAATTTGCAATCAACATAAATCCAAGAGCAAAACCTTACCCTATAAAAACTAGCTGCAAATCCATTGAATTGATTAAGAGAATTGATCAATTAATCATTAACATCTTTAGAACTAAGTAGACATGTACCTGGTCATCCTCGTATTTTCTACAAAAAGCGCTCCATGCAATAGATGACGTGCATTCTACTCTTCAGATTTAAGGTCACTTCAACAATTTTTTAATGTAATCTGTTCGAAGGGTGGGCCAGTCTGGAGCGAGGGTTGTTGTTCCTTCCACCTCAAAGACCAAGTGTCATTCATTTGAGCTCGCTTCTGAAGCCATCGATGGCTTTTTAAATGATATAACCTATGAACATCTAAAGCGATCTAATCGATGGATTTTTAGTAGATCTAATCGATGGTTTTTTAGACGATATAACCCACAAACATCTAAAGCGATCTAATCGATGGCTTTTCAGTAGATCTAATGGATTTTCCTCAGCATTCATGCTAAAAGAGAAGAAGGAAGAGAGAGAGGAGGGGAGAGAGAGAAGGGGGGAGAGAGAGGGCGTGAGAGGAAGGAAGAGAGAGATAAGGGGAGAGAGAGAAGGAGAGATAGATATGGAGATAGAGGGGGAGAGAATGGGAGGAAATGACAAATACATAGAGAGATAAAGGTGGATATAAAGAGGATGTGACAAGGGAGAGATGGAGAGATAGTGAGGGAGAGAGGAGAGGAGGTAGGAGAGAGAAGAGGAGAGTAGTGAGATAGGGAGAGAAGGGGAAGAGAGAGAGGGAGACACATAGATGGAGGGTAAAGAGAGAAGGAGAGAGGGACGGAGTTAGTGATAGAGTTGTAGGGAAGAGAGAAGGAGAGAGTGATGGGTGGAGGGGGGAGAGGTAGAGGGAGGTGGGAAAGAAAGGGAGAGAGAAAGGACTCTAGAGAGAGAAGGGGAGAGAGAGAGAGGGAAAGAGAGGGAGTTGGAGGGAGAGAGAGAGGGAGGAAAGAAGAAAGATATAAAGGTGGAAAGGTGGTGAGAGAGATGGAGTGACAAGGGATAGAGGAGAGCGGGAGAGAATAGAGAGAGAGAGAGGAAGAGGTGGAGAGAGAAATAAATAGATATGGATAGAGAGTGTGTATGTTTGGGGGATGAAATAGACAGAGAGAATAAGAAAGAGACACACATATACAAATATAGATATGATATAGTATTATATAACCATCTTAGGTCTGTCCTAACCCCATATTAATCTAGCTCTTAGAGGGATCAAATATATCGAGTTGAAAACCTTTTCTCAAGTTTTTCACTCAAAACATAGGTTTAGACATCGAGATATTCCATCCCTCTCCAAGGTTGATACATACAACGTTAAGTTGGATCTACATTAGTTCATACTCTTGGATATTTCTAGAAGAGAATTGTGTAATTTATTTAGTGAGTGCAATGTTATGGATAGATACTCCATCCATCATGATGAACCATAGAACTTGAGATGATGGATGAAGTAACCATCCGAAACTTTTGATGGACTAAATATATTACACGGTTCTCTTCTAGAATTCTCCAACAATAGAGATAATTTATTAAAACAAATTACAAAATAAAATGACTAATATCTATGAGGTTACTCATTTTAGATGTTTTCATTATAAAAGGAAAAACACAATGAAGAATATCATCGATATAAAGATTTCGTGTCTTAAAAATTCTATAATTTGATATTAAAATATATCATTTTAACTCATTGATTTCTCCTTGAACATTGGAACGTTCTCAAATATATTTCTCTAGTAAGTAGAGTATTTCTAAATTATTTTAAGTAATTATAGATAAGAATAAGGTATTCCATAATATTTAATGATCACCTCTTAATAAATTTTAATTTACATTAGCCTCAAGGATTAGTTTAGTTGGCGAGTCTTTAACGTTAAAGCACATTTTCTATTAAGAAGTTAAGAGTTGAATTCTCTTGCTTGAGGTCTGTGTGGTTGACCTAAATCTAATTGGTACGAATTTTCCAAGGACATAATAATCACCAATATTAAAACACCATAAACCACATTAAATAAAAACACACAAAAGCTCAACTAACATTTAAATTATAATTATAAGTATTACCTTTTTCAATTACAATTAATAACATATCAATATTTCAATTATTATATTTTAAAGTTATATTCCTAATATTTGAAAAGGAAAGGCCCATTCTTTAACTTTTATTAATATATTTCTAAGTGTTGTTATTTCACTTTTCCATATTATGTTATTATGATTACAATTTTTAAATAATATTAAATTAATGATAATTTTGAAATATTTTTTCTTAAAAAGAAAAAGTGGTAATAAAACCCAATAATAATCTATTTGATATTACACATTAATAAACGAGGAAAGAAATTAAACGGGGTTAAGTAAGATAAAATTCATATAGAAAAATTATACAAAATTGAAGGCAAATAAATAATTATATTTTTATTTTTCACCAAATAAAGTTAGATTTGTTATGATGTTGTATGATTTAACAGTTGAACAAATTAATATATAGAATAAATATTCACATTATGTCCAATGGATTAGGGCCCTCAATATATGTTAGAAAAAACAAAATTGGCTTTCACCATTTCAACATCATTGATAATTGTTTTACTTATCATGTGTGTGTTTTCTCACATGTTAGAGAGAAATATGGTACAACAGATAAAAAAATCATGAAATGCAACTTGGTGTTTTAGTAATGACTTCTTGCAATGCATAAAAAAATTTTGATGCCATATGATGTGTAATCAATAGACTTTCATTAAAAGGACCATATAGTTAAATAATTGATTGTTTAGAAGGAAATATGAAATAATCCCCAATGAGTAATTATACATAAAACTATTTGGGTACAATGTAGTTGAGTCACTAAAACATATTTTCAAATACAACTACAATATCTAAAATTTAAAAATGCTTGAAAATATAACTACTAATTTTGCAAGTTGATTGATTTAGTAGGAAATGAAAGATGCCAAATTAATTATTTAATTACCACAACATGGAATGATAACTACAATATAATATTCACACATTGGAATACAAAATTACAATACAGCTTACTTTAAATATTTGAGGAATTATTAATGTATCATATCTGGTTTCTCTGGAAAACCCTGAATACTACTCAGCTTTGGTTCAATTTTTCATATTTTAATTCAATTTGGGAAAATTCTACAGTTGTTTTTTAATCGACTTGATTAAACCACATCCCAACTTTACCCTCATCTCCTATGGAAAACCCCTTGCTATTCCTTATCTTTTTGTTGTGTGACTACGAATGGTATCAATGTTCCCATTCCCCTTAACTCTTGATAGGATTTTTTCTTCGACGTTCCATAATGATACATGCATAAATCCCAATCCTTACCAATATTCCACTCCTTATTCTTTATCGAATGATCAAGGCTTTAGAAACAAGCCTTAAGTTGAGGTGCTAACCTTTTATCCCTTTATTCTTAATCCTTATTGTTATAAGTAGGAAGGTGTTAAATTCTCAAAACCATGCTCTATCACCTATTTCCTCATTCGCATTATGCCCATATGCTTTGAAACCCAAATTTATGATCCACACAAATTCAAGTTTCACTTAAATTACTTCAGGTTCTAGACATGTGTGATGAAGCTAGATGTATCGGGTCCATGTTGACCTTTATGGATCTGGATGATCCAGTGTCCAAAAGATTCTTTCTATGGTGACTTATTCTAGGGCCAAATCTCATATTGGTGTTTTTGTCTCAAATGTGGGAGCAACACTAGAATTCCACTTCAATTTAATTTATCCGCCAACTTAGGGTTTTTGACAAACATTTGGTAACATTCTCCTAGTTGAACCATATATGCAATTACTTTATATGGCTTCACTTGACAGAATTATTCACCAATCATATTTACATATTTGTCAACTGATGGGTTTGTTTATAGAATAAATGTTGGTACCACGCCGCAAGCTAGGTATCTCTCCTTTGTTCCCACATATTAATCCAAATATACTCGTTATACTTATACTTTTTGCCTTGGACTTAAGTGACTTGAGAAGTCCTAATTAAAGCAGGCTCTACACACCTTGACCCTTAGTCGAATTAAAACAAATGCCTTCAGTATTGAAATAAAAAATATAGGGTAACCCCATTGTTTTATGCTCAACTTTATCGATGTTGGGTGTGATTTTTTCATTGATTTGAAATTGTGATTAACCTTGGAGATTGATGTATAGTCATTAATTTCAAGAGAAACATCAAGTTGTTTTTTTAGGTCATTGGTAAAGAAACATCATAGTAACAGAATAATTACAGAATCTTTAAAAACACTATGACTAAACCTAGTGGATGAATTATTTAATGTCCTATTGGTTGGTTGAAAGCACCTTGCTTACAAAGAATCAAGTAAAATTTCCATGTAAAATTCATAATTTGATGACTGCCAGAAAGAACTTTCAAATGCTATATGATAGTCCAAAACAATTGTAAGTGTTGAAGAGATAATGTAGGTTGAAGTTGAGAGGTATGCTGGGTGTGGAGCCTCATTATCTTCTTTACTTAGAGGTATCCCCACATTAGACCCGAGTTCGTAATGTGACGGCAATGCCGCCCGTAAAATATATGTTGCATGGGGGGTCCAAGGGGCGCGGCTGTGGGGGGGTCCAAGGGGGGCTGCCTTGAAGCTAAAAATAGATGTAAAATTGCCTTGTAAAATGTTGTAATTTTGTAGTCAATATGGGTCCTTCATTAGGCAGAGATCTGACGGTAGAATTTATGTTTAATTTGGGGTTTTTTCCCTAGAAGGCAACCCCTCGCTGTATATGAGGGAATTATATTGTGTCTATGTAGATTTTTATTCTGAACGAGAATAGATATTGAGCAAGAAAGGAGAGGGAATTACAATGAATCTATTGTAGGTTGTATCTCTTCAGTTTGCTAGATAATATAAAAGGAAGGACTTGCTATTTCTTCGTGGATGTAGCCCAAATTGGGTGAACCATGTATATTTGTGTCCCTCCTCTTTTATGCATTTTTTGTGTTTATAATATTTGCAATACTTTATGTGTTCCATCGTTGTGTAATATATAATTTTATAACAACTGGTATCAGAGTCGAAGGTCTATTTGGCTGATAAACTCGCAGGAGGGAATGGTTCCTGGTTTGAGTGGGAGTAATGGTTGAAGATGGTAGGTTTAGGATCGAAAAATTTAACGGCCAAGATTACTAGTTGTAGAAGATGCACATGGAAGATTATCTGTATCACAGAGATCTATACCAACCATTGAGCGGGAAGGAAAAGAAGCCGACGAGTATGAAAGACACAAAATGGGATATTTTCAACAAAAAGACACTTAGAAAAATATTGATGTTCCTAGCTGGATCGGTAGTGTTTAATATTTCAAAGGAAATGACAATAGAGGGTTTAATGTCGACATTTTCCAAGCTATATGAAAAACCCTCAGCCTCAAATAAGGTATTTCTTATGAACCATTTATTTAATATGAAAATGTGAGAAGGTGGATCTGTTGCTGATAATTTAAATGAATTTAATACAGTTACGAGTCAGTTAAGTTCTATAGGGGTAACTTTTGATGATGAAGTTAGGGCTCTATTATTTTTGTGCTCATTGCAAGAAATTTTGAACGGATTAGTTATGGCCATTAGTAACTCTATCTCTGGATCTAGTACTTTAAAGTTTGGTGATGTTGTCGGTGTAATCCTTAGTGAGGAAATGTGATGGAAAATCTTTGGTGAGACATCAGGTAATACTTTGACTATAGAGACTAGGGGAAGAAAAATGGAAAGAGGAAAGAGCCCAGGATATCACAGTAAGTGAAGGAAAGATAGATCCAAGTCTAGATCAGGGATAGTGTGCTGGAAATGCAGGAAGGAAGGACACCTGAAGAAAGACTACAAGTTTTGGAAGGGAAAAGAAGGATACACACAGCAAGAAAACAATCATGAAGCGAATGTGACAGGTAATGTGTTGCACAATGCTTTGATTCTTTCTTTAGAAATTATTATTGATGTTTGGGTGGTAGATTTTGGGGCCTCATTCCATGCCACACATGATAAGAAACATTTTCATAATTATGTTCAAGTAGATTTTGGACAACTTCGATTGGGTGATGATAAACCCTATAAAATCATTTGAATGTGTATTTTTCATAAAATAGCAGAATGGAAATCAATGGCTATTCAAGGAGGTAAGGCATGTTCCAAATCTGAAGAAAAAATTATTTCAATAGGGCAATTGGGAGGTGAAGGTTGTGCGACTACTTTTATATATAAAACTTGGAAGGTCACTAAAGCATCACTGGTAATATAAAAAGGAGAAAATGTTGGTACATTGTATTTATGCAATGGTATTTCTAATTATGTTAATGCTTTAACCTCTACAGGAGAAGATACCACATTGTGGAATCATAGGCTCAGGCACTTGAGTGAGAAGGGGATGCATGTTCTTCACCGAAGATTTTTTTTGTCAGGTTTGAAGCATGTTGGTTTAAAATTTTATGAGAAATGTGTTTATGGAAAATAGAAGATATTTATATTCCTTAGAGTTGGCAAAGAAAAGAAGAGTGAAAAATTAGAGCTTGTGCATACAGATGTATGGGGACCTGCTCAAGTATCATCTCTTGGTGGCTCTCATTATTATGTTACTTCTATTAATGATGCATCCATAAAAACCTAGATTTATTGTATTCAAAATAAATCTCATGTATTTGATACTTTCAAGAAATGGAAACCTTTGGTTGAAAATGAGATAGGAAAAAGGTTGTAGTGTCTCAGATTAGACGATGGAGGTGAATATTGCAGCAAAGAGTTTGATAAGTACTATTCCAAGAATGGAATTTGTAGATAGAAGACAGTTCCAAGAACACCACGAGAAAATGGTGTGTCAAAAAGGATGAACATGATAATCATGGAGCGTGCAAGGTGCATGAGATTGCATGCAGGATTGCCTTTACAATTTTGGGTAGATGCTATAGATACTATTGTTTATCTAATAGACAGAGTGCCTTCAAGTTCCTTGGATGGTGGTATTCTAGAGGAGATAGGTAAAAAGGTAAACTACTCATTTTTAAAAACTTCTGGTTGTGAAGCCTTTGTCCACATTAATAAAGAAAATAGAACAAAGCTTGAGGCAAAATCAAAGAAATGTACTTTTATTGGATATGGTGTTAATGATTTTGGTTATCACTTTTATGATTATGAAAAACACAAAATCATTAGGAGAAGAGATGTCATATTCAATGAAAAGGTTTTGTATAAGGATCAGCTACAGGAAAAGAAACAAGAAAAAGAAAACAGAGAACACACGGTGCTTCATGAGATCATAGGAAAAGTGATGGTACTTGAAAATCATAATGATTAATGGCCAGAACAACCACAACAACAACAAGAACCTCGAACACCTGAAAGTGGTGTTAGAAGATCTACCCGGATAAGTAGACCCTCTGAACGATACTCTCCTTCATTACATTATGTACTGATGACTCATTCTGGTGAACTAAAATGTTATGAAGAAGCAGTGTAGGTAGAAACTAGGAAGAAGTGGGAGAAATCCATGAAAGAAGATATGGACTCCTGATTACATAACCAGAATTGGGACTTAGTCATGTTTCCTGCACATAAAACAACATTGTAGAATAAATGCATTTAGAACTTGAAGGAAGAAGATGGAGGTAGAAATAGGTATAAAGCTAGAATTGTGGTGAAAGGGTTTTCACAGAAAAAGGGTATAGACTTTGATAAGATATTTTCTCCTTTTGTTAAAATGATTTCAATCAGAACTATTTTAACTCTGGTAGCAGCTGAATATTTTCATCTTGAGCAGTTAGATGTAAAGACAACCTTTCTCCATGGGGATTTGGAGGAAGAGATATATATGCAGCATTGACAAGGATATGAGGTAAAAGGGAAGGAGAAACTAGTGTGTAGGTCGAAGAAGAGTTTGTATGGCTTAAAATAGGCTCCAAGGCAGTGTTATCTAAAATTTGACAGGTTTATGTCTGAAAAAGGTTATACTAGATGTCACTCTGATCACTGTGTTTCTCTCAAAAAGCAAAATGATGGAAACTATATTATATTGTTATTGTATGTAGATGACATTCTTGTTGCAGGTTCTAACATACAGGAAATAAATGTTCTCAAAAGAAAATTGGTGAACTCATTTGCAATGAAGGATTTGGGTGTTGCATCTATTGAGGGCATCTCAATTTTTCGGGGTATTATAGTTGTTTCGAGAAATCAAGTTGTTCTGGATCTCAGGTGTTCAATATGTTCTACTCTAGTGAAACTATGAGGAAAGGTCTAAATCCGACCTTCCTCTTATCCATACAGGTTGATGATATGGCAGAAGTACATGGTACGTGAGGTGAAACTAACTAGGCGTAACAATTTGTGCATGTAATGGCATAACAATTTGTGCAAGTGGTATGTGGTAGTTAGTTTTAGAGTTTTTAGATGGACAAGTGAGTAAATTTTCATTAGACATGTGGCACCACTAGATGGTAACCATGTGGAAGGGATGACGCAATATTGTAAATAGGATATGATGTGGAAAAATGTGAAGATTTTTGTTAAAATGTAGTGTTTGGAACTAATTTGTAGTTTTATAGAATTTCCAAATTTCTATGGGAATCAAATGGTACGCCTTGAATGAGATCATTTTCCTCGTAGCTCAAAATTCATACCTCAAAGAAGAATAGTGGTGGGACCACATGAAGTGGATAGTGAAATTTGATTTTGATTAGAGACCAAGTGTGTCTGGAAAAATAATTAGTTCGAGAACTTGATAATTTGGGAGTTCAAATTTTGAGTGATTTTCTTGAGCACAACATAAAATAAGGCCCAAACATGAATAGGAGCATAACTATATTTTGTGTTAAAGATTTGGTCACAATCATGGTTTTATGGGAGAAGGATCTCAAACTTTCAATAGATTGTAGTGTTAAGAATTTGGCATTGAGATGAGTTATGAAAGAGAATAGTTTATTTCATACTTAGATAATGAAGGAAGGATAAAAATAGGAGATCTAATTAGCTGATGCAAAGTGATGGATAACCTCCACTAGAAATAGTAGCACAATATATATATAAAATCTAATATATATATATATATATATATATATATATATCCCATTTTATGGTAGCTCATATTCTAAATTCCCAATTGTTATCATCCAAAAAAACTATCAGCTAGCCATTTTCTACTAGGTCAATCAAAATATACCATTGTAGGATGAGATTTTACATATTAGAACTCATTTTAACATTAGGAAATAGTTTAGTGAACCATTATCTTAAATGATTTCTCATTAAAATAAAATAAAAACCAATGCGAATAATTAAAGAAATCATTATTTATTTATTGTTCTCTTGAAATAATAATTAAATCAATTTAATTATTATTTCTAACCATTTTGACTTAACCAGTTATGAATAATTAATAAATTATTATTTATTTATTATTGCATAATTATCCCTTATTTCTCTCATGACATAGTTATTAAGTCTTATTTAATAATTGTTCTTAATTCATCTTTCTCTCTCTAAGATATAATAAAATATTCCTAACGACTAGATTTTGATTTAGTCTAACTTTTTTAATTATTATGCGAGATCTAGAATAATAACAATAACATGTTAGAGTGAATATTAAAGTGATTAGTTATTGAGGCGAGGATGTTTTGGGCTCTGACATGACCACAGGCGGGTAGGTGGCGCCCGCGCATTGCCGCACTTGCAAAGAGACAGTCTAAAACAATTTTACCGTAGTAAACCACGGATTTTCGTTGTAGCTGTTGCAAACTCTCCTGACCTATCGACATCTGGCCCTTGCGCTTGAGGTCAACTGTTTCACCATCAGTCTCGGTGGCAGTTTCCAACTATGGACAAAATGGATATCGAGGAGGAGGCGATAGATTATTTCCTGGACCCGTATGAGGGACAAACTATCTTCGGTAGCCGTAGCCCTAACCCTAATCTAGACTGCTCCAAACAATTTAGGCTCTCATATCCACTATCTGCGCCGATCATCTCGTTTCCTGGATTATCCTCATCACTGATTCAATTTGGTTCGCTCTCCTTGGAATCATCAGGACTTGATTTCCCTCCTCTATCCCCTGGAACTCTCAATTTTCTCACTGTTTTCTCGCTTCCATCACCCGCATTTGATCCACTCCCTTCGTTCAACCATTCGCCCCCTCCTTGTCCAAACCCCCAATCTCCACCTAACACTAATTACCTTCCCTCTCGATGTTTCGACTCTCTGGTTATTAAGGTCAAAGAATTGATCCCACATGTAGTTGTTGGATCAAATATGCTGAAAGAACACCCATTAGTGCTACGGACTAGAAAAAGGAAAGTTAAGTGTGTGAAAGCCACAGCGAAGGACCTCACTATTACTTTTCTTGAAGACATTCCGATGGGAGAGGTAGTAGACAAGGCCAATATGGTTCTCGTCGGGCATGTAAGAGGAAGGGCATACTCTATGGCTAGGCTAACGAGCTGGGTAAAAGAAATTTGGGGAGGCGCTCTATAAGAGTTACCAGAGGTCCAAAGTCTAGCAAGGGGATGGTTCACGCTGCACTTCTCTAAGGCAGGCTACACTGAATTAGTACTCATGAAATATTGGAATATTGATATGGCACCGATCCTCCTCAAGCGTTGATATCCATTATTCGATCCAGAGCGGGAGCAAATAGGTGCAGGTTGCATATGGGTACGTTTACTAGGACTACCTCTTCAATATTTGTCTAAAGTTATGTTTATAGGGATCAAGAATGCACTCAGTACTTATCTGGATTACGACAAGACCTATGTGCAGTCAAAAAATCGAGTGCTGGCAAGAATCCTGGAGCATTTGGACACAAGGGAGGGTATGGAAGAGAAGACTACTCTCAAATGGTGGCATTATACTAGAGTCCAGATTCTGGACTACGAGGGAGTTCCTTTTTGATGTAGGAGGTGCCACAAGGTAGGGTTTGTATTCAAGGAATGCCCTATGCTCACGAAATCAGCAGAACCCCACAGCTCACCATCACAACAAATAGGAAAAGCTACTGCAAATCAGATCAGCACCCTGGTATTGGTCCTCAAAGATCATAATCATGGAAAATCCTCAAAGGCTATGGAGGAGGATTACAGAACAGGCTCATCTCCACTAACTCTAGCTAGAGCTACTACTACTGCGAAGGTCGTAAGAAAAGCGGGTACATCTCTCTCTCCTCCACCTACCTCTCACTTTACTTCCATGTCATATGTTGTTTGTGCATCATTTGACTCTTCTTCAACAATGATTATGTCATCTGCCATTACATGTGAGATCTCCTTACCCCCGCCCATCATTTCCTCCACTGTCCCTACTCTGCCCTCCCCTCCATCCTCACCCATGGCCTCAGCCATCAACCACCCTATTTTTCCCCACTCATACAACTTATGTTCTTGCCTCATAACAGATCCTTGCATCCAGAATGGTCTTCATTTCACCTTCCTTGGACTGACCACCTAATCATCTCGGGGCTGCAAATCAAATCTACCCAAAGCTATCCAGAAGGTTGGAGCTGAAGTAATCTCTGGTAGACTGTCCAATATGGAATAGGTTCTTAGAGAATTGAACACCCTGGGAGGGTTCCACCATAAAGTGCCTCTCCTTTAATTGCAGAGGTATGGCTAGTGCCTCCAAAAAACTAGCCCTGAGGAGATTCTTTGAAAATGAGCTCATTGATATTATTATGCTGCAGGAAACCCTGGGCACTACTGAATCCATTGATCAAACCCTATCTACCATCAACCTTGGATGGAATTTCCATTCTCTGGATGCTATGGGTAGATCAGGGGGATTAGCCATAGGATATAATCCTCACTCCATTAATGTATCTACCACTTGGGGAGGAGTGGGATTAATTGGACTGGATCTATTCTCGGCCGAGCTTATCTTGTCCATCAGATTCATCATTGTATATGGCCTTGTCAACAAAGAGAGGATTTTTGGAAACGCTTCTTTCATACTGATATTGCATCAGTGGATTAGGTGATCATTGGGGGCAACCTCAACTTTTCACTGGGTTATCGGGAATCCTATGGATCACAAGCCCAAGTTGATCCCATGGCTGATTTCTTCAAGGATATCCTAGACTAGAACAATCTCACTGATGTCCCCAAGCCTTTGCCCACTTGGATAAATAGAAGGGTTGGGGAGGTAGCTCTAGCTAGAAGGCTTGTTCGTTTCCTGATTAAAGTTCCTTTGCTTCAGTAATGTTCTAGATATATACAATGGGTTGGGTCTAGGTGAATATCAGACCACTCACCTATCTATTTGGAGATTCTTGGACCCGATGCCAATCCAAAGGCCCATTTCAAATTTAACCACATTTGGCTCCAAGATGTGGGATATACTAAGTTGGTCAAGGACTATTGGACATCCCACCCCATCTCTGGTCACAAAACTGCAGCTGAAGGTTTCTGCCACAACCTATCTCAGCTAAAACATTTATCCATTGCATGGGAAAAGGAGAAAAAATAAAAGTATGATCATACCATAATAGCTACTGAAGCTGATCTAAATAATCTATTGGATGACAAAAACAAAGACTTTTCCATAGCAGAAGAGAAAGCAAATCTGATTGAGCTTGAAAAATAGAGAGACAAGATACTAAAGGAAAGAGAAGAATCATGGATGCTAAAGAGTAGGGAAATATGGTTACAGGTAGGAGATGAAAACACAAAGTTCTATTAGAATTATGCAGAAGGAAGAGAGATAGCTAATACAATTTGGAAAATGCCTATTCCAGATGGAGAGATAACTGACACCTTCAAAAAAATATCTATGTTAGGTACTACTCACCTTTAGAATCTGTTTAGATCCCCTCAAGAAGCTAATCTGGCTGATATCATTTAAGCGGCACGCCAATTCCCTAGATATGTGGGGGAGGAGGAAGCAATTGAACTCAATTCTTCGGTCACTGTGGAGGAAATTGAAGGGACCTTAAAGTGGTTCAAAAAAGATAAAAACTCGGGTCCAGATGGGTGGACGATCGAGTTTTACCTGGCTTTCTATGATTTTCTGGCACAAAACCTTCTCCAGGTTATGGAGGAATGCCGGTCTTTTGGCAAATTGTAAAATGCTATCAATTCTACTTTTATCACCCTTATCCCCAAATCCAATTCCCCCGCATCCTTCAATGATTTCCATCTTATCTCCCTCTACAACTGTCTCTATAAGATTATCTCAAAAATCATTGCAAATTGTATTAGGCCTATCCTATCTCAGCACATCCTCCCTGAACAATTTGCCTTTCTGGAAGATTGACATATCCACGAAGCCATAGGCACTATACAAGAAGCCATACACTCTATTCGATCTAGAAGACTCAAGGGGATCATCCTCAAGATCGATCTGGCTAAAGATTTTGACTAGGTAAGCTAACTTTACATAAAAATGCTTCTTATCCACCTAGGCTTCCTGCATCCTCTTATCACATAGATCATGGCCTGCATATTAATTTCTACCTTCAGTCTCCTCATCAGTGGCTCTACCTGTCCTTTTTGCCATGATGAAAGAGGACTTAGGCAAGGATGCCCTCTTTCACCTCTCCTCCTCCTAATTGTCATCAAATGTTTGAGTAGGCTAATCTATCATGAAAATCTAAGTGGTAGATTATTTGGATTGAAGATTAATGATCAGTGCTACCTCACTCATATCCTTGTCATGGATGGTGTCCCTATTTTCCTAGACGAAAGAATTCATGACTCAATTGCCCTTTATAAAATCCTTGCCACCTTCTCCAGGACCACTGGTATCTTGGCAAATCATGCATAATCCACTATCATGATGACCCATACCTCTTCTCAGGAATCCACCTTTTCGTCACAACACTTTCCTTATAGCCCTCGCCCACTTGATTGGGGCTTCAAATACTTATGGTTCTAGATCAAGCCCATGAGTCAAGAGATAGCAGATTGGACTTGGCTGGTCATCAAATTAGAGAAAAGAATATTTCACTAGTGCGATCGTTTCTTATCTAGGGATAACAAGCTGGTGATAATCAAATTTGTTTTGGAAGCCACTACAGTAATCTAGATGGCATTAGCATGGATTTCTAGATGTATCCTAGCCCAACTCAAACAGATTTGTTGTAGATATCTATGGAATGGAGGCCAGGACAAAAGAGTCTTTTCTTGGATAAGTTGGAACAAGGTTTCTCTGCCCAAAAAGTGGGCAGGATGGGACCTCAAAGATATAACCTTATTTGCTCAAGCTCTAGCTGCAAAGATGTGCTGGACTCTCCTTAATAAGCATAATGTATGGACATCCATCTCATACCATAAATATATCAGGCCTCTCCAAATTATGGACTAGATAAGGATGCCTTGATGGAATAGGACAAATATATCCTCGGTTTGGAAAGCTCTTCTTTTCTCCCTCTCATTCGAAACCGCTTGGCTTAGGGGATAGATGCAAGTACTAGTGCACGCATTGGTCTGGATCCCTAGACTGGGGGAGGGGGTCGATGTCTCCTCCCAAGAGAGCTCACTCTACTTCTAAATCAACAAGACATCAAGGTAATTGCACAAATTGTATATTAGGAGAATACCTATGTTTTTACTCAAGCATGGAAATCTACCTCTCAGCGAAACCTGCATCTTCAATGGCACCCTATCTGGAACAAATATACAAATGCATTGAATGAGTCACACATCCGTATCACCGAGGGACTGAATGAGCTCATTTGGTGCATGGCAGAATATGGAATCTACACTCCAATGGAAGGCTACATATGTCTGCTACAAGACAAGCAACCTGAAAACATACAAAATTGGTGGCAGAACATATGGAAGTTAAAATTTCCTCCCCGAAGCAGACTTTTCTTCTGGTGCATCCTTCAAAATGAAGTACCCACCAGGGACATCCTCACTCACAGATCCTTGTACGGTCCTCATTAGTGCATCGTATGCAAATAGAGGTTAGAATCGATAGAGCACTTGTTCCTCAACTGCAATATCACAAAATAGTTATCGAGATCTGTAGCTGCTAAGATCCAATTCACAGGAGAATGGAAAGGAGATAGTATAACAACAACACGGGAATCCTGGAACAGTGCACACACAGGGAAAAATCTACCATGACTTCTCCTGATTATTTGCTGGGCTATATGGTTGGCTAGAAATAAAATGACTTTTGAGGAAAACATGATCAGATGGCAAAGAATAACTGCAAAAATTGTAGCATCCTACCTTGAGCTACCAGAATACTATCCTCCTTGTCCACGTAGACCTACTACTCCCGAACCAATATACCACTCCTCACTATGGGATTTTTTTGATGGAAAAGCCCAACAACAAGGATGTGGGGGGGGTTTCCTTCTTTACCTTACTGATCAACATTACTACAGAGTCAAAATGGGATTGGGTGAAGGAACAAACAATTTTGCAAAATTAATCACTCTTCGACATCTATTACATTTTTCTCTAAATCATGAATGCAGATATATTTAGATCTTTGGTTACTCTAGTATTATTATAAATTGGATCAACAATAACACTAGATGCCACACACACACACTCATAAATATTCTAGACGAAGTGAAGCATTTAAAATCTCTATTTAATTCCATACTTGTTCGTCATATTTACAAGGAACATAACAACTATGCCGATGACCTTTCCAAGGAGGCCATGCACTTGCCAAGAGGACAATGGATAATCCATGAACAAAGGGTACTACGCAGTACTAGTACTATCATAGACCTTATATAGATCAGACATATCATCAAGTGGATGGCACCTAAATTTTTGCATATTTTTGGCTATATATGATGATGTAGATATCTAGTTTATTTATGTGCATCACCCTGCGAGGTGCATATATGTTTTGAACTCTATACAACATCATCTTGTGTCATTGTTTTTTGATTTTTGATATAGTTATTCACAGGAATGGGATTGTAGATACTCTGGACATATTCCAAAACGACATGAACACATATGCTGCCAAGCATATACTATATGTAATTTTTCAATATATAATGAAAGATTATGATTTTTCCTTCAGAATAAAATATATATATATATATATAAATAAAATAAAATAAATATGTTAGATTGAAGCAAAATCTAGTTGTTAGAAATATTTTATTTTATTTTAGAGAGGGAAAGATGATTTGAAATGATCAAATATATTTATTTAGAAGATGGTTAAAGTAATTAAAAAATAAAAAAATATTTATTAATTACTTTATCAGGATAAAGGAAAAGATGATTTAGAAATAATTATTTGAAAAATGATTTAATAATTATCTCATGAGAGAAATAAGGCATAATTATGAAATAATAAATAAATAATGATTTATCAATTATTCATGAGTTTCTAGGTCATAAATGATTAGAAATAATCACATCAAGAAACATTTTGTCGATGTGTTTTGAACCAACGAGTGTGATTCATTGTTGGGCTTTCTTCGGCCATTCTTAAAACTCTTTCTGGTTTGTTCTTTTCTTTGGTTTTGTATTTTGTTAAGTCAATGTTTCATCTCATAGGAACAGTTATGGGAGGGGGAACCATTTTGGAGTAATTTTGGAGGACCTTTAGATTATAATGCTGAATCATATTAGAAAACAAATGACCTTACTTAGAAGAATTCACCTTCTTTTGTAGCAATTTTTTCACCTTCTTGCACACAATTTCAACCTAACTCTATAGAAGCATAGTCCAAGAAGTTATGAACCATTTACAATTTCTATGCATGACCTTGAAGAGTTGGACCAATTTTTGAGTCTTATTGATTCCCTTAGGTGTTTTACAACTATCCTTTTGTTAGAAAAAAATCCTACAACTTGTTTGTTAATATTTCCATGGAAGTTAATGCTCTTGTGAGGTTAGTGAGTTTATTGTGCTTAATTATTAGGTGCAATAGATATCTTTTACTTGTAATGGTATATTTCCAATTATATGGTAGGTTCTTCAGCATTAATATAAGATGAGATTGTTAGCATAGCATAACCATCGTGAATGACCTTAGATTTCTTCCAACTATCCTTTGGATAGTTAAAATACCCACAACATGTTTGTTTAATATTTCCATGGTGCTTAATACTCTTTCAAAGTAAGTGCAATATTTAATATTTCCATGGATTTTATAATAACATATATGCATAGTAAGTTTTTGAAGCCTTTAATTTCATGACGCCCAACCAATGACCACCTTTGAATCACCAAAGACTTGTAGAGAAGTAATACCCCTTTCTATTGCAATTCTAAGAGGTGCAACTAAGGCTCACATCTCAAACTAGTGATTTTTTCTCTTTTTGGACAACTTGTTAATTAGTTCGACAACTTGATAATTTGGGAGTTCAAATTTTGAGTGATTTCCTTGAGCACAACATAAAATAAGGCCCAAACACAAATAGGAGCATAACTACATTTTGTGTTAAATCTTTTGTCACAATCATGGTCTTATGGAAGAAGGATCTCAAACTTTCAATAGATTGTAGTGTTAAGAATTTGGCATTGAGATGACTTATGAAAGAGAAGAGTTTATTTTATACTTAGATAATGAAGGAAGGATAAAAATAGGAGATCTAATTAGCTGATGCAAAGTGATGGATAACCTCCACAAGAAATAGTAGCACAAGATATATATATATATATAAAATCTAATATATATATCCCATTTTATGGTATCTCATATTCTAAATTCCCAATTGTTATCATTACAAAAAAGCTATCAGCTAGCCATTTCTACTTGGTCAATCAGAATATACCATTGTAGGATGAGTTTTTACATATTAGAACTCATTTTAACATTAGAAAATAGTTTAGTGAACCATTATCTTAAATGATTTCTCATTAAAATAAAATAAAAACCAATGAGAATAATTAAAGAAATCATGATTTATTTATTATTCTCTTGAAATAATAATTAAATCAATTTAACAATTATTTCTAACCATTTTGACTTAACCACTTACGAATAATTAATAAATTATTATTTATTTATTATTGCATAATTATCCCTTATTTCTCTTATGACATAATTATTACGTCATTATTTAATAGTTATTCCTAATTCATCTTTCTCTCTCTAAGATATAATAAAATATTCCTAACGACTAGATGTTGATTTACTCTAACGTTTTCAATTATTATGCCAGATCTAGAATAATAACAATAATATCTTAGATTAAATCAAAATCTAGTTGTTAGAAATATTTTATTTTATTTTAGAGAGGGAAAGATGATTTGAAATGATCAAATATATTTATTTAGAAGATGGTTAAAGTAATTAACAAAGAAGAAAATATTTATTAATTACTTTATCAAAATAAAGGAAAAGATGAATTAGAAATAATTATTTGAAAAGTGATTTAATAATTATCTCATGAGAGAAATAAGGGATAAATATGAAATAATAAATAAATAATGATTTATCAATTATTCATGAGTCGCTAGGTCATAAATGATTAGAAATAATCACATCAAGAAACATTTTTTGACGCATTTTGAACCAACGAGTGTGATTCATTGTTAAAGGAGATGAAGAATTAGATTTGGCAACACGTTAAATAGGAAGACAAATCGATTCTTCTTGTTTTCCTAATGATGACCCACACTAGTTTGTTCGAGATGTGTCAATAAATGTTTCTTGATGTCATTATTGCCGAATTTTTTCTTAGAATCTAGATATGGATCACAAAAGCCTAAGCTTGATTATTAGAAATAATGATTTAATTATTATTTCGAGAGAATAATAAATAAATAATGATTTATTTACTTACTCTCATGGGTATTTTTGGATTTTAATGGGAAATAATTTTGGAAAATGGTTTGGTAAGCTATTTCCTAATGTGAAAGTATGTTTTAATGTGTGAAAACCCATCCTATAGGGTTTATTTTGATGAGCCTACTAGGAAATGGCTAGGTGATTATTTTTTGGGTCACAACACTGCCATTTTATTTGTAAAACTTGTGAAATGAGACCATTAATCCAAAGAAAGTAATTGGAGCAAGGTGCACAATAAAAATTAGCGATGAAATTAGGCAATATGCCCATTAATTAATCAAAATGAAAGAAAAGGAAAGGAATACATCATATGATAGTGCAAGGTTTGAATTGTGATGACAGATGGGAAAAAAATAGATTATTTTGTTTTCATGTGTGGGTGGATTAATACTTATAGTTATGGAGCGAGGGCAGGAGAAGGATGAAGAGTAAGAATTATACGCAAGAAGAGTTTTTTGTGGTTGATTTTGTAATCATTAATTATATTTAGCACGACATCTTCATACCCATTTGTGTATTCAATCTAGCATCATTACACTAACGAGCTAATGTTTCACCATTAGAATACACTCATATTTCCCGTAATTGTTAGCCTTGATCTCTGTAAATGAAAAAACACTTTGGACTCACAGCAATGAGAAGAAATCAAAATATTTTAGGTATATCTTATTTTTGGCTTTTAATCTATGTTTTTTAGTCCCTTTCCAATTACCTCAATTACTAAATATCATTCCCAAACTAGATATTCAATTGAATGTTCAATAATTAAATAAAATTTAAGGGACTTGACTATGGTTAACCCATGTTCGAGGTTTTTTATCATTATGTGAGCTAATTTTGATCACACCACCCACACCCACCCTAAGGAAAAATTAAAATCAAAGTCAAAAGATAGAAAATAAACATACCCTAAAATTAACCCCAAGGGTTAGCTTAGTTTGTGGAGTCGTTATCAGTAAGTCACCTTTACTATTCAGAGATCACACGTTCAATTATCTTGACACTCTCGGGGTTGGGATCCATGGTAGAATCAATAGGAAGTGATTACTTTATGCGAATATACCTGGTACAAATATTCCTTAGATGTAGTGATCACCAATCTCCAAGGACCACAAACCACATAAATATACCCAAAATTTCAAGTCCATCATCAATTACCTTGGGATATTTTTCACTTAATTCATGAAATTCAAATTTTGATATTGCTTTTCCTTTTCAAATTTCTTCCATGTTTGAAATATATAGGCTTTTTCCTACTGATTTTTTTTTTATTTTCTACTTTTAGTAATATTTATGTAGTTTATCATGAAATAATGCTTATATGAAAGATTTGTTACCTTTCTACACATGCTATAAGTGACCGCTAAGGGCATGTACTTGGTAACTAGTCTCTAATGAAAAAATTAATTGTTTAATATATGTTTACACTTGATTGGAATTTCCTATGGGAAGTAGAATCAACAATTTATTTCATAGAGCATCCATCAAGTCAGAGTCTCATTAGTTAGTTGGGAGAAAACATTTTGGATTTGAAACATTTGAATTATGAGTATTATACCATATTACCATCCATAAAACTAAATTTTTTGTAGTTTCTTTATGATGATATCATGGATGCTGAGGAAGTTGGAGTGGAGATCAACATGCAGGTAAAATTTGAACAAGATGTAAATGTAGATACAAAAATGAGCTTTTCTTCTAGTGCAACTAGGTTGATTAGAAGAAATCTCTACCATTTGAAAGAAAGAGAGTTTCTTATACAAAATAAATTTGTAGAGGAGGTTAAATTTAATTTAAGTGACACTTCGAAAGACAAATTTTCATTCATATGGTTCAATGTGATAGAAAAATCATTACTCTAAGAACAAGGATACAATGTTTATAGGTTCTAGGTTCTAGGATGCATCATGTAGAGGATTTCAATAGTGATGAATGTTTCCGATGGAATGCATCATATTTTGATTTTTTGTGATGGTTTCACTTTTGCATATCATTTTTTATGTGTTGTTATTTCGAAAGCTCATTTACCAGAAGGGGCACGGTATTGTCCTCACTGCGTTGTGGAGAAAATTAATGTGCATGTATCAAAAGCATGGAATTCATTGAATGGAGCTGAGATATTTGGTATTGATTCATATTGGTGTGTCTTGTTTAGAAACTATAGCTACCTACTCGTGTAAGTCAAACTTCTTATTGAAGCATTTGGAGTAGCGCGATGTTAATTGTATATTTAAGTCTTAGTCATATTTGCTAATTTCAAAAGTATTTTTGCGACAATTATTCCTATAGCCTACATGGGATAATTTCACTTAGGCTTTATCTAAGATTCACATTTAACCCTTGGTTAATTTGTAGGAATATCTTTTTTTATTCTAGTGGTTTGTTTTTTTCAGTTTTTCTTATAATTCAATCTCTTCTTTGGACATGTTGTTGCCATTCTAACTCTACATGAAATCCAACTACCAACTAAGTACAACAAATGGTATTTGAGAAAGCTCTTGGATACATTATAGTTATTGGGTCCTTCTATTGATGACATTAGAAACTCGATACTATAGTATTGTGTCATTGCAAAAGAAAAATAAGATTTATCTTCCCTTAAAAAGATATAAATGAATTCTCGCAATATCCCGATGGCCTTGTCATTTATCTCTATCTGTAAACATTATTTGAATATGTTAGTGTATCATGTATTCTATTTGTGAGCTCTAAATAAAAAAGAATAAAAGGATTATAGTGTTCATGATCATCAGTGTTTATATGTTTTATTCAAGACACACTATGACACAGAAAATGAATTGTTGTGAATGGGCACCACTAATTTCAAAGAAACCAAGATTAGAACTTTTTAAGAGGCTACAAGATTTGTTCCAAATATCTCAATGGGTGGTAATTTTCAAGAATGTGGCAATGCCTTGAATCAACAATTTGATCTTGACGCTAATTTTTCAGTTTTGATGAAGTTCCGTTATAATCTCCCTTATAAAAAAAAAATTAGTTGTGATGAAGTTATGTTATAATATTGGTAGCAACAAGTAAAAGAGGACACCAATGTGTAACAACCCAAAATAAAAATATACAGCTAATTGCATCAAGCCATGCTATCTACAAAAACTTTCAACTTATTAGTATAGAATTTTCGAAAAAGACATTATTAGAGAAAAAATAATTGTGGAATGAAGAAGGAAAATAGATCATATTGGTGATTTATGGGTTTTAACATTATCCAGATCTTACTAAGTGCAACAAAGTTTTGTGTACGACTCTCCATCCAACTTTAGATGAGATGCAACAAATATTTATTACAAATACCACCCTTGAGCCCTTAATCAACTTGCTATAGCTAGTGCCCTTTGTCTTCTACCATTCACTTCCTCAAGTAATGTGCAAATGAATGAATAATAATCACCTCCCCTTTTCATCGTTAAATATAACCAACTTTTCAAAAAATGGTAACGGGTTCACAAGTGCACAATCCATGTGTCATCATGCCAAATTTTTTTTCTTTTTATTTTATTTTTTTATTATTATTTTTTGTTCATTATTCATCATTTTATTTCTTTATTATTATATTTTCTTTCTTTTTGTGGTTTTATTAATTTATTGTTATCTTTTTTCTCTATTATTTGTTTTCTTTTTTTCCATGGGAAAAAAGTGAACCATCTATTAACCATGGAGAGTTACAAAGCAAATGCGAAGCATTTCGGAAAGACTCGTTTTTTGCCTTATAATAGGGAGAAAGAAAAGTCTCAACTGGTTGAAAATACATGCATGCGAAGTATTTGCACACTAGTATTACCATCAAAACAAGAAAAATGACCCGTCTTGTCCATGCACACCTCCTAGGATCCAAAAGAGGATAACACGCAGAAGAGATATGATAAAAGACAGAATTTGAGAGTCTGAAAGATCAACGAGGCAAACAGTGCCCTCAGAGAATCCACAGTAAGCACTAGAAGGATTCTCGAGCTCAATAAAAAACAATGAGATTACACAGTGGCCCGGGCCTCCCTTTTAAAGGAAAACAGCCCAGGAGACCTGAAGAAGTTTTTCAAAAAATGTAGCAAAAAAAAAATGAAATAGTTTCAAACTATGTACAAAACACAATAACTGTTTTCTGTTAAACAAAAGCTTAAACAAAAATGGATTGTTTGAGTGGTCGAATCACCCCATTTTCTTCCTCCAAAACTGACCACAACCCCATATCTTGTTCAACACCCTCATTAGAAAGGCGATAAGCTTCATAGTTCCTTTCCCTCTAGATATGGCAAAGAGAAATCTCTGTGAAATGACATTTAAGATGAGAAACTTTTGTAAGAAGAGGAAGCAAGATGAAATTTCTGCAATGTTGAGTCCCATTAAACCATTTCACAATGTTCATTGACTCCCAAAAAATCTGGATTTTTCTCACATTCCTAAGGATAAGCCAACAAAGAAGGAAGTGTAAGGCTTTCAATTCAGCAAAGTTATTGGAACCCTGGCCAAGACCAATAGATGCTTTAACAATCTTTTCCTTTGAAAAATGAATAATCAAGCCATCCCCACAGCATCCATTAACGTCAGAGGCCCCGTCAAAATAAGCCCACGGAATTGTATATCTAATAGATTCTTGACGAACAACTCTGGTAGTAGGAGGAGCTTGCGGAATAGGGATACTATCATAAATAGCAGCTCCTTCTGCAGCCAATCTTCCAACCGAGAAGACAGAATCCTTAAAAATGACCTCATTCCTAGCAAGCCATGTCCCCCAAGTTATGAGAAGCAGAATGGATCTCTCTTTTTCATTTGTAGCTTCATTCCACCACCTCTACCAAGCTTCCAAGAACCCTTGTCCTTCCCTATAAAAGGAATTTTGAGCAACCTTAACATTTCGGCCCATAGGCTAGTGTTAAAAGGGCATAAAAGGAACAGGTGTTGAACTGTTTCGATACTATCTTTATAGAGAGGGCACCAGCCAAGACCAATCCTTTATCTTCTTTAAAGAAAATCCCAAGTAGGAACTTTCTGTAGCAGGACACACCAGAAGAACAGTCTTGTTTTAACCGGCCCTTTTAACTTCCAAAGTGGTTTAACCCACCAAAACAAATTCTCCCACCCATTTTGAGACATCAACCATTTATACCCCATCTTTGGAGAGTAAAGCCCATTCTGGGCAAAGACCCATCTAAGTTCATCCAGAGATTCAAAGAGCCTGACTGATGAGTTGAGTAGGTCCCTTCTATACAAGTCCATTCCTCCAGCCATTCTTCATCCAAACGTAAATCTCTTCCCTGAATCCACCCTTGACTCCATATGGTGGAAACCCGGGAATCAACCACCTGATTTAATGTGTAGAGTCCCCTATCTTTTAAAGCTGAAACCAGCCCCCGAGATAGAGAAAAACTCTCTATACATCCTATCCAAGGGTCTCTACCCAGCCTGATCTAAGTTCCATCCCCCACACTCCAAGCCAAACCCTTCTCTATAACTTTGACAGAAGCAACCACAGCTTTCCAAACCACCAAGGAATTTTTGGAAGTCTTTTGTGTCAATCTAATCTAATCAAGCATTGATAGAGGATCAATATATTTTCTTTTAGAAATAGAGGTCCACAGGTTCTCAAAATAAATGAGCCTCCAGGTGAGCTTTGCTGCTAAAGATTGGGAGAAGCACAAAAGATTTTTTATACCCTAGCCTCCCCACTCTTTAGGACATGCTACTTTATCCCAAGCAATCTAAGGGGTAACTTTCTCTAACTTGGACCCCACCCATAGAAGCCTACTACATAATTTGTCAATTGAGGATAAGATTCTTTTGGGAACCCATGTCAGACTAGCTCAATACACTGGAACTACCATCAGAACAGATTTTATTAACACTAACCTAACTGCCCTAGAAAGCCAATTGAAACTCAAATGTTTCAGTTTGGATTCGATTTTTGCAAGGATCCATTTCCAATCATTGATCCTATAATTATCAGGCTTTAGAAAGAACCCTAGGTATTTAAAAGTATCGTTCAGTGATTTGACTTCAAAATTTAGGACCAACTCCACTTTGCGCACCAACTCTCTGGACAATCCTATGCATGTGTGTGTGGATTTTCTCTCATTTATGCAGAGACCAGTAGCCTTCAGGAAAAGGTCCAAAATCCTCTTGAGCGTCCTATAGTCCTCAAGACTTCCATTGCTGAACAGAATTATGTCATCCACAAAGAGGAGGTGAGTGACCCAAAAATTATTAGCTACTTCAATACCTTTGAGAGTCCCCTGTCTTTTTTTGTCATGAATCATAAGACTAATTCCATCTGCTGCCAGCAGAAACAAAAGGGGAGAGAGTGGGCAAACTTGACGGAGGCCACGTTTAGGACTAAAAAATCTGGAGGCCACTCCATTGATCAGGACAGCTATGGAAGATGAAGAAACACAGCTCATAACCCATCTCACAAAATCATACCTAAAACCAAGATGAGTTAACAGAAGCCTAAGGTACATCCAGCTGATTCTGTCATAAGCCTTTGACAAATCGATTTTCACAACGGCTCCTTTTCTTTTCCCAATTTTTATACTATGAAGAGTTTCTTGAGCAAATCCTACTGCTTCATGAATTTTTCTGACATCTAGAAAGTCAAATTGCTCAGGGGAAATGTTCATGGAGAGGAAAGGTTTTAGCCTAGAGGCAATGACTTTTGCAATAATTTTGTATACACAGGTGCACAGGGAAATGGGCTTGAATTCATCTAAAGAGCCTGGGAGATCAGATTTGGGAATGAGGGTTAGAAAGGTGGCATTGAAGGCATGATAGATTGATCTTGTATGCCTAGAATCTTCCACAAATACCACTAACTCATCTCCAATGAATTCAAAGAAGTGTTGGAAAAATTCGACAGTCCAGCCATCTGGGCCTGGGCTTTTGTCCTTTTGCATGGATTTGAGAATGTCTTCTACCTTCTCCTTAGAAATAGGTTCCATGATGGAGTCATTTCCTTCCTCCTCTATGAATCTAGAAAAGAACTGGGCGACTCTTATAACTTCTACAATAGAAACTTCCTCTGGTGCTTTGAAAAGATTCTTGAAATAGTTCACCCCTAATGAGGCCAACTCTTCAAAAGAGTGAGCCAGTTCACCATTATCTTTCTTCATTTCCCATATTGTATTATATTTTTTCCTTCCTTTAGTATAATTCTAAAAAATTTTGGTGTTATCGTCCCCCGCCTACAACCAGATCGCTCTACTTTTTAAGCACCAACTTTCCTCCCTAAGCTGGAGGATTCTCCTCCTTTCCATCTCCAGCTCTTGAAGTCTAGCCTGAGACTCTACTATTCCGTAGCCATTACCACCTGGGTCTTCAAGGAGGGCAATCTCAGAGTTAACATTTTCCAGGGTTTCTTCTTCCTTCAGTTTCTTATGGAGGTCCCAATGCTTAGAGGCGACCTTCATCCTTTTTAAATTATCCATAAAAACCTTGCTGCGACTCTCATCTTCATTGACATCATCTTTCTTTCAAGTGTTATGGAAGAGGCTAATAAAAGAAGCATCCGAGAGCCAAGAGGCATTAAATTTAAAGGGATTGCCCAGTTTAGTGAAAGCTCCCTTCACTTCCAAGAAGACAGGGAAATGGCCCGAGAGACCACCTTCCCCAACCCAATTTCTAAAAGCCTGTAAATTTTCTGTCAGCGATTCACAGAGAAGGAATTGATCAAGTTTCTTCCCAATCCATTCTTCTCCTATTCTTTGGTTCCTCCACGTCGGGCACAACTTAAGTGGGGAGACATCCACCAGGAGAGGTGAGGCCAGTATATTTAGAAAGAAATCAGAAAGGGGATCTGCCCTGGCTCTGACCCCCCAAGATTCTATCATCCCCAAAGAAAAATTTAGATCTCCTCCAATTATAAGATTTTGGTGCGTCAAAAAAGATTTAGCGAAGAAGTGGTTGCAGAACCTCTCCCGACCCAAAATAGGTCCATAGACATTAAGAATAAGAAAAGGGATGCATAGTTCATTGGAGTATAGTTCCACAGCCAAGACATTTTCTGATCCCCAAGAGGAGATCTCTCGAAGTACCTTCACGTTGAAACCCAGTGCCACCCCTCTCGAATGACCATTAGCATCTATGGCATGGAAGCTCCAGCCCGGAAGAAGCTTAACGAGGCTTCTTGTAACTTCTTCCCCCTTCCCAGAGTTTCTTGGAGAAGAATAATATCAAGTTTGTTGGACCTGACCAGTTCCTTCAGAGCTAGCTTTTTGGGTAGACTAGCTAGACCCCTGCAATTGTAGGATAAGATGATCATCGAAAAATCTCGGGGGGTTTTCGCTTTACTTTAAGCACCCCTGGTAGAGACATGTACTTCTTGCCAGCAATATCGATGATAGCCTTCAAATGTGCCTTCGACAGATTAGATTTCCTTCCTCTTAGCTTCCTCAGGCCTGCTGACACCATGTCTGGCTCCAAACCTCCCACAACAAGCCCTTTCCCCTTTCTGTTGGCCAAAGGTCTAATATTATAGGGGAGTTCATAGCTCTAGAAAATAGGAGGGATAGATGAGACAGCATCCATGGGAATAGAGATTAACTTAGGAGAGGAAGGAATGGCCATGATAACACTATCTAAAGAGGCTTGACCCTTCCTCAGGTCTAGCAGATCATTCAAGAGCTTCTTGAAAGGACTAGAATCATCACAACATGACTGCGATAAAGCAATAGAAGAGCATAAGGAGAAGGAGGGGGATAGAAGCAAACTCATTTGAGCCGCCCTTACCTTTTAAGAGACTTTTAAGGGTCCCAAGAAGGTCATCGGGTTTGAGATAGACTCACTTCCTGCAAATCCAGGTTGTTCTTGTTCATCTTCCTCCACTTGCTCCGGAACCAACCCCTATGCGTTTTCCTTAGGATCACTCTCCTTGATATGAGCCCATTCTTCTTGTGTGAACACCTCCTGATTTGCCTCCAGATTTTTTCCACTTCTCCTTTGTCTTCGGCGATGACAGTGTCTAAGAGGACACTCCTGGGCCAAATGTCCATATTTATGGCAACGATGTCATCTGAAAGGGAGGTTTTCATAGTTCAAGGTTTGAATAAACTCTAGACCTTGATACTTCAGGTTCATAGCATCCGCCAAACCTTCTCTGGGGTTTATACTTACCAAGATACGAGCAACATTGTAATCATGTGTTCATAAAAATGATCTATCAATGTCGAGAAGCTTCCACAGGGTATTACCAATTGAAGTGAAGGCCGAGTCAGTCCAGAATTGCATAGCGAGACCCGGTAATTTGACCCAGACTGGAGACTCCACCATTTTTTCTTTGCGGGCATCAAACAGGAGTGTCCATCTTTTGAATAAAATTGGCCTCTTCGTGAAGCTCCAGTTCTTTTCTAGCACCCATTCGATATACTCCTTTTGCCTAAATTGAATGCAAAACCAACCTCTGTCCAGATTCTTAATCTCTTCTGGCTGACCCGGTGCTTCTTTCCATTCTGACTGAGCCCAAACCTTGATGTAGTCTACCGAGAACTTTCTTCCATGAACTCTGCCAACTAAAAAGGTTTCTGAGGCTTCCATCACCTGATCTATACAAATATCCACTCCAAAAAAGTAGCTAGGGTGCTCCTCCCTTTTTCTGATAGGTTTGTTCTTCTTCTGCTTCCCACCCACAACCTCCTTCTTGGATTCTCACTCTCCTGGATTCTGATTAACAGGAGCATCTGCCTCTCCTGCCCCAAGCAGCTCAATTCACCTTCCAACAAGGCCACTGTTTCCTTCATCCACCTCCACAACCGTCCTTTTTACCCCAATTCCAGAGGCTGAGGCCAGTCTTTGTACTTGTCCCTCTTCTCCGGATCCTTTCGGCTCCCCTCTTGCCTCTGGACGTAGACCTTGATAGGCTAGGGAGTAGCCCTTTCATAATAAGGTTTTTTACAAGGACCCTTTCCTAAGCACCTTTTTTCAAACCCCCTTCACCCACCACCTTGTCAAGTAAACGTGAGTTCATTGCGCTCTTCAGAAAGAAACGTTGCAGATTTTTCTTAGACACATCATGACCCCAGCAAGCGAGAAGGTCTTCTAGCACTAGTTCTATGTTGATGGACTCACTTTTGTAGACCATCTCCCGCTCTTCACATTGACCTGAACCAGTAACTATCTCAACAAACATAAGTCCCTAATGTTACCTCCTATCAACCCAATCTCTGTTATTTCTTGCTTTTTAATTTTTTTTTTATTTCCTCATTATTTTTTATTTTATTTATATATTATTATTATTTCATTTTATTATTATTATTATTGTTATTATTATTATGGGGCATTACACAGTGATATGACATGTGTTCAAGTGGATGGGAGTATAATGAACATTATTGTTGTAGATAAGCAAACTAATGATATTGGCATAGTAACTATGGAGATGGATCTGGGTACTAATAGTTTGGTTTGTAAAGAAAGTTTAAAAAAAAATACATACATCAATTATTATATTCTCAATGATATTGTTGCATATGTAATTTCTTATATAGTGTCCATATCAGTTTAAGGAAACATATTAGTAAATTGGCGAGGATCTTTTAAAAAGGCTCTTTCAACGAGCCTCAAGTAAAATCTCAACCAAGAAAAGGAAACACATATGTTTCATGTTTCCAATCCTTAACAAATATTTCTAACAAAAATTTGCACTCTAAGATGAGACCATACACCAATTCGTTTCTAAGGAACACCTCATGAGGAAACCCAAGTGATTCTTCCCCATATTTGTAGATTACATCTCTAGTAAACTTGTTCGTGTAAACTACTACAACTCACCTATGTGGATTTTGATGTGGACACCTATTGGCACTAAACTAGTGTAATTCCCCAAAAAAATTGTGATAATTGTATAAACTAACCTCTTAGACTGAATCTATGAACCATTTGTAGAAAATATAAGACTTTTAACTCTTAGTGCAGAAGCTGTCCTAAAAGCAAAAACATTTCTTGGGCTAAACTCTTCTTAATAAGTGAAATCTTATTGCAATCTATTTATCTAAGAAAAATTGTGTTTCTTTTGTCAATAGTCCCGCATGTTATGTTTTATTTCATAACATTTTTCTCGAATGTGGGAACTGTGTATCCTGCAATTGGCAATGTAAAGGAAGAGTATGACCATGATGGGTGTTTGACATTTTGTTTACAACTTTAGAAGAATATTTGACTCATTACACTAGCAATAGGTTGGACTAAACGTGTCGATGATTGATTCCCTCATGTTTTTGTAGGTTATATAAGCACAAGTTCTATTTTATTAAGAGAAAAATGTGGAGGTAACTGAAATCAACCTCATAAATACAATGCCTCCATAGCAATGACTACTCCAAAGGATGCTAGAGCTTTAAATAATTTTTATTTGTGGAAAGGTCGAAGTTTCTCCAACCAAGTACTTTAGATACTATGTGTAATAGAAAGGCAAGCTAGATGACAAGGTTTGCGCTTTCATGTAGATTGATTCATACATTCCAAATGGAATTAATAATATTAGCTCATCTTATCTCATTCTAATGTTACCACAATTTGTTTCATTCTAAATGGATTAAGTAGAATACTCATAAGTATTAAGCAAGAGGCTATGTTATCTCGAGAAGAAGTACGAACTATACTTGGAGGGAACCCTAAAAAGTCTAATACTATGTCACTTCTGCCACTTCAAGTTTGTTTGTATATTTTTTTTATTTAGTTTCTCTAAAAAACCTAACATGTACATGTAAATTTCATGAGGCATTTAATATCTAAAACTATTGCATTTTTAACTCGTTGAACACATGTATAGGTTAGCTATCTTGATTCTTATATCAAATGAAAGGATCTAGTATACTCACAACATAATTTTCTTGATAGTAAGGTTGTGGAAAAAGAGGGTGTTTCTTTAAGGAATGTTACCTTTTGTGGGAAAATAAATGAAGGTGGCAAGGCTAAGCATTTATTGCACTCGGGAAACCTAAAATACATTCCTATTCTTTTGTCAAACATGCTAGAAAAATTGAAGAGAGCGAAGGCAGTGGAAATAAATACTAGTTCAGAGAGTGTCATGTTCCTCATTATCTATTGAAGGCCTCTGAGGATATACTTCTCAAGGAGCATCCAAGTAAGGGTTTAAACAAGCTTGGAAGGTTCAGTATATGATGATGAAAGGAAGTAGAAATAATAATATATTTTCATTACTTTTATCCATTGAAGAAATGAATGATAAGGGTTCATGTGCCCACTATGGGTTGCATATATTGGATAGGTACATTTTCTCATCTTTTGATGGTACTCTTTTATTTAACATACCATATCTAGGCTATGTTCATAGAAACATATCACATGTATTATTACTGAACTTAGATTTGTGTTATTAGAGAACAACCATAAGGTTCGAGTATCAAGAAATGCATATTTTAGTGTTTATCTCATACCTATTGTCACATTGGTTGTTTGGATGTAGAAATATTGTTTCCATCTAGCTAACAACACTTGATACTATGTGGATATTTTTATCATTTTGAGCTTTTTTGAGTTAACTGTATCAATATGTGTTTTTATATGTGCCAATTATAAAAGATGGCTTCAATGACCCCTATAATCAATATTTATTTTATATGCTTACTTGAAACTTACCTTTTGATGGACAACATCATTAGGTTATTATTGAAAGTCTTAGAGGGAAAGAAAACATTATTCTTCTATGAATAAAATGGTAATGACAGTTTCAATGCTAGTGGAAGTAGTCATTTGCATTAGTCTTAGTAAATTTATGAAACCTCTTTTAACCACTTAAGTTCTATCCCCATTTATAACACATGGAGGCCACTATGATTCTCTGCCTAATACCCCATAAGAATAGGCCATTCTATATAGTACATGATTAAAGAGGTTCTTTAGGTGGACAACCATTCCTAAATCTAATGATGATCCTGATTGATATTCCTTTCCTACTGCTTATATTATATTTTCTTTTGAAAATTTATACCCTATATCCAACTATATTTGATATATATCATCTTCATTTTGTTCTCTTAGAATCTGATTTTATATTGCGTTTTTAGGAGATGACTTTTGCACTCTCCTTATTTCCTTTCTGGTATGTTGTAATTTGCATTCCGTTGGACTTGTTTTGGTCATCAATGGATATTAATATAGTTTCATTTCATTTTCATGTTCTAATTATCTCTATTATAAAATATAATGCTACTTGTATAATAAATTCTTTTAAAATTTAAGGTGGATGGTTTTACTTATTTCTTTTCATGCGTCTCATTCATTGATTCTAACATGTTATGTTTGGTTGGTTTTTAGGAAAGTTGTTAAATGCAATTTATATGAAGGTAAAATTATTATTTGACTTTCATTAATTGGAATATTATTAAAATCATTTTGGAGGAATTTACAGGGTAAGTTCCTCAGATAGAAAACCAAAGGACACCACTCACAAGAAGATCACAGATCAGTACACTAGTATCCTTGATGTGGTTAATACCCATAAAGAGGGAAATATTCGATTGTCTCAGCTAACACGGCCACTTCAGACAATTTATTAATGTAAAAAATGGAAAATTTACATATGCTTCTCTCATGAATGGTCACCCTACAAATGACCCTCCGTTCTATTTAAATAGATATCATGGACCAATCGGGTGTTAAGCCACGGATCATGTGTCAATAATACCAAGGAGAATGAATTGTCAGATCACTTCATGTCTAGAACATATCGTGGCCGTCAGATTGTAAGTAACAAAAGTACATAATAAAGGAACACACTTTATGTAAATCTACACTAGACCAATTTATACTTAACTATTTCCTATGTGTTGGAATATCCTAACATCCCCCCATAAGAAAAACTTGGGATAGGATTGAAGGATGTACAAATATGAAACAATAGGAGAATTAAGGAGGCATTAGAGCCTATCCCCCCTTAGTGAAAACTTCCTAAACTCCAACCATAAATTGAAGTTTAATAAACTTCACCTCTGTGAGAGCCTTTGTAAAGATGTCTGCAACTTGATCATGTGTTGAACAATATTTCACTTCAAGAACATGGTCATGAATGAGCTTTTTGGTGAAGTGCATGTGTAGTTCAATGTGTTTGCTACACTGACGTTGGACTGGATCTTTGCATAGTTGAATGGACCTTTGATTATCATACCAAAGTGTAGTTCAAAGTGAAAGCCAAACTTTGACAGGATCTGATGAAGCCACAAGGCTTCCTTACTACTTTCTATGATGCCATGATAATCTACTTCTGCACAAGAAAGAGAAATGTTGCATTGTTTCCTAGAATCCCATGTAATAGGTACAGAACTAAGAGTGAAGACATAACCTACTGTAGACTACCGATCATCAGGGTCACTAGAAAAATCAAAATCAGTGAAACTAACCAATAGAGGAGATGCTTGTACACTGTAATGAATCCCAAACTGAACTATACCTCGAACATAATGAAGTAGTATTTTATCTTCTTTCCAATGAATTTCATGTGGATTTTGCATAAACCGAGAAATAATTCCAACAACAAAGGAAAGGTCGGGACGAGTATGGGTCAGATACAAAAGTTTTCCTACAAGTTGGCGATATAAGGTAGCATCAACTTTAGGGGAAGTACAAGTGACTGAAAGTTTGGCTCTAGATTGAAAGGGAGGGGATGGCTTACCATCTTCCATGTGAAAGTGGTGTAGAAGATCATAGGAATACTTGGACTGTTGGGTTGTGTTATATTCTTTCCACAACTGGCCCACATAGTTAACTGGGGGGTTAGATGGGGTGCAGAGCCCTCCCTTTCATTGCACCGATTGCATAGTGGGGGGCTCATAGGGGGTTTTAGGGGTGAAGTTAACCCCACTCTATCGGGTCTAGGGAAACGCCTTGGAAAATTTTGTTTTTGGAACTTATGTTAGGTTGGGCAGACCCACTTATGGTTTTGTGCATGGTTTTCGCACATGTTTTTGGATGCGATGGTTTTCGTTCCATTGTTTTCGACACGATGGTTTTCAATCCATGGTACTAGATGTTTCGGCATGTATAAATATGTATTATAACATTGAAAGGAAAATAATGAAAAATCAAGTTGGTAGTCCCATTTTTGGGATCCAGTGGAAAATCTCTGTGTATGTGTGTTTTATGTGTTATTCTCTCACATTATTTATTTTATGTGTTTTAGTATTCGTATGAAGGTAAGACGCTCAGGCCTATGGTAGACACTGTTTAGTGGGAGATCTACGAGATCGATTCTGGTGGTGAAAGAAGATGGTGAGCAGTGGAAGGATAGAGATTGAGAAATTTAATGGTGAGAGTTTTAGGTTGTGGAAACTCAAGATGGAGGATCTATTGGTGGATAAAGATCAGTGGATGGTAGTAGATCCAGGTACTAGACCGAAGGGAGTGTCTGATGAAGAATGGAGGAAGTTGGATCAGAAGGCAAAGAGCACAATATGATTGTGTGTCTCAGATTCAGTATTTCTGAATGTATCAGGGGAAGCTACAATGAAGGCTTTGTGGGACAAGTTAGGGACTTTGTACCAATCTAAGTCTCTGGTGAATAAATTGTTCATGTAGAAAAAGCTATATAACCTGAGGATGAAATATGGAGACTCGGTGACAGAGCATCCAAATGCATTTAATACTGTGGTAAGTCTGTTAGCATCTATTGATATCAAAATTTTAGATGAAGATAAGTGCATCAGGTTGTTGTGTTCTCTACCAGATTCGTGGGATAGTCTGGCTATTGCAATAGGTAGTAATGCAACTACCTTGCAGTTTGATGAAATAGTCTCACCCTTGCTGACAGAGGAGATGAAATAAAAAAATATGGAGAGCCAAAATGGTGATCCCTTGTCTGTACAAGGATGGTCCCAGAACATAAACAAAAATAAGTCATCGAGTGGGAGATATAAATATCCAGGAAAACCTATAAAAGTGGTGTGCTGGAAATGCGAAAGGCAAGGGCACTACAAAAGGGACTGTAAATCTAAAGCTCCTGATAAAGGAAATTGATCTAATGATGCTCCTTCTGTAGAGGTGAAAACCACTTCAGATGAAGGTGGGGATGTGTACTTGGCTTCTTCAAGTACACATCTAGATCATGAGGCATGGTTGATTGACTCAAGTGCATCCTTTCACTTCACTCACCATAGAGAGTGGTTTTGTGAGTATGAGAAATACGATGGTAGTGATGTATTCTTACGGGATGATAGGAAGGATAGAATCGTTGGCCATGGAAAAGTATAGTTGAAGTTGCAAGGTGGAATGGTTAGAACACTTCCAAGTGTTTTGCATATTCCTGCATTGGCCAAAAATTTGATTTCTATAAGCAAGTTGGATGAAGCAAGTGTAAAAACAATGTTCGAGAAGGATACCTGCAAGATGGTTCGGGGAGCACTGGTATTGATGTGGGAGTTTGGATTGGAACTCTATACAAGTTGCAAGGTAGCACTATTGTTGATGGGTGCAACAGTTCTGTTGTTCTTGAAAGTCAAACAGAAAATCTAGTGGTCTCTAGAGAGAATACCATATTGTGGCATCAAAGGCTTGGACATATTGGAGAGAAGGAACTTCAAATACTTCATGGTAAAGGTATGGTATAAGGTATGAGTAATAGCTCTCTTGATTTTGATTTCTATGAAAATTGTGTATATGGGAAGTAGAATCGGATGAGTTTCCCCTCTGGTGGTAAGGGGGAAAAACAAATATTAGAGCTTCTACATAGTGATGTGTTCGGACCTGTGAAGGTTCCATCACTAAGTAAGTTTGTGCACTATGTATCATTTATAGATGACATATCAAGGAATACATGGATACATTTCCTTAAGAAGAAATCTGAAGTCTATGATAAGTTTAAAGAATTCAAGGATTTGGTGGAAAACATGACAGAGAAGAAGATAAAGGTACTGAGGATAGATAACGGTGGAGATTTTTGTAGTAAGGAATTTGAAGAATTCTGTAAGAAGTGTGGTATAGCATGACAGAAGACTACTCCATATACACCTTAGCAATATTGAGTTGCAGAAAGAATGAACAAGACATTGATGGAAAAGGAAAGAAGCATGCTTAGTGGTGTCGGGTTAGGACAAGAATTTTGCGCAGAGGCAGTGGAGATAGAATGTTACCTGATCAATAGATCAACTTCATCAGTGTTGGAGGATAAAACTCCACAAGAGATATGGACTAGCAAGGAACCCTCTCTTTCACATCTGAGGGTATTTAGATTTGATACATATGTACATGTTCCAAAGGAGAAACGAACCAAGTTGAATAGTAAATCTGAAAAGTGCATCTTTATTGGGTATAAGGATGGTTTAAAGGGTTATAAGCTTTGGAACCTAGTAACAAGGTTCTGTACAGCCGAGATGTGGTGTTCAGAGAGGTGAAAGATGTTATTAAACATGAATTCCAACCAAAGGAACCTAAGAAGATAGAGTTTGAGCTAAATGAGGAAGAATCAGACTCTACAGCAGAGGAAGAATCAGAAGATGAAGAGCCACAAACTTCGGGTCTGAGAAAATCAATTCGAGAAAGAAGGCAGCCAGAAAGGTATAGTCCATCTATTTTCTGTTCAAATTTTACTTTATCTATTACAGATGATGATCGCAGAACTGTGAAGGAGGTAGTAGATTTAGAAGATGGAAAACTCTCGAAAGAGGCCATGGTTGATGAAATGGAATCTTTGCATAAAAATGAGGCTTGGGATCCGATGGAGATTCCGGATGGAAGGAAACCCATTGGCAGGAAATGGGTGTTCAATAAGAAGACAAATGCAGAAGGAAGGGTGGAGAAATAAAAAGCTCGGTTGGTAGTAAAAGGTTATTCCCAGGTGCTGGGAATTGACTTTTGTGATATTTTTTCTCCTGTTGCCAAGATAACTTCTATTAGATTACTTTTATCTGTTGTTGTTGCTTTTGATTTTGAGGTAGAACTAATGGATGTGAAGATAGTGTTTCTTCACGGGGATTTGGAAGAGGAAATCTATATGAAGAAACCTGAGGGATTTACAGTGAAGCATAAGAAAGAACTTGTATGCAAGTTAAAGAAGTCTCTGTATGGATTCAAATAGCCACCAAGGATGTGGTATCACAAATTTGATACATTTATACGGGGACTCAGCTTCACCAGAAGCAAAGTAGATCATTGTGTTTATTTTAAATTAATTGGTGACCATGTTATTTATTTGGTCTCGTCTGTGGATGATATGTTGCTGGTTGGAAATGACAAGGAAAATATCCAGGATTTGAAAACCCAATTGTCCTCCAAATTTGACGTGAACGATCTTGGTGCTGCAAACTATATTTTGGGCATGGAAATTAAAAGAGATGGGGAAAAGAGGAAGCTTTGTTTAAACTAGAGGAAGTATGTCGAGACAATATTGCAGAGATTTAATGTGTAGGATAGTAAACCAGTGAAAGTTCCTATTCCTGTAGGTGTAAATTTATCTATTGAACGGTGTCCCAAGACACAAGAAGAGGAAGAGGACATGTCCTGTGTTCCATATAAAAGTGCAGTCGATAGCCTAATATATGCAATGGTCTGTACTAGACCAGACATTGCACATGCGGTGGGAGTATTGAGCAAGTTTATGTCAAAACCAGGAAAGGAGCATTGGACAACAGTGAAGTGGGTTTTCAAGTATTTTCTTCGCACTAGTGATTATGGTTTGTGCTACCAAGGAAGACCAGGATTGGATAGAGTGTTGGATATCCGTGGCTTTGTTGATGCAAACTGGGTTGGAGATCTAGATCAGAGAAGATCTACAAGTGGGTATGTGTTTAACCTATATTGAGGTGTAGTCAGTTGGATGGTTAAGAAACAATCTATAGTTGCACTATCAACTACAGAGGCAGAATACATGGTAGCCACTCATGTAAGCAAGGAAGTAGTTTGGTTGCAGAGATTGTGTTCAAGTATGGTGTTAGTACAAGGAGCTATAAGGATAGACTATGACAATCAAAGTGCATTTTTCTTGGCAAAGAACCGCATATCATTCAAATACAAAGCACATTGATGTTCAGTATCACTTTGTGATGGATATGATAGAAGACAAAAAGGTGTTGCTGGTAAAGGTGGACACTTTAAATAATACTACAGATGCATTAAAAAAAATTGTGAGCTCTAATAATTTCTCTTGATGTAGAGAAGAAATGGGCATTACAGGATTGGATAAATGACTAAGCTCTCTTGTGGCCCCTTGTGGCAAGAAAACAACAAGTGGGAGAATGTTGGGTTGTGTTATATTCTTTCGATGACTAGCCCACGTAGTTGACCAGGGGGTCAGAGGGGGGGTGGAGCCCTCCCCTTCGTTTCATTGATTGTGTAGCAGGGGAGGCACATGGGGTTTGAGGGAAGCAGGTAAGCCCACACTATGGGGTCCCTTTTGGAACCTATGTTAGGTTGGGAGAATGCACCTATGGTTTTGTGCATGATTTTTTCCCATGTTTTTGGACGCTATGGTTTTCGGTCCATGGTTTTGGACACGATACTTTTTGGTCCATGGTATTAGATGCTTCAGTGTGTATAAATATGTATTATAACATTGAAAGGAACATAATGAAAAATCAAGATGGTAGTCCTAGTTTTGGGATCCAGGGGAAAATCTCTGTATATATGTGTTTTATGTGTTATTCTCTCACGTTTTTTATTTTATGTGTTCTAGAATTCGTATGCAGGTAATTTCTATACAGGGTTAAAACCTACATGGGCTGGGAAAGGTAAATATCTTTCTTGGATTTCAAGGCTTGAAGACGAAGAAAATAATGCAAGTGTCCTAAGTCTGTCATTTCGAATTTCTTTTTAAGGCTGGAGTTTACATGGTTTATAAGTTTGGGATCAATACCACTAAGGATAAGATCATCAACATAAAGAACAAAAATGATAAGAGACTTACCCACTTTCTTGGTGTATAAAATATTGTGAGAATGACACCTAAAAAAGCCAGTATCTGAAAGAAAACGATCCATTTTGGCAAACCAAGGCTGAGGGGCTTGCTTGAGACCATAAAAGGATTTCTTAAGCTGGCATACAAGGCTAGAGTCTGTTTGTAAAAATCCAGGATGTTGTTACATATAAATTTATTCACGCAAGTCTCCATGTAAGAAGGAAAATTTAACAACCATCTGATGGACTTCCCATTTGAAAGAGGGAGAAAGGAAAATAACAAGGTAGATAGAATTCATTTTGGCAATTCGATGCCTTCAACTTGTGAAAAACCCTTACCAACAAGAAAAGCTTTATGTTAATCAACTTTTCCATCTAGTCCAAACTTGGTTCTATGAACCCATTTTCATCTAAGAATTTTTCATCCCTTTGGAATAGGAACAAGATCGCTTGTATCATTTACCAATAATGAATGATATTCTTCATTCATATCTATGACCCAATATGGATGGATTGAAGCTTCTGCAAAGGTGTTAGGATCATAATTTGTTGAAACTAAAGCTAGTAAAGAAGAGGCTCTATCAAACTAATAATGCGTGTGACGTTGATCTGTAGGATAACTTGCAAGAGCACCTGTTGCATCCCATGTAGCACAAACCCATTTTTGAAGTTGAGGAGATGAAGGATGATCTTGAGAATGTGGGGGAGGATTGTCATCCTTGTTGGCATCATCTGAAGAAGAAATATTTTCACAAGTAGAAGGGATAGAGAGCAGTGGCACATCCGATGAACTAGGCTCATAGGCCGATATATTTTTTAGCAAAATTTACATCTCTGCTAATGATAACATTTTTTTATTTAGGCCGAAGAAGTCTATATCCTTTGACATCTTCATAATATCTAGCAAAAATACATTTTTCACTCTTAGGTTCTAAGGCTTTATGTTTCTCATCTGAAATATGGGCCCACGCTTCACTTCCAAAAGCACGAAGTGAATGACATCTAGTTTAATTGAGTTCTATGCTTATTATAGAGTGATGTTATTTAAAACCTTGTTAGGAGTATAATTTACTATGTAATTTGCACATTTAATTGCTTCTGCCCAAAAATTAAGACTAAGTCCTTTAGATTGAAGCATACAATTAGCCATTTCCTTTAAGGTGTGATTCTTCCTGTTATAGACATATTTGGGCACTGCAACCCCAATCACATATGTCCATAAACAAAGGTTTCTATGTCCCTAAAAGTGTTGTCTCATAACCTAAAGGAGTAAGGTCAACTGATTACATCATCTCCCAGAAGTTTTCCATGAAAAACCTCTCAGAACTGGTCAAAGTAGGACCATACAGACTGCCCAGAGCAAAGGGTGCGATGCATCTCACCTACAACATGCAAAAAGTGTGATGCGTACTGGAAATCCCTCCTGTAAGGTGCGATGAGCGAGAGCAGACAAATGGCACAAGCGTTTGCTAGGTGGAGACCCTGAGAATCTCCTAGAAGCTGCTCATTTGACACTTGTCTCCCTGAATTCGCCCAAGGATGAGTAAGAGATCATGATATCTCCAAATGGAACCAAGAACTATCAGAGAGATGACACTGATCAAAATCCCAGAAGCTGACTCACCCCCCCTGCAAATATCTATATATGGATCCCTCATCTCAGAGATCCAAAGGTTGGAAGTTTGTAATTTGCAAAGAGGTGTTATTGGTTTCTCTTTGAAGAGATTATTGGTTGATCTTGCCTTGTATGAGGTGAAGAGGGCTTTCAAGCTGGGAGGATGGCGCTAGGTCAGACCAAGTGGTTGTAATCCTCTCTTCTACTACTTTTATCAATAAAGCTATTTGATTTTCCATCTATATTCTTGTGTATCTTTGAATATTGTGTTGATATATGCATGTATATGGTCAATATATATCTGATCCTATATTGTTTACAGTGATAGATCTCTATGGTTTGATGGTACTATGCTGCTCTGATTCTATAGGTGCTCTTTGAAGCGGGACAAGTAAGGAGGCAGTGGCAAGATTCCGTCGAAGGGGAAAGGAAACAAGCAAGGAGCTAAGCGAAAGACTGAGGTTTGTACTCTCTGCTTCTTTCTCATCTCTCTCTCGTAAAGGAAAACACAAGTAACTTTAGTTTGTTTGTTTCTAAGATAGCTACCCGTCTTAGTGGGACTAGCAGTTATAAATAGACACTAGATTTCCCAATAACAAAATGGCGACTCTTTTGGGGAGCGATTAGTTCGATTACTTGTCTCTATTTGTTTGATTCATAAACCACAGACGGAGCCTAAAGTTAAGCTAGCTAGCCTTCGAACTGAATTTGTTATGCAAGTGCAAAGTAGATCAACACTACTTCAGTCAATCTCCGGGTTTGTTTATGAACTGAACAATTGACTTGCAAACATCCTAAGTGCCCTAGAGGTAGCTCAAGTAACCTCATTAGATCAGCCCCTATACTTTGTATTTACTGACTATCATTAGCTTGGCCTAAATCCCTGAACTAAGCTCCAAACTGTGACAAAAAAACAAGTTAAAGTCTCGTCCCTCGACCATCGCACCTTCTCCTCTTGGCAATCTGGATGCATCGCACCTCCCATGTGCAGTAGGTGAGATGCATCCATGTTTCCCTATGTTACAGGTGCGACGATCAAACAAGACTATTTCTGCCTCCAGATTTTGGTTTTTTCTCCACTCTCGTTAGCTTTATTCAGGAGTTTTTCTATCTGTGATCAGTAGACCACTATTGAAACCCCCTTCCTTTGCATCATCTAACCTCCATTGTACAAAGATTTGTGAATGTTTTTATGTATTTTTTGCCATTCACATTTCTTATTTACAAAATAGTAGCTTAATCGAACTATCATCTTTTGATTTGAAAGTGTTGCAAGTGTTGTTTTCAATCAAGGAAAAGAATACTTCTCTTTTTGATAGTCGATTACACTGTTACTCTTGTACTTGATCTAAATTAATAGTATTTCAAGTGTTGAAAGTAGTTTTCAATTCAAAATCGCAAAGTGGCATCTTGTCTCCCTTTCGTTTTTTGAAAAGAAAATCGTTAGTACTGTCGTTTTGAAAGAAAATATAATTCAGATTTGTACTTAGCATTCTTTTTGTCATTCACACATTAAGAAAGTGGAAAACAAATACATGCATGTGCATTTTCATTTAGACTACTTGTTGATTTTGATTTAGGATAGTCCATCTAGTGCATTCTCTCTTCTCTATGTTTAAAGGATTTCGTTTCTCTTTCCTTAGTAGCTAGGATTTTCATTGCAAGAAAAAGAGTAAACGATTGTTTATCATCTTAGATTGCATATTTAGGAGTTGTATATCTACATCACGTGGTGAACCTTAAAGGAAAACTTCCTAAGAAAGATCAACTGTAAAACAAATTCAATGAACATAAAAATGTTTTGGAACCTAACACACAATATCTAGAAGTCTAGGCTAGAGACGTATTCCAATGTCATAAAGCCTGGTAACTGTCGCTTTCTATCATAGGTTGGGTGATTCCTCCTCTTTGAGACGACAAGTGCCAGTACAGACTTGTGCTCCCAGGTACCATTGAGTATATATTGGGAGACCACAATAGGCTATATCTTTTATCCTTAGGAAGCCATGTCTGTCGCCCTATCGATCGCAATGCACTGGACACAGCATTCAGGAAGATTGACTGTCGTACCGTAAAAAGTATTCTGCAGTTTTTCGATTAGTTTGGTAATCCCTATGTCTAGATTTCCAGAGTAGTTTATTTCATTAATTTTCAGACTCCTTAAAGGAAAAGGTCCATCTTAGCACTTGTCACTTACCAAATATTTGCATGACCTTAATTTTGTTGTTCAACCCTAATTTAGGAATTAAGTGCAAGGAGATCTCTTATTTCCTCAGTTAGAACATTTATAAAGGGTTACAAAATTTTAAATGTTTTCTAGCAAATCTTTATCACTAGATATAAGAGGCTAGATATAAGGGAAGACTCTTTTTTGTTCTATCAAAGATGGCGAAGAGCTCCGTCACACATTTTGTTGGGTTTTTTTGAGTCATCACTGGACCGTTTGTTGGCGTCTTTTTGAGCCTTCGTGATGGGCGAAAATGAGTAAAAAGGGTGTCAATGGCTCCATTAGCCTGGACACCCCTCTTACTCATTTCGCCATCCCTTGACACCCCTCTTACTCATTTGCCCACCCCCGCTGCATTTGTCCAAGGAATGGACACTTCGGGTTATTGGTTATGCCATCCATGGAGCAGCTCGTGTAAAATATTGCCAACAACTTCCATTTGAATATATTGATCTGTAATTTTCTGTATTTTGAGTGACATAATCTGTGAACGTCGATGTACTTTGCTGATACCAGGCAAATCCATTATTGACGGCAAGAAGGTACTAACTGTAAACTCAATTGACACTAACCAGGTACCGCGTTTATGTGAATGCGCGGAGGGTCTTTGAACCCACCCTATTCGATTCCATTCGATTTCACTGCGTTCCAAATACTGCGCAACAACGTTATATGCATACACCGGTCTTCCGGTCTTAACGGAAGTCGATATAAACACTATTGCAATTCCAGCGGCTTCCTATTAATAAATTATAGACTTACATAGTTTGACAGAAAGGTTTCCCCTCTGCCCGGTTTATTTCCTATAAGTCATGTCGCTCGGCCCCGTGTTTGGCAGGCAGCTCGGCTACCGTTCCTAACCAGTAAGTCAAAAGGCACCATTCTTTTTTAACAAAGTTTGAGACCTCGTACAAGTTAAATTATTGTCTAAATTCGTATGTTTTTTATAATTACCTATTATATATGGACTTGGATGTCATTTTTTAATTATATTTTGAAAATGGAAATGTTCTAATTTATTAAATCATATAAATTGTAATTTTTAATGAAGTGTGTCATTTTCGAGCATTGTCAAACTACTATATAATTTATTATAATTTTCTAGTTTATTTATTATAATTAATTAAATTCTGCATTATATTATTTTCCAATTTATATTTTTTATCTTTTTAAATTTTTTATCATTTTATTTTAAAAAGGTTATTAGGTTCTTTTATAAATTTAATGTTCGTGCATATATATTAAAATTTCAAAAGGACTCATACTTAGAAGATATCAATCAATTCTCTAAATTAATATAGTTGTATAAATTGTATTGCAAGTAAAAGTAATATGGTTATATAAATTGTATGGCAAGTAAAAGCAATAGGAAATATTTATTAGAACTCTTAAATTATAATATATTTTATAGGGTATAAAATTAAAAAATAGATATAAAAATTAGCTGAATTATAACTTTAAATAATAACAATTATTATTAATAAAAAAATATTAAAATATAAATTAATTAATTATATATATATATATATATATATATATATATATATATATATATATATATTATATAATATAATATAATATAATATGTAATAAAGAAATACGCCATTTAAATATTATATTTTTTAATTAATTTGAAATAAATCTTAATTGTTTATCTATAATTACTATTAAAATATAACTTAATCAACCCATATTTTTATAGGTAGGCATTTTTCAAAGTCATTTTTCTCGATGTTTTTAATTGGTTAGATATGTGATTTTTGAATAATGGAACATTTAGAAATTTTGTTTTATAATATTTGAAATTTTGATTTATAATATTTAAATTAGTAATGAATAATTTAACATTCATATATATATATAAATTGAAATTAAGTTTAATATGATTTTTATTTTAACTCTTACATTTTATTAATTCATTTTCATGAAATGAATTTCTACAATTTTTTTTTATGAGAGATTTTCCATCGTAAATCACATGAAATTTTATTTGTCGATGTGTTTTCGAACCCATTAGCGTGGTTCATCGTCAGGGCAAGTTGAAGAATTAGATTCAGCATGCATGTTAAATACTCAGAGCAGAACATCCAACGGTTATAATCTAACAACTATATTGACTAACGGCTAACTTTGACCAGAAAAAAACTAGTTAAACAGGACCCAACTAGTTAAACAGGACCTGAGATATAACTATATTAAATTAAAAAATAAGTCAATATGAATTTACATAAAAGTTTTAGTAATTTTATAATTAATTTAATTTTTGTTTATAAGTATATATACAAATATATATAAATATTAAATTAAATGATGATTAAATTAACAGTTAGTTATACCTAAGAGGTATTAACTATTTTATATTTATTTTAATTTTTATTTAAATTAAAATAATTTAAATATTATATAGAATAAAACAATAATATATTAAATTTATAGATTTATTGACTAATGGCTATATTGACTAACTGGTAATTTTGAAACGGCTATTTAGACAAGACCCAGGGTTTAACTATATTAACTTCAAAATTAAAATAGGGACATTAAAGTTTTAATTAAAATTTATTTTTAAAAAAATCAATTTCTTTGTTTCGATTGGAGGTTTTCTTGAGAAGAGTAATGTTGAAGTATAATTGTTATTGATATCAACCTAAGAAGATGCTATGTTTTTCTTGGCTAAAATGATTTGGAAAATTATGATGTCTTGAATCTCAAACATCATTGTTGAATTCTTCTCGTCAAGCTGATTCTCTTGGTATGTGGCACACCATTAGAGCCCTCTACATTTGAGATTTACACTTGTTTGAAGTTGAAGCCCCCAACTTCTAGCCATAATCTCCAAAGGATGAAAATGTGGCAGTTCCTCTTTAGTCAAGTCAAATGGTCAAAGAGTATGGTTCCTCTCCATCAATTAAAATAATGGCTACAGTTTTGGTGTCTCGAGTTAATTGGAATTTAAGAATTATTTTAAATTTTTTGAAGGGGTTTTGATTCCAATTTAAAAATTAAGTTATCAAGAAATTCTCAAGAATTTCTCTTGGATCCATAAAATTAAAAAATAAAAAATTTATGTTCTTTGAAGGATTAAGTCGGTTCTTGGAAGCATCTAGTTAGTCAAGAGAAAAACTCTATAAAGGCATTCATTTATCCCTTACAAATTATCTATTGAATGAAAAATCATTCAGAGCTCTGAGTTTTGAAAACTAGCCCTACGGTCAAAAGCTTTATCTGATGAGAGGCTTCATTTGCTTTTATTTTTTGTTCTAAGGTTTGGATTCATTAAAGTTTTCCTATAGGCCTTGGCCCTCATTAGGGCATGAAATTCTAAATAATAGAAATTATCCCTAGGTGACATTTTAGTGGAGATCATTCTTCCTAGAGTCTTCCATCCCTTCAAAGAAAATGAAGTATGTGGGTTGATGAATCTTGATCCATATTTTGAAGTATATGAATTTGACATGTGACATTCTCTAACTTTTTTGGGCTTGAAATCTACAGTTTTGATTAAGATCAAAGATGCAAGTGTCAAAGAAGTTGATGTCTATACATTTGTGGCTAGGTTTGATAATGTTCTAAGGTGTCTTAAAATATTTGCGACTTAATCTTCAAGTTCAATCTCTTGTGCTAATCTTTGTTGGACTATAACACTTGGAATTTTTTAGATCTCTGTGGAAATGTCTGAAGCGGTCAAATATTCCTTCTGTTAGCATAACATTTTTCTGCAAAGTCAAATCCCTTGCACAAATTTTCAGATCTACAAATTGGATATATATCATTGGTTTCAAAACTAAAATGCATGTCATACTTACGAAATCAATTTTTGCAATTATGCGATATTGACTTTGCTTGAGGATTTTAAATACTTGCTTCGTTGGAAGATTTGAGTTTCAGGTGAAAGGGTTTGATCTCTAAGCGTTGAAGCCATATATACCTTGCAGCCTTGACACTTTTGAATGTTTTGACCTATGAAGGCATTAAGAATAGCGAAGCACATTTGTAATGTTTCAGACATTTGTACTATGGAAAGAGTTCTTACTTCTATAACTTTCGAAGTGCCCTTTAGTACAAATTGCTTTTATATATATATATATATATAGTCAATAAGTAGCAGTTTTGGAATACTTTACACTTACAATGCATCCATTCTTTTTCAATGTGCATAATCCATATCTTCGTTATTTTACTATCAAGGTCACCTAAATATTGTACGTATAATTCTACTACGCAATATATTTTGTTTTTATTTAACTTTTACTCTACCCAAACTACATAAATGGTGTTTGGATAACTAGGGACGCATTCGGTATGTACCACCATAGCTCTTCCACTTACTCATTGACTCCCATATATATATATATATATAATAGTGTAATTTTTCTTTGTAAAACATAATTGAAATTATTAGACTATATACCATAATTTATCTTTCTTAACACTATAAACATTAGTTTTAATAAAACTTATTCAATTAATATAATTTTATACATAGGTACTGATTTATTTTAGAGCCAACGCAACTCGGCCCACCATATGTATCACATGTGTATGTGAAACACACATATACATATATATTTTAATTGAAACACTAGAATGGAATACAGTGTGTTGTCAACGATTCGTTGTAACGCTAAATTGCTACATTATTCCTTAATTATGTATTACATAAAGTTAATAATAACTAAGGAAATCATAAACTAAATTGCTTATTATACATATTGACTTGCACACCCACTTATAATATTACTTTCCTCCATTTCCTGTAATGCATGATTTTATAAGGTAAGTGACATTGTTTTTTACCATTATCATTGGTGGATGATAATGATCATGTTTCTTCCTCCAAAATGATTAGTAACGATTCATACCTAGAAATAGTTGGTGCTTAGGATATACACCAACTCTCTAATCCGTTATGCAACATAAAAATATAGACATGTGGAGTGTTCGACCATTCTATCTGGTACTCTAGGAATGATTCCACCTCATGACCCCCACACGGCCATCATGAGACTAGAAAGGTGGATGATTGGGATTTAAACCATAAAATTTGATGCTTGACAATTAGGGTTGAAAGGGATTAGGGCAAATTACTCTTTTTCTTCCTTTTATTTCAATAATTTATTCTCTGCAGCTTTCACTTTTCTCTCCAACAGAGTATCATTGCATTCCTCAACCTCCTCGTTGCTTTCTTTTAGATTGATGGTCATTCCTTCCTTAGTTTTTATTCATAATTCTCCAAATGTTCTGTCAGTTGATTTATTCTGTCAGACACGTATGGATATTGGTTGCAATCATGACACTTGTTTCTAAATTCTTATCATTTTTTTTTCTTTAACCACCTTTCTGTTTGCATTGTTAAGATGTCATTTTCCACTAGGAATACAAACGGGTTCAAGATATTGACCTCTTTTAATCATTTAGATGTATGCAAGACCCTAACCTCTTTTAATACACACAATAATTTTTCTCCTTTCCTTTGGAATTAATCTTTATTGTGTTGGGAATTTCTGATAATTCCAAATAAAACATAACAATACTCTGTTTTAACACAGTGGAAATAAAAATCGTTTGCGGAATACGGTGTTTCGGCAATGCAGTTTCGTCAATTGCTGAATGCAGTGTTTCAGCAATGGTGTTTCAGCAACGCTGAAACTGGTGTTTCAGCAACACTCTGTTTTGACACCGAGAAACTATTTTTTGATTACGGTGTTTCAGCAACACACAAAAAAAAAACTTGTATTCATTAACAATGAACCAACTGTTACAAAAACATCTTCCTTACATAGAGGGATTTTCAAAAGAGATTATGCTGAAGAGCATCTTCCTCTTGACAGAGGGATTACAACAGGAACGCTTGAGTTCCACAAACCAATTTTTCACTATCTCAGAAAATTACAGTTTCAGCATTGTTGTGCGTTACAAAAGAAAACTCTATATTCTTATTTTTCTACACTGTTGTGTCTACGTTTTATAGCATGTTACATTTTCTGCCTTTTACAGTGCGGGAAGGGGTCATAACTTATCCACCAACTGCTTTAACTCGCTGATGAAGTCTTTACGATAATCTGCTGCTCATGATGAACAAATATGATCTTTCGCTGTATTTCTTGAGTCAGTGGTGTTGAAACCCATGGCTGATAAATGCTGGGATGGCTCGAGGCTGGTTCTTTTCACTTTCAGCCATTCTTCTCTTTAATGTGGTTGTTTAGAAGTAATGGCGCAACGCTGGATCTGATCTTCCTCCTTCGGGAACACAAAAATAGTTAAAAGGTGAAAAGACGGTAATGGTGGTGGCCCTTTTATTTTTTTATTTTTTATTTTAAGTAAAGTAGTTGTTGCTGTTCAATTGTTCACTGCAGTTGAAATTATAATTTCAACACTCCCCTTTAATTTCAACTGCTAGGTTATCATTCATACCCAGCCGTTTCCTTAAAAACTCAAAACTTTTTTGGTCCAATGGCTTGCTCAGAATATCTGCAACCTGTTCCTGAGTCCAGCAATGTTGTAAAATGATTTCTCCATTATTCACCAATTCTCAGATGTAGTGAAACTTTGTGTCTATGTGTTTCGTTCTCTTGTGGAACACAGAATTCTTGGACAACGCAATAGTTGAGCTATTCTCACAAAAATAATCGTTGTTGTTGCCTGCTCTTGGCATAGACTTCTTAACATTCTCCTCATCCAAACCGCTTGACACGCTACAGCTATAGCTGCCACGTACTCTGCTTCTGCTGTAGACAATGCCACAATTGGTTGTTTCTTGGAAACCCATGAAATGGCTCCTGAACCTATGTGAAAAACGTAACCGGATGTACTTTTCTGGTCATCTACACTTCCAGCCCAATCACTATCTATGTATCCAACTAAATTTGAACATTCTGAAACAGTACAAAATACGCCATACCTTTTTGTACCATTAACATACCTCAGAATTCTCTTTGCTGCCTGCCAATGTGTTTCTTTTGGCCTCTCCATGAATCTAGAAATTAAACTAATAACATGCATTATGTCCGGCCTATTTGCAGTTAAATACATAAGGCTGCCAACTATGCTCTTGTACACACTAGGGTCAAAATCCTTGCTGTTGTCCTCTTCGCTGAGTTTTAATCCCATCACTGTGGGAGTGATTGCTTGCTTGTTGTCCTACATGTTAAATCTGCCCAACACTTCATTTACATATTTTGCCTGCGAAATAAAAATTCCATTTTTATTTTGATCTACTTCTATTCCTAAGAAGTATCTCAACAAACCCATGTCGGTCATCTCAAATTCTTCTTTCATGATTGATTTGAAATTTTCAATGAGGTAGTCATCATTACTTGTAAAAATCACATCATCAACATATAACACAACAATTAAAATTTTATCGTCCTTTTCTTTGATGTAAACGGTGGGTTCTCCCTCACACTTCTCAAATCCATTCTCCAGTAGATATGAATCTATCCTACTGTACCACGCTCTTGGCGCTTGCTTCAACCCATAAAGAGCTTTCTTCAATCTGCAAACTTTGTACTCTTGGCCTTTCTTCTCATAGCCTAGAGGTTGCTCAACATAAACCTCTTCCATTAACACTCCATTCAAGAATGTTGACTTCACGTCCATTTGGTAAACTTTCCATTTGTTTTGTGCTGCTATGGACAACACTGCTCTCACGGTTTCCATTCTTGCAACTGGTGCGAAAGTCTCTGCATAATATCTCCCATATTGCTGCTTGTATCCCTTGACAACAAGTCTTGCCTTGTGCCTTTCTATCTTGCCTTCAGCATTACTCTTGGCCTTGTAGACCCATTTAACTCCAATGACTTCTTTACCTTTTGGTAGCTCAACTAAATCCCATGTCTTGTTTCTTTCTATGGCATTCATCTCCTCATCCATAGCTTCTATCCATTTCTCATCTTTAATTGCATCTTCAAAATGAACAGCGTCATCAACATGACAATAGAAAGCAAACAAGGAATTCATTCCTTCATCATAAATGTCACATAAATTTCTTAATTTCTTACCTCTTTCATTTGGTGTGCAAGTGCTTGAGGACACACTTGAATTTCCTCCTTGTGGTGTGCTTAGAGAAGCACTCTCATTTCTCCTCAAGGGTGTCTCTTGCTATCCTTGTGTTGGCGCTGCTGTTTGGGGATGTGTTTCAGCCAACTCCTCATCATCTTCATCATGAGACAAACAGTTTTTAACATTAACTGTTTTCTCTATGCTTCCATCCTAAGCTTCCTCCTCAATGAATTGAACATATCTACTCACAAAAAACTTCTTAGTGGATGGGATATACAACCTGTAAGCTTTGGATTCCTCACTGTATCCAATGAAAATACATTTCTCCCCTTTGCTATCCAATTTCTTCCTTAGCTGATCTGGAATGTGTGCATAAGCCACACAACCAAAAAATTTCATGTGGGTGACTCCTTGCTTTCTCCCAATCCATGCTTCTTCCGACACTTTGTTCATGACTGCTTTTGTTGGACACCTATTCAAAATATATACTGCACAGTGTACAGCTTCAGCCCAATAATCATTTGGCAAATGCTTTGCCTTCAACATGCTCCTCGCCATATCCATGATTGTTCTATTCTTCCTTTTAGCAACTCCATTTTGCTACGTGGTGTACCTTGTTGTAAATTGCTTATGAATTCCATTTTCTCTACAAAAATTTAAAAATTATTTGGAGATATACTCACCTCCTCTGTCAGTTCTCAAAACCTTGATACGCAGCCCACTTTGATTTTCTACAAGTGCTTTGAAATTTTGAAAATTTTCAAACACTTCACTCTTATTCTTTAGGAAATAAACCCAAGTCTTTCTGGTAAACTCATCAATAAATGTTAGAAAATATTGGCTGCCTGCAAGTGATGGAGCTTGTATCGATCCACATAAATCTGAGTGGACAATTTCTAAGGGTGCCTTTTCCCTTATGCTTTTCCCTAATGGAAAACTTTCTCTGTGTTATTTCCCCAAGATACAACCTTCACAAAGGCTATCTGGCTTCTCTATCAATGGTAATCCTCTTACCATTCCTTTTCTACTCAACAAATTAAGACCTCCAAAGTTGAGATGTCCAAATCTCAAATGCCACAACCAATTTTCATCCTTTGGTATGCTTTGGAGAGCCTCTTGGTTAACTGTTGCAATTACCCCTTTGTTTTTCAAATCTGCCCTTATTCTGAGAGGGAACATCTTATTCCTCGTCATCTTCACTTCAGTAATACATCTTTTGCTGGGTTTTCTATCCATGATTGTGCATACGTCATTCTCAAAGAAAACATTGTAACCCTCTTGAATAAGCTGTCCAATAATCAAGAGGTTACACTTCATTCCGGGAACATAATAGACATCTGCTATGGTTTTCTTTTCATAATATTTTAACTTCTCCTTTTCCCATAACAGAAATTTTACTATCAGTCCCAAGTGTGACTTGTGATTGCACACTCTGATCTAAAGCAGAAAACAGGGCTATGTTTCCTATCATATGATTGCTGCAACCAGAATCTAGAAACCATATATCTTCACTGTATGTTTCAGCCATATTACAAACTAACAACACATTATCTTGGCTGATATTTTCTCTAGTGATATTTGCACTAGATCTATTACTCATATCATGCTGCTTCTTCCTACATTCATTTACATAGTGCCCATATTTTTTACAGTAATAACATTCGACATTGGATTTTTCATACCTTTGTCCTTGAGCATGATGTTGTCAACTTTGTTGGTTGCTGCCATGACCTTGGTTCTGATTTGGATTGCTGCCTCTTCCTTGAACGTTTGCTGAACTGTTTCTTCCACCTCTGTATTGGCTTCTGCCTCTTCCTCTCTTGTTTCCTCTGCCTTGACCTCTTCCTCTTCCAAATGACATCTGGGTCTTGAAGGCTTGCTCTAGAGATGAGTTTTCATTTCTACTCAACCTCTGCTCATGTGTTACCAATGATGCATGAAGTTCATCAAATGAAAATTTTGAGAAGTCCTTTGTCTCTTCTATGGTGGTGACAATCACATAAAACTTTGAAGGTAGGCACCTCAATAGTTTCTCCACAATCCTCCTTTCTTCAAGAGTTTCTCCATGAGACCTTATCTGTGTGACCATACCAATTGTTTGTGTGAAGAATGAGTCAATATTGTCTGACTCCTTCATGTGCAGGTTCTCAAAATCTTTCCTCAGCAACTGTAGTTTTGCTATCTTCACTCTCTCCATGCCTTGATAGGCTGTCTTGAGAGCTTGCCATGCTTCTCTAGATGTCTTGGCTGCTGCTATCCTTGGAAACACACTCTCATGCACTGCTTGATATAAAACTACAAGGGCTTTTGAATCCTTCTTCTTATTGCTCTTCAACGGCTCTTTCTCTGCCTGAGTTAATCCATTAAAACTCATCTTCATTTGTTGGCTCTTCAAATCCATATTCAACAAGTTCCCATAAATCTTGTGAGGCAAACAAGACACTCATGGTTATTGCCCAATAGTCATAGTTTTTTCGATTGAACTGTGGGAGCTAGGTGTTAAACATATCCACACTGGTGCTGGTGTTGGCCATTCTTGCAATACTTGACTGTGTATTAAAAATCACTTAATTGTCTTCAATAGCTACACAAAAAACTAATCTGAAAAATACCTTGACAGCGTTTTCACTCTGCTGGATGATTCGCTGCAGCAAGAAACCTTCCTTCAGCTTCTTTGATGTCTTCAAAGAGCCTTGACAAGCTCCGATACCATGTTGGGAATTTCTTATAATTCCAAACAAAACTGAATAAAACAGAACAATAATCTATTTTAACACAGCGGAAATAAAAATCGTTTGTGGAATACGATGTTTCAGCAACGCAGTTTCGTCAATTGTTGAATGCAGTGTTTCAGCAATGGTGTTTCAACAACGCTGAAACTGGTGTTTTAGCAACACTCTGTTTTGACGTCGAGAAACTATTTTCTGATTACGGTGTTTCAGCAACACACAAAGAAAAACTTGTATTCATTAACAATGAATCAACTGTTACAAAAACATCTTCCTTACATAGAGGGATTTTCACAAGAGATTATGCTGAAGAGCATCTTCCTATTGACAGAGGGATTACAACAGGAACACTTCAGTTCCACAAACTAATTTTTCACTATCTCAGAAAATTACAGTTTCAGCACTGTTATGCGTTACAAAAAAATAACTCTCTATTCTTATTTTTCTACACTGTTGTGTCTGCGTTTTATAGCGTGTTACCTTTTCTGCCTTTTACAGTGCCGGAAGGGGTCATAACTTATCCACCAACTGCTTTAACTCATTGATGAAGTCTCTACTATAAGTTGCTGCTCATGATGAACAAATGTGATCTTTCATTGTATTTCTTGAGTCGGTGGTGTTGAAACCCATGGCTGATAAATGATGCGATGGCTAGAGGCTGGTTCTTTTCACTTTTGGTCATTCTTCTCTTTAATGTGGTTGTTTAGAAGTAATGGTGCAGCGCTGGATCTGATCTTCCTCCTTCGAGAACACAAAAACAGTTAAAGAGTGAAAAGAGAGTAATGGCAGTGGCCCTTTTTTTTTTTAAGTAAAGTAGCTGCTGTTGTTCAACTCTTCACTACAGTTGAAATTATAATTTCAACACTCCCCTTTAATTTTAACTGCTAGGTTATCAGTCATACCCAGACATTTCCTTAAAAACTCAAAACTTTTCTGGTCCAATGGCTTGATCAGAATATCTGCAACCTATTCGTGAGTCCTGCAATGTTGTAAAACGATTTCTCCATTGTTCACCAATTCTCAGATGTAGTGAAACTTTGTGTCTATCTGTTTCGTTCTCTTGTGGAACACAAAATTCTTGGACAATGCAATAGCTAAGCTATTGTCACAAAAAATAACCGTTGTTGTTGCCTGCTCTTGGCATAGACTTCTTAACATTCTCCTCATCCAAACCGCTTGTCACGCTGCTGTTGTAGCTGCCATGTACTCTGCTTCTGCTGTAGACAACGCCACAATTGGCTATTTCTTGGAAGCCCACGAAATGGCTCCGGAACCTACGTGAAAAACGTAACCGGATGTGCTTTTCCGGTCATCTACACTTCCAACCCAATCACTATCTGTGTATCCAACTAAATTTGAACATTCTGAAACAGTATAAAAAATTCCATACCCTTTTGTAGCTTTAACATACCTCAGAATTCTCTTTGTTGCCTGCCAATGTGTTTCTTTTGGACTCTCCATGAATCTGGAAATTAAACTAACAGCATACATTATGTCCGGCCTAGTTGCAGTTAAACACATAAGGCTGCTAAGTATGCTCTTGTACACACTAGGGTCAAAATTCTTGCTGTTGTCCTCTTTGCTGAGTTTTAATCCCACCACTGTGGGAGTGATTGCTACCTTGTTGTCCTACATGTTAAATCTACCCAACACTTCATTTACATATTTTGCCTGCGAAATAAAATTCCATTTTTATTTTTATCTACTTCTATTCCTAAGAAGTATCTAAGCAAACCCATGTCGGTCATCTCAAATTCTTCTTTCATGACTGATTTGAAATTTTCAATGAGGTAGTCATCATTACCTGTAAAAATCACATCATCAACATATAACACAACAATTAAAATTTTACTGTCCTTTTCTTTAATGTAAACGGTGGGTTCTCCCTCACACTTCTCAAATCCGTTCTCCAGTAGATAGGAATCTATCCTACTGTACCACGCTCTTGGCGCTTGCATTAGCCCATAAAGAGCTTTCTTCAATCTGCAAACTTTGTGCTCTTGGCCTTTCTTCTCATAGCCTAGAGGTTTCTCAACATAGACCTCTTCCATTAACACTCCATTCAAGAATGCTGACTTCACGTCCATTTGGTAAACTTTCCATTTGTTTTGTGCTGCTATGGACAACACTGCTCTCACGGTTTCCATTCTTGCAACTGGTGCGAAAGTCTCCTCATAATCTCTCCCATACTGCTACTTGTATCCCTTGACAACAAGTCTTGCCTTGTGCCTTTCTATCTTGCCTTCAACATTACTCTTGGTCTTGTAGTCCCATTTAACTTCAATGACTTCTTTACCTTTTTGTAGCTCAACTAAATCCCATGTCTTTTTTCTTTCTATGGCATTCATCTCCTCATCCATAGCTTCTATCCATTTCTCATCTTTAATTGCATCTTCGAAATGAACAGCGTCAACAACGTGACAATAGAAAGCAAACAAGGAATTCATTCCTTCATCATAAATGTCACTTAAATTTCTGAATTTCTTACCTCTTTCATTTGGTGTGCAAGTGCTTGAGGATGCACTTGAATTTCCTCCTTGTGGTTTGCTTAGAGAAGCACTCTCATTTCTCCTCAAGGGTGTCTCTTGTTGTCCTTGTGTTGGCGTTACTGTTTGGGGATGTGTTTCAGCCAACTCCTCATCATCTTCATCATGAGACAAACAGTTTTTAACATTAACTGTTTTCTCTATGCTTCCATCCTAAGCTTCCTCCTCAATGAATTGAACATATCTGCTCACAAAAAACTTCTTAGTGGATGGGATATACAACCTGTAAGCTTTGGATTCCTCACTGTATCCAATGAAAATACATTTCTCCCCTTTGCTATCCAATTTCTTCCTTAGCTGATTTGGAATGTGTGCATAAGCCACACAACCAAAAACTTTCATGTGGGTGACTCCTTGCTTTCTCCCACTCCATGCTTCTTCCGGCACTTTGTTCATGACTCCTTTTTTTGGACACCTAATCAAAATATATACTGCACAGTGTACAACTTCAGCCCAATAATCATTTGGCAAATGCTTTGCCTTCAACATGCTCCTCGCCATATCCATGATTGTTCTGTTCTTCCTTTCAGCAACTCCATTTTGCTGCAGGGTGTACCTTGTTGTAAATTGCTTATGAATTCCATTTTATCTGCAAAAACGTAAAAATTATTTGGAGATATACTCACCTCCTCTGTCAGTTCTCAAAACCTTGATACGCAGCCCACTTTGATTTTCTACAAGTTCTTTGAAATTTTGAAATTTTTCAGAAACATCACTCTTATTCTTCAGGAAATAAACCCAAATCTTTCTGGTAAAGTCATCAATAAGTGCTAGAAAATATTGGCTACCTGCAAGTGATAGAGCTTGTATCGGTCCACATAAATTTGAGTGGAAATTTTCCAAGGGTGCCTTTGCCCTTATGCTTTTCCCTGATGGAAAACTTTCTCTGTGTTGTTTCCCCGAGATACAACCTTCACAAAGGCTGGCTGGCTTCTCTATCAATGGTAATCCTCTTACCATTCCTTTTCTACTCAACAAATTAAGACCTCCAAAGATGAGATGTCCAAATCTCAAATGCCACAACCAATTTTCATCCTTTGGTATGCTTTGGAGAGCCTCTTGGGTAACTGCTGCAATTACCTCTTTGTTTTTCAAATCTGCCCTTATTCTAAGAGGGAACATCCCGTTCCTCATCATCTTCACTTCAGAAATACGTCTTTTGCTGGGTTTTCTATCCACGATGGTGCATACATCATTCTCAAAGAAAACATTATAACCCTTTTGAACAAGCTGTCCAATACTCAAGAGGTTACACTTCATTCCGGGAACATAACAAACATCTGCTATGGTTTTCTTTTCACCTTTCTTTTTAAATATTTTAACTTCTCCTTTTCCTATAACAGAAATTTTACTATCAGTCCCAAGTGTGACTTGTGACTGCACACTCTGATCTAAAGTAGAAAACAGGGCTATGTTTCCTGTCATATGGTTGCCGCAACCAGAATCTAGAAACCATATATCTTCACGGTTTGTTTCAGCCATATTACAAACTAACAACACCTTATCTTGGCTAATATTTTCTCTAGTGATATTTGCACTAGATCTATTACTCATATCATGCTACTTCTTCCTACATTCATTTGCATAGTGCCCGTATTTTTTATAGTAATAACATTAGACATTAGATTTTTTATACCTTTGTCCTTGAGCATGATATTGTCCACTTTGTTGGCTGCTGCCATGACCTTGGTTCTGATTTGGATTGCTGCCTCTTCCTTGAACGTTTGCTGAATTGTTTCTTCCACCTCTGTATTGGCTTCTGCCTCTTCCTCTCTTTTTTCCTCTCCCTTGACCTCTTCCTCTTCCAAATTACTTCTGGGTCTTGAAGGCTTGCTCTAGAGATGAGTTTCCATTTCTACTCAACCTCTGCTCATGCGTTATCAGTGATGCATGAAGTTCATCAACTGAAAAATTTGAGAGATCCTTTGTCTCTTCTATGGTGGTGACAATCACATCAAACTTTGAGGGTAGGCACCTCAATAGTTTCTCCACAATCCTCCTTTCTTCAAGAGTTTCTCCATGAGACCTTATCTGTTTGACCATACCAATTGTTTGTGTGAAGAATGAGTCAATATTGTCTGACTCCTTCATGCGCAGGTTCTCAAAATATTTCCTCAGCAACTGTAGTTTTGTTGTCTTCACTCTCTCCATGCCTTGGTAGGATGTCTTGAGAGCTTGCCATGCTTCTCTGGATGTCTTGGCTGCTGCTATCCTTGGAAACACACTCTCATGCATTGCTTGATATAAAAATACAAGGGATTTTGAATCCTTCTTCTTATTGCTCTTCAACATCTCTTTCTCTGCCTGAGTTAATCCATTAAAACTTATCTTTATTTGCTGGATCTTCAAATCCATATTCAACAAGTTCCCATAAATCTTGTGAGGCAAACAGGGCTCTCATGGTTATTGCCCAATAGTCATAGTTTTTCCCATTGAACTGTGGGAGCTGGGTATTAAACATACCCACACTGGTGCTGGTGCTGGCCATTCTTGCAATACTTGACTGTGTATTAAAAATCACTTAATTGTCTTCAACATCTACACAAAAAACTAATCTGAAAAATACCTTGACAGTGTTTTCACTCTGGTGGATGATTCGCTGCAGCAAGAAACCTTCCTTCAGCTTCTTTGATGTCTTCAAAGAGCCTCGACAAGCTCCGATACCATGTTGGGTATTTCTGATAATTCCAAACAAAACTGAACAAAACAGAACAATACTCTGTGTTAAAACACAGCGGAAATAAAAATTGTTTGCGGAATACGGTGTTTAGCAACACAGTTTCGTCAATTGCTGAATGAAGTGTTTCAGCAACGGTGTTTCAACAACGCTGAAACTGGTGTTTCAGCAACACTCTGTTTTGACACCGAGAAACTATTTTCTGATTATGGTGTTTCAGCAACACAAAAAAAATAAACTTGTATTCATTAACAATGAACCAACTGTTACAAAAACATCTTCCTTACATAGAGGGATTTTTACAAGAGATTATGCTGAAGAGCATCTTCCTCTTGAAAGAGGGAACGAACGCTTCAGTTCCACAAACCAATTTTTCACTATCTCAGAAAATTACAGTTTCAGCACTGCTGTGCGTTACAAAAAAATAACTCTCTATTCTTATTTTTCTATACTGTTGTGTCTTCATTTTATAGCGCGTTACATTTTCTTCCTTTTACAGTGCAGGAAGGGGTCATAACTTATCCACCAACCGCTTTAACTCGCTGATGAAGTCTCTACTATAATCTGCTGCTCATGATGAACAAATCTGATCTTTTGCTGTATTTCTCGAGTGGTGGTGTTGAAACCCATGGCTGATAAATGTTGCGACGGCTCGAGGCTGGTTCTTTTCACTTTCGGCCATTCTGCTCTTTAATGTGGTTGTTCAAAAGTAATGGCGCGGGGCTGGATCTAATCTTCCTCCTTAGGGAACACAAAAATAGTTAAAGGGCAGTGGCCCTTTTTTTTTATATAAGTAAAATAGCTATTCACTGCAGTTGAAATTATAATTTCATCATATTGTACATCTTCGTAATAATTCATTCCCCATATCTCAATATCATTTTCCTTTCCAAGTATCATTTTCTTTGTTCACTTTTTTCTCAGCCTTTTAACACCAAATATGATGTTATTTTAGGGTTTCTTCCACAACCCAGATCAGATTTGCTGAAATCCGCTCAAAACTATGGGAAATGTTTCTATGATTGGAGATGCTTCATAATCTTTGGAGATGCTTCATAATCTTTATGGATAGTTGCTTCATAATCTTTCTGGATAGTTTTTTTTTTTTAATGGTTAGTGAATACTAATTTGTCTCTATAACTTATACATTTCCTTGTTGAAATGTTCATTGGGATGGGACACGTTCCTTTGCTCCTTCACATTTTACTGTATGGGCATTTATTTATATATGGACATTTATTTATATATCTAAATATACAATTTGTTATACCCATTTTCCTCGGTTTACACTTTCCATTTATCCATGGCTACTCTGAATCATTACTTTATAATTCATATATAATTTTTTTTCTTAATACTCTTTTAGTATTGTGCTTTTGAATATATTTCGCAGAATTTAATAATATGTGATATTGTTTATGAATTTTCTCATATACTACTAGCTGGATTTTATTTATGATTGGTCAGGATTTCTACTTGAATTCACGTAGTCAGTTCCCAATCTTTCTATTACAGACTCAACAATCAATAAATCAGACTTATAGAACTTCATGCATGTTTCTTCAGTATGTATTCAACAACGTTACTTGTAACCAAACAGTGAGGGAAGTATTTTCCCAGCACTTGTCGAAGGTATCGATTATAGAGTCCTCATCCTCCTCATCTATTTCCTCATCAGTTGCACTTTTCGAAGGTATCGATTATAGAGTTAAGAACGCTATCAAAGGAATAATACCCACAGCAACTCAACCCCTCTAACTTTTCGTTGAACGCTGTCATTAATGCTGGAGTCATCCAATTTACCCTATGTAGAAGTGCCAAGGAATGGACACTTGGGGTTATTGGTTATGCCATCCATGGAGCAGCTCGTGTAACATATTGCCAACAACTTCCATTTCAATATATTGATCTGTAATTTTCTGTATTCTTAGTGACATAATCCGTAAACGTCGATGTACTTTACTGATACCGGGCAAATCCATGATTGACGGCAAGTAGGCACTAACCCTAAACTCAATTGGCACTGACCAGGTACCGTGTTTATGTGAATGCGCGGAGGGTCTTTGAATCCACCCTACTCGATTCCATTCGATTTCACTGCGTTCCAAATACTGCGCAACAATGTTATTTGTATACACCGGTCTTGCGATCTTAACGGAAGTCGATATAAACACTGTTGCAATTCCAGCGGCTTCCTATTAATAAACTATAGAGTTACATAGTTTGACAGAAAGGTTTCCCCTCTGCCCGGTTTATTTCCTAATAAGTCATGTCGCTCTGCCCCGTGTTTGACAGGCAGCTCGCCTACCGTTCCTCACCAGTAAGTCAAAAGGGACCATTCTTTTTTAACAAAGTTTGAGACCTCGTACAAGTTAAATTATGGTCTAAAACGTATTATATATGGACATGGATGTTATTTTTTAATTATATTATGAAAATGGAAAAGTTCTAATTTATTAAATCATATAAATTGTAATTTTTAACGAAGGGTGTCATTTTCGAGCGTTGTCAAACTATTATGTGATTTATTATAATTTTCTATTTTATTCATTATAATTAATTAAATTTCTGCAGAAAAAAATAAATATAAAAGATTAAAATTTCTAATTTTATATTTTATATATTATAACTTTTTCCAATTTATATTTTTTAACGTTTTATTTTTAAAAGGTTAATAGGTTCGATATCAATCAATTCTCTAAATTAATATAGTGATATAATTTGTATGGCAAGTAGAAGTAATAAGAAATATTTATTAAAACTTTTAAATTATAGTATATTTTATATGACGTAAAATTAAAAAATATATATAAAAATTAGCTGAATTATAACATTAAATAACTATTAATTAAAAAATATTAAAATATAAATTAAATATATATACATTAAAAATATGTAACAAGAAAAAAATAATATCTAAATATATAAACATGTTATTTTCTTAATTAATTTGAAACAAATCTTAATTGTCTATCTATAATGACTATTAAAATATAACTTAATCAATTTATATATTTATTAATTTTATATGTAAGAAATTTTCTAAAGTCATTTTTCAGATGTTTCTAATTGGTTAGATAAATCATTTTTGAATTATGGAACGTTTAGAAATTTCATCCTATAATATTTGAAATATTTATTTATAATATTTAAATTAATAATGAATAATTTAACATTTAATATTATATAAATTTCAATATATATTATTGAATTTAATATATATAAATACATTTAATATATATTATAAATAAATAATTTAACATTTAATATTATATAAATTTCAATATATATTATTGAATTTAATATATATAAATACATTTAATATATATAAATATATTTAACAAGAAAAATATAAATATCTATATCTATATATCTATATACATTTAAGAAGAAAAATATAATATCTAAATATATAAACATTATATTTTTTTAATTAATTTGAAATAAATCTCAATTGTGTATCTAGAATTACTATTAAAATATAACTTAATCAACCCATAATTTTACTACTTTTATATATAGAAATTTTCCAAAGTCATTTTTCCAATGTTTTTAGTTCGTTAGATAAGTCATTTTTGAATTATGGAATATTTAGAAATTTTGTCTTATAATATTTGAAATTTTGATTTATAATATTTAAATTAGTAATGAATAATTTAACATTTAATATTATATAAATTTCAATACAAATTTTCTACTGAACAAAAAATCATTCAGAGCTCTGAATTTTGAAAATTGGCCCTACGGTCAAAAGGTCCTACAGTCTTCCATCCCTTCAAAGAAATGAAAGTATGTGGGTTGACGAATCTTGATCCATATTTTGAAGTATATGAATTTGACATGTGACATTCTCTAATTTTTTTGGGCTTGCAATCTATGGTTTTGACTAAGATCAAAGATGCAAGTGTTAAAGAAGTTGATATCTATATGTTTGCAACTAAGTTTGATAACGTTCAAAGGTGTCTTAAAATATTTGCGACTTGATCTTCAAGTTCGATCTCTTATGCTAATCTTTGTTGGACCGTAACTCTTTGAATTTTGTAGATCTCTGTTCAAATGTTTGAAGCGGTCAAATCTGCCTTCTGTTGGCATAACATCTTCTATGAAGTCAAATCCCTTGCACAAATTTTCAGATCTACAAATTGGATATGTATCATTGGTTTCAAAACTAAAATGCATGTCATACTTATGAAATCAATTTTTGCAATTATGTGATATTGACTTTGCTTGAGGATTTTAAATACTTGCTTCCTTGGAAGATTTGAGTTTGAGGTGAAAGGGTTTGATCTCGAAGCGTTGAAGCCATATATACCTTGTGGCCTTGACACTATTGAATGTTTTGACCTATGAAGGCATTAAGAATAACGAAGCACCTTTGCAAGGTTTCAAACATTTGTACTATAGAAGGAGCCCTTACTTCTGTAAATTTCAAAGTGCCCTTTAGTACAAATTGCTTGTATATGTAACATACATTCCTTATATATATATAGAGAGAGAGAGACAAATTGCTTGTATATGTAACATACATTCCTTATATATATATAGAGAGAGAGAGAGAGAGAGAGTCAATAAGTAGCATTTTTGGAATATTTTACACTTACAACATTTTCATTCTTTTTCATTGTGCATAATCTATATCTTCGTTATTTTACTATCAAGGTGTTTTTCTTGAACTTCTACTCTACCCAAAACTACATAAAGGTGTTTGGAGGACTAGAGACACATTCGGTATGTACCACCATAGCTCTTCCACTTACTCATTGACTCCCATATATATATAATAGTGTAATTTTTCGTTGTAAAACATCGTCCAAATTATTTGACTATATACCATAATTTATCTTTCTTAACACTATAAACATTAATTTTAATAAAACTTATTCAATTAATATAGTTTTATAAATATGTATTGATATATTTTGGAGTCCACACAACTCGGCCCACCATATGTATCACACATATATGTGAAACACACACATACATATATATTGTAATTGAAACACAATAATGGAATACAGTGCGTTATCAGCGATTCATTCTAACTCTAAATTGCCACATTATTCTTTAATTATGTATTAAAAAAAGTTAAGAATAACTAAGGTAATCATAAACTAAACTGCTTATTGTACGTATCGACTTGCACACCCACTTATAATATTACTTTCCTCCATTTCCTATAGTGCCTGATTTTATAAGGTAAGCGACATTGTTTTTCACCATATCATTGATGGATGATAATGATCATGTTTCTTCCTCCAAAGTGAGTAGTAACGATTCATACCTAGCTTTACTTGGTGCTTCGGATATACACCAACTCTATAATCCGTTATGCAACATAAAAATATAGACATGTGGAGTGTTCGACCATTCTATTTGGCACTCTAGGAATGATTCTACCTCATGACCCCCACACGGCCCTTGTGAGACTAGAAAGGTGGATGATTGGGATTTAAACCATAAAATTTGATGCTTGACAATTATGGTTGAAAGGGATTAGGATAAATTACTATTTTTTTTCTTTTATTCCAATAATTTATTCTATGTAGCTTTCACTTTTCTCTCCAACATAGTATCGTTGCATTCCTCAACCTCGTCGTTGCTTTCTTTTAGATTGATGGTCATTCCTTGCTTTTTATTCATAATTCTCCAAATGTTCTGTCAGTTGATTTATTCTGTCAGACACGTATGACATATTGGTTGCAACCATGACCAGTGATCAAATTTGAAGGGCAGGTCTTAATTTTATTTAGAAGGGTGCAAATTCAGGTCGCCCTTCCATAATGAAAAGCATAAAAAAAAGAAGCAATTCAATTGACAACAGTAAATTATCTTCAATTTTTTTTTTTTAACACATGGTGAATCGGTAATAGTTTGGAACTAATATTGAGTTCGAAGACAACATACTATTGGTTTTCAATGCCTTTACAATGTTGCAAGCTACAAGATATTCCTCAGTTTATCAAGAAAAATAACCCCTTCCAACACATCTACAAGTCTAATATTCATCGTACACTTCATACGCATTGTAACTAACAAGTGATAGGGCAACTGTGCTCATAACATTTATGTTCGCCAAATGTTATGTTTTCTGTCTTTGAATTACTATTATATTACGCAGAGATTGGTGTAAGAACATCCAAAAAAGAATTAGTTTGAGATGAAAGAAAAACTTTACATCTCAACATGCAGTTGAAGAAAACATGGGGCAGAAGAGCCTCAATAAGATGATTTCACAGTACAAATTCCACTATGCCAAGAGTCATTTGATGTGGTATGGGAAATTGCCATATTAAATTGATACGAGTAGTGAAGAAAATATGTGTAAGAAATACAATGTTATCCAAATAGTAAAAGGAAATTCTTTCGATGCATGATCAAACTATGGTTAATGGGATTTGTAATTACAAACATGCTACATTGGACTGAAAGAGTGCTTTTGGTAGTTTTCGAATGATGAGTAAAATAGATGTGGCATTTGAATAAAGTATCTAAGGAGATGGAACTCCTTGTTGCTCTAAGGAATGGTTATATTTTACATCAATTCAACTTCCCCAATAGGACATGTTTGCCATTTGTGGGCCATTTTGCTCAGATAGCTAGATTTCTTCAATTTTCTGGGAGTAACTGGGCCATTTTGCTCATATAAACAGGTTTCCAATAGTTTCTGGGATTAACTGAGTATCTTTGGTGGAATAAATACCTTCACCCACACTCAGCACCTTAGTTGAAGAGTTATTCCTTAAATGTTACCCAACTAAACTAAACTTTATGATAATACTCACAAAGTTAAGAAAAACATGCTTACCACATCAGAGCATTTTTTTTTTCTTTGATAAAAGAAACTCTTCTCCCTTGCCTTACAACATCAAGAATGGCCCCTTTTTAACATGTTTGTTGCATTCTCTGTTGTTTGGACTTCATGCAAATGACAGTTCTGCCCTTCTTTATCTGTTTCATTTCAACAACTTACAATTCCACTCTTGGGGGCAAGGAATTCCCTTACCACAACTAATTTCTATCATGCATATTTTGTAATGTCTTGCTGCCTTTGCTTTTGTGGTTTGACATTTATCTTGTTGTATCATTACTTCTTGGTCTTTGTACTAATTCACCTAGAGAAGGAACTTGTACTAATCTATTTGGAGTAGGAATTGGTGTTTCCTCTCACTAGACTTCCCTTCCAACAAGAATAGCTTGAAGACCTACTAATCTGCATTTACAATAGAGTATATAATTCTTGCATATGGTAATTAATCTAAACTCAAGGCATGATCTTTGATCTTCTAAAAATCTTCAATTGCCAGCGTTTGAAAAGCTTCATTTTTTTATATATTGAACTTTTCTTTTATACAACAGTTCCAAGTTCAAATGTAATAATTCTCCAATGCTTAGCATGTCGTTTCTTATATGTTGTTTGAGAATTTGTGAGGTTAATGTGTATTGTTTATGGATTTGTTGTTTGAGACTTTGCGAGATTAACAGTTTTACTTAATGATAGAATCTTTCCACTGAGCACATCGTGTGTGTGTGTATATATATATATATATATATATATATATATATATATATATATATATATATATATATATATATATATATATATATGGTACACTGTTCAATACCTCCACACACACACACACACACACACATATATATATATATATCTGTGTGTGTATGTATGTAGTACACTGTTCAATACAGTACCTCCAATTCCAGCAATGTTGTATGGAAAACTTTCATTCTAGCTTGTAAGATGTTTATGATAGATTTTTTCTCCTGTGCATACCAAAGTTTCTTTTATAACTTCACTATATCAGTATTTAGTACAATGTTTAATTCAATACCTCAGTTCTTCCAATTCCATACAAGTAAAATTGTCAAAATCGAATTTGTTGTAACATCTCACACTTACAACTATTGATTGTGAAGCTGAAGCGTTGGTGTAGCTATTCTATGTTGTCAGGTTTTTTATGATATTTTCCATCAAATTTGTTTGGCAGAAATTTATTAGAATCATAGTTTGATTTTTCATTGAATATATATATATATATATATATATATATATATATATATATATAATTTATATATTAATAAATAAAAAATATAATCTAATAAAAATGATTTTGCTAAATTCTAAGTAAAAATTCCAAAACATGATATAACAACATGGATCATTGAAATAACATAATCCAACAAAAATTGTTTTACCAAATCTCAATTAAAAACTCTAAAACATAGTATAACCACACCTTGCTATTGCTGAGCACATAGACTTATAAATGAAAAGATATTAAGACGCGGTGATTTTTACCATTATCAAATCGAAAGTTATCAAGCCTTAATGGTTTTTATTAGTAATAGATAAAAATAATAATGACAGAATTTGAAAAAAATGCAGCTCTCTCGTGAGATAATTGCTCATTGAACAGACTGCACCAACACGAGCGGAATCATGAAGAATAGGAGTAGAAGTCTAGAGAAAAGTCTAGACAAGTTGGGAAGGTACCTTAGAACGATATTGCTTGAGAGAAACAGTGCTCACCGGAACCTTTGTACAGGAAACTCTCCACCCTACACACTCAAAAAAGTCGCTGAAAACAATGAATGAACAAACAAATCACCTTACCAATTTTGAAAATAATTAGATGAATTATTGTTCACAAAGAAATCAAATCGATAAACACCACACTATACAGTACCTTAAAAAAGTATGACTCTGTAGTAGTATTCTTACTATTCACTAGGCGCTTTGCACCCAATGCTCTGCCCTAGACTGGAATCAAGAAATTACAGTAGTATTGTTACTATTCACTAGGCCCTTTGCACCCAATGCTCTACCCTCGAAGCTGGAATAAAGAAATTAAAAACAAATTGACAAAGAAATGTTAATCCAGAAACACCTACAAATAACAAATGAATTACTGAAACAGAAACCAGAAAATTAGAGATTCCAATTGATGTTCATATTAATATGAAGAAAGTTTAGATCTCTCGTACCTTATGCATCCATTCAATAGAGAAACAAGCTAATTCATCCATCCATTCAACATAGGAACAACCTAATGTGTTTCATTGAAATACTTTTGTTTCTGAAATGTTTTCCTCTTCATTCTGCACTGGTTGGCCCTAATCTCGATCGTCACCGACTTTCTGTAAAATCTAGCATGGAAAGCTTTATTCCATTTGAATCTAGCTTTATTTCATTTGAAGCTAGCATGGAAAGCTTTAGGCCCAAATTAGAAAATGCAATTCAAAAGGAAATTGTTGTTTTTGAAATGGGAGCAACTCGGAAACTGTTGTTTCTGAAATGGGATTTAACATCAGTTGAGAAAGGAAATTTACAAGTTTAACTATTGTAATTTGTGATAGAGGCACAGTGCACTGACAGTTGGAAATTGAAATTCTCAAAGTCTGGATTTCAGAAAAAATGAAATTTAAAAAAAAAAATTAGACGAGTTGACAACTTAACAACCCTTCTTAAAAAAATTTATAATATTATTCCAATTTCTTTTTAAAGTGGCAAAATTCAAATTTTAATTTTTTTTTGACTAGTAAAATTTTCTCCCTACTTCTGTGATGTGCCAGAGGCCCTTTGAAGGGCTCCGATGTGTTCAAATTTGATCACTGACCATGACGCCTAATATATAAGATATAATTAATTTTCATATGTTGATGGCTAAAAAATTGGTCAATTCTCCCTTTTCCGTTGTTTCAAAATTCATATCGTTTTTTTTTCTTTAACCACCTTCCTGTTTGCATTGCGTTAAGATGTCATTTTCCACTAGGAATACAAATGGGTTCAAGATACTGACCTCTTTTAATAATTCAGATGTACGCGAGACGCTGACCTTTTTTAATACACAAAGTAATTCTTATCCTTTCCTTTGAATTGATCTTTATTGTACATCTCCGTAATAATTCATTCCCCCTATCTCAAAATCATTTTCTTTTCCGGGTATCATTTTCTTTGTTCACTTTTTTTTCAGCCTTTTACACCAAATATGATGTTATTTTAGGGTTTCTTCCTCTACCCAGGTCAGATTTGCTGAAATCCACTCAGAACTATGGGAAATGTTTCTATGAATGGAGATGCTTCATAATCCTTCTGTTTATTTTATTTTTTATTATTTAATGGTTACTGAATACAAATTTGTCTCCATAACTTAGACATTTCCTGGTTGAAATGTTCATTTGGATGGGATACGTTCCTTTGCTCCTTCACATTTTACTCTATGGACATTTATTTATATATCTAAATATACAATTTGTTATACCCATTTTCCTCGGTTTACACTTTCCATTTATCCATGGCTACTCTGAATCATTACCTTATAATTCATATATAATTTTTTTTCAATACCCTTTTATATTGTGCTTTTGAATATATTTCGCAGAATTTAATAATATGTTATATTATTTATGGATTTTCTCATATACTACTAGCTCGATTTTATTTATGACTCGTCACTATTTCTACATGAATTCACGTAGTGTTAGTTCCCAATCTTTCTATTACAGTCTCAACAATCAATAAATAAGACTTATAGAACTTCATGCATGTTTCTTAAGTATGTACTCAACGTTACTTGTAACCAAGCAATGAGGGAAGTATTTTCCCATCACTTTAGAGGTCAAATAACATGAAATGTTTTTGTATCCTCTTGAAGGCTTGCAACCCTATCAATTCATATTATGGTAAATCCGTACACCAATTTTTTCCATTAAGGTAGACTTGTACTCAAAAAAAAATACACGGATTAACTTTACTTGTCCTTCATTGTTTTTTACAGTGTGGTGCAGTAAAAATATTTATAACCTACCCTTGATATATTTTTCTATAAAAAAAGTTCTTTAGCCTCAACTCTTAAACAATACCCACTATTGTATTCAATTTTAACCAGAATCTCTCTGAATACATTTAATTAAACTTGTAAAAATTTCCTTTAACAGCCCAAGATTATCAATACCAAATATTTCACTGACAAATTTAATATGATCTTTGTTTAAGATGACATACCTTGATTAACAGTGGAAGAAGTAATGGCTGCCTTCTTCTGTCTTCTGTCTTCTGTCTTCAGAATTCGGTTTCTCTCCTCTTGCCCTCACTTCCTTATGTGTTTCTTGATGGAGAGGACCCAATCCTTTATATATATCATTTAACTCTTAATCTGGTACGTCCATCATATACCAATTCAACGCTTTAATGTTTTAATGCATGCTTTAATGCTTTAATGCTTTAATGCTTTTAATTATGGAATGACTTAATTAGTTGGGTCACATTAAGATTTAGAAACTTCCATTTAATTTCTAACATTCTCCCACTTGACCCGACTATTCATAATATTAAGCGTTGAACATCATACTATGATAAATTGCTGAGAGTTATGGCGGTTGTGCACTATTAATTCAATGCATTCCCTTCCATATACTACAATACCAGCAATGCATCAATTCATACTCATAATTTATATAAAACAGCATAATGGTCCACATAATGTCTTATATCATAATGATCAAACATAATATCTTTATAAGACTCTTTCTTGTTTAAAATTACATAAAATACGTACTACTTCATTAAAACAAGAGACACATAATTGTATATCAGAAACACATAAAAGAGCTCAGAATGTCACACATCAATTATCATTAATACAACCAAGACCCATTCTTTGAACATGTTCCTTAAATTGTCTTGGTTGTAACCCTTTCGTCAAAGGGTCTGTAATCATAAGCTCTGTCCTGATGTGCATGATTGACACTCTTTGTTTCTGAACCTCATCTTTCACAACAAGATACTTCAGATCTATGTGCTTGGTACCTTTAGAGTACTTGTCGTTCTTTGAGAAAATACTGCTGCAGAGTTATCACAATAAATTTTCAGCGGCTTGCTAATGGTGTCGACAACCGCAAGTCCTGAAATAAAGTTCTGCAACCATAATGCATGAATTGTGGATCCTTATTGATTCCAATATCATAATCTGATTCTTGCATATAAACCACATAATCATCAGAAATAGCTGACCTACGATTTCTTTGAGGTCTTCTTAATGCTACTTGTTGTGGTTCATGCATATCAGTATTATGTAAGTCATTTCCTTCAGGAAGTACTTCTTCATTTATATGTTGTTCATTATCATCATGTTGTTCTACAACAGCTGGAACAACATTTGGAGTAATAGTAGATGGCGGAACTATTCTAGGCAATGTAACACTTACCCTTGTTTCATTTACTTCTACTATTTCTTTTCTAGTACTCCCACTGACTTCACCATTCTCAATGAATCTTGCATTACCAGATTCTATTATTTCAAGAAGCTGTCATACAATCCACACATAATTCTAGATCATTAACATTATTTGCTACATTCAACAAGGAATTCGCATAAGTGTCATTCAGTTTCAATTTATATAAACCATCAATTAGAATACCAGAATCAACATTATCAGTATTCTTATATAAATCAAAACAACCAGATCCAAACATACATCTAAAACCAGAAATATCCAATTTTCTTGCGGAAATAAGGTTTCTAGATAATGAAGCTACATAAAGGGTACTGTATAAGTCTAATACATATCCACTTTCTAGAATTAGACAATAAGTCCCAATGCCTTCAATTGAAGATTTCATTCCGTTTCCCATTTGGATTTATGGTTCGGATCATACGAAATCCCTCTCCTTTCGAACCAAGCTTTCCTTTTCGGACAGTCACTTTGATAATGTCCTTTCTTTTTACAGAAATGACATTGAATATCCTTTAGTTCCTTCTTTTCCTTATCCTGCCCATTCTTAGCAGGTGCCTTTTTCTTCTTGAAATGACTTAATTTTCCTTTCCTTTCTTTACCAGCTTTATTACTCGCAAAACTTACTGAGTGATTTACTTGATTTTTCAACTGTCCTTCTTCCTGAACAAGTCTACTGGCCAATTCATTAACATTCCACTTATCCTTTATAGTGTTATAGTTAATCTTAAAAGGTCCATATTCAGAAGGTAGCGAGTTCAGGATGAACTGGACAAGAAAAGAATCCTCTACTGTAAGTCCCAGGGAGTTTAACCTTGCTGCAATATTAGTCATCTCTATAATGTGCTCTTGCATAGTTCGCGACCCATCAAACTTCATGGTCGTGAGTTCTGCCATAAGAGTACCAGCGAGTGACTTATCAGCTGAACGAAAACGCTCTTCCACAGACTTCATATATTCCTTAGCACTTTCTGTTTGTGGAATTGTTGACTTGATGTTGTTAGCAACAGTCATCTTAATAAACATAAGGCTCAATCTGTTACTGCGTTCCCATGCTTTATGGTGTGATTTTTTTGCCTCAGTACTATCTCTTGTAAGAGTAGCAGGCTTATCCACAAGGAGTGCCAAGTCAAGATCCTGAATACCTAAATGGAAATTGACTTGTTCTTAAAATTCAGAAAAATTAACACCAGTGAACAATGTAACAGATGAAGCATGTGTATTCATGGTAACTCCTGCAAATTATAAATGAAATAACTCTAAGCTCATAACTAACGTGATTCAGATGTAGACATAATAGTATAATATAGCACTCCTTTGGGTAGATACTATCTTATACTTAACATAATTAAATACCAAAACATAAGTAGGTAATAAATATATTCAATTAAATAGAACTGACATCTTTGGATGATCAATATTTATTTAATCAAAATATCTATCAAACCTCATCATGTCAACTAGTTATAGAACAAGACTTTCCTTTGGGTAAGTTCTCAGGTTCTATCATTAGTGACGCCAGTTCTTAATTGGTATTATTATAACTGGCAATTTCTATCAATAATCATTATGTCACTTATGCACTAAATGATTATTCTGATTTTGACCACTTTGGTGATTAACAAAATCATAAATCTCATGTGCATAAAGCAAAACAACATTCTGATTTTGACCACTTTGGTGATTAGCAAAATCATAAATCTCATGTGCATAAATAATTTATAACACATACCTTATGCAAAACAATCAGTCATAGAGCAATTACTTTTATGCCCAAATTTCAAAAAAAAACTTACGCTTACCATTAATTCTTTTTGGCATTGAAACCATGCATGCACAGACAATTAAAGAATGCACACTTTCAAACATTTGTCCCTGCTACGCGTCACATTATTTTTCCCTTCATTAATTTGTAAACACTGCAAAACTATAATGCAAGCATACACTTTCGTGTAAAATCAACGTTTCATCATCAAAACTCTTCAAATATTTAATTCTTCATGATCAAAATAAATGTGTCAATAATTTCAATCTAGATTGAAGGGAAGACGCCCATATGAATAGTAACAAGGAATTCAAACCAGATATCTTTGTCCTAAACATTTCTGTCCTAAACATCCTTTTAAACATGTATTGCAAAAGCGGAAGCATAGACGATGCATGCAATGTGTTTGACAAAGTGCTTAAGAGAAATGCTTGGTTTAATGTTACACGGAGGCTTTGAAGCTTTTCATATAAATGCAACAAGAAATCACGAAGCCGGGTTTACATATGGAAAACGTGGAAGCATAGAGTAGGCTAACCAAATCATTTGCTAAAATGTTTGAGCCAGAGATGGTCACAATATCTGCAATGACTTCAACTTATGCATAGCATGGCAATATTGAGGAAGCCTTTTGGCCTGAATTGCTTTAATTAAAATCTCTTCTTCAGGGTTTCATAAGTGCGCAAGGTGGGTGTAAATGCCGAGATATCCAACGAAAAGGTTAAGGAGAATCAGTTCACCTTGACCAGCGTGAAAATGTTGGACGCCTCCATCACTAAAATTGGCCAGCACATAATACCTTAAAATTCGAAGAGCACGGCTTCACTTGCAATAAAAGGGTGGCTTCATACATTAGCGTAAAAGGCCGGCCACTCCTTGTGACCGCCATCCGATGTTAAAAGATCCATGATTCATAATCAAAGGCGGCTAGATCCAGTCCATGCCATGTTTCAAAAGATAGCATCAAAATGAGGCGGCTTGATTAAAAACAAATGGACCCTGATTTTTACCATTCCGGACAGAGAAAGAAATTGAGACGAAATTCCCCAATGGGAAAACGAATCTCATTGGCATGGGTTGGGAACTCCGGCGTGCAGTGTCCAGGGCAATGCGCATGGCTATAATAATGACTCTAGGGTTATATAAAGCCCTTTTAGCATTTCATCATTTGCGAAAAATTCTTAAAGCAGTTTCTAACAACCGCAACAGCCAACAGTCAAGCAATCAGTTGTTAGATCGTTAAGTCCGGAGTTCTTATATAACGCTTTTGAGCGTATTAAAGGCAGGTTAATTTGAAGGAAAGGTTCCACGGCAAAATGCTACAGCTACAATTTAATATTTACACAGCAAAACGTTCCAGGAAATTGCGCAAGATAATAATAACAAAGCCAACTTCGTTTTCCAGAGAGCAGCAAGGCCGATCCATGCATCTTTAGAAACCCTTAGCATCTAAATACGATATCTTATCCAGATTATTAAAATAGCGTACTTTTTGCAGCCCCGCTTCCCACTCAGCCATTTGACTAACGAATTTACATAAATAAAAATCAATGCATGGCGTTTAGACACCGGCAGCAATTACATGACTTGGTTTTTGAAGGCAAGAATTGAGCTTGAAAATTGAAACGATGCTGAGTGGGTAAGGGCACTTACGGATTTAATTAACATCATGAGTAAAGCTCAATTGCAATCATAGGAAATATTTAGTTATTGATTTGCTCTGATACCACATGTAAAAATTTCCTTTAACAGCCCAAGATTATCAATACCAAATATTTCACTGACAAACTTAATATGATCTTTGTTTAAGATGACATACCTTGATTAACAGCGGAAGAAGTAATGGCTGCCATCTTCTGTCTTCTGTCTTCTGTCTTCAGAATTCGGTTTCTCTCCTCTTGCCCTCACTTCCTTATGTGTTTCTTGATGGAGAAGAATACAACCCTCGTGGGGAGAGAGAGGACCCAATCCTTTATATATATCATTTAACTCTTAATCTGGTACGTCCATCATATACCAATTCAACGCTTTAATGTTTTAATGCATGCTTTAATGCTTTAATGCTTTTAATTATGGAATGACTTAATTAGTTGGGTCACATTAAGATTTAGAAACTTCCATTTAATTTCTAACAAAACTCGCATGAAAACTTGTGGGCATGCTAGGTATAACTAGTAGATTTTTTGGAATTATCCATGTAAGTGATATTTACATAGATTCATTTCGTTATTGTTCATATAATTTTCCTATTAACATTATTCATTTATCTCCTGTACAATTTAAAGTTTAAGTAATAATTAAAAGTTTCTGAAATTTCAATAACTCGTTAGTTCAATTTTTATTTATTTTACTATAATAATAATTAAAAGTTTTCTACAAATAAATTTAATTATTATTTTTGCAATAGTTATTTTTGTTTCACTAAGATTTTTCCAAATTAACATGACAGGCCTCCATGCATTACATATTTTATCACCTCTTATCAATTATTTAGGTTTGCCACCCTTAGTACTTAATTAAATTTCATTCTGGAATCTCTATAAATAAAATTTTATGGTTTATATGCATACTAATATGCATGCAAAATAAACTAACAAATAATTTAGCACCACGCATTTATTAAATAGACAAATTCAACTGAATTTAAATATTAAACTATAGTTCCCATGATTTAGTACAAGTGTGTTATCTTGTTTTCTAATTTTCTACAAATTCAATCACCCAATCTCTCTTTCTCTATCCATTAGATCGATAACTCTACTATGTATTAGAAATGGGTTTAGAATGTATAAATTCATTCTTAGATACGTATCCAATCTCTCTTTCTCTATCCATTAGATTGATAACTCTACTACGTATTAGAAATGTGTTTAGAATGTATAAATTCATTCTTAGATACGTAATACAATTTAGTATAAGGTACACATTCATTGATCTAAAAATTAATCAATAATCATATACAATCATGTATATAATATTTTTATGTTTGCATATATTTACATATGATACTTTATTTAATTTATCATTTTACTAATTTTTTATCTCAGTATTACCAATAAATTAGTATCTAGTTCATCATTTAAATAACAACTAACACAAGTTTATTATGTAAACAACAAAATAATATCTCATCGCAATTAATTGCTAGGGAAATATTCAAGAACTTGAACTGCCTCTACGAGTTTGCCTCGAGCTAAGGCCATCTTTCCCTCATGAATAAAAAACCTTTTTGATTCATGGGTGGTTTATTTTATAACTTTCTTCCTAACATATTTTTAGAAACGTACTGCTTTAAGGTCTGCTAGTGTTTTACCTAGACCTTTTTTTTTTAGGTTTTTCGAAAAAGATTCTTTTCTTTAAAGCCTTTTTTTTTTAGGTTTTTCGAAAAAGATTCCTTTCTTTAAAGCGCATCTTTACCTCCCACTATGCTTTATTTCACCCCACTTAGTATTTATCTAGAACTAAGTGATTACCATAATTTTTCTCTCCCATTATGTTAATCTTAATTTTTTTAATTTTTTTCTCCTAAGGCTTTTTAGGAGACGTTTAGGTAAAGTCCATAATATGAAATTGACCACCAACATTTTTTTCTAAGTCCGAAAGAAGTATTCTAAACTCTAGTGCTCTTTCATGAATATTTCCAAGAAATTTATTTATTAACTCAAATAATAATAAAATAATTACATCATAACATAACAATCATCATGGTTGTCATTTCCATTAAGTCCCATAAAATACAATGTCTAAAAATACTAAATTCTTAAAAATGAAAGTCATAGGGGTGCTACACCTTCCCTCCCTTTTAATAAACACCATATTCACTCTTTCCGAAATTCCATCTTTTCTTAATATGGAAAGGAAATGCCTCATGCATCTATTCTTTCATTTCTACAATAGTCTCTTTAGTACAAAGGTGCTTCCACTTCACTTTATTTTGAGTCATGGCTCAGTTCTAGAGTAAAAAATACTCTTATCCTAATTTCCCGCTCATTCCCTAACATGTTTTCATACATGCTAGACATGTGCTTCCTATTATAATTCACACATTCCACGGAAGGATCATCCACCTAGACTCAAACAAAGATATCCACATGCACCCAACAGGGTCAACAACATTAGTATAACATCACATGATAATAATAGGTACCATTTCGGCACCTTTAACCACTAGGTGTGCTAGGTAATATGGATCCCATCGAATGTTTGTTCAGGAAAATTTAGAGAAGAGAAATTGTCAATTTCCTTTAAGCTCATTTATCTTACAACAATGAAAGTAAAGATCCAGTTACTTATTTTGCTACTCCTTATTTCTCACAACTAGTGACCTATGATATTAAGTAACATTATATGACGTTTTATCATAATTTCAAATATGCATTTGTTATGCATAACAAAAGTATATGAGAAACTCTTATCTTTACCACTTTTCATGGTTCTTATAGTATTGTAAATCATGCCTCCAAAGTTGGCTTAGTCAAGTCCCTCCTGGCTTTTCTGCCATTTGTTTCATACATGTTCATAACCACAAACCCTAAACTACCAAAGTATAGAATTTATAATATCAACATAGGTCATTCAAGCTTCATATTTAAAATCACTAAAAGTAGCTTCAAAATTCCACAACATGCCTTCTTGCACTTCACCCACTATCTTCTTTTAAATAACTTTTTTGAATTTTCAAGTTTGGCCTACATTGCAGGTTATTTATGAACATTATGTGTATCTCACTCCTCAGTAAAACCATGAAGTATTTTTCTTTTGCATTTATATGTGCGTTGTGTCTTCACAAACAACATGTTAGTATGATTGTTTTCATCAATTTCAAACACCTTGATGCACACACATATGTGCAAATAAATATATTAGAACAATAGATCAACTAGCAAAGGTTATATTAAAGGTTTTTGCTTCATAGTTATGGTTGCATCATTCAAAAATAAAAATTTCCACTTTCTTAAGCTATTCCAAAAATTTTAATCAACATTTTCCATCTATCCAGTTACATCATTCTAATCAAGCATTTTTTTTTGGTCATTTTGGTTAAAAAAAAATTCCAATTTATGAAGTTTCTAACAAAGCAATAAGATTGATCTCTAAGATTCTAAAATTTGAGACCATTTCATCTTTAAGATATCACTTGTTTTCCTTGGTTCCTACATCTTTATTTTTCACCATTTCTGAGTGTCTTTTTGTTTTTCTAGTTTTTTGGGGGGCATCTAAATGTCATTAATATTATTATTTTCATTTTTATTATTCCCTGGGATTCTTTTCTTCTTTAACCATAATTTACGATAATATTCTATTTTGTCCCATGTTTTTATCACCTAATTAGTAGGTCCTTCACATATGTGGTTGTACGCATTTTCCTAAGGTATCCTCTTGTCAACTATTTCTCTTGGTTGTAATATCTTTTTTTTACATTATATCCCATATATGTACGAGGACCATTTCATCCATCAAGTTTACCAATTTAGAAATTATTTTCTTTTTTTAAGGACCATTGTAATTTCCACTAAAGAATTTTGTATATATATATATATATATATATATTCATTTTTTGTTTCTTGGATAATTTTTTTTTTCATTCACCACACTTCATACTCCAATTATTGATGGTATTCAAATATTTGAACTTAGAATTTCTAGTCCACAAGGGATTCAATTCGAAATATTTCTCAATAGAGGAGATCACAACTTATTTATTTATTTATGTGGTAACATTTTTACCAGTTCATTCAAAAAACTTACCAGTCCTATCGAATAAACATGTCCAAGACATCCATGGTGGTTTGATTTCACATCCATAAGGGTATAATATTTATCCCGAATATTTAATAATAAGGGTATAATATTGATATAAATTTTTCATTCGTGACAATATTAATATTAAATATTCTTAGGAAGGCTCTCTATTTTGAATACCTATTGTATTATGCTACACTATATTTGTCAAATACTAATTCTCAATCCCTCTTTTAAGCAATTATATTTTGACATTTATATACCTTACAATGACTTGTATTTTATGTTTGCACCACATTCTCCTCGTCTCTAGGATAAAATCCTTTCCTATCTTATTCTCCAGGTACACACCTACATATATTTATATATATTTACTCATTGATAAGTTCTTTTCATAATCTTCTAATTCCTACTAGAAGATTCTTGTACCTCTCGCTCCATCGTATTAGTGTATAATACTTTCCTAAGTCTTTTACAATGAGAGGGTCCATATTTTCCTTCCATTATATATCTCTCTTGTACACATCATGACTACAGGGAGTTCTGCATCTTAATTTCCAAACAATTTTAAATACATGGCCAGTTCTTTAGCTTATTTTTGGCATTCCTTCATCGTTATTTGTTTAATTTTATCCTTACGTAATTGAAAACAATTTAAAACATACTGATTTTATTATTAGAGAACTATATTCCTCCCTAGATATGCTTGAATATTAATTACTTCATATATTTTGTAACAAGTAATTCTCTATATTTGTTCTATTCTTACTCCTCTAGTATTGCATGTTCTTTTCTATACTTTATAATTTAAGGCTCGCCACCGAGTAAATAATGAAAAAGTTGATCTTTATGCTTGCCTTATTTTTTTAATAAGTACATGTTTTGTATAGGTGCTACCTCTTGTACAACTTTCTTAGTTAACAATTAAACTATAAAATATATATATATATATATATCTATGTCTTTTTCAGGAAAATTTATACCTCTCATCATTTTCTATTTAATATTTCTTGTAGACTATTCATGTGTTTCTTACCATATCTCTCTCCATCCTAACCATTTTTTTGTGAACAACATTTCTTTGTATATATTTCGATTTGACATATAAGAGATCATTTTTCTCCAATGATTTCTTTAACTATAAGGCATAAAAACCATATATATGGTAATAACCTATGAAATACCATAAAATATTTGGTATAACAAAGTAGTGAGAAGACAATTGTCACTTTATACATATCTCCCTTTTTCATGAGATTGAATAACCTACTACAGTAAAAGATTGTATATACTAGTAATCCTTAAACAATTTCTAGCTTATACTCTAATATATACTTTAGTTTGTAACAACTAATTTTATGCCTTTTTGATATTATTTTTATAATGTATTATTCTACCCCCTTGTATCCACCTTGTTTGGAGTTCGGGTTTTAATTCATTTAGTTGTCTATTATCACCAACTTATATTACCTTCCTTGAACTTCCTATAAAATCATTAATTATTTGATTGTTTTTTGTACTCTATTTACATTTAGAACCATGAATGGGATCACTTCTTTGATTATTATACTTTATTCACATCAACTACAAGCTCAAAATGCCTTAAAAGACATTGTATGTCTTCTATAAAAAGTTGTTGTAAGGAGCAACATTATTGAATTTATAGTACTTTAACAACACAATATTTATGCATAATATTTATACAATCTCAGTATACTCATTACATCTCTCATCTACTGTATAATGGTATTTGTAGATCTGAGTAGGTACATATATACCAATAATTTGTTTATATATATATATACATACACACACACACACACACACACACACACACATATATATATAACTACGTTTGTCAATTTATTATATATAACTGTGTTTGTCAATTTACTTTTCTTTATACCATCTCACCCTACTAAGTATATTTTTGAGTATACAATTTAACTCTTAATAAGATTTTGTTTTTAAACTTACAAACCTTAATAAAACTCTCACATACTCATAGTAGCACCAACAAGTATTATATTATTGATATCACTCGTCCTCAACCTTTTAATTAATTCATTTACGACTGATGTGTTCATGTTTTCTATTATTTTCTTCCTTCAAACAATTATTTTATTGAAGGTTACACTTAATCTTCTATTCATACCTAAGTTTTATCTAGTTGGTGCTCATTCCTATCTTCTAGCTATGGGTTGGTGCATGGGCCTCAATTTTGAACCTACAGTTCTCATACCACCTGTAACATAACTCGTTGACATAATTTTTTTAGCACTACAATTAGCCATTAAGGTAGTATTTTTGAAATACTTTACACTTACAACCCTTCCATTCTCTTCCATTGTGAAAAATCCTTATCTTCATTATTTTACTATAATGATAACCTAGACATTATACATATAATTCTACTGTTGAATATCTTTTGTTTCTTTTTAATTTCTAATCTACCCAATCTACATAAATGATGTTTGGATGACTAGGTATGCATTCGGCATGTACCACCATACTTCTTCCATTTACTCATTGACTCATATATATATGTGTGTGTGAGAGACAGATATTTTTCGTTGTAATACATGGTCCACATTATTTGATTATATCCCATAAATGATCTTTCTTAACACTATAAACATCAATTTTAATAAAACTCCTTCAATCAATATAATTTTATTTTTATTCATAAATATGGATATATTTGGAATCAACATAGTTCAACCCACCATATTTATCTCTCACACATATGTCAAACAAACACACATATACATATATATTGTAATTGAAACACTATAATCGAATCCAATGTGTTATGACCAATTCATTGTTAGGCTTAATTGCCACATTATTCCTTAATTATGTATTGCAAAATGTTAAGCATAAATTAAGGTAATCATAAACTAAATTGTGTATTGTACGTATTGGCTTGCACACCCACAATATTACTTCCCTCCATTTCCTATAGTGCATGATATTATAAGGTAAACAACAATGTTTTTTACCATTATCATTGGAATTATATTCGATCAGCAGCACATGGTTAGGAATACAACAACCAATTAATTTTCCACCTACCGTGACAACTAGTGCACAGATTGATTGGTTAAGATTCACAATGATGTTCAGATTACTGGATGATAATGATCATGCTCCTTCATCCAAAGTACGTAGTAATGATTCACGAATAGCTTTACTTGGTGCTTAGCATATACCTCAACTATCTTATCCATTATGAAGCAAAACAAATGACATGTGGAGGGTTAATAGAGTTTAGGCTTCTGTGATCCATATCAAGTTAGAGAAAGATTTCGGCGAAAATCACATGGAATGTCATTTGTCGACGCGTTTCGAACCAACCAGTGTGGTTCATCGTCAGGACAAGTTGAAGAAACAGATCCAGCTTAGCATGTTATATAGACCGAGCAGAGCCTCCAACGGCTAGTTTGACCAACCGTTAATGTTGACTAATGGACCAGGATCAAAATAATAGTTTATTAATAAATATTAAAGGTCAATTATTTTTAAATATTTAAAAATTTAAGGTCAATTATTTTTAAAAAGAAAATTAGTTGCAACGGACCGCTTCTATGAATAAATTAAGTGTGAATAAGAGTTAAAAGTGAATAAAAATAACTAACTGAATAAAAATAAAATAATAATAACAAATTAAATAAATAAATAAATACAAAAAACACGAAATAAAAATAATAAAAATAAAATAAATAAACAAATAAATAAAAATAAATAAATAAATAAAAATGAAATAAAATAATAATAATTAAAATAATAAATAAATAAAAATAAATAACTAAATGTGAATAAGAGTTAAATGCGAATAAACATAACTAAATGAATAAAAATAATAATAAAAATAAATAAATAAATAAATAAAAATAATAAAAATAAGAATAAAAATAAAATAATAAAAATAAAATAAAATAAGAATAAAAATAAAAATAAATAAATAAATAAAAATAAAAATAAAATAAAATAATAATAAATAAATAAATAAATAAAACAATAATAATTAATAATAATAATAATAATAATAATAATAATAATAAATAAATAAATAAAATAAAAAATTAATAACTAAATAAAAATAATAATAAAAGGAAAAATTAGATGTATAGAGTAATGTATAAAGTTAAAAATATTATAAAAATTGTGTGTTAAATAATAAAGGTAATAAAGAAAAACAAAGGATGATAGATTCGAAATATAAGCAGAAAGGAAATTAGTTACACGGAGGCCCTTGAATAAAATAATCAATAAAAATAATAGGAAAGGCGATTAGAAAAATATAAATAAATAAATAAACAAATAAATAAAATAATAATAACAATAATAAAATAAATAAATAAGTGAAAATAACGATAAAAGACACCAAAAACCAAAGAGGACGAAAAAACGACTAGGAAGAGAGGGCTGGGACCCAACACCTACTGACTTTCCAACCATCCTCTCTATTGAGATTGCTTGGTCTCTTTTCGATCTCAAGCGCTTCCCTGAATTTTCGATGATGGAAATGCGGAACCTTAGCAATAACACTGGCTTCTTCGATACAAACATGATGATTGGTTTTCTCAGCATGTTCAGCCAAAGCGGAAGACTTAAATCTCCTATGCTTCAGATCTGCAGCGTGCTCACTAATCCTCTGATTAATGGAACGACCAGTCTCCCCAATATAGGGGGTCCCACAAGAACAAGGGATCATATAAACACCCTTCATATCTTTAGGGTCGATGGGATCCTTCACCGATCTGAGAGACGAACGAATGGTGTTCAGGGGCCTGAAGGACACCGGGATACTATGTCTCCTGAGAATCCTACCAATTCTATCAGTGGTCCCTTGAACATAAGGTAGATGGACACAAGGAACACGATCTTTAGGGTTCTACCATTCCATTTTCCACTCCAGGCATGCTTCCATGTCATAACCCCCACATGGCCAGCACTTGACTAGAAGGTGTACCATTGGGATTTAAACCATAAAATATGATGGTTGAAAATAAGTTTTAAAGGGATTAGGGTGAATTATTCTTTTTGCTTTTCTTTCCAGTTTTCATTCTCTGTAGCTTTCGCTTTGCTCTACAACATAGTATCATGGCATCCGTTAACCCCGTTGTTGCTTTCTTTTACATTCATGGTCAATCATTCCTTATTTCTAATTCATAATGCTCCAAATGTTTTGTTGAATGATTTATTGTGTTCTACAGGTATGGCAGGTTGGTTGCAACCTTGATGCCAAATATATAAGGTATAGTTCATTTTCATATATCGATGGCTAAAAATTTGTCGACTCCCCCTTTTTCTTTGTTTCAAAATTCTTATCATTTTTTTTTTATTTAACCACCTTCATGATTTTACTTTTAAGATGTCTTTGTCGACTAGGAATATAGATGGATTCAAGATATTGACATATTTCAATAATACATATGTACACGAGAACCTAGCCTCCTTCAATCCACATGGTAATTCTTCTCTTTTCCTTTGGAATTAATCTTGGTTTGACATGTAGGTAATAATTCATTCCCCACCACTGAGAATATTCTTTTTTACAGGTATTTTTTTATCACTTATTTCTAAGTCTTTCGGCACCAAATCTCTGATTTCATTTCACATTTTCTTCCTTGGTAGAGGTCAGATTTGTTGAAATCAACTCAGAACTATGAGAAACGTTTCTATGAATGGAGATGCTCCATAATATTTATGGATAGTTCTTTTTTCTTTAATAGTTAGTGAATACTAATTTGTCACTATAACTTAAATATTTCCTTGTTAAAATGTCAATTTGGATGGGACAGGGTCTTCTGTTGCTTCCCATTTTAGTGAATGGACATTTATTTATGTATCTAAATATCTAATTTGTTTATACCTATTTTCCTTGGTTTACACATACCATTTATCCATGTTTACTCTGAATCATTATGTTATAATTGAAAGATAATTCTTTTATTTTTTCTATTACTCTTTTATTATTGCGTTTTTAATATATTTCGCAAAATTTAAGAATATGTTATATTCTCTATGCATTTTCTTACATACCATTGACTCGATTTTACACAATCTTGCTATTATAAACTCAAGAATACATAAATAAGACTTATATAACTTCATGCAATCTTGCTATTATAAACTTAACAATACATAAATAAGACTTATATAGCTTCATGCAATCTTGCTATTATAAACTCAACAATACATAAATAAGACTTATATAACTTCATGCATGTTTCTTCAATATTGTCTCAATATTACATGTATCCAAACATTGATGGAAGTCTTCTTCCATCAATTTATCAGTCAAATAACATGAAATGTTTTTACATCCTCTTGTAGGCTTGGAACCCTCTCACTTCATATTTTTGTAAATCTGTGTTAGGTCCCTATACTATTAGTGTAACCCCTTACTATTATTAGTATAACCCCTTTATTATATTGTTGTGCCCATGTAGTCCCCATATTGTCATTATTGTGCCCCATAGATGCCCACTATTGTTATTATTGTGCCCTTACATTATTATTGTTATGTCAACTCTGATTATATTATGATGCCTTAAACTCCTATATATGGAAGGGAGGTCTTATCATTTGTATCATCTAAGAATTATTCATTTGTGTAATGTAAACAAGGTTACCCCCTCGAAGAGACTGAATTCTAAGGTGTTGATCTATCTTTTCTATACTTTTGTGAGATGGTTTCATAACATTTGGTATTAGAGCTTTGGATTCTAGGGTTTCGCTACTACAAATAGGTTATCATGGATTTTTTGCTATAACGATTTTGCTATGAAGTTTCAGAACCTAAAACAAAAACCCATTTGAGCTGAAATCGTTCTGCACCTCGAGTAAAAATTTCATATCTTCTCTCACTATATTTTCGAATATATGATCTAAGGAAGTTAGGGTTTTTGAAAACTCCAAAATTCCAGCTCAAACAGGTCATCGTGGTATTTTCATTATAATTATTTTTTTGCGAAGGTTCTTACTCTAAAATTAAAACCCATTTGAACTGCTATTTTGGTGAAGCTCGAACCCGAATTTCTAATCTTGTTTCACTATATTTTGGGAGATACAGTCCAAGATATTTAACGTTTCTGCAGGCTCCCGAATTACATCCTAAACAAGTGACCTTGGGAAAATCCTCACAACTTTCTTTATGAGCATCAGATTGAAATTTCATAAATAGTTGCAGAAAGAGGACGGACTATAGTTATTTGTGTATCGGTTTAAGGTCCTAAGGTTGAAACAGTGACATGTGGCACTTCGTACAATTTCACTCCACTCGATCAGTCTATAATCGGGTCATCGTGGGAGATTTGACATAACACTTCCTTGCGGAATCCAATTTTGATCAGAATTATAGGGTTAAAAAGAGGACTTACAGGGTTGTTGTAGGACACAACTTTAGAACTTGGAGATTAGAAATTACAAAGTTACAATCATTTCAATATCGAGCTCCTAAAATCAAGAAAAGGAAATATGAGGAAGAATGATGGCAATGATCTCGTAAATTGGATACTACAGATGGAGCAATATTTTGATCTACATAAGGTTCAACTATTATAAACATTACGTATTGCATCTTCATATTTAGAACCGGATCAATTTTTATGGTATAAAGGGCTTTGTTCTCATAAACCACTTGTTACATGGTCAATTTTCATGGAGGAAATGGTAGCACATTATGAGGATATAAACAAAAACACCTTCTTTATCCAATTGATAAATCTCAAAAAAAAGTGTTCAATGGCAAAGCACATTGAGGACTTTCAAAAATTGAATATAAGGGAAAATGATATTCCAGAGAAGCAAAGGATTGATGTCTCCATAAGGACATTAGAGGATAACATTCAATATGAGGTTCATCTTTGGGAACCCGATTCATTGGAGAAGGCATTCAGGTTGGCAAGAAAAGTGAAAATCAAAATTATGGCAACAAGGAAGTCTACCCCTCACAACTATAAAGATGGAAGTGTTGTTTCTCCTAGCCTTCCATAACCTACAAGGGTGACACCACAACAATTTGAAGAAATAAGAGCGAAAGGTCTTTGTTACAATCGTGATAACAAATACATTAAAGGTCATAAATGTGAAGCATCCCTAGAGAGCCAAATGGAATGGTCAAATCCTCCACATGTCATCTTTCTTATGTTGCATAATGGATAAGAGAGTTTGGTTATATTCTAAGCACCAAGTAAATCTATGCATGAATCATTACTATTCACTTTGGAGGTAGAAACTTGATCATTATCATACATGAATCTGATCATCATTGCAAATTTTAACCGTTTAATGTGTGCACTAGTAATCAACGTAGGTTGAAAAATAGTTTGTTGTTGTATTACTAATCATTCGTTAATATAATTCCAATGATCATGGTAAAAAAAATGTCGCTTACCTTATAATATCATGTACTATAGGAAATTCAGGAAAGTAATATTATACGTGGGTGTCCAAGTAAATATGTACAAGAAGAAATTTAGTTTAAGTTTACTTTAGTTCAAGCTTAAATTTTTGCAATACATAATTAAGGAATAATGTGGTTGGTCAACCTAAGAATGAATGGGTGATAATGAATTGTATTCCATTATAGTGTTTCAGTTACAATATATATGTATATGTATGAGACATATGGTGGGACGAACTGTGTTGAGTAAAAACTATATGAATATCTGTGTATAAAATTATATTGATTGAGAAAGTGTTATTAAAAATAATGTTTATGGGATGTAGAGAGATATGGTAAGAAACAGCAGAATGGTCGACAATAAATATTAAATAGAAAACGATGGGAAGTATAAATGACCCTAAAAAAAAACATAGATGTATAGATGTATATATTTTTGTAGTATGAAATTATTAACTAAGAACATTGTACAAGATGAAAAACCAGTGGAGAATATGTACCTATTAAATAAAATAAGGCAAGCATAAATATCAAAATTTTCATTACTTGTTTGCTAGTGAGCCTTAAATTATAGAATATGGAAAGGAAAATGCAATATGAGAAAATTAAGAATAGAAAAAATATTGGAAAATTTGTTGTTACATAATAAATGAAATAAATAATATTCAAGCAAATCGAGGGAGGAATATGATTATCTAATAATCAAGACTAGGGCACATATGAAAATTAACTATATATTATATATTCATCATCAAGGTTACAACAAACATGATATACCGGTCTGGCATAATAAATCAACCAACATAACATTTGGAACATTATGAATCAGAAATAAGGAAGGAGTGACCATCAATCTAAAAGAAAGAAACGACGGGCTTCAGGAATGCCATGATACTCAGTTGCAGAGCAAAGCGAAAGCTGCAGAGAAAAAATGACCAAAATGAAAAGTAAAAAGGAGTAATTTACCCTAGTCTTGATTATGTACCCTATTCTTTAATATTTATTGCTAAAGATAATTAATGCTCTGAAAAGATAAATTAACTAATTTTAAGTGAAATCTTGAATCACCCATCCCCCCCAGCCCCCTGCACTCCCCCCCTGATTATTTCCAACGAGTAATTATGTTCAAGCACTTTAAGATTACTCACTGAAGCATTTTTATTGTCGACATTTCGAGCCAACAAGTAGAGCTCGTCATCAAAATATAGATATGAAATCTAACCACGCAATAAGAGATAATTAGCTAAGATATGGAGAGACATTATATCATATGAACATGATGAGGTCAAGAATGAAATATTTAAAAGAATTAATGAAAATAATGACCAACAAAAAAAAATATACAAATATTAAAAAGAAATATAATTATTAAATAAGATAAGGTTCATCTAACCTAACGTCTCTCCATATATTTTTAATTATTTCTATTATTTCGATGCTTGTGCAATTTGTCACCAGGTACATGAAAATGGTTTGTCACATTTCATATGTGAGGAAGTTAGTTCTATTCTTCAAAGCATTTGAAGAGTTGTTCAAATTGATTTGTCTTGGTTAATTACTAACTAGGAATCTGATGCTTCAATCAATCTATCTAATCATGATTTTTTCTCTGATGTTTGCCATTCAAATTACCATTTTCCCATTAGGACTTCTAATGAAAGTTTTTTTACATCCTTTGATCTTTACAGTTTAACATCTCAATATCTAGATACTAGCCAAGCATTTGAGGCACTTTAGCCTTCGCTGATGGTTATGTCAGGTGCTCACTATCTTGACATGATGGAAAATATACACCCTCATTGTATAGGAAAATTACTTTTCACCTTGGCTTCTCCCATAATAATCAAAGAGACAAAGTTAGTACTTTTGGGAGCAAGTCATGGCTCCAATGCTCCACTATTAGAGCTAGTGATGCTCGTTGTATTCATGTACCTTGGGAGTTTTACTTAATACTTGAAGCTTGATGGCCAACATATTTTCATGCATAGATTGTGAATATTTGTAAGATTGTTCTATGAATGTTTATGATTCATGTTTTCTTTGACATGTACTAAAGTAGTTGAACTATTTTCGTTATTTTAGTGCTTACCTAGTTGAAAATGTGTTGTAATGGTTGTAACAATCATCACATCTATGTGGACTATTTTTCTTGATGTTAGGCTATTATATTTTCTATTATGTGAACCTCTACTAGGGTGGTACTATTACCTCTCTTGTAGAGGAACTCCTCTCCTCACCCCATAGTAGAAGAAACTTAATACACCTAGAATAGAGCACTCATGAGGCACACTTACTTTCTTTTCACAAAGACACATAAAAACTTCTCTCTCTTGCTAATACCTAAAGCCAAGGAAAATCTATAATAATATATGGGAATTGGGCCAATACTCTAGATGGGGTTCCTATTCCAAATGATGTGAGGTCTAATTTTGAATTCACATCAGGGATACCCCTTTGGTTGAGATATCTCCAACACTGTTAACATATCCATGCTAGCAATATATTCAAGATAGTTAGCATGGGCCCATTCCTCCATAAACTTTATCTGAACTCCACCTACAACAAATAAAACTTCCCTTGAATGAATAAGGGGAGATATATGGAATGAGATAGAAGAAATGTATCCCAAACCTCCTTTCTAAAGATTTCTTCATTTAATGGGAAATACCAACAACAATGCTATGTCCATGTTTCCCCGAGTGTTCCTTTGATATAATCCATTTTACTTAGTATATAGTCGTTACCTAATGCCTATAATGTATTTTTCATAGGTAGGATAGACATAATTATTATCAAATAAAGGGACATAAACGTCAATATTTGTTGTCTAAAAATCAACTAGGCTATAGGTAATATCAATAGGTTTGTTTGCTAACTTAATAGTAATAACAATTTATAAGTGAGTGACTTACAACTGAAGGTTCTATTTGAAACTTCATAAGTCCTAAATAGTGTGATATTTTTTAGTTAGTTGTAGCAACAAGGAATCATGGTCTTTCTTCAAGGATTGATACCCATCAAACATATATTATTATCTTCTCAAAGATGACAAACTTTTTCAAAATTATCATCAACAGAGGCCTGTAAATGGGAAACCTCATTGGACAACTAGGAATTGTTCTCTTACAATGGTGAGCTTTCCTCCCTTAAGGAAATATTCTATAAACAAGACAAGATTTTAGCTTCCTCCCCTAGATCATAAATGAGATATAACTTATCATCAAATGCATTTGCAAGATCCTAAAATCAGTTTCCTTTAATACTTCGAGGGAAATTAGCTTTTGTGATTTCTCATCTATAGTAATCTAGAACATGGGAGATTCAATCTTCAATTGATTCTTCAATTCTACATTCTAATTTTGTAATATGGAAACAAAAAATTGCAAGGTTTTGATCTAATTATGAAGCTATTCAACATCTTTCCTCTTATGAAGTTTCTACAATCTTCTACCCATGTTCAAGCTTAATTGAGGAAGCTCTAATTGAAACCACAATTTGTTTTTCTAAAGGATCAAGTTATTCGAAAAGTATAAGATTTATGTGTAGACAAGTAAAAAAATTGTTAATTGATTCAAGAATGGGAATTTGGCACAGTCAATGGTGCCTAGTGCATAAACAAGCGAAGTCTTGCAGCTCAAAAATCCACAGTGCGCAACAATCTTCTTGAAATTTTGTCATGTCGTCAATTTTGTGCATGCTCAAATCACTATGGAGTTTTGCTAATTTTTTATAATATTGAGAAGGGGGGAAGTATTGTTTTGTGAGAAAAGGAAAAAATTATTATTTTAATGGAATGGCAGAAAAATAATATTTTATTCAAGGAAGGGAGGAAAAATCTTATTTTAAGGGAGTTTGGTGGAAAATTATTATTTTATTAAAATGGAGTCACTTGGTGGAAAATGACCCCCACCAATAAAATAATAATTAAAAGGGGAGTCTAGAAGCATGGGTAGAAGTTATAAAAGGAGGATGTACTCATTTTTTGATCATCTTGGTATATTACATTTCACCTTTAATCTTCTCATGGGGTTGTTTAGCACAAGAAGAAAAGTTTTATTTAGCACAGGAATTCTGAGTGGAAATTCCAACCTCATTTCAAAGAACTTTGAGTGTATCCTTAGTAACCAAGTTTGGGAGTATAATTCATGGCTTCCCTTGAGATTGTTCCAGGTGTTTGATCAGCCTTGCACATTTCCTAGGTGCAAAAGGAGTTTGTAGTACATCTTTTGAAGTAGCATCTATGGGTTAGAGATTCTAGGATTTTGGAGAGAGTTTCCCCTTTCCTATAGAAGGAGTTTGTTGGAATTTGCAGGGAAGAGATTAAGGGGAATATCTAGGTTAATATTGTCTATTTTTGGTGGTGCGCAAAGGTATTAGCCAAAATTTGTGTAGAGCTTTAGGGTTGGAAATTTAGCTAAAATTGGTTGGGAATTGAATTTATTTCCAGAAAAGATTTTTGTAGGATATTTGCTGAGGTAATTTCCTATTGGATGAATAAGTAGGAATTCTAGGATTTCACACTATTTGGGGCTTTCTGAGTTAGATGTAATTAGCCTATGATTTTATTGGGTTTTTTGGGTATTCAAAGGAGAGGCCATGGTTAAATATTCTTAATTTTATGAGAAATTTCAAGGGAAGAAATTATAGTTCTTCTGCAGCAATAATAGTAGTATTTTCTTCGTAAGTCACACTTTTTGGGCATTCTAAGTTAGTTGGAATCAGCCAAGGAATTTTATGGGTTTTTGTCGGTGTTTGGAGGAGAGGACCTGGTTAATTTTTTATAATTTTCTGAATAGTTTCGAAAGAATTATTCCAGTTCTTCTTCAATAGTAACTATAGTGGTTTCTAGTTAATTCACACATTTTGGGGCTTTCCGAGTCAACTAGAATTATCCCAAGGATTTTCTAGGTTTGGTAGATTTGGGTGAGTGGAGCCTCCAGTTAATTTTATAGAATTTTTGGAGCAGATTTGAGGGCATAACCCATAGTTCAACTTCCGTAGCAGCAACATAATTTCTGGGTAATGTGAGTTACCAATTTGAGCCATTTATGGGTTTGCATGCTTACAAAAGCAAGCCTAGATTCCGTCATTCCACTCTATTTTTACTTAGTTCTAGAATTGATATTAATAAAACGACTCAAATTTATTGCTCATATTCTATGGTTTATTGATTTTTCATGTACGTGAATTTATTTTTATTGTAGCTTAGTGCATGTCTCTATTATTTATTATTATTTCTCAATTAGGAACATTATAGTGGTATCATAGCATGATATTAAGTAATCATGGGGAAGTTATCAAGATCCTGTTCGCATAGACATGCATGCACAGTCATGGGTGAAACTATGGACATTCCACTGACACAAAAAGGGAGTACATAGGGAATCATGGAGGAAATTTTCATAAACAATGAGCCACCTAAATAGGGTTGTCATGGATAGGCTCTAAAGGAGTTGCTAAGGAAAAACATGTCCATGATAGAGATGTTGAAACAAATGATGGGAATGCAATTACAAAACGAGGAAGGTCAAACCAACCATGGAGAATTTGGTTCGTAGACAAGGAAGAGAAGCCATGCTCATTCATGCATAAATCAATAGATTAACACCCATGCGTATGGCTGGAATAACCATCGAAACATGCATCTTTTTCTGGATGAGCATAAGAGGAAGTGAGAGTTAGACACTCTGCATATGTGAATAGGTATTTATCAGTGGGGATTAATGAGTATGATGTGTAATACCTGAGGGTTGGGATGATTGTATCACTTAAGGAGTTTTTTCATTTGAAGGAAAATCATATATCAAGAGTTGGATCTTCATATATAGGGGGACAGTCATATGATGAGATCTGGAGAGACCTCCAGAGGAGGAATTTTTGGATTTACATGTCAGTATTTATGGACCCTACGGTGTAGGTACACCAAGGGAAAGGCCCACTTCATGGAGGTGATTCTTGACAATGACCATGGGGAGGTTGAGAAGGAGCTACATGAAACTAGTGGTTGCGAGGAGGAAATAGATCAACTAGTGTGACTCCATAGTAACCACTATTAGAGAGAACATTGATGACACCGGATGAGACAATGGAAGAGAGAGTGGATCAAAAACCTATAGGACCATCCATTGGTGAGATTTTAGCAAGCACAGAGGCATCTAGATGATTTTATGACAGAGTTTTTCATATGATTGACACTGACAACTGGCTAGTGAGGATGATTTGTATGATGGGTTGTATATGGAGGATTAATTGGAGGATTAAGTTGAGCCCATGATGTAGGAGGATGATTAGCAGTCTTTAGGGCTAGACACTGAACATGGATAGGGAAGAGAACACATGTTGATGTTACAACATAATTCACTTCAGAGGCATGATAATAGGGATTTCATCATTTTTTGCCCACCTCTATGCAGATGAAAAAGAGAATCAGAGTTGTCGAGACTGATCATAGGGGATTACAAGGTCAGCAGGAGTGAGAAACTTGAGTTGAGTCTGACACAGTGTCAACACGGAGTGTGTTATTTGTACACTACAGGTTGTAAATTCAATCCCTCCATTGAGATTGGATGGAAAAGGATATTGAGCTAGTACTCGATTAAGCAGGTTAGGGGGTTTGATACATCCATGGCCACAGTTCATTAGAGGCCATCGATTACCAAAGGGGCTTGAAAGCTACACTATTTTTGGGATCCATGTGACACTTCCCATCACATCATAGAGTCGATAGGTGATGATAGTAATTACATGATGGATTTGGTGTTTTGGTTCACACACATTTTTAGATCTCCATCAGAGCCCCAAATAACATCAGTGACAGGATGCTTTGACGAGGGGGTAGGTAGATTCCATGGGTTTTCTTGGTGTATTGACTATGTGCGTGATCACGAGGTCATTATCCTACTCTGGCAGGAGCTGGTAGGAGGAGGTGGCATCAACAGGCCACTAGTCATGGAATTTCATGGAGATAATTCTCTCTCATTGGTATATTGGACACAAGAGTAAGTAAGGATATGCACACTAATTTCATTTCTGTGAGCATGTGAGGAGTTAGGTTGATTAGGTCTGTCTGGGTAGATGAGGAGATGTAGTTCATATCATGTAGGGTTTATTAGCAAAGTGGTGGATGTATTAGCACATATGGGATGTTATATGGTATATAATTTTACGACAATGAGTGTTCGTATCCAGTGGTGCTGAGAGTTGTCCCATGGATTTCAGTGTTATGTAGAGGATGCAAGGGCATGTGTTGGTGTATAACAGAGAATTATGATGCAAAATAAATTGTTGGAGCATTTCCTCTAGAGTGATATGTTGAGAGGGACAACTCGCATACACTAGGGTTTGCCACTCTTAGGATTTGAGAATGGGTTGGTCATAGGGATAACCACGTGCTTCCATATGAATTCTAGTATATACCCATTACACCCCACACATTTATCAATCTCCAATATTGCACAGTGATAAAAGGATGTTGGGTATTGTCAGTTGATTCTCTCATCATGAGCAATGCTACCTAAGAGGTTCATATGAGATAGTAGGACAAGACATAATGCATCAGGAGAGAGGCTTTATAGTTGTGGCATATGGTAAATGTGTGAGTTGCTAGTTGTAAGACCAATGATGGTCTGATCTTCTACAAAGATATCACGTGCTCCACCCTTGACCCCACACTTAGGGATATGCATGACACCTTTTGGGCAAGGCATTCTAAGATATCTTAGGAGAATCTATAGTAGTTGGTGGTCCCTTCTTCAAGGTGAATGTTTAGACTCTAGGAAGTATTGGACAACTCCTATGGGAAGCAAGATAATATATCTCATGGTATGGTATAACAGGCGCAGGGAAGTCTTGCATGCATTAGATTGATTTTTTATGTATGGAGTCCATATACGGATTACATGTAGAGCCCCTAGATGGGGTACAGATTGCTTCCAAGATTTTTTAGTACTATGCTACAACCAATATGGCTATGGAATCTTGGGAGTCAATTGTTTGATTGGTCACTTTATTTCACAATGAGTAGGATCAGGGTAAAGAGTGACCCAAATCGCTCTTGGTTTGACTTATGGGTGAGCGTTGAGTCCTTTGTCGCATAGCAGGGCTCCTTTACCTTCTCAAAATTGTGTATCATGATTAGTGTTGGATATGTAAGCCTTAACATTACTGAGATGCTTGGTCCAGATGTGTTGGGACTCCATAGATATTTTTCCATCAGGTTCCACGAGAGGAGGATACAACTTGTACATGATAGGAAGATAGTCATGATCATAGTGGCATAGCAACAACATGGTGGCACCATTTTTAGACTATCATGGGATCCATGCATCATGGGATTTGGAAGTTCAACTACCCTTGGGGATCAACTAGTTTCTATAGGGAAAGACCATGCAAATATTCCAGTGGGGTTTCAACGATTCACTAATGACATGAAGGACATCATCAATATGGAAGGATGTTCTTCATGAGGAGGTTATGTTGGGTTGGGACATTCATGACGTAAGGTTTATTCATGTGATGGTGGTGTGAAAACGAGGGGTAGTTTAGTGTCACATTTGTGACCTTGACGTTAGCTCATCCATACTATGGATCAGTAGCATGTTGTGATATTTTTTGATGACAAGAAATTTCTGGTGGGGAGGATTGTCATGTCCCCAATTTTGTGCATGCTAAAATCACTAAGGAATTTTGCTAATTTTTTATAATATTAAAAAAGGGGAAAATATTGTTTTGTGAGAAAAAGAAAAAAATATTATGTTAATGAAATGGTGGAAAAATAATATTTTATTCAAGGAAGGGAGGGAAAATATTATTTTTAATAGAGATTAGCGGAAAATTGTTATTTTATTAAATTGGAGGAGAAATTCACTTAGTGGAAAATGGGCCCCATGAATAAAATAATAATTAAAAGAGATTCTACAAACATCGAAGAAATTTAAAAAGGAGGATGGACTCATTTGTTGATCATCTTTGTCTATTACACTTTGCCTTTCATATTCTCTTGGGGTTGTTTAGCACATGAAGAAAAGTGTTGTTTAGCATAGGAAATTATAAGCAAAATTTCCATCCTCATTTCAGAGAACTCAGAGTGTCTCCCTAGTGTGGAAGTTTGGGAATCCAATTTAGGGCTATCCTTGAGCTTATTGCAGGAGATTCAATCAAATTTGCCATTTCATGGGCACAAAAGGAGCTCATAGTAAATATTTTGGAGCAACAGTTGTGGGTTAGAGATTCCAAGATTTTGGAGAGAGTTTCCCCATGGTTATAGAAGGAGTTTTTTCGAATTTTGTAGCATAGAGATTAAGAGGAATATCTAATCCAAAATTATTTATTTCTAGTAGTGCATAGAGGTATTAGGAATAATCTGCATAGATGTTTGGGGTTGGAAATTTAGCTCAAGTTGGATGGGAATTGGATCTATTCCTGGAGGATATTTTTGCAAGATATTTTCAGCTATTCCTGGAGGTGGATTTGGATAATTTGCTGAGGTGATTTCTTGTTGGATGTAGAGCTGATAAGTCTAGTATTTTCCCACTATTGGAGGCGTTCTTGGTCAGATGGAATTAGCCCAACAATATTCTAGGTTTTTTTAGGTATTGAGGGGAGATGCCATGGTTAAAGTTTCATAATTTTCTAAGAAATTTCGAGGTCATAAATTCTTGTTCTTATTTAGTAGAAATAGTAGTATTTGATGAGTAACTCACAATTTTTGGGGCTTTCTAGGCCAATAGGAATTAGCCCAAGATTTTTTTTTGGGGTTTGTGGGTATTTGTAGGAGAGGAAATGGTTAAAGTTTCATAATTTTCTTAGCAATTTTTATGGATTAATTTCTAGTTCATGTTTAGCAGTAGCAACTGTATTTTTTGGGTAATCCACACCTTTTGGGGCATTTTAGGTAAGCTAGAATTAGCCAAACATTTTTCTCACTTTGGTATATTTGGGTGAGATAGTCCTCTAGTTAATTTTGCAGAATTGTTGGAGTAAGGTCATAAACCACATTTGACCTTCCTTAACAGCAACAAAATTTCTAGGTAGTGTGAATTACTAGTTTAAGCCATTTCTGGGTTTACATGCTTGTGGAAGCAAGACCATATTCAATCATTCCACTATATTTGCAGTCATCTCTAACATTTATATTAATAAAATGGCTCATATTTACTACTCATATTGTATGGTTTATTGATTATGTTAGTATGTGTGAAATTCTTATTGTTATAGCTTAGTGCGCATCTCTATTATTTATTGTTTTTTTTACATTAGGAACACTACAAATTTATGTTGGTAACAAGAGTTAGAATGTTCCCTCCAATATGGAGAAACAATCTCATGTACTTGGTCGAATTAATGTTCTAATCAAGGTATTTAATAGATTGAATGATAATCCACTATTTAGTCGGTCAAATCGTCTCTAGTTGATTAAATGAACCATGATTAGTAAAATTATTTCTTTTATGTGGGATCAACTTTGAGTGTTCAAGCTATCTCTAGATAGTTGAATGAACCCCAATAGATCATTTTTTTATTTCACCCAACGAACTTGATTCAATTGGATTATCTTTCATTATTTGATTGAACCCTCCAATATGGAGAAACAATCTCATGTACTTGGTCGAATTAACGTTCTAATCAAGGTATTTAATAGATTGAATGATAATCCACTATTTAGTCGGTCAAATCATCTCTAGTTGATTAAATGAACCATGATTAGTAAAATTATTTCTCTTATGTGGGATCAACTTTGATTGTTCAAACTATCTCTAGATAGTTGAATGAACCCCAATAGATCATTTTTTTTTATTTCACCCAACGAACTCAATTCAATTGGATTATCTTTCAATTATTTGATTGAACCCCTTAAGTTATCAAGATGGAACATTAGTCGATGAGATCAATGTCCCACTTGAAGTACTGTAATTGAATATTTTAGTCAAGGGATTCAATGAAGGCAGGAAAAGTATAAAAATTTTAGTGTATCCTCAATTTGAGAGACCTGACATATAGAATTGGTGCACCAAGGGCCAAAAGCATAGAAATAATATGTGAAAATCAATACACCAACCAAGTGTAAATCTTCTCCAAGGAAAACAAAAAGTAATGGTTTCCATGATGGGCATCTATTTTGAAAAACCAATTCCTTATGTCGAATATATTAAACTTTATTGATGATGCACACATATCATTATTAACATTCATTAAAACTTATATATTATGAAGCTCAATCAAAATCATTACATAACATCACCAATATTTCACTTCATTCATGTTTATCTATGAAACATTAGATGAGAATCCCTTAAATGTTTAAACCATGTTTCTAGAGACACCTTAATCTTGAGGAGAACAACCAATCAGAGAGCAACATGGTGTTTAAATACACCACTGCACTAAAGAACAAACAAAATTCATGATCCAATGGTGATAGACTAATCGAAGGGATCATCTATATGTATATTTGGATATGAATCAAACCAAATAAGCATGGATTTTTTTTTTTAAATTTACATTAAAAAAATGATTTAAGAATTTGAATATGGATGCAGTCAATACATATTTTACTTAGTAGTGACTCTTGAGAATTATTGACTTCCTTATCAATATACAAGGTGAGGTTTACCAAGGAACAAAAAGATGATTAGATTAAAGAATACTTATGAACTTATTGACATATAAGAGGCATTTATTTCTTGGTACACAAATACAAATACCTAAATAAATCAAAGCATTTCCTATTAACATAGTTTGGATAGACTAGTTATTTCATAACCTAATGTTATTTGAGGCAAATGAGACATTACCTCTTGAATTTTATTTTTAGGCTCTTAACATATTAATTTGCTACAAACAAATTTATGATAAAAAAATACTTCATGAGATGAAAAGGGAAGTAATTAATAAAGATATATCGTGATTATACTTTGATTCATCTTAAGAGATGATCAATGGAGATTTTATATCTATCCTCAAATCATAGAATTTATTCAATATTGTGAACTAATAATTATTATTAATTAATAAATTTCAAATTAACTTTGAGTTTAGCTAAAAATTTTGTGCATCACAAATTGAAATATTTGGTGATTCACT